>CM069448.1:42033480-42272474 GCA_035610835.1 Ophiura sarsii
TTTTTCCAACGCCCCACCAAAGTATTTATGAACTAATTGCATCTCCCTAATTGCATCTATAACGATTGTACGATGTAAAATGGTGCATGTAATGAGGGCATCGGTTATTAACCGCAATTTAACCGGGTAATTCACCGGTTAATTAACCGCACCATATTTCACCGGTGGTAAAATAGGTAAATTATAAATTGTCAATTATTCTGACACTTTAAACTACTTTAAACATTTAAATAGACCAGTAATTTGTTCACTGGGACAATTTTATGCAAGAAAAACCAGTACAATGGTGTACTATGGATGTCGATGCAGTACTTTTAGGAATGTAACACCACCAATACCTGTAATGTAAGACTGTTTCCAAACTAACCTTGTAATTTGTTAATTTGTCAAAATAAGTACTATTTTTCAGCGCCTTTGGGCGCTGTACTGAAATCATTTCTGAAGCCTGTACTGGTTATATGTCCATTACGCTCGGTGCAGAGATCAACTTAATTCTAGCAAGGTCACTGTATCCCTGATATGAACTGCGCTATCCAAGTACAGTGTGAGATTAAGCCAGCCAAACGTCCATATAAACTTGGTTTCGGTTGGTTAACCTTTTGTCAATGAACTCTTATAACACAACCCTGTCACCCAATCACATCAGTAGACATGGCTGATTTTGGTATATAATATATATGCACAGCTGGGACTTTTTACAGGCATCCGTAGACTGCACTAGGCCAAAGTACTCACTATGTATTAGTACCTTTATATAATCAAGTCCATCATCAATCATCAACTTTAATTTTGGGATTATATATCCGTGTATCGGGTTAAAACTATACTGTCCTTATTCCTCCTTATCCTACAAGTAAAATGAATTGAACACTATTATCTATGATACTTAGTAGCCCACATTATTTAGCAGTTTGCATTAGAACTTTCTTTGTTTGCAGTCAATATGCTATACACATCTGAACAATACTCATACTCCCATGGATAATATCGAAAACAGTATACAATGTCTGTAATGTACTGTCAAACCAAGGAGTTGTTATAGTTAACTTTATTTAATATGATAACTCCTTGGTCAAACCAATGCCTTGGTCAAACACACTACACAAAGTGAACTCCAATACGGTTAATAGGTCAACTAGTATACTGACAGACATGATACACGTTGTGTATGGCTAGTCACCAGTGAACTACCGTATAGGGTGTGTACAAAATGCAATATAAAATGTATTTTCATGGAACCATTACATTCAAAGTACAGAACTGCAGCAGGTTTTTCCAGTTGTATAAATTCATGAAATGAATGTATTTATTCATATTAATTATAAATTAACTAAATAATAAATGTATTAATCATTAAGTTTATTAATTAATAACAATTGATGATGGCCTATAAGCATGATTCTAGCAGAATCTATGACGAGCGAAACTTAATTAAATAAACGCGAGGATCAAGCAAATGATACCAGCCGAGTAATTGAAATGAATGAATAATATATAGACTCGGACAAACTGTCGAGAATTAAATTAACAAAGACCTTAAAAATACACAGCCTCGAACCCGGTCCCTCTCGCTATCGCGGCGATTGGTTACTCCACTAGGCTACAGGAAATGTAAGCATTTGTTACTCCACTAGGCTACAGGAAATGTAAGCATCCATGTAAGCACAGTCCCTGTAGCCTAGTGGAGTAACCAATCGCCGCGATAGCGAGAGGGACCGGGTTCGAGGCTGTGTATTTTTAAAGTTTATTAATTATTAAAATAGTTCTTGAATGAAATTAATTAATATTAATGTATGAATTAATTAATTCAAAAATTCATGGACTGTATGTATAAAATCATATTATTAATTAACTTAATAAATTAAGTAATAAATAATAAATAATTAATAAGTTAATAAGTTAATAAGTTAATAAGTGTATAAGTTAATAAATTAATATATTAATATATTAATAAATTATTACATTAATACATTAATACATTAATACATTAATACATTAATACATTAATACATTAATACATTAATACATTAATACATTAATACATTAATACATTAATACATTAATACATACTTAATAATTTGAATTATTTCAATCAACTTCAGCAATATTTATAAGCAATTTCATTAAACTCATTAATTTAAGTAATTACTTTATTTAAAAGTAAGCCCCCCCCCCCCAAACAAACATAAAAATAATAATTAATAATAATAACAATAAAAATCAACAACTACAATAGCATGAAAATGTTGAACATGTTGAAGAAGATTCGTGGATCTCTAATTTGGTCACCCGGGCATCTCAGCAGCATGGCAAAACAAATGAAGCAGTTCAGTGAAAAACGTTACATGACTTTGATGTGATAGGTCTGTTCTTAAAGGTGGATGTTCGGATCACCCTTTTTTACCCATCAACATATTTTGATATCAGAAGAAACTCCATATTTTTCTCATTTCTCTGAAAATGTTTGAAATGTTTGATATGTTCCAATTATGCGTTATAGCCCAAAATGCAGTGAGTTATTGATAAAGGTGGTTAAAGGTAGACGTTCTGATTGCTTGCCCGATTTTCAACTTGATGTTTTCTATTTTACATGAAAGGTCAAGGATACACCAAAAAACAGAGGCCCGATTCAGTGAGAAACCAAAACCATCATGGTAACGTTCAGTTTGTGTACTCAATGGACATATTTCATGTCACCTGATGCTTCTATGATAAGAACTATTGGAGTTATCCAACTCAAACTGTGAATTACAAATATGTTAAGGATGACTCTTAGTAAATCATGCCAATTGTGGCAATATTTTGTGTATTTAGGCCGATGGCCTCATGAACTTGGAAATAAAACTAAACTAAACTAGTCATGTATTATAGAAAACATCAAATTGAATACCGGGCCAGATATCGGAACGCCATTAACATACATGTTGAAAGGTGTGACTGGTAACACCTTTCACTTCTCTTAAAGGGGCACTAAGAGATGTGTTGGAGGCTGCGCCCTCAATTATGATAAAAACTGGGATTAGTATATTTTTATAATTGTATTACATGTATGAACTTACACCTATAAGGATTAAGAAAAATCAGCCCTCTTTGTACAAGAAAACGTCGATTCAAAAATGCTCGTAGAGCCGCAACGAGCATTTTACGTCCGACAGTATCCCCCTGCAGTACGCGTGATACATAACTCGAACCATATTTGCATAGAGGGCGTTTTTTCAATAAATAGCGATGATATTGTTTTTCATCAAGTTTTGCTGTGTTTTTGTTAGTAGAAACAACAATAATGGCAATGTTCATCTTGAATTCTGAGGTAACTTTTTAAACATTTAAAATTTTCAACATCACTTTTGTCACATTATCCTTAAATGTACACCCCTTCTGGGCGCTGTTTGTCTTTTTTAAGACTCTTCTTGTTACTGTAGGATTTCTTTCAGATTTAGAAACTCTTAAATAAATTGTTTGTATTGCTTATGTTTAATTAATATTGTTTACCTAAGAAAGGGGAATGGGGTGGGGTGAATAATGCAAATGATATATCCATATCATCAAATAATTTGCGATGTTCCTTTGCCACCTGCCGCTCAGAAAGGATAACACAGACTAGACCAACATTTTGCGGAAGCCACCGTGATGATGAGAGGCAAGTCCGAGTGCTATTTATTTTGCACTGACTACATACGCCAAAACAATTCAAACGATAATGTATAATTTTACAATAATAGACCATTTCAAATTGAGATCGGAAATCTTCGGAAAAACAGGTCACGTGGAGTAGGTGCGTTGCGCGTTCTTCGCAACAGTTGATGGCATTCACAGCCTTTATATCCTAGTTGGTTGATTTACTATGTTTACATACACGCGTGCACACATGAGAAGTAAAACGTGGAACGAGACTATTTTGTTTTTTTGTCAACAATGGAGTTGACGGGCAAATTCCAAATGTATCGAGCAGACGGTAAAAAGTGAAAATATTACCCCAAATCTCTTTCATCTCACCTTTCTTGTTACTGAGATGCCGCAACATCAACTTTGTGAGGATACAATCTATCACCAACACCAGCGCAATCTACCACACGGGTAGACGGGTGAAAAACACGTTTGTTTTTCTCCGGCACATAGCCATGACCTGTCGTCAGGAGCTGACAGGTCATGTAACCGAGCGTCAAATCACTCGGCTAATCGGAAGCATTCGGTGGTCGTATATTTTCGGATTTGAAATGGTCTATTAGTACGAATTTTTGACCTACGACGCGGATGGAAAGATATTTTTGCCCATCCTACCGTTACACGAACACGACGTGTACCGTGACTAAGGGCTGAAGTCAAAATTAATTCAAATGCATACGATTATGGAAGCATAAGGTGTGTCATTTCCGCCGAAATCCCAGATAAGTGACCTAAACCCCAGATAAGGCGGGCCTTATCTGGGGTGTACGATCCTAAACCCCAGATAAGTGACCTAAACCCCAGATACGGCGACTTATCCGGGTTTACGATCCTAAACCCCAGATAAGTGACCTAAACCCCAGATACGGCGACTTATCCGGAGTTTACGATCCTAAACCCAGATAAGGCGGGCCTTATCCGGGGTGTACGATCCTAAACCCCAGATAAGTGACCTAAACCCCAGATAAGGCGGGCCTTATCCGGGGTGTACGATCCTAAACCCCAGATAAGTGACCTAAACCCCAGATACGGCGACTTATCCGGGGTTTACGATCCTAAACCCCAGATAAGTGACCTAAACCCCAGATACGGCGACTTATCCGGAGTTTACGAACCTAAACCCCAGATAAGTGGCCTTATCTGGGGTTCAGGTCACTTATCTGGGGTTTAGGCGGAAATGACACACTTATGCTTCCATATACGATACGACGTGGATGGAAGAAACCTATACCCATCCAACCCTGAATTGAATTGAAATAGTCACAACAAGCATTAATAAAATAATAATAATAATAATAATAATAATAATAATATTACCGTTCTTATATAGCGCTTTCCACAATGCAAGCACATAAGGCAGAACCGCGAATTTATATCAAGTTTAAAAGGGTAGACATGCAATTGTCGCCCTTTAAAATTGCATTACACAAATTTTGTTTACATAGAGGCCGAAACAGATTTAATCAGGACGTAAATTTGTTACGAGGATGGAAAGATTATTTTGCCTATCCGTTCGGCGTTCAGTACTCGACCACTGAAGTAGGAACAAACCCAAGATCCGGTTCCGATCTTTGCATTTAACGATACCTTTTTGTTACATGTACATACAATGAGTACCAACAATAAAATTCCATAATATCATACTGGTTTAATTTAAACCAAATGTTAACTCCTTTGTGGGAAAACGCGCAATTGTGCCATATCACATTCGGCCTGTGGCCTCATGTGATATGACATGCCAAACCATAGGTATTTTTCCGTATTGTGTGAACATGCAGGGATAACTAATACTAATAGTATTGTGTGAACATGCAGGGGATAACTAATAATATCATGTGTTCGATCTCTACCATCATGACCATGATGGTATGGTTTTGAATTTGGCGTGGTTTCTTCGTACATATAGTATGGTGCGTGCGTTTAATGTTTATTTTTGTCTATCTGCTTATATTTTGTATATTGTGTATATACAGTCATCAAAAAAGTAACTATACAGGTAATAAATGTGCTTTTAACTCTAAAAATATATATCGTACCTAGAAATATTAAACAATAAAGTTGTTGAGAAATTTATATTGCACGCTAGGAACGGTTAAATATTGAAGAAGCGACAATCTAAAATGTAAGGTAAAGTCACAATTTCAAATTCACATTTTACATTTCAACACGGGGGGGGGGAGAATGACAGGTAGCGTGTGTGTGGCGTATTGATCCATCGGAACAATGCGGCCGACTGTCTAACCTGCTCATGCATCCCCCAATTGCACTACCGGTAATCGATAAGGTACCCGTATCCTAGCGTGCAATATCTCATATTAAAGAAGACAAATTTTCCAACAACTTTATACTGAGCAGTGGCATGTCCAAAGGAGGGGGGAGCACGCATCCTCCCCACCCTTGACTATCATTCGGGGATTGCACCCATTCGGGGCAGGTTTTACTTCATTTTATCCAACTTCAAGGTGTCAGTAGAGAGACTTCGTATACAAAATAGCAAATTTTCGCGCATCATATGTCCAGGAATTTCATTTTAGAAACACATTTAACCAACTATAGTGAGATATAAATTTGCGACGATATATCTGATATTTTTGATATTTCCGATATAAATGATAAAAAAGATACAAACGATAGTTTTGAAGATATAAAAGATAGAGAGTAACCGCGAGTTGTAAATTTGAGACGATATATCTGATATTTTTGATATTTCCGATATAAATGATATATAAGATAGTGTTGACACTCTGGTTTTAATAGCGATGCTATTTACATACAAACATCGTTTTAATCAAGTTTTGCTGGGTTTTTTGTTTTGTTGTAGAACAACAACACGGGCCAATTATAATGAATGCTAAAGCTTAACAATTTGGACGGGGCATTTAAAGAACGACCCATAATCTATTTGAACCGAAATTCTGTCCCGTTGTCATGCTAAACCTTTATAACAATTTGGATGGGGCTTTTAAAGAATCGGTACGCGTGCAATATTTTCACATCAACAATTTGATCGGCGCTTTTAAAAAACGAACCAATCTATTGTAGCTATCGGTCCCACAATACAATATTAAGGAGGCACCTTAGCTAAAGATACCTCAACCGTTTTGAGGCATTTAAAGAACGACCCATTATCTATTTACCCTGTCATATTTGATACTGATCAGTCCCACATTGCAATATTAAGGGACAGGGCTTTGTCATTGTAGATGGGGCTTTTAGAGAATGACCTATCATTTATAACGACGTAATTTGTACCAACATTCAGTCTTAAAATTTGGATGGAGCTTTTAAAAAATCGGTACGCGTGCAATATTTTCACATCAACAATTTGATCGGGGCTTTTAAAGAACGACCCATAATCTAGTTTAGCTATCGGTCCCACAATACAATATTAAGTGGCACTACCTTAGCTAAAGATACCTCAACCATTTCGATGAGGCTTTTAAAGAACGACCCATCTATTTATCCTGTCATATATGATACTGAAAATTCAGTCCCACACAGTGGCGTAGCTCAGGGGGGGGGGGGGGGGGGGGGGGGGAATGCCCCCCCCCCCCCCCCCCTGACGGAAAAAACCAATTTGTGCCCCCGCCCCCCACCCCCTCTAAATAAAAAAAATTAAAAAGGGAAAAAAAAGAAAATAGGAAAAAAAATGATAAAAGACCGAGATGGCGTGCTGGGGCACTTGTCATGTGTGTGTGTATATTCAGCCCAAATAGTCAAATATAAGGGAAAATTGTGTACTGTGCGATTTCTTTTTGACCGCGAAATTTTTTGACCTCCACCCCCCCCCCCCCCCCCCCCCAAACACTTACGTGAAATTCACGAGTTGGTGACTGCATTTTTTTGGGGGGCAACCTTTTACGAAAATTTCAGAAATCTTGCCCCCCCCCCCCCCTGAAAAAAATTCTAGCTACGCCACTGGTCCCACA
Organism: Ophiura sarsii; assembly: GCA_035610835.1. NCBI lineage: Eukaryota > Metazoa > Echinodermata > Ophiuroidea > Amphilepidida > Ophiuridae > Ophiura > Ophiura sarsii. The sequence continues at coordinate 42,041,076 of CM069448.1, forward strand.
TTGCAATATTAAGGGAAAGAGTTTTGTCATTGTAGACATGATACGGCCCTCAAACACCATCTGCGCCGCAAGACATCGCCTTAATCTCAACAATTTGATCGGGGCTTTTAAAGAACGACCCATAATCTATTTTAGCTATCGGTCCCACAATACAATATTAAGAAACACCTTAGCTAAAGATACCTCACCCGTTTCGACGAGGCTTTTAAAGAACGACCCATTATTATCTATTTACCCTATCACATGATACTGAAATTCAATCCTGGGGATATTAAGGGACAGGACAAGGACAGGGCTTTGTCACTGAAGATGGGGCTTTTAAAGAACGACCTATCCCATTATCTATTTACCCTGTCATATATGATACTGAAAATTCAGTCCCACATTGCAATATTATTAAGGGACAGGGCTTTGTCATTGTAGACACTAGCGGCGTACCCTCGCTACGCTCGGGTCCCCGCTACGCTCGGGTCCCCGCTAGATGGTTATGCCACATTACCTACCTCTGAAACCACATAAACTCCCTACAACACCCCCAAACCAGGTTGATGTATAACCATATCCCTTCTAAAGGCATTATAAACCCCCTACAACCCCCCCCCCCCCCCCCCCCTCACCCCAATCAGGTTGATGTATAACCATGTCCCTCCTAAACCATTTACCGTGGCTACTTTATTAACCCCTTCTTCTCAAACTCCATCAAGTTAACCCTCGGTACTTTTAAAACCACATAAACCCGCTACAACCCCCCCCCCCCCCCCCCACACACACTGCAACTACACCAACCAGGTGGATTTATAATCATAACCCTCCTAACCATTTCCCGCGGCTACTTCATTAACTCTTAACCCTATCCTAAAACATTTCCCGTGGTTTACCCCCCACCCCCAACCTCAGGTTGCTTCATTAAACCCCCGCAAAACGCTACTTGTACCATTATAACCCTAGGCCTATCCTAAACCATTTCCCGTGGTATCCTAAACCATTTCCCGTGGTTTTACACCGGCCGCCCCCCCCCCCCCCCTCCCCCAACATGACACCAAATACCCTACCAACACTGTAAATAACAGACCTATAACCATTTCCCGTGTGGCTTCTGCGCCATGTGTAGGAGTGCGTGTCCCGCGGCAGTGAGACCTTGCGCAAACATGCACGCGACGCGTTACCACGGTAAGACTACGCTGTAGTACTCGCAACGCACAACGTTGTTCAATTCTAGTGGCATTTATGAGCCAAACCAGGTCGGTGCCACTGTACACAGACTCCCATTGCCGAGATTGAAGCCTTTCTAAGAGGTACATTGCGCGCCCTCATTATGCAAGAGGTACATCGCGCGTCTCAATGTCCCTTATAAGGACTTCCGTGCTGTCAATCATCGCGTTGTCAAGATAACGCTTCATTCCAAGCGTTACATCGCGCGTACTCACGCCCACATGCCCATGTATAGGAGGCTTCAGTTTTGCGATTCGAATTTCCTCTCCCATTATATAAGCTCCCTGGCCAAACCTTAACAATTTCGACGGGGATTTCAAGGCAATTCCACGCAAACAAGGACATGACAAAAAAATTGAAAAAGAGGTGTAAATTTTGAACTACAAGTACCACAATAATTGAGATTTTCATTTTTCAAAACCAGTAATTTACTCACGATTGACAGTTTCGTGTGTTGTGGTCTACACACTTCCTCAGAATAACCTCTTCTGATCCGTACTGCTTCCGGTTGAGGGCGCTGTTACGGTGATCAGTGGGTCGTAGACATGACTTAGAAAATGGGCCCCGTCGTCTCTGTTCATAGTGTCGGGTGCCTTCCGTCGAATCCAATTGGCTTCGCAGACGCGTCGCGTTTGTGGTTTGTCCTCCTTACAAAGGATTTTGGCATTAGGCCAGTCAATGACATGGTTCTTTTGTACCGCATGGTCAGCGATGGCTGACTTGCTGTATTCTGTCTCTGACTGCTTCCTATTCTGACGAGTGAAATTCTTCTTCTCGGAGGTAATTTTCCCCGTCTCTTTCTGGTGCTCTTTCATTCGGGTGCTAAAACGGCGTCCCGTTTCTCCGATGTAAGATTGTTTGCAATTGATGCACGGTATTTCATAGACACAGTCCGTGGAAACACCGGGGTCCCGTTTGTCCTTGGGATGCACCAACATCTTACGGAGAGTGGTGTTAGGTCGTATCGCTGTAGCTATGCCGTGTTTGCGGAAGATCCTAGTTGATCGTTCAGATAGGCCCTGTACATATTTGGGATGACGACCATACCTCTCGACTTTTGGTCAGGGTCTTTCTTTTTGGCAGTCTTTTTGTTCAGTTTTTCTTTAAATGGCGTAATTAGAGTTTAGCTATCGGTGCCACTGTACACAGACTCCCATTGCCGAGATTGAAGCCTTTCTAAGAGGTACATTGCGCGCCCTCATTATGCAAGAGGTACATCGCGCGTCTCAATGTCCCTTATAAGGACTTCCGTGCTGTCAATCATCGCGTTGTCAAGATAACGCTTCATTCCAAGCGTTACATCGCGCGTACTCACGCCCACATGCCCATGTATAGGAGGCTTCAGTTTTGCGATTCGAATTTCCTCTCCCATTATATAAGCTCCCTGGCCAAACCTTAACAATTTGGACGGGGATTTCAAGGCAATTCCACGCAAACAAGGACATGACAAAAAAAATGAAAAAGAGCTGTAAATTTTGAACTACAAGTACCACAATAATTGAGATTTTCATTTTTCAAAACCAGTAATTTACTCACGATTGACAGTTTCGTGTGTTGTGGTCTACACACTTCCTCAGAATAACCTCTTCTGATCCGTACTGCTTCCGGTTGAGGGCGCTGTTACGGTGATCAGTGGGTCGTAGACATGACTTAGAAAATGGGCCCCGTCGTCTCTGTTCATAGTGTCGGGTACCTTCCGTCGAATCCAAATGGCTTCGCAGACGCGTCGCGTTTGTGGTTTGTCCTCCTTACAAAGGATTTTGGCATTAGGCCAGTCAATGACATGGTTCTTTTGTACCGCATGGTCAGCGATGGCTGACTTGCTGTATTCTGTCTCTGACTTCTTCCTATTCTGACGCCAGTGAAATTCTTCTTCTCGGAGGTAATTTTCCCCGTCTCTTTCTGGTGCTCTTTCATTCGGGTGCTAAAACGGCGTCCCGTTTCTCCGATGTAAGATTGTTTGCAATTGATGCACGGTATTTCATAGACACAGTCCGTGGAAACACCGGGGTCCCGTTTGTCCTTGGGATGCACCAACATCTTACGGAGAGTGGTGTTAGGTCGCATCGCTGTAGCTATGCCGTGTTTGCGGAAGATCATAATTCATAGGCCCTGTACATATTTGGGATGACGATCATACCTCTCAACTTTTGGTCAGGGTCTTTCTTTTTGGCAGTCTTTTTGTTCAGTTTTTCTTTAAATGGCGTAATTAGAGTTCAAATTTTCATTAAACAATATGTATACATATTTTTATTTTGTCTTATGTATTTTATTATCCCTTGAATTTAAAGCAGTCAGCGGTCACGCTGTTAACGCTGTTACCATGCGTACATTTCTTTTTGTACCATATTAATCGAAAGAAATCTTTATATTTTACTTTAATTACTATGGAAATGTAGTTTGTGTCCTTAGAACACATCCTATAGTAAAACATGTTTTACAAGTGATTTTTTGTTTTTTAGGTATGCATTGTTTAATTTTGGGGTAAAAAGTCATGTCCTTTTTAGCGTCACGCTATTACCGACCTAATTAATATTCATATTTCACTAACGCAAGTGTATTTTTACCAAAATAAAGTTTGGTTTATTAGTACTACTCATTTGTCAAAGGATCATCTACCAGGGGTCACAGTTCCCGTTTCACCAAACCACACACCAGCTCTTCAGCGTATGCCAACTCATACTTCCCACGTACCATTCGGGACTGGAACAACCTCAAAGTTGATCCTGCTGCATACTCAACCCTTGACGCCTTCAAATCTGTGCTGAAGGATCGTCATCTGAAGTAGTTTCATCACCAGCTTTTTACTCACACCTGTAAATATTGTATATATTACACCTGTTTTTAACTTTCCTGTTGCCGAGGCAACACATGCATACAACTACAGTGCGTTTATCTTCAACCATTTGAAGGCAGCACTTTATAGGAAGAAGAAGAAGAAGAAGAACTAGATCTAGTTCTGGTCTAAGACCAGGGCACCTTGATTTTTATGATAAAATGATCCGTAGTGACCTTTTCTTGACCTTTGACCTGGTTATGATGATTGACTTTTATTCTTGCCTGATCGAACCAAACAAGATAAAACAGGTCTGATCTAATTCGGAGCATGTCTTGAGTTGACCCCTAGTGACCCCTATTTGACCTTTGACCTGGTCAATATTTTCTTGGCTCATCAATTCAAACAAGATGCAACAAACCCGGTCCAAATCGGAGCATGTCTTAACTCTTACCCCGGTAAAGTTCAATGACCCCTAGTGACCTTTGACCTGGTCAATATGATTGACTTATTTTCTTGGCTCATCAATCCAAACAAGATGCAACAAATCCGGTCCAAATCGGAGCATGTGTTAACTTTTACCCCTGTAAAGTTCAATGACCCCTAGTGACCCCTTCTTGACCTTTGACCTGGTCAATATGATTGACTTATTTTCATGGCTCATCAATCCAAACAAGATACAACAAACCCGGTTCAAATCGGAGCATGTGTTAACTTTTACCCCTGTAAAGTTCAATGAACCCTAGTGACCCCATATGACATGTCACTTTTAATCGCTGAAGACCCTATATGAGCATGGACCCAAGGAATCTTTTGACCAATTATGAAGGTCATGAGTCATTTCCTCTGAAAAAATCAAGGTAAGAAGAAATAAAGTGCCTATCATTTACAAATAAATTTTTATTCCACATTAAAGTTAGGCCTACATAAAAGCCTTGTGAATGTCCCGCTGTTACCGTGCAATTGCCCAACGACCCATCATTTTATTTCATTTATATCGGAAATATCGGTAAAATCATCTGTATCTGTTATATCATTTATATCGGAAATATCGTCAAAAAACCATCTCTATCTTTTATATCGTTAAAACTATCGTTTGCATCTTTTATATCATTTATATCGGAAATATAAAAAATATCAGATATATCGTCAGAACATCATCTCTATCTTTTGTATCGTCAAAACTATTGTTTGCATCTTTTATATCATTTATATCGGAAATATCAAAAATATCAGATATATCGTCGCAAACTCACAATGCACTCAAATCATCTCTTATCTTTTATATCGTCAAAACTATCGTTTGTATCTTTTATATCATTTATATCGAAAATATTGGAAATATCAAAAACATCAGATATATCGTCAGAAAATCATCTCTATCTTTTATATCGTAAAAACTATCGTTTGTATCTTTTATATCATTTATATCGGAAATATCTAAAATATCAGATATATCGTCAGAAAATCATCTCTATAATTCTATATCAGATATATCGTCAGAAAATCATCTCTATATTTTATATCGTCACTATCGTTTACGGTATCTTTTATATCATTTATATCGGAAATATCAAAAATATCAGATATATCGTCAGACTAATCATCTCTATCTTTTATATCGTCAAAACAATCGTTTGTATCTTTTATAAAATCATTTATATCGGAAATATCAAAAATATCAGATATATCGTCAGAAAATCATCTCTATCTTTTATATCGTCAATACTATCGTTTGTATCTTTTATATCATTTATATCGGAAATATCAAAAATATTAGATATATCGTCACAAAATTATCTCTATCTTTTATATCGTCAAAACTACCGGTTTTTTCTTTTATATCATTTATTTTGGAAATATCAAAAATATTGTCAGAAAATCATCCCTACTTTTATATCGTCAAAACTATCGTTTATATCATCTATATCGGAAGTATCAAAAATATCAGATGGTAAGAAAATCCGAGTTCTATGTTTTATATCGTCAAAACTGTCGTTTGTATCATCGAAAATATCAAAAATATCAGATATATCAGATATATCGTCAGTAAAACATCTCTTTCTTTTATATCGTCAAAACTATCGTTTGTATATTTTATATTATTTATATCGGAAATATCAAAAATATCAGATATATCGTCAGAAAATCATTTATATCTTTTATATCGTCAAAACTATCGTTTGTATTTTTATATCATTTATATCGGAAATATTAAAAATATCAAATATATATCGTCGCAAATTTATATCGTTTGTTTCTTTTTTATAATTTATATCGGAAATATCAAAAATATCAAATATATCGTCGCAAACTCGTTTTAATCATCTCTATCTTTTATATCGTCAAACTATCGTTTGTATCGTTAATATCAGATATATCTTTTATATCAGTTAGGTACGATATACACTCGTCAAAAGAAGTTCCTGGACACTCATTGAAGTTCAAATATTTCACATAAATATTTAATATAAATTAAACAATTGCATGTCAAAATAAGCAGACAATAATTCTCTATCATGTCTGTATGAAATTAAGATGTACGCATTCATGCATGGCTGAGCACATTCATTAAGCAATGGCAAGGTGCGTAAAAGGAAATTGCAAGAAATGAGCATTTACAGTCATTTGAATGGAGGGATTATCCAATTTTTTGCAATCTTCTTGGCATTGTCAAGTGAATGGGATCTGCCATGCATGAGTGATCATGTCTAAATTCCATGTTAAGCTGTTAGAGGATTACTTTCTGCTTATTTTGATATACAATTATATATATATAATCATATATATAATTATATATATTCTATTAAATATTAATTTAATTTAAGTGTCCAAGAACTTCTTTTGCCGAGTGTATAATGATCTTTTCAAAATGACCAATTGTGCACCTTACTGCAATAGTCATGATAGTGTTCACCATGCACGTCAACAAGGTCAATAACTTCCCTGTATCGTTGAAAAGTGCCACATTTCGGAAAACATCATTTTGGGGAAATGTGACTGTTTTGGGAAAAGTAAACATATGGTATTGAAAAGGAGAAAATGTGTTGGTAGCCATGGGTTTTCCCCTTTTCGGAAATGTTTCAATCTCTCAAAACACCTAATTGTGTGTGGATTTATGCACACAGACTGGTATCACTGGGTATAGAATCTTGAAAGTGCCACTTTTTTTAAAAACATAATTTACGTGAAACCTTTTATGGGTAACCAAGTGTTTTTGCGTTAAATAAGTGTTTCAATCTCTCAAAACGTTCAATTGTGTGTATATACGAGGGTCATTCAATAAGTTCTACCTCCTCCCTCATAACATTGCTAATATAAATGTCAGCCTCATGACATTTGTCATAATTATAGCTCTGAATCATAGCTACACATTTATATTTAATGATAATCGATATCTGATCTACTTTTCATATGATGCGGTCAAATCCGGAGAGAGATTTTGGACAACGGAAACGGAAAATTACCTTAAAAATAAATGCATGTTTTTCGGGGGTTTTCCGTATTATATAGTTTGATATAATAGCATGATTTTAATACTGAAAATGGAAATCAATGAATGATATCTGATAAAAGAATAGTATTATCATGTTTGAATGAGATTGTAAGTAATATTAACTCTTGTACACTGCAAAAAGGTTGCTTAAAATACGTTGCTAAAAGTACTTTTATCATCCGTTGGTTGACGTGTTGATTAAAATTCATTCAATATATGTAGAAAGTTAGGCGTTGTATAAAAGTAAAAAATCCCCAGCGTTGAGCAATTCGTCGAAAACAATGTCCTTAAAATGTTGGTGGAAACTGTTTCTGTTGCTAAAATGTGTTGCGTAAAAATATTCCACTCTGGCAACTGTTGCATGAGCATTGAGGAAAATCACGCAACAGTTGATGCAAGTTACGCACATGTGAATTTTAGGCAACTGTTGTCCAAAAAAGCCAATTTCGTGAGCTGTTGCATACTTGAACAACTGTTGAGTGAATAGAATTGCCTAACTTTTGAGTAAATAGAATTGCCTAACTTTTGAGTAACTAGAATTGTTCAACTGTTGGTGAAAACATGTTTTCCAACGGTGTTGGGCACATTTTACTTAACAGTTGAGCGGTTGCATACTTGAACAACGTTGTGTAAAACGCAGGACCACAATTAGATTTATTCTGTCTTGGCATCCAAAACGGAATACACTGACAAATAGTTTGAATTGCCATCCTTGTTTGACATACATTTTTTTATGAATATCATTTCAACGGTGTTATAGCGACGTCACTAGCGCTGAATATTGAATATTTGATTTTTATAGCCAAAAAATACACGACATGGACATTATATACTGAATAGTTCATGTCACGTGATCTATTTTGCACCAAAAGAATCACATAAATATGTTTATGTATTATATAACATAATATAATATATAATATGGACTATTTATACCTTCATACCCAGATAGCAAGAATACGTTTGGCAAACGTAATAACACCATTGATAAGAGATGTCAGATATCATGTATAAGCCTATAGTTTAATAACATGTTAAAATAAATAACAGATTCACTACTGAACGGGAATTCACTACTGAACGGGAATTCACTACTGAACGGGAATAGTGAACGGGAATAGTGTATGTAGCTCTGCTGCGTCGCCTAGAATTCCCGTTACAAGTTACCGGTTCACTACCGGGAGGAAGTGATGTATGTAGCTCTGCTGCATCGCCCAGAATTCACATCATTTTGCCTACCGCGTGTTGCTATACAAAAATGATCAATATATAATAAAAACTTGACACAAATAAAATACCCAACTTATGGCTATATTTGATAAATTAAGCAACAGTTGCTATACAAAAATGCTCAATATATAATGAAACAATTCACAAATTAAGCAACAGTCACAAAATGCCCAACAAATGGGTAATTAATAATACCCAACTGTTGTGTAATTAAAATTGTGCAACTGCTGAGTAACTGGAATTGTTCAACTGTTGGGGAAAACAGGTGTTGGGTAAATTTTACGCAACTGTTAAGCGGTTGCATACTTCAACAACGTTGTGTAAAATGTTGAGTAAATATTTAAGCAACCTTTTTGCAGTGTAGGCTCGCAAATAGTGTAATATCAACTCAAATGTATTGCTATGCCTTTGGCAGACTGGAATACTGATAATCAGTATAATTTTCGTTGCTACAACTCAAGCCACAGTGATGATTCGACGTTAAATCTTTAACATAATAGTCACTTTATGAGTTATCATTATGTGCTACTTTCAGAATAGGCAATCAGGTAGTAAATGATAGAAAATTATCTCTTTGGGAGACTTGTAATTCCTCTAATTAGTCCGGTATATTGAAAATCACTTGGTTCTCATGAAAGTTAAATATGCCTTTTGCAGGGTGCTCTAGGGAAGGGGTAAACTTATGGTTGTCCCGATCTTGTTCTGGTTAATCAGAGGGCATAATCTTTCCAAAGAAATCAGTCACATTCAATGTTTATGGTCTGTTAAAGAGATATGTGACATTTCGAACGGTTATAATTGACCGATAGGTATGTTTTGCTTCTTACAATAGGCCAAATGAATAGCACTTTGGCGATTTGTTGCTGTTTTACATCCGTTTCCGTCACACTAAATGATGTAAGGTTGGTTTTCACTGCACCTCTAAAAAAGTACAACCAGTACTCAGATCAATTTACAATGATTTTGTAGCTGAGGTTACAAGCTACAATTGTGTGATATTTTATAAGACTGGCTTATATAATAAGAAAGTTATGAGGTAGGAGGTAGAACTTATTGAATGACCCTCGTAGTTACGCAAACAAACGTAGTTAGTATTGCAGGAAAAATTCAAGCTTCAATTGAAAGTGGGGAGCGGACACAAATGTGCAACTATAATACTAAAATGGACCAGTATGAAATTGAAACACGTCACTTGTAATTTGTATAGGGGCGGACATCCCCCATGAAATTTTAAGAGACGAAGGCGTGTCCCTCGCTCCCCGCAGCATAATGTGAAAATGCAAAGGGCATTTAGAAGCCTTCCCTTCTATCATAGATCTTTAATACTTCATTAACTTCATTATCTGTGCTTCTATTGAGACTAAGGAGAAGATAAATAAGATATGCAATAACAAGACCTGCTTTAAAGTTATTTATCTTGTTCATAAAATGTGATACATTAGGTCTATGTTGCGAACAAAGTTCCTTTTCATTTGAACAATCGAACATAGATATTGTTATTTAAGATGATAGCAAACGACATGGTGGTTTAATGTATTTGAGTGTGGCCATGTACTGAGCACCATGCCCATCCTATTCAAAATACTTTGCTATAATATATGAAGAGCTTTGTTGCAAAAGGGCTATGGTGCATTTTCTTCAAAAATGAGTTTGATATAGAAATGTATAGGGAAAAATCATATGTATCAAGGAAACAAAGTCATGTTTTCAAAAAGACCTACATCTCATTGTAAACAGCCATTGAAATTGTTGTTTTGTTGCAAAAGGGCCTGTATCCAGAATTAAATCGGGATACAGGCCTTTTTGCAACAAAACAACAACTTCAATGGCTGTTTACAATGAGATGTAGGTCTTTTTGAGAAAAAAATGACTTTATTTCCTTGAAATATATGATTGTGACCTATACATTTCTATATCAAACTTTTTTTTTTTAAATGATTAAAATAAATGATTTTGTTTTGTGTGGTATTTTTTCTCTATGTACAAACAGATGGAGTTTTGTTGCAAAAGGGCCTACATCCAAATTTTCAAAAAATGTAAAAACATGATTTTATTTTTTTTGAAAACTAGCACATTTGAAATTTATTTCAATTTAAATTAGTATGTAGTGTACCTCTTTCATAATCCATTCAGTTTTTCAATTGCTCAACTTGACTATTTAGAAACAGTTTTTTGACTTTTTCTCAATAAGAGCCAAAGTGGATGCAGGCCCTTTTGCAAAAAACCTCTTCATCTTACTATAAATCTGGAAACGGTGTGTGTTTGTGTGTTTGTGTGTTTATTTGTGTGTTTATTTGTGTGTTTGTTATCCTTATTTCTCCGTTAGATGTGATCAAAGTGGCGCCTAATTCGCATGAAAGATAGAGGAAATAACGGGAAGGGTGTTAAAGTTTATTTCAGTGAAATTGGTTAACAATTCGCTCCAAAAACAGCAAAAAACCTCTCAGATTTGGCTCATAAATGCCACTAGAATTGAACAACATTGTGCGTTGCGCGTACTACAGCGTAATCTTACCGTGGTAACGCGTCGCGTGCATGTTTGCGCAAGGTCTCACTGCCGCGGCACACGCACCCCTACACAAGGCGCAGAAGCCACACGGGAAATGGTTACAGGCCTGTGTACAGTGTCATGTTGGGGGAGAGGGCGGGGGGCGGGGGGGGGGAGGGGGCGGTGTAAAACCACGGGAAATGGTTTAGGATAGGCTAGGGTTATAATGGTACAATTAGCGTTTTGTGGGGGTTAATGAAACAACCTGATTTCTTTACTTTAACAACAATCTAAGGGATTATAAATCAAACTGGTTTGGGTGTGTGCATGGGAGGGGGGAAAAACCACGGGAAATGTTTTAGGATAGGGTTAAGAGTTAATGAAGTAGCCGCGGGAAATGGTTGGTTGGTGTAGTTGCAGTGGGGGTGGGGGGCGATTGTAGGGGGGTTGGACATGGTTATAAATCAACCTGATTCTGATTCTGATTCTGATTGGGGGGGTTATAGGGGGTTTATAATGCCTTTAGAATGGATATGGGTATAAATCAACCTGGTTTAGGGGTGTTGAAGGGGGTTTATGTGGTTTCAGAGGTAGTTAATGTGAACCATCTAGCGGGGACCCGAGCGTAGCGAGGGTACGCCGCTAGTATATATAAATGGTTAAACCGAGATTACACAAATCGGCAATATTAGCATGATTACTAGGCCTATTACAAAGACTCATACACATACTATAATTATTATGTTAATATTAAAGCCTATCCTATGCGGTACTTATAAAACGGATCATTATTAAATAATATGTATTACGGAAACAGACATGCCACGTTTTAGTGAATGCACAATTCTGATTTAATAAATTCGGAATTGCAATAGAGACTGCCACTTCTCGATGGTCACGCGTCATGAACTCGCCTCCACATATCTGCATATGGTGGTGCTGTTACACATTTTAGTTTTATGCTATCATCATGATCATATCCCTGAACCACAAAAGCTATCTCAACAAATTTGGTATCATTTTAAAGCCCTAATAACGAGCTATATCTGCCTGCAAATTGGCATGGTATAGCTAATGAGCCTAATACAGAAAGGGAGATACAGCTGTTTGAAGTTTGGTGACCAGGGGGGGAAAAAATTCGCACGGTCACAAAATTTTGCACGGTCACAAAATTTAGCACGTTCACAAAATTTAGCACGGTCACAAAATTTCGCACGGTCACAAAATTTAGGAGTACAAAAAGCACCACACTCAACAATTAGTTGACTGTTGTGCTTTTTGTACAGCGAAATTTTCTTTCTTTCTTTCCCTTTCTTCTTTTCTTTCTTTCCCCTTTTTTTCTCCTTTTCCTTTTTCTTTTTCCTCCCTTTTTCCTTTCTCTCTTTCTTTTCTTTCCCTTTCCCCCTTCTTTTCCTCTTTTCCTTTTCCCCCATTTTTCCTAGTGGGTAGGTTTGAATTTCCTGCTGAGCACCTTCACTGTGCCCCCCTGCCCCCCCCCCCGGCTGTTACGCCACTGTTCATGTTGCAAACACATGCCTTCGTGTACACCAACATGAAGTTTTTCTAGTGTGATTTCCATATGATATGACTGTATGGACTGTATGCAAATCAGTGAAAAGGCGGGAGTATATAATATTTTATTCCATATTTGTATAAAACAAGCAAGATAAAAACAAATCAAGGTTTTGAGGTGTCGGGGGGGTCATATGGTTTTGGTAAATCACACAGGGGGGGTCATATGGTTTTTATGTGATAGAAAGGGGGGGGTCATATACTTTTCTGAGGTGGTTTGCCTTTGGCTCCCGGCCCCCCCTCCGGTGGAAATAATGAGCGGTCCCTAAGACTCAAAGTTTACCGGATTTATAAAAATGACTAGGCCTATAAGTTTTCAACCTATGATAGCAAAGGTATACATTTTTGGAAAGCTTCTTAACTAGAGGAATTCAGAAATGCAGTTGAGATCAGCGAAGGGTACATCTTTAAAAAATATTTCTGAAAATTCTAAAAATAGAAAAGATACAAATTGGAGATATTCACTAGCCGGTATAATTACCTTACCGACGTAGTAACCTTTGATATTATATATCATCTGATGGGTAATTTCATGAGAAATTCAAATATGTAAAGAAATAATGATAGGAGTAGGTATAAACAAATAATATATGGATCTCAAATTAAAAATTAAAATTCTGTTATTTTCCCGAACATTGTGAATCATACCATTTTAGTCCTTAGTCGTACTATAATTTCAATGGCATATTATTTGGATTCCTCATGCGATTTCCCTTCAGAAAATGTATACTTTTACTACTACCTCAGGGGGTATACAAACAAATATAAATGTAATTGGGTTTGTTTGAAGCGGTCTGTATTGTTCATTGTCAAAAAAATGTGTGTATGCCTATGCCATTTATTGAACAACTTTCCCTAAAACGGCAGAGAACATACAGCTCTAAGGGGTGCTTCCCCCTTAACCCTGCCAGTGCCAGGGCTTTGCCCCTGGACCCCACGCTGATTTCGTTCCCCGGATAACAAGGCTCCTGGCTACGCCCATGCTGATATACATGTATATCATGAAAGTGATGCAATGCACATTATACCATTAACTGTCACTGATCATACAGACTACACACGTACAGCCATAGCCAATCATTGGCACCAGTGACCAGACCAAACACAAACTGCTCAAATTACACTAGTAGATCAGTCGGGATTACAGTCGATTTTGTGATACCCGGACGCGGAAGTAATAAGCTGGGTTTTTTGTTTTAAAATACTATAAGGAAGTATTCAATAATCACCAAAAAAAAATGTACAAAAATGTATTATTGGGAAACTCTTTTTATACGAGGTTAAAGTTGGAACCGTGAGGGGAAAAATCCCAAAATAAGATATTCGATAGTTCATCAACCATCAAATTATATTCAAGCCTTGCTATTCATAGAGATAATACTACCTCAATAGAGCACATACAATTCAATACGGATTAGGCCTGGCCAGTTAGTTCTGATAGACTGGATATTATCATGGCAGGTATGATATTATACAGTGTGTTTCAAATGGAAATAAATAGCCCTATCTAATGTATAGGCTTTATCTTCGCTAAAGGCAATATGGTATATTAAAACAAACAGTTATTATTAGTTCACAGTGTTGTTTTATTATGTGTTTATCCTTTTAACAACAATAAATAAATGTTTCATAATACAACATTGTTCAAGTAGGCCCTATAGTGTATAATTTAAAATACATTTTCATGTTGATGAGGCGATTTTAATGAACATCTTTAACAATGTCCAAATAATCAAAATGGCAGATGAACTTTGTTGAAATTATAGACAAAATATCGCCTCTTTTTTAGACTTCTTAAAAGACAGCAGCAAAGACAAAATTCCTGCAAATGATATATCATTTGATTAAAAGGTATCCGTAAGACAGTTTCCAATATAAACCAACAAGTTGAATATATGAAATTAGTTTAAATAAATAATTCATTTTCCGGAATTCTCAATCGATAATTAAATTGAAAAATAATAAAAGGACTCGTTAAGAAATGTTGACTGACCCAATATTAACAGATCTGTTCTCTTGTTTGAGTTGTCAGTGAATACAATTTATTTTCATTATACGTACCCGGTGTTCTCTCTTCGTCTTCAGAGGGTAAACACATGATCGTTCCAGGATCTTGAAATACCCCCCTATTTGACGGCGTTTCGCGGACAATTTTGCTAATTTGACCCCCTTTTTCGCACAAAAACGCGCACTGCAAAAACTCCGGTGTTAATTTAACACCATGGGTGTCACTATAGGACCGGACCACTTTACACCGGTCCTATAGTGACACCCATGGTGTTAAATTCAACACCGGAGTTTTTGCAGTGCGGGCATTTTGACTAACATGACTGAAAGTAGCCTCCCTTTTCACCATTTCAAGGACATTTTGTATATAGTCCCCCCTATTTGCGCAAAAACGAGGACACATCTGGTTCAAAACAACAATTTTTCCTATTATCGGGACAATTTGATATGACACAATACTCATTTTATTTCTTCGCGGACATACAGCCTCTCCAAAAAAAACACCCCTTATTTTTGATATCGCGGAAATATCATCCAAAATGACCCCTTAGTTTTGGGAATCGCGGACATAAAGCTTTAAAAAACACCCCTAATTTGGGGAAATCGCGGACATAACTTCAAAAACACATCTAATTTGAGGAAATCGCGGACATGAATGTCACTTTGACCCCCCCCCCCTTCTTTTCCGTGATTTTTGGAACAATCATGCGTACCCAAAGTCAATGTTAACCGAACCCACCGGGGTTCGACATGGTTAAAATGATCCGTAATTTGATTTGACACTAGCCCCTTACCCGGGTTTGGATGTTTCTGATCATGAGTAGGCCTGTCTCTGCTATACTATTATAAATAATCATGGATAAAAGGTAACATTTTAAACTACTTCCCAAAAGCTAAAAAGAATTTGAAACGATTTTAATTTGCCCATTTTACCATCTGAACGAGACGCCCCTCCTCCAAATAGGAATAACCCGTTTAGGCCACGAGGCTCGTTATTCAGTATTTCATATTAGGGATATTCATAACTAATAAACTAATAAAGGATAGCGAACCAAAACATTGATCAATTGTTCAACGGGTGTGCTTTTACCAAACTGATATCATATTCAAATGGAGTTTACACGGTTTTTGTGAAATTGACGACGCAACCCCCCCCCCCCCCCCCCCCCCCCCCCCCCCCCCCGTTAATTTTAAACGGGTTTTAATTTATCAAAACGATAGGCAAAAAAACCATCCGAAATTGAACTCAAAACTCGACGTTTGAGACTCAACTGTGGTCGCAGTTGAGGTGTAAAAGTAGACCCTACGGATCTGAACAGGGGCGTGAGATGTATTTTTATGCAACACACATCCCATCGACAATTAGTAATGTGAGTGCCCGCCAAAATTAACTCCTACATCGTGGAAACGACACATTTCAAACACTTATAAAGATAATCAGTTGATTGGGGAAAGTTATAAATGTACCACAACATGCACAAGCCAATTCGCTATTGGAATTCCAAGACCATTCTTGACTTCTGAAACTTGTTTATGTAACCCTCTGATATTCCAAATACTCTTATATTTTGTTCCATGATAACTGAACAATATAAACAAGCAATGTTAACACTGAACCCCTTGGTCCATCATCAATGCAACACTTAATAAATGAGGTAGACCGTCTTCTGTCGATTAGTAATTTTTACTCACTGTGGCCGACCATACAACCTCCCTATATCATTTGACGATAAACACCGGATAAACACCTTTATTGGCCATTTAACAAGTTTACAGTTACAATACATTAATTATACTATATATTATATCCCTCCCAAGGACACAAATATCATCAAAAGCCTCAAATATCTATGAAATGTATTGTATACCGTATCATACACACAACATGCTCTTCGATGTGTATTTTGAATTGAGAGTTTTATGTACACACGGGGGGGGCACTACACTAAATCCTTACGCGTTTGGTGTATGGTTCGGAGAAATAGTACCTATATCAATTTGATCATCGTCCCAGGGGAAGCAAATAGAAGTAAATCTTGCTTATTTTTTATGAAAAAAATAGAATAGAACCTCAGCATTGCTAATGTGGTCAAAAATCGTCGGAATCGAATACGCACGGGAGCCTAGGCTGCGGAAGGATATCGTTGCCGGAACCGGTGAGGAAGCGAAAATATCGGTTTAAAATGATGAGGGCGCTGTTTAGGTGCCCGTAGCGAAAAATTGCATCTAGATGGGTCAAGAAAAATCAAGTTTAAAATAAAATTCAACACATAATCTAATACATTCATGCGAAATAAAAACTTCCATCATTGTTACGTGGGGTAAAAATACGGTCTTGAAAAAGGGCCGAAACGCGTGTATTTCAATGGGGGACGTATTCAGTGGTGTGCCCCCACAGCTCGTAATCAAAGTGTAGACACAGCACGTCGTCATTTTCATGGAAAGCCATCGTGTCAATATTTCTAAAAACGCAATAAACACACCCAACTTTAAACCCTAATTCCAAGAGTTCCTCAACAGTCACTTTTTGTGCATTTTTTTTGGTGGTTGTTGAATACTTTCTTAGTATTTTAAAACAAAAAACCAGCTTATAGGTGACGATGTCTTAGTCTTTACACGGACCGACAGCTCTAGGTTATTTTGAATGAGTATCCATCAACACGTGTGTTGGTCACGGATTAGATATCTGTGGTGTTGGTCTTTTTAAATTCTGAAACAGAGTTTAGTTCCCCCAAATATGGCCGATACATGGATAGCCTCTATACTGGAAGTGATTTTTTACCCACAGTCCCTTGCGCATGTATACCGGGATAACTCATTATCTGTTCTGCTGATTAAACTAGCTAACCACCAATCCAATAAAAACACCTCGTTTAACAACTTATTGGTTTGCTGTCTAGTTTTTCAGCATTTTCACGATTTGGACCAAAACGGCAAGCACTTCCGTTTGATTTCCTGGTTATTTATTAATTTTCTGTACTTGAGGGACGCATTGGCCAAAAATAGAACTTGCACGACTAGATAGGAAAAAACATCAGCTTCAATTTGAACTATATTTTAACTCCCGCCAAGCCCCGCAAATATTAATTAAAACGATAATAAAAAGCCATATTTTTTACACCTATCACTGAAAGGCTGAAGTGAAATTCGCTGAAAATTGAGAAGGAATTGACATAATTTGATCGGATTTTCGATGTTGTTTTGTCATAAGCAATGAAGAAATATAAAATAGCAATTGTTTGTTGATAGCAGCGATTGACGCCACGAAAATGTCTTTTTGGGGCGGAGGCAACGGCCTCGCCTCTATTAGGGTTGGCTTTTGACATTTTGGGAAACCGGCATCTTACCCACTGTTTACGTCTCACGTATGTCACAATTCATAAAAACAGGCCTTTTCCTTAGCACATGAAATTCAGCAATGATATTCTTTTGACCTTTTTGCAGTTAAAACAGGCAAACAGTAATGAAGAGAGACAAATAATAAAAGCTGCCGTAATGCTAATTGATAACATCTTGCAGTGATTTGAGAAAGATAATCTTAAGGGGGGACTTAAGGAAGTTTTTTGTTGAATTTTGTTAGTGCTGTAATTATTGAACCATGACTCAAATGTATATAAAAGTATACCTTTTTGGAAAGGAAATGGATCAGAGAATCCAAATTTGGCATCAATTTTGACCAATTTTGACCCAATTTTTTTTAACAAAGCTAACAAACATAATTTTGAGTTAAAAATGCCCAAATCACTTGATGATGATGTTAAGACACTACTGAAGGGACGATTTTTTTTTTTAAATCTAATCCATTATTTTTTGAAATTTTGACAAAAAAAGTGTTAAAAAAAATAAAAAATCAATTTTTCACGTTTTTTGGCACTTTTTGGTTAAATTTTTCAAAAATATTAGATTAGGTTTTTAAAAAAAAAAATCGTCCCTTCATTAGTGTCTTAACATCATTATAAAGTGATTTGTGCTTTTTTTACTCAAAAATATTTTTTGTTAGCTTTGTTCAAAAAAAATTGGGTCAAAAAAGAGAATTTTGTGATTTTCTCAAAAAATCTACTTTTTTGGTCAAAATTGACGCCAAATTTGGATTCTCTGATCCATTTCCTTTCCAAAAATGTATAATTTTATATAACTTTGATTAATAGTTCAATAATTACAGCACTCACAAAATTCAAAAAATCAAATCAAAAACATCCTTAAGTCCCCCCTTAAGATACTGTTTATATAATCTATTCTTCTTATTGATACTTTTTAATAGGCCTTTTGTAATCCAGGGTGACCTTCTATTTCTAGTACATTTTCTTAATGGTACACATTCATTATACAAAGAATCAAATATTTCCATAAACTTATTATAATCCTGATCCGCAGATATAATGTTGTTGTAATCATCCGCGTGAACGAACGCGGAATATGGGTGTTTTTTTACCACAACACGGGTCCGCGCGGTCCCGTGCTAAGGGTATCAAAATCGCCAATTTAAGAGAATAAGGGCGTCTTTTTCAACATGAATCCGCGATAAGGCTTGGGGGAATATACATGTGTCATTAATAAAATGGCCCGTAGGGATAAATTTACAAACAAAACTGAATCATGCACTTACATGTACTTCAAACGTTCATGTCAGTGCAACTCTGTCTTGAGGGCCTATCCTTTGTATGAGTATGATTTTGCGAGTTGCAATCCTTGTTAAGGGTCACATTTTCCTTCGTTGAGAATCCATGTTAAGGGTAGTTTTGAGAGTGGATTCACACGGATGATTACATCTTTTATGCATGAGTGCCCCCCCCCCCCCCCCCCCCCCGAATATGAACGCCCTACATTGTCAGTGTTTGTTGTTGAATGTATTTCCAAACAGCGAAATTGATTAAATAAAACCTTAAAGGGCATGTCAAAAGTCAAAGAAGATGAAGACAACATTTACCTGTTCATGTTTTAATACATGGCCATGGGTTACGATGACAGACTTGTCAGTACATTGAAAATCATACTATGACTTTTCATCATAATTTACCAATTTAACCGTTAATTAACCGCGATTTATAATTTACCAGTAAACATGTAAATTAAGAACACTGGTTATTCTTGATCATGATGATAGGGCCAAGGTGATCTCAAAAACTATTTGATTTAGTTAAAAGAACATTGTAAAGAGTGATGAAACCTTTAAATATCATCATCATGATCATCATGTTCTTCAAAACTGACATTTCTCGATAGGATATACACATGGAAAAAAGTATCGCACCACTGTTTTTTGTTGAAAAGTGCAAATGTGGCCTCGAGTTTTGCCACCATGGTGTGATATTAAGGATCATTTGTTTGCGTAAGCTGTCCAACAAAATGTTATGCAATAAAAGGGCCACATTTTAGTTTGTGACGTAATCAATGTAATGTTTTCAAGGCCAAGGGGGAAATGCATGTTTTTGTCCAAAAGCATGCATGAAACAAGTTTGGGTATAACGCGATATTGAATAGACTTTAAAAACTTAAATAGTCATTATATTAGTTCTGTATTTGGCGCAAGATATGTTCCATTTAGACGTTATAGGCTACAATGCAGTAAATGAGTCCAAACATGCCATTTTTTATCGTCATAAATTCAGCATATACGACGAAGAGGTCACCGTTGATTTCTTTTTTCTTTTTTCATTTGACCTAGGGCAACACTTACGCAATATTGCCTTTGTCATATGAACTTATTTAAAATTTGACCTATTTTGACCTTTGACCCCATAACCGTTGGGTTTACGAAAAAAGGGAGTTTTTTTTCATGTTTGAGGACGATCGGTCCACTTTTGAAATTTGACCCCAGATGACCTTTGACGACTTGAATGTGTTACCAAGGATTACAACAATAGAGATTAATCATCGGGCCTCTCAATATCGCATTATACCCAAACTTGTTTCATGCATTTTCCCCTTGGCCTTGAAAAACATTACATCGATTACGTCACAAACTCAAATGTGGCCCTTTTATTGCATAACATTTTGCTGGACAGCTTACGCAAACAAATGATCCTTAATATCACACCATGGTGGCAAAATTCGAGGCCACATTTGCACTTTTCAACCAGCGGTGCGATACTTTTTTCCAGGTGTATAGTTCACGCCAAGAGGAGAAATCATAGTTGGCAGATAATACATTATGTTAAAGTGATCCCATATGCATGATCAGGTCAGCCCTTTTATGGCAAAAGAATGTATCTTATATGTAGTTTTCTAGCAGTATACTTCCTTTTAACATGATCAAAGTTATTTTTTTTCTCCATAAATCATGTAGTGGTAAAAGGCAGTATATTACCTTTATTGTCTTTAAAAGTTGCAACCTTTTCCTATGAGAAGATTATTGAACCAAGTTAACACAATCCATGTTAAAAGAAAGTATATCATTAGGAAAGTACATATAAGATACATCCTTTTGCCATAAAAGGGCTGAGGTGTGTTCTTCAGACTATCAGTTCATCCTGAGTACAACAAAGTATTATTAGTTATCCCCTGCATGTTCACACAATACGGAAAAATACCTATGGTTTGGCATGTCATATCACATGAGGCCGCCATAGGTATTTTTCCGTATTGTGTGAACATGCAGGGGATAACTAATAGTATTGTGTGAACATGCAGGGGATAACTAATAATATCATGTGTTCGATCTCTACCATCATGACCATGATGGTATGGTTTTGAATTTGGCGTGGTTTCTTCGTACATATAGTATGGTGCGTTTAATGTTTATTTTTTATCTATCTACTTATATTTTGTATATTGTGTATTGTGCATATTGTTGATAATGATATTGTTGTATAGTGTATACTGGCCGCAATTCAGTTCATAACTGCTATGGCCTTTTTTAATAAACCTTTTATGAAATGAAATGAATGTATCAGTTCATTAATGTGAGTACAACAAAGTATCTTCTCCATAATCATGTACTAGGGCAAGCGTGTGCAACCTGCGGCCCGCGGGCCACATGCGGCCCGCCGGCCTCTAATCTGTGGCCCGCGAAGCAATCCTAAAATTCCTATTGAACCGGAACCGGAACTAGGTTTACACAAATGGCGGATTGATTTAGTGGTGTGCTCCCTTATAATTAGTAGGGTGACGCGCTGCATTTAGTAAATAACTCGAGGCGTGTTAAAATCCCTGGTTAAAATGGCGCTTGCAGCAGCAACAGCGAGTAAAAAGAGGAAATTACACGAAGAGAAGGCTCAGCGGGTATTCAACATGTTCAATGAGCAATGGACTGAGGACTCTGGTACCTTAAACTTCCCCTCCCTATTACTCCTCCTCCGACGTGTTTTGGAATGTTGGACAATCTATGCGGCCCGTGAATGGATCTCACAATCACAATGAGGCCCGGGTGGTAGAAAAGGTTGCACATGCTTGTACTAGGGTCTACATGTACATGTACATGTATGTCTCGACATACTCTTAAAGGGGTTGTGGATCTCTAGTGTTTGCCCAGGGCAAAAGTCACATGACTCGCTACATACCCGAGTCTCCGCGTACATATCATATAAAGACCATGATGCAATGATGATAAATCGCGTGACCGAAAGATTGGCTATACAAACAGCAAAATGTACGAACGACATTCATGTCGAGAAATGTTACGAAAAGTCATTCCATTCATTTCAATGAAACCAGAGTTATCTGATACAGCATGAATCATTTTTTGAACGAGAACCCTATGTTAAAAACATACAAAAACTATTTTTAAAAATATAAGGCATTTTAACTTCCTTTTTATGGGATAGTGTAACTTTGCTGTTGTTATGCGTGGTCATTGAAATCGTCATAACTTTAAAAGTATCCATTCGATTTTGTTGAATGAGGTATCAAACTGCGGAGAAGAAATTTGCTCATTAATTGTATATCTCAGATTTTTGGTACCGATTATATATTTTGAATTAGCCAACCTCAGTGGCGTAACAGCCGGGGGCAGGGGGGCACAGTGCCCCCCCTGAAGGTGCTCAGCAGGAAATTCAAACCTACCCACCAGGAAAAATGGGGGGAAAGGAAAAGAGGAAAAGAAGGGGGAAAGGGAAAGAAAAGAGAGAGAGAAAGGAAAAATAATAATAATAATAATAATAATAATAATAATAAAACCATACTTATTGAGCGCATAACACAATTAAGTCCCTATGCGCTATTACAAACAAAAACAAAACAAAAACAAAACACACGGTAACATGAGTAACAAAAGACGAAACAAAAAGAAATTAAACATTAACATTAAATAGGTGAGTTTTTAGCAATGATTTGAACTGTTCAAGAGTTTTGGCGGATTTAACATGATATGGTAAATTGTTCCAAAGTTCAGCAGAAGTATCTTGAAAAGAACGGCGACCATATGAAGTAGAAGGTGAAGAAACATGCGCAAGAAGATATTTTGAGCCAGAACGAAGATTGCGAGTGGGCTCGTATTGTTGAATAAGATCTTGGAGATACATAGGAGCTAAAGTACGAGTACATTTAAATGTTATTAGAAGAATCTTGTAAATAATGCGGGATCTGATCGGTAGCCAATGTAAGTCACGAAGGACGGGAGAAATGTGACAGCGAATCTTAGACAGAGTAACAAGTCGAGCAGCTGAGTTTTGAATCCGTTGAAGTTTTGAGATTTGCGTATCAGGGAGGCCATATAGTAAACTATTGCAGTTATCAAGTCGGCAAGTCACAAAAGCATGAATAAGTCTCTCAGTTGTTGGCTGATCGAGATAACGCCGGATTTGACCTATCTTATAAAGAGCATGAGAAGCCGCACGACAAATGTTGTTGACATGAACATCCATCATAAGATCGTTTTGAAGGATAATGCCAAGGTTGCGGGCATTGGAAGCTGGCTAAATATGAGAATCATTGATTTTTACTGATGAAATCGTAGAATTGCTCCTAAAACGGGATTTAATATGAAGAACTTCAGTCTTGTCATCATTCAATTTAAGGTCATTAGCTGTGGACCAGGTTTTTATATCTGTTACACAAGCTTCCAGTCGCGAGATTGCACCTACTCTGTCATCATCATTTCTTAATACAATATATATCTGAGTGTCATCAGCATACGTCATTTTGGAGATGCCATGTGAATCGATGATATCTTCTAATGGAGATGAGTACATTGTGAAGCCTAAAGGGCCAAGTACTGACCCCTGAGGAACACCCTCTTTCGGAACATGAACCGATGACTCGCGACCATTTATAATGACAGATTGTGAACGGTTGGTGAAATATGATTTAATCCATGAAAGTGCAGAACCTGTGAATCCATATTTATTTGAGAAACGCTCTAACAGTATTTGGTGATTTATGGTGTCAAAAGCAGCCGAGTAGTCCAATAGAATGAGAATGACTTCATGACCCTTGTCAGCAGCGAGAAGTAGGTTATTATAGACACAAAGAAGCGCTGTTTCTGTGCTATGGTTACACCTATAGGCACTCTGCATTTTTCCATATAGGTTGTTCTCTGATAAATAACCTTGAATTTGGGTGGTACATGCACGCTCAACAGTCTTGGCAAGAAACTTAAGATTAGCAACAGGCCTGTAGTTTTTTAGAATTTCACGATCCAGTTTAGGTTTCTTGATGAGCGGTGTGATGTGAGCATGTTTCAGTGCATCAGGGAAATGGCCTGCTTCCAACGAAGAGTTAATGATTCTAGTGATGATGGAATGAGTTCTGGTAGACATTGTTTCAGAAGCCAAGTGGGATGTCAGATTCAGATGGTAACACTTTTGAAGATTTTGGTGAGGTAAGTTTATTCACTTTTTGGAAAAGTTGACGTGAATTACAGCCATCAAATTGCTTCTTATGGTAGTCACATTTAGCCTGTTTAATTAATTGGTTATAGATGTGCGCTTGCTCCAAGAAGATTAGTTTGTGAATTTCAAGTTTTGAGGCGCACCATTGACGCTCACACCGACGGACCTCTTGCTTAACTTTGCGAATATCCTCCGTAAACCAAGGGGCATGGGGTCTACATGTAATTGTTCGAGTTGTAAGAGGAGCATGCTTGTCAAGTAATGTTGACAAGACGGATTCATACTTGGAGATCAACAAACCAATATCAGAGAAAGAAGCCAAAGGGAGGAAAAGTAAAAGGAAAAGGAGAAAAAAAGGGGAAAGAAAGAAAAGAAGAAAGGGAAAGAAAGAAAATTTCGCAGTACAAAAAGCACAACAGTCAACAAATTGTTGACTGTTGGTTTTTTTGTACTGCGAAATGTTGTGACCGTGCGAAATGTTGTGACCTTGCGAAATGTTGTGACCGTGAGAATTTTTTGACATTGCGTAATTTTGTGACCGTGCGAATTTTTTTCATTTTCCATAGTATATTTCAACAAGTTACCCATTGACAACCATTATGTTCTGATGGGTAATTACATGAGGAACTAATATGCACAGTAAAATTAAATTATGATTGGGATAGGTAGGCCTTCACAAATAATATTGAGCTTTAATCAAGATATGAAAAATAATGATATTTTTTTAACATTCTTAATCACAATATGTTATCATATTTGGATTCATTGTGAGAAGAGAGGACTAGAGAAACGTGGCGGAAAGCCGAGTAGGATACGTCGGCTATCTCGGATCATATGTGGCTAAAAACAATCACGTACTCATTGTAACAGACTGGGAGGAGGCTATAAACATGAAAGAATGTGTAACTGAAAAACTGATGGATCCGAAAGAGATTATGAACGGCAACATTTGTCATTATTTCTATTTTTCCTTAAATTGATTTTTATTTATTCATTTATTTATTCCTCACAACACGTACATACACACCAATAATTGAGTTACATTAGAATAAAAGCTACATTTACAATTTACATACAAGAAATCGCATAGATCAGCCACACATAAAATATATAAAAAATAATTTCCACTGACAAGTTACACAATGACGTGAAGTAAGGCCAAAATGTTTTTTTGTTATGTTGTCCTCCACAGCTTTCAGAGAGGAGGGGCGGGCGGGCGGATTTTGTTTATTATTATTATTTTTAAAAAAATCTTCTTTTACCAGCAGAAGCTCAAAATTCAGCCAACAAGAAGTTGAAATCACTCTGAGAGTCGCACATATATGTTATAAACACTTAATTTAATATTCAATGCCATTTAAACTGTTTTAAAAAAATCTGAGAAAAAAATCTGAAAAAAAAAAAAAAATCTGAAAAAAAGAAGAAAAAAATCTGATTTTTTAAAAAAAAATTGAAAAAAATCAACAACAAAAAATCGGAGCGGCCCTAAATCCGGAGCGGGCGCTCGAGGACAACATAAAAATTTAAAAAAATTGGCCTAGGGGAGAGCAGGGAGTGTACGCCCTATGGGCAGGTTCGCCCACCACGTGATTATCATCTTTGCGACCAGTGGTTGAATTTGGCGAACACACAATATCTAAATACTATTTGTGGCGAGTCTGTCCGTCCGTCCGTTCAACGCCTTTGGGTATAGATTCCTGCCCATCTGTCTATACAATCGCTATGCACAGGGAGCTTCGCCCCACGTAGACAACAAACTGTTGCTACGCGCTCGCGTATAAACAAAACAAAACATGGCGCACGCGATTGCCGGCCACGCGTAATGTCGCAGACCGTAAGGTGCGTACGCGTTCGTGGCGCAAACTGGGTCTTTTCATGGGGCGGGTAAAAGGAAGCCGTCCGGTGGCTAACAAAGAGAGAAAAAGGACTCCAATTAACTTTAACTCCCGGGCGTGTTTTTGTATGAGTTAAACTATAATAGTATGCATATGATCAGGAGGTAAAAAGGATCAGATGGCGGGTTAGGTTAATAAGGAACTGGGAGCGTAAACCGTAGACCTCCATCCAGGAACACGTTATGGGCGTACACCACTAATTCGATAATACGCGGCACTTCCGGCAAAGTTGAGTACGATAATAGTTCCTATTTGACGGAAAGAATGGTAGCAAATGAAACTAATCATTATTGTTTTTGTGTCAAATTTGTGTTCTGCGTATTCCTAAGAATGTATATTTAATGTTTCAAAAAGAAAATACGTGATTTTAACTGAAACATAATTTTACGGACCGATTTACACACACGTTGCATGCACGGGTAAAAGCCGACTTATAAGTAACAAAATCAGTACACTCTGACGTGCCGGCTTCTAGCTAAAAATCCACCTGATGACCCGGGGTTGAGTTTCAGATATGTTTAAAACGGTATTTTATAACATATCAAAATTTCAGAGAAAAATTCGCGAGCTAACTCACTCAGGTTAGAGCGATTTGAACACAGCCTCCAAAGCATGTAAAGTCTATGGGAGCCGAATTAGTGATGTACGCCCTTATGTGTTAAACATGTTATTGTTAAAGTGATTGCGGATTGCGGTGGTATGATGTCAGTGCCTCAACATCCATCGCGGACCCATCTATGCGCGCAGGCCACAACGGGCCCTCATCATGCCTATCATGGATGGGGGAAGGGGGGGGGGGGGGGGGTTGGGGGGGGGGGGCTTCAGTCTGCATGCGCCAGGAATCAAACCCAGACCTTGAGAGCGTGCAATTGTGTACAGTGTTGTAGTTAAACAGTATAGCAATTCGGATAGGCCCTAGGCCAATCATGGGATGTCTGTTATATAAATGGGAATGTTACATGGATATCGGTGTGCGCAAACATGCGTGATTTAAATACATATATGATACGTTTAGGCATGCCTACGGAGGAATAATCAATGTCGACACACAGTTCTCAAGACTGGGCACAGATGATCATGACGATAGACCCCTCCTCTCGCTGACTCTAAAACTAAAAGACCTCTGAACTAAGATCCCAATATAAAACCCTAGGCCTAATAACACATGTACTGAATTACATGGATATGCACATGGGGTAGCCTACCTGGATTTAAGGGCACATGAGGTTCCTGTATTATGGGGATTTGGAATATTAATGGCACCTGTGATAACTGAATTTTAAGAGTATACACATCCCATAAACCCCCAACCCGAGAACCGCCCACCCCACGAACCGCGAATTCTAGTATTCACTATTATGTTGCAAGCTTTCCACATAAACTAGCTCTGCTACAGAGCCACTCTTGGTCCCACCCCTTCATCAACCCCACCCCCTCCCTACACCAAGGCATTGTGAATGCCTTGCAGGCTACACCAAGCATAGGCCTACACTGATCATTGGCGTAGCCAGGAGGGGGCCTGGGAGGCACGTGCCCCCGGGTCCCCGACGGCACAGAAAAAGAGTGAGTATAAAGGGGAGTTTCCATAAGGTGACCACCTTTTTTCTGACACCCCAGACACACCTTTTTCTGACATATACTTTTTTCTCGTGATTTAGGGATTTTTAGTCAATACAAAAGTCCACTCATTATTCACAGCTGAGACTAATATACCAATTTAGGCCGGAGCTCGGAGCGTTTATTCAGCTGAAAAGGTCATAAGGTTTGATGGTCTGGTTATGTTGGTATGGGTCACGGTCCCTCCCCCCCCCCCCCCCCCCCCCCCCCCCCCCCAACTAGAGAAATCCAAAGACCCCCCGAGATATAATCCAAAAGTTCGGATGGGACACCCTTGAGGGAACACCCTTGATAGTAGAGGAAAAATCAGTCTCGGGAGGCCTTATTTTAAAAGTAACCTGACCATAAAAATAAACAGCATAAATTATATATCAAATTAAAGCTACAACCCTCAGAAATCTCACTATGGGGATGCATTTGTTGATATAGGGGGTGCATCTATGAGTTTTTGGGCCGTTTCCATGGCAACCATCAAATAAATTAATAGCATTTAAAAAAATCGCGTACATTTCTAAAATCATTTTTTATCAATATAAAACCATACAAAGTACCTTTTCCTTCATGATCTTAACTTATAAGTATTAACCTTTTCTGAAAATGATAAATAAATGTTCTTTTGATTATTATTTTTGTTACCATGGCAACCAAAAACCTTTTTTTGGTTATTTTTAATAGAAATTTAAGATTTTCAAATTTGGTCGTTTATTATATTTCTGAAAGTGTTTGGTCTTTTATCTTTTAGTGTTACTAATCACCGAAAGCAAATGTTTTTTTGCTATAAAATACCCTTTTTTACCAAAATAGCCCTTTTTCCACGATTTTACACATTTTTAAACAAAAATGCCAATTTCCCAATTTTTCATCAAAAAAATATGAAATGCTCAATTTACTGTTGTTCATCTAGTAAACATCAAATTACGCCAATCAAATCACAGGCAAAGAAAATATTACAGAAATTTGGTTTCAAATTTGTATGTCTTACTACAGGAATCTGGTTTTTAGTTTGTTCATATCTCATGATATAAGCTTTTCTACAGGGTAAGGCCAATGTGTAAAAATCTCGACCAAAAATCGTAATGGCTCATGTTCAAATTGCCTTAGAAGTACCTTACCATGGAAAAAACAGTGCAAATAGCACATCAAATTAAAGCTACAACTGTCAAAAATCTTACTCTGGGCTATGCACAGGTCATATGTGGGGGCATGCCTCCGTTTTAGGGTCGTGTCCATGGTAACCTTAAAAATTTAATAACAATGTTTGGGAAAATCAAGAACAAATTTCAAATCAATTTTAGTTACCATTTACTATTTCAGATCAAATTTTCCTCTACATATATTACTAATAGTTATTTATTTGTTCTTAAAATTGCAAGCATATGATCTTTAGTTATTTATTTTTGTTACCATGGCAACCAAAATTCCAATTTTAGTCAATACAACCGAATTGTTCTTGTTTTATGATGATTTAATCATTTTACATAAATCAGAATACAATATTTGGACTTTTATTATTATTAACTAAATAATTAAAATGGTTTTCATCTAGAATATTCAAATGTGACCAAAATTGGCACTTTTTTTAATGATTTTACCCCAATTTTTATCAAAAAGTGCCAATCTAAAAAAAAAATCAAAGAAAAATATGAAATGCTTATTTGTAGATGTGCTATCATATGAAACTTAAAATTAGTCAATTTTATCAATACCAGACAAAATAATCATGGAATAAATGTATAAATTGCATAGCAGGCCATATAAAGTTGGTCATTATTTCATCGAAATCTTGAGAAATAAGCACTTATACACTATTTTGTCATTCTGGTGAACTGGGAGTATCAAATTATACTTGGGGTTATTCAAATCTCATTTTAGGTACCTTATCATGAAAAACAGCACAAATGACACATCATATGAAAGCTACATTATGTACACCTCTCGGGATTATTACCAAGGGGTGCACAGTTTACATAGGGCATGAAGCTGGGGATAATCTATGAGTATTTGACCAGTTTCCGTGGCAACGTAAAACGAATGGAATTTTGCAGGGGTCCAGGTTCATGCTACATTCAAGAATCCAGAGTTATCATTTTACAACAATAATAACCCAATCAATCATGTTATGATCCGAGTGATCATTTCATGACCCCAAGGGAACATTTTATGTCCCCAGTGATCAATCATGATCCTAAGTGATCATATCATGACCCCAATTGATCATATCATGACCCCCAAGTGATCATAATTATATTGACCCCCAGTGATCATTTATGACCCAAGTGATCATTTCATGTCCCAAGTAATCAATTTATGTCCCCAAGTGACTCTTTTATGTCCCCAAGTATTCGTTTCATGACCCCAAGTGATCATTTATTGAACTGATTGGTCATTTTATATCATTTAACAACACCAAATGATCATTTCATGACCCCAGTGACCAGTTCATGACCTTAAGTGACTTTAAAAAATGACCCGATGTGATCATATAGTTAATTTGCTGACCCGAACAAACCATCAAAGTGATCATGTTGACGTCAAACAATGACCAAAAGTAATCAATAAATTACCTCAAGTGGTAGTTAAATGCCCCGAAGAGTAATGACCCAAAACGATAATTTAATGATTCAACAGGATATCATTTAACGACCCCAACTGATCGTTTCATGACCCCAAGTGATCATTCCATGTCCCCAAATGATCATTTCACGACCCCAAGTTATCATTTCATGACCCTCATCATCATCATTGGTCGTCCGTGGACGAAATGGAGGAAGCATTCGCAACATACTGGGCCCAGACTTTCCTGTCGTTCATGAGTTGGCGGATCTCTGGTGGATCTAAACCCATATCTTTCTTGACGGTATCAGGATACTGGAAGGGTCTTCTGCCTCTGTTAGCTTTCCCACCAGGAGGAGTCCAGAATTGTTGGTTGTTCGCATGCAGTTGCCAGCGAAACATAAACGGTGCTGTCTGACTATTATGTTATAAGCATGATAAGGGATATCGCCATATACCAGGCTGTTTGGGATGTGATCCCTCCAACTGACGTTAAATATTCATGTAACAGTTGAGTATAGCATCCGTTGATTCGGTCTTCAATTTTCCTGCAGATGGTCCATGTTTCAGAGCCGTACAACAAAATGCTTTCTACGCAGGCTTTGAAAAATGTGATTTTGTTGTACTCTTGAGATCTGACTTCCAGATCTTCTGCAGTTTAATGCCACTGATGACTATAGGCATTTTATGGTGAATGTGCTCTGTAGCAGATTTCCAGTACACTGAAAGCCAAACTGGAGTCAAGTGACTCTTGAAATGGAGTAAATCGGCCATGACTCTCCAAAGGAGTCATCCTGACACTTCAAAGGAGTCATCTTGACTCTCCAAAGGAGTCGTCCTGACTCCCCAAAGGAGTCATCCTAGCCGTCGGAAAGAGTCATCGGCCATGACTCTCCATAGGAGTCATCCTGACTCTCCAAAGGAGTCATCCTGACTCTTCAAAGGAGTCATCCTGATTCTCCAAAGGAGTCATCCTTACTCTCCAAAGGAGTTATCCTAGCCGTCGGAAAGAGTCATCGCCCATGAATCTCCAAAGGAGTCATCCTGACTCTCTGGAGCTAATTTGCATATTTTACTTGGTCTTATATTAGCCGAGTAAAATGCACAAATCGCTCATTAGCATAATTGCAATGGTACAAAAATTAGCACCGATGCTCGTGTATACCATTTCAATTATGCTAATGAGCTAATTTGCACATTTTATTTATTTAAACTTATTAATTTATTTTAATTAAATCGATGCCTTAATTTAACACCGTTGAATGTATATTGATATATTTGCATATTTCTCACTGGTTAAGGAAGGGAAAGGAAATTGCTCACTAAATAAATGCAAATACATTGAACAAGAACATAAACATCAAAGACCCCCCCCCCCCCCCCCCCCCCCCCCCCCCCCCCCCCCCCCCCCCCCCCCCCTCCAGTTCTCAGTGTCTTATTTCCCTTTTTTCCTACCTGGAGTCACGGTGACACTATTTAGCCAGTTGGAGTCATTATTACTCTCGAAAGGAAGTCCAGCCTACATGTGACTCTATGTCAATATTGACTCCATTTGAAGAGTCACAAGATTCCCTTGAAGAGTCATGCATCATGACTCTCCAAAGGAGTCAGTAAATGTTGACTAGGCTGGACTCCCTTTATAGAGTAACCATGACTCCAGTTTGGCTTTCAGTGTAGGTGAGATCGGAATTGCTTTGACTTCACAAGAAGAATGTTGTCTAGTCGAATATGGCCCCTCCTAGTTTAGCTTGATTGAGAGCAGACGCCAGTTCATCTAAGGCGAATTCATTGGCATTGATTGGGAGAGTGCCTTCCTCTACTGGTGTAATGTCAAAGACAGTGTCTGGAACAGATGGTGGTTTTGAAAGTGGTGCAGCCAGGTTGTGATCCTCTCAACTGGTGAGCCTGCTAATATTGCTGGTTTTCTTACTTTCCTCCCAGTAATTTCATTGATGACTCTCTATGCTTTCGTATGTTTGTTGGAATGGGATACAAGCTACATTTGGGAGATCTTCTCATTTAGCAAGTTTTCCTCTTTTGAGAGATGCTTTCTTGAGCTCGTGACCGGGGTTGAATAGTAGCATCACCCTGATCAATTGCATTTTGACTTTAAAATAACCTGATGTGATCATAGTTAATTTATTGACCCGAACAAACCATCAAATAAACTGAAGCGATTATGTTTACGTCAAACAATGACCAAAAGCAATCAATAAATGACCTCAAGAGGTAGTTTAATGCCTCGAAGTGGTCCAAGTGATCATTCAATTACCACCAAATAATCATTTCACGACCCCAAGTGATCATTTCATGACCCCAAGTGACTTTAAAATGTCCTGATGTGATCATAGATATGATCATGTTGACGTCAAACAATGACCAAAGGGATCCATTTATTGAACTGAATTGCCATTTAATAACACCAGGATATCATTTAACGACCCCAAATCATCATTTCATGACCCCAAGAGACCATTTCATGACCCCAAGAGACCATTTCATGACCTCAAGAGACCATTTCATGACCACAAGTGACCATTCCATGACCCAAAGTGACTTTAACATGTGATCATAGTTAATTTACTGAAGTGATCGTGTTGACGTCAAACAATGACCAAAAGTAACCAATAAATGACCCAAGTTTTAGTTTAATGCCCTTATTGGTAGAGTAATGACTCATATTGGTGTGACCCAAATGGTGTTTTAATAATCACAGGATATAATTTAACGTCCCCAAGCAATCATTTCAAGACCCAAGTGATAAGATCCCAAGTGGTCATGTAACAATCCAGGTATTCCTTTAATTTCCCTATGTACATGTAACTATAACATGACTTAAAGAATGATCTAAGCGATTATTTAATCACTGGAGTGACCCGAAAGGTCAATTAATAACCCCAGGGGATCATCTAATGACGCCAAGTGACTATTCATTGATCCAATGTGATATGACTCAAAGAAACCATTTAATGATCCAACGTGATAGTGTGATGAATCCAGGTGACCATTTAATGACCCCAAGTGATAGTGTTATGACTTCAGGCAATCATTTAATGATCCAAATGGTCATTTCATAACCCAGGTAATCATATATTGGCCCACGTAACTATTTATTGGCTCCAAGTGATATTGTAATGACCCCATGCAATCATTGAATGACGTGACCCGGTCAGTCATGTAATATTCACGGGTGATCATTTACTGACCTAGGTGACTATTTATTGACCTCAAGGGAAATTGTAAAGCCCCCAAGTGATCCAAAGTGATAGTGTAATGTCACAAAGCAATTTTTAATGATCAGGGCGATCATTTTAATAACCACAGGCGATCATTTAATGACCCTAAGTGAATATTTATCGACCTTAAAAAAAAAAGTAATATCATAATGAACACAAGAAAGTAAAGTAAAGTAAAGACTCGCGCCGAGCTTCTTAAGCTCACGCGCGGAGTGCCCATCTCTCTTTCATTAGCGTTTGGGCCAGACTCCCCCATGTAATATTGGCATGGTTGTGGGGGTTCGCCACTCCTCCCGCACAGCGAGTCTGTTTTACTTCCCAACATGAATTAATGCCGGTACCCAATTATACACCTGGGTGAAGCGTGGCAAGTGCGGTAAAGTGCTTTGCCCAAGGACACAACATGCTGGCACCAACGGGGCTTGAACCCACAAACTTTGCATCGTGGAGCGAGGGTGAATCCGAAATGAACACAAGAGACCATTTGATAATCCAAAGTGATAGTGTAATGACCCCTTAGTAACGAATGAGTGGTCATTTGACAACCCCTGGTGAGCATTTAAGGACCCCAAGTGATAAATGATAGTGTAATGACCCTAAGAATTAAATCAATGACCCCTAGCCATTATTTAATAACAAAAGGGGATAATTTAATAACCCAATTGATAGGGTAATGTCACGAAGCAACTATTTAATGGCCCAAAAAGCAATCATTTAATGACACAAGCAGTCATTTTATAATCTCAGGTGATCATTTAAAGACTACAAAGGACATATGTATTGACCCCATGAATGATTACATATATTGTAATTACCCTAATACTATAGCAGCCTACCTTAGTCTGTATAGGCTTAGCAGCCTACCGTTACCGTAGTCTGTAGTAGCGGCCTACCCTAGTCTGTATTACTATTAGCAGCCTACCGTAGTCTGTATTAGCAGTCTACCGTAGTCTGTATTAGCAGCCTGTATTAGCAGCCTTCCCTAAAAAGGCTTAGGCTAGTCCCTGGCCTAGGGCATAGGCTGCAATAGGCTCAATTAATAAGCTTATTAGCTAAACTTACAGTCATGCAGTAGGCCTGGACTGGCTACAGCCTAGAACATAGGCCTATTTACATGTTAGCGTTAGGTCCACATGAGATAAAACTGACTGTAACCATTACATTTCTATTATTAATACTTACCTGTAATTGGCATTACAAAAATGACTTAAAGTGCTTCAAAGCAGGAGCAGCAGGATGAATGATGCAGGCTAGTTGGTAATTGATGTAGTTGCTAAGTCTAAAGGGTTGTTCCATTCTACATAAGAGGGGTTTTCTTTACAAATAAAAGGCCTATCTGTTATGAATTCATTAATTTCAGAGCTAATTGTGCACAGTACATTGAACTAGCAATTATGTTCATGATTATTTTGTTTGGGAATGACAATATCAATACAATTTGATTTTTACACAATGGAAGAATCCAAAGTGAGATTTTCATATTTTTCACCTTAAAAAGCAAAAACACAAGCATTCTTAAAATTGATGTAAAATCACCAAAATGCTCAGTTTTCAGTCAAAAGTGTCTTTAAAGGTAAACATCGCTTGTGTATGTTGATTCATCATAATTAAAGTCAAACTAACCACTGTTAGATTAAACATAATAATTTAATCAACAGAGAAACAACAAAATTATGGTAAATTAACTAAATCATGACTCTTGGTTGGCATGGTAACCAACAAATAACAGTAGAACACATCTATGCCATTTTTTTGATGAATTAAGAAATTAAAAATTTGAATTGGAGTGAAATGTTGCTCTGAAATATGTTACTTTTGTTACATTTACGAAGTTTCAATTTTGACTAATACACAGTGAAAATCCCAAAAGTGTGCAATTTCATCGAACAATGTGGAAATTACAAACATTCTTTAAAAAGATGTAAACTCATCAAAAATATCCGATTTTTGGTCAAAATTGAATTAACTAGTTGAAAACAATTTGTATAATTTAGTTTATAATAATAAAAGTCCAAATATTGTATTCTAATGTATGGAAAATGATTAAATCAACAGAAAACAAGAATATTTCTGTAGTATTGAATAACATTTTACTTTTGGTTGCCGTGGTAACCAAAATAAATAACAAAAGAGCATATGATTGCATATTTTAGAACAATCATATACATATTAGTAAAATATGTAAAGGATAACTTGATCTGAAATAGTAGAGGGTAAATAAAATTGATTTGAAATTTGTTCATGATTTCCCAAAACACTGTTATTAAATATTAAGGTTTTACCATGGAAACTATCCTAAAACTTAGGCATGCCCCTGCATATGACCTGTGCATAGCCCAGAGTAAGATTCCTGACATTTGTAGCTTTGATCTGATGTGGTATTTGTACTGTTTATTCCACGGTAAGGCACTCCTAATGCAATTTGAAAGTGAACCATTACAATTTCTGGTCGCGATGCTAACACAATGGCATCACCCTGTAGAAAAGCTTATATCATGAGATATGAACTAACTAAAAACCAAATTGCTATGGTGAGCTATACAAATTTGAAAACTAATTCCTTTGATATCTTCTTTCTCTGTGCCTTGATTGGCATAATTTGATATTTACTGGATGAACACATCTAAATTGAGCATTTCATATTTTATTAATGAAAAAATTGGAAATTGACATTTTTTTTTAAAAATGTGTAAAATCGTGAAAAAAGTGCTATTTTGGTTAAAAAAGGTATTTTATAGCAGAAAACTAATTGTTTTGGTGATTAGTATCACTAAAAGATGACAGACTACCAACTTTCAGAATTATGATAAACGACCAAATTCGAAAATCGTAAATTTCTATTAAAAATAACAAAAAAAAGAATTTTGGTTGCCATAGCAACCAAAATAATAATAAAAAGAACATTTATTTATCATTTTCAGAAAAGGTTAATACTCATAAGATAAGATCATGAAGGAAAAGGTACTTTGTATGGTTTTATATTGATAAAAAATGATTTTAAATATGTACACAATATTTTAAAACGCTATTAATTTATTTGATGGTTGCCATGGAAACGGCCTAAAAACTCATAGATGCACCCCCTATATCAACAAATGCATCCCCATAGTGAGATTCCTGAGGGTTGTAGCTTTAATTTGATATATAATTCATGCTGTTTATTTTTATGGTCAGGTTCCAAAAATATATTGGCCAAATTTTCCTCTACTATGAGGAGACACCCTTTGGAACCTACAGAGATAGACATTGCATGCTCAGTGCAGTGGCGTGTCCAGAGGAGGGGGGAGCTCGCATCCTCCCCACCCTTGACTATCATTCGGGGATTGCACCCATTCGGGGCAGGTTTTACTTCATTTTATCCAACTTCAAGGTGTCAGTAGAGAGACTTCGTATACAAAATAGCAAATTTTCGCGCATCATATGTCCAGGAATTTCATTTTAGAAACACATTTAACCAACTATAGTGAGATATAAATTTGCGACGATATATCTGATATTTTTGATATTTCCGATATAAATGATAAAAAAGATACAAACGATAGTTTTGACGATATAAAAGATAGAGAGTAACCGCGAGTTGTAAATTTGAGACGATATATTAACATGATTAAAAACGACCCATAATCTATTGTAGCTATCGGTCCCACAAATTGTACAATATTAAGGAGGCACCTTAGCTAAAGATACCTCAACCGTTTCGAGGCATTTAAAGAACGACCCATTATCTATTTACCCTGTCATATTTGATACTGACAAATCAGTCCCACATTGCAATAAAGGGACAGGGCTTTGTCATTGTAGGTGGGGCTTTTAGAGAATGACCTATATCATTTATAACGACGTAATTTGTACCAACATTCAGTCCCGTTGTCAACCATTTGGATGGGGCTTTTAAAGAATCGGTACGCGTGCAATATTTTCACATCAACAATTTTAAAGAACGACCCATAATGTAGTTTAGCTATCGGTCCCACAATACAATATTAAGTGGCACCTTAGCTAAAGATACCTCAACCATTTCGATGAGGCTTTTAAAGAACGACCCATTATCTATTTACCCTGTCATATTTGATACTGAAAATTCAGTCCCACATTGCAATATTAAGGGAAAGGGCTTTGTCATTGTAGACATGATACGGCCCTCAAACACCATCTGCGCCGCAAGACATATCGCCTTAATCTCAACAATTTGATCGGGGCTTTTAAAGAACGACCCATAATCTATTTTAGCTATCGGTCCCACAATACAATATTAAGAAGCACCTAATTAGCTAAAGATACCTCAACCGTTTCGACGAGGCTTTTAAAGAACGACCCATTATTATCTATAATACCCTGTCACATGATACTGAAATTCAATCCTGGCGATATTAAGGGACAGGGCTTTGTCACTGAAGATGGGGCTTTTAATGTTTAAAGAACGACCTATCCCATTATCTATTTACCCTGTCATATATGATACTGAAAATTCAGTCCCACATTGCAATATTAACATGATTAAGGGACAGGGCTTTGTCATTGTAGACACTAGCGGCGTACCCTCGCTACGCTCGGGTCCCCGCTAGATGGTTATGCCACATTACCTACCTCTGAAACCACATAAACTCCCTACAACACCCCCAAACCAGGTTGATTTATAACCATATCCCTTCTAAAGGCATTATAAACCTATAACTCCCCCAATCAGGTTGATGTATAACCATGTCCCTCCTAAACCATTTACCGTGGCTACTTTATTAACCCCTTGCTCTCAAACTCCATCAATTTAACCCTCGGTACTTTTAAAACCACATAAACCCCCTACAATCCCCCCCCCCCCCCCCACACTGCAACTACACCAACCAGGTGGATTTAAAATCATAACCCTCCTAACCATTTCCCGCGGCTACTTCATTAACTCTTAACCCTATCCTAAAACATTTCCCGTGGTTTACCCGCCCCCGCCCCCCCCCCCCCCCCCATGCACTCACACCCCAACCAGTTTGATGTATAATCACAACCCTCCCTAAACCATTTACCGTGGCTACTTCATTAACCCTCGGTCCCTTAGATTGTTTGGCATGCCAACTTAAAGTAAAGCAATCAGGTTGCTTCATTCAACCCCCGCAAAACGCTACTTGTACCATTATAACCCTAGGCCTATCCTAAACCATTTCCCGTAGTTTTACACCGGCCGCCGCCGCCCCCCCCCCCCCCCCCCCCTATGCCTATCC
This sequence comes from Ophiura sarsii, assembly GCA_035610835.1. Classification (NCBI taxonomy): domain Eukaryota; kingdom Metazoa; phylum Echinodermata; class Ophiuroidea; order Amphilepidida; family Ophiuridae; genus Ophiura; species Ophiura sarsii. The sequence continues at coordinate 42,080,138 of CM069448.1, forward strand.
TAAACCATTTCCCGTGGTTTTACACCGGCCGCGCCCCCCCCCCCCCCCCTCCCCCAACATGACACCAAATACCCTACCAACACTGTAAATAACAGACCTATAACCATTTCCCGTGTGGTTTCTGCGCCATGTGTTAGGAGTGCGTGTGCCGCGGCAGTGAGACCTTGCGCAAACATGCACGCGACGCGTTACCACGGTAAGATTACGCTGTAGTACGCGCAACGCACAATGTTGTTCAATTCTAGTGGCATTTATGAGCCAAACCTTAACAATTTGGACGGGGATTTTAAGAACGGGGCAATTCCACGCAAACAAGGACATGACAAAAAAATTGAAAAAGAGCTGTAAATGTTGAACTACAAGTACAAGTACCACCATTGTATGTTTGGTGTCAAATGAAAGCTATTAACAAGCTCTATCAAATGGGCTATTTTTTATTTACATTGATAGATATTTACTATGAAATTTCATGAAAAACACTGATTTTGGGTCAAATTTTGTGATTTTTATCAGAAAAACTATCATTCTTATTATCCCTTGAATTTAAAGCAGTCAGAGGTCACGCTGTTACCGTCACGCTGTTACCATGCGTACATTTCTCTTCGTACCATATTAATCGAAAGAAATCATTATATTTTACTTTAATTACTATGGAAATGTAGTTTTGTGTCCTTAGAACACATCCTATGGTAAAAAATGTTTTACAAGTGATTTTTTGTTTTTTAGGTATGCATTGTTTAATTTTGGGGTAAAAAGTCATGTCCTTTTTAGCGTCACGCTGTTACCGACCTAATTAATATTCATATTTCACTAACGCAAAGGTATTTTTACCAAAATAAAGTTTGGTTTATTAATTTCACATCGCTTTATTAGCATCATAAAAGTTACACATACAGAATTGATACACAATAAAGGAAAACATGTAATTCCCAGATCAGTTCTCCATTTAGGTGGACGAACGCAGGGATAATGGGGACAAACTAAACACAACACAACATGACAACAAAACAGACATGTTAAAACATTAAAATATATATTCATATATAAAAGGGACCTGCCCTGCAGTAAACCATTATGATTGCACGTTGAGAGTTGGATAATTGTCCCATGACAAAGGATGATGATGAAATAAAGTGCCTATCATTTACAAATACATTTTTATTCCACATTAAAGTTAGGCCTACATAAAAGCCTTGTGAACGTCACGCTGTTACCGTGGAATTGCCCATCAACCCATCATTTTATTTCATTTATATCGGAAATATCGGTAATATCAGATATCGTCAAAAAATCATCTCTATCTGTTATATCATTTATATCGGAAATATCAAAAATATCAGATATATCGTCAGACTAATCATCTCTATCTTTTATATCGTCAAAACAATCGTTTGTATCTTTTATAAAATCATTTATATCGGAAATATCAAAAATATCAGATATATCGTCAGAAAATCATCTCTATCTTTTATATCGTCAATACTATCGTTTGTATCTTTTATATAATTTATATCGGAAATATCAAAAATATCAGATATATCGTCACAATGATTATCTCTATCTTTTATATCGTCAAAACTACCGTTTTTTCTTTTATATAATTTATTTTGGAAATATCAAAAATATCGTCAGAAAATCATCCCTACTTTTATATCGTCAAAACTATCGTTATATCATCTATATCGGAAGTATCAAAAATATCAGATCGTAAGAAAATCAGTTCTATGTTTTATATCGTCAAAACTATCGTTTGTATCATCGGAAATATCAAAAATATCAGATATATCGTCAGTAAAACATCTCTTTCTTTTATATCGTCAAAACTATCGTTTGTATATTTTATATCATTTATATCGGAAAAGATATATCGTCAGAAAATCATCTCTATTTATATCTTTTATATCATTATATCGTCAAAACTATCGTTTGTATCTTTTATATCATTGATATCGGAAATATTAAAAATATCAAATATATCGTCGCAAATTTATATCGTTTGTTTCTTTTTTATAATTTATATCGGAAATATCAAAAATATCAGATATATCGTCAGAAAATCATCTCTATCTTTTATATCGTCAAAACTCTCGTTTGTATCTTTTATATCATTTATATCGGAAATATCAAAAATATCAAATATATCGTCGCAAACTTTTATATCGTCAAAACTATCGTTTGTATATTTTATATTATTTATATCGGAAATATCAAAAATATCAGATATATCGTCAGAAAATCATTTATATCTTATTTATCGTCAAAACCATCGTTTGTATCTTTTATATCATTTATATCGGAAATATTAAAAATATCAAATATATCGTCGCAAATTTATATCGTTTGTTTCTTTTTTATAATTTATATCGGAAATATCAAAAATATCAGATATATCGTCAGAAAATCATCTCTATCTTTTATATCGTCAAAACTCTCGTTTGTATCTTTTATATCATTTATATCGGAAATATCAAAAATATCAAATATATCGTCGCAAACTCGTTTTAATCATCTCTATCTTTTATATCGTCAAACTATCGTTTGTATCGTCAATATCAGATATATCTTTTATATCAGTTAGGTACGATATATAATGATGACCAATTGTGCACCTTACTGCAATAGTCGTGATAGTGTTCACCATGCACGTCAACAAGGTCAATAACTTCCCTGTATCGTTGAAAAGTGCCACATTTCGGAAAACATCATTTTTGGGAAATGTGACTGTTTTGGGAAAAGTAAACATATGGTATTGAAAAGGAGAAAATGTGTTGGTAGCCATGGGTTTTCCCCTTTTCGGAAATGTTTCAATCTCTCAAAACACCTAATTGTGTGTGGATTTATGTACACAGACTGGTATCACTGGGTATAGAATCTTGAAAGTGCCACTTTTTTTTAAAACATAATTTACGTGAAACCTTTTATGGGTAACCAAGTGTTTTTGCGTTTAATAAGTGTTTCAATCTCTCAAACGTTCAATTGTGTGTATATAGTTATGCAAACAAACGTAGTTAGTATTGCAGGAAAAATTCAAGCTTCAATTGAAAGTGGGGAGCGGACACAAATGTGCAACTATAATACTAAAATGAACCAGTATGACATTAAAACACGTCACTTGTAATTTTTATAGGGGCGGACATCCCCCATGAAATGTTAAAAGACGAAGGCATGTCCCTCGCTCCCCGCAGCATAATGTGAAAATGCAAACGGCATTAGAAACCTTCCCTTCAATCATAGGGGGGGGGGGGGGGGGTGGGGGGGGGGGGGTGAAGTCAAAAAAATTCGCACGGACACAAAATTTCGCAGTCGAAAAAGCACTGTAGTCAATGTTTTATGAGTAGTTTTACTATCGTTGAAATTTGAAACTAAGAAAAACGCAATTTTTACCCTAAACAAACAAAAAAAAAATTCTCAAGGGTGTGTCCGCACCAAACGCACCCCCCATCTGACGGCCCTGTATGCAAAACAAGACCTGCTTTAAAGTTATTTATCTTGTTCATAACATTTGATACATTAGGTCTATGTTGCGAACAAAGATACTTTTCATTTGAACAATCGAACATAGAGATTGCTATTTAAGATGATAACATACGACATGGTGGTTTAATGTATTTGAGTGTGGCCATGTACTGAGCATCTGAGGGGCCATGCCCATCCTATTCAAAATACTTTGCTATAATATATATAAATGGTTAAACCGAGATTACACAAATCGGCAATATTAGCATGATTACAAGGCCTATTACAAAGACTCATACACATACTATTATTATGTTAATATTAAAGCCTATCCTATGCGGTACTTATAAAACGGACAATTATTAAATAATTATAATCTGTAGGCCTAATACGGAAACAGACATGCCACGTTTTAGTGAATGCACAATTCTGATTTAATAAATTCGGAATTGCAATAGAGACTGCCACTTCTCGATGGTCACGCGTCATGAACTCGCCTCCACATATGGTGGTGCTATTACACATTTTAGTTTTATGCTGTCATATCCCTTGAATATTTGTAAAACCACAAAAGCTATCTCAACAAATTTGGTATCATTTTAAAGCCCTAACGAGCTATATCTGCCTGCAAAATGGCATTGGTATAGCTAATGAGCCTAATACAGAAAGGGAGATACAGCTGTTTGAAGTTTGGTGACCAGGGGTGGTGCCGGAAGGGTGCCGCCGGAAGGGGTGCCGCCTGTACAAACGCAATGGGGATCATCCCATGCTTTGTTCTTTTTACACCTGGTACGGTGTAATGGTACGGTGTTACAAACACCGTACCATTCTGGTCCCATTTTAAAGGATATTTAGTAGTCATAAAGTATGTGGTTCAACAGACTTGTCAACTATTTGTAACAAGTAATTACTTATGGATAAGACCGGGGGATAAGACCATGATCATTCTCCCTATACACATTCAAAATGAATACTCAGCCTCAAAGTTTACCGGATTTGTAAAAATGACTATAACAGAAAAAGTTTTCAACCTATGATAGCAAAAGTATACATTTTTGGAAAGCTTCTAACTAGAGGAATTCAGAAATGCAGTTGAGATCAGGGAAGGGTACATCTTTAAAAAATATTTCTGAAAATTCTAAAAATATAAAAGATACAAATTGGAGATATTCACTAGCCGGTATAATTACCTTACCGACGTATGGGTAATTTCATGAGAAATTCAAATATGTAATGTAAAGAAATAATGATAGGACTAGGTATAACAAATATATGGATCTCAAATTCAAAATTAAAATTAATTCTGATATTTTCTCGAACATTGTGAATCATACCATTTTAGTCCTTCTCTGTCGTACTATAATTTCAATATTATTTGGTTTCCTCATGTGATTTCCCTTCAGAAAATGTATACTTTTACTACTACCTCAGGGGGTATACAAACAAATATAAATGTGTAAAGTTAAAAAATCATGTCGCGAAAGCCAAAATCCGTGTGTAACGCGAAAGGAGGCGACAGTCAATAGTTAGGTCACCCAAGCCCTCGCGAAAGCCAAAATCCGTGTGTAACGCGAAAGGAGGCGACAGTCAATAGTTAGGTCACCCAAGCCCTATATGAAAGCTATGTATGAAGATTAAACGGGGTCAGTCGTCACAAACATGAACAAACACAATAGTTAAACGACCTTGCTATTGTCAACACTCCCTACACAGAGGACAGTGCAAATCTGTACGATGTTCCCCATGTAATGTCTATGGCAGATTTCATTCGGTGCTATGAAGCTATGAAGTTTCCGTGGTCTTCGCTATCTCCAAGCAGATAAAGCAATACGTACATGGACTTTTTTGTAGACGAGGGTTCATTTCATGATTTGATGAGGTTTATAATGAGTTAGGATTCCTGAAATTTCGAAGACCACGGATTTTCAAAACGTGAATTTTCCAATATTTTACGACATAGATCTGGTCACAAAACGTGTTTGAATACTAACATTTTACTGTTCTGCAGATGTTATTGACCCTCCTCTAAAATTTTACATGATTTTTAACACGTTTCTCACATTACGGTTCCGTGCCCTGTATAAAATCCAACTTTCTTGACCACGTCTTTGATGACATATCCAGGGTAATAAATCATCCCCTCCTACACCATTTATCTGATTTATTTTACACCAACTGTGTCTTGCCAGCATGCGTGCTACCATTTCCACCGCTATCCTAAGCATAGCTCAAGGCTCTTTAGTGTTGGTGTAACTAGAAGCTCTATATACTACTTTTGAAAATGTTCTTGATATAACAAATTCCAACTTTTAATTTCAATTTATCATAAAAAATAGTGCTATATCATATTTGATAAAAACAAATGTTCAAATTTCGAGAAAAAAAATCACATTATATTATCCAAAGAGCAGATTTTAGTTTTAAAACTAGCCCAAATCGGGCGGAAAATCACCACGTGTGGAAAGTCATGTGGCAATACTGCAGCCCCTCAGGCTTGTTTCTAGTTCCACCGCTGCCACACTCAAGGTCCCCCAGCATACTAGCGTCATGGCCAGTTCAACCTATCAAACTTGGTCTCAAACCTTACAGGCAACTGAAATGTAAGTGAGCGTTTGAGATGCCCAAATAGACCACGAAAACTGTATAAAACATGGGTTTCATGAGACCTGTATCATTTTTACACGTAAAATAATATGGAAATGAGTTTGTAAAGAAAATACTGCTTAGTTACCGTGTTGTCAATCAATGATGTCTGTGTATTCTAACCGTTGGAACATATAGGACCAGTTGCCCCAACGATGGGGTATGGACCGTGCCAAGTAAAGTTTTTAGTTAGTGGTAATTACCTTGATTTTTCAAAAATCAAGGTTCTCTATCTCTGCCGTTTCTTTCTTCTTTCTTCTTTCTTACCTTGATTTTTCAAAAATCAAGGTTCTCTATCTCTGCCGTTTCTTATATTAGTCGAGAAACGACTAATATACTGTATTCTAGCTGTTTCTTCTTATATTAGTCGAGAAACGACTAATATACTGTATTCGTCCTGTTTCTTTCTTCGTCTTCTTTCTTTTTCTGTCATGGGACCTATAGCTCCGTAACCGTTGAGCCGATTTTGACCATATTTGGTCATAAGAACCCTTATGTGCACCACTACTCAGGTTGAAAAGCATAAGGGGTCAAAGGTCACACAGGGGTCACTAGGGGTCAAAACGTGATTTTTACTAAAAACGCATTTGCAATTTAGTGAAATGACCTAGGATCGTCAAAATTGGTCCACATATTCCTTTTGACCGTACGCATGTACAAAAGAACGGTTTTTAAAATTAAAAATCATTTGGGGTCACTAGGGGTCAAAATGTAAATTTTACTCCATTCACTCAAAACCCTACTTGTCCGAGGGAAAATGACTGATGATACTCAGAATTGGTCAAAAGATTTCTTTGATCAATGTTCATATAGGGTCCTTCCACACTAAAAGTGACATGTCAAACGAGGTCACTAGAGGTCATTGAACTTTACAGGGGAAAAATATAAGGCATGCTTCGATTTTGACCGGGTTTCTTTTATTTTGTGGGCATTGATAAGACATGAACAAAAGTCAATCATACCGTTAAGATCAAAGGTCAATAAAAGGTCACTAGGGGTCAAAATGTACATTTTTACTCCTCGCACTCAAAATACTACTTGTCCAAGAGATAATGACCTATGATTGTCAGAATTGGTCAAAAGATTCCTCTTATCCATGTCCATATAGGGTCCTTCTCCACTAAAAGTGACATGTTACACGAGGTCACTAGAGGTCATTGAACTATACAGGTGAAAATCTTAAGACATGCTTCGATTTTAACAAGACTACTTTTTTCTTGTGCGCATTGATCAGCCAAGCAAAAAAGTCAATTACAAGTTTTGGGTCAGAGGTCAAGAAAAGGTCACTAGGGGTCAAAACGTGATTTTCACTAAAAACGCATTTGCAATTTAGTGAAATGACCTAGGATCGTCAGAATTGGTCAACATATTCCTTTTGACCGTACGCATGTACAATAGTTAGGTTTTTAAAATCAAAAAATATTTGGGGTCACTAGGGGTCAAAATGTAAATTTTCACTCCATTCACTCAAAATGCTACTTGTCCGAGAGGAAATGACCTATGATTGTCAGAATTAGTCAAAAGGTTCCTCTCATCCATGTTCATATAGGGTCCTTCTCCACTAAAAGTGACATGTCACACGGGGTCACTAGAGGTCATTGAACTTTACAAGTGAAAAGCTTAAAACATGCTCCGATTTTGACGGGACTACCTTTTTCTTGTGCGCATTGATCAGCCAAGCAAAAAAGTCAATTACAAGTTTTGGGTCAGAGGTCAAGAAAAGGTCACTAGGGGTTCAACTGTATTTATTTACTCCATTTACCACTCGAAGGGGTTAACATGTAACACACCCGACTAATATTCGTGATCTCCGATCACAGGTCATGTCTAGTTCTTCTTTCTTTATATTAGTCGAGAAACGACTAATATACTGTATTTGTCCTGTTTCTTTCTTCTTCTTTCTCCTGTCATGGGACCTATAGCTCCGTAACCATTGACCCGATTTTGACCATATTTAGTCATAAGAACCCTTATGTGCACCACTACTCAGGTTGTAAAGCATAAGGGGTCAAAGGTCACACAAGGGTAACTAGGGGTCATTGAACTTTACAGGGGGAAAATATAACGCATGCTCCGATTTTGACCGGGTTTCTTTTATTTTGTGGGCATTGATGAGACAAGAACAAAAGTTAATCATACCGTTAAGATCAAAGGTCAAAAAAAGGTCACCAGGGGTCAAAATGTACATTTTCACTCCTCGCACTCAAAATACTACTTGTTCAAGAGATAATGACCTATAATTGTCAGAATTGATCAAAAAATTCCTCTTATCCATGTCCATATAGGGTCCTTCTCCACTAAAAGTGACATGTCACACGAGGTCACTAGAGGTCATTGAACTATACAGGTAAAAATCTTAAGACATGCTCCGATTTTGACGGGATTACTTTTTTCTTGTGCGCATTGATCAGCCAAGCAAAAAAGTCAATTACAAGTTTTGGGTCAGAGGTCAAGAAAAGGTCACTAGGGGTCAAAACGTGATTTTCACTTAAAACGCATTTCCAATTTAGTGAAATGACCTAGGATCGTCAAAATTGGTCCACATATTCCTTTTGACCGTACGCATGTACAAAAGAACGGTTTTTAAAATTAAAAATCATTTGGGGTCATTAGGGGTCAAAATGTAAATTTTACTCCATTCACTCAAAACCCTACTTGTCCGAGGGAAAATGACTGATGATACTCAGAATTAGTCAAAAGATTCCTTGGATCAATGTTCATATAGGGTCCTTCCACACTAAAAGTGACATGTCAAACAGGGTCACTAGGGGTCATTGAACTTTACAGTGGGAAAATATAACGCATGCTCCGATTTTGACCGGGTTTCTTTTATTTTGTAGGCATTGATGAGACAAGAACAAAAGTCAATCATACCGTTAAGATCAAAGGTCAAGAAAAGGTCACAAGGGGTCAAAATGTACATTTTCACTCCTCGCACTCAAAATACTACTTGTCCAAGAGATAATGACCTATAATTGTCAGAATTGGTCAAAAGATTTCTCTTATCCATGTCCATATAGGGTCCTTCTCCACTAAAAGTGACATGTCATACGAGGTCACTAGAGGTCATTGAACTATACAGGTGAAAATCTTAAGACATGCTCCGATTTTGACAGGACTACTTTTTTCTTGTGCGCATTGATCAGCCAAGCAAAAAAGTCAATTACAAGTTTTGGGTCAGAGGTCAAGAAAAGGTCACTAGGGGTCAAAACGTGATTTTCACTAAAAACGCATTTGCAATTTAGTGAAATGACCTAGGATCGTCAGAATTGGTCAACATATTCCTTTTGACCGTACGCATGTACAATAGTTCGGTTTTTAAAATCAAAAAATATTTGGGGTCACTAGGGGTCAAAATGTAAATTTTCACTCCATTCACTCAAAATGCTACTTGTCCGAGAGGAAATGACCTATGATTGTCAGAATTAGTCAAAAGGTTCCTCTCATCCATGTTCATATAGGGTCCTTCTCCACTAAAAGTGACATGTCAAACGGGGTCACTAGAGGTCATTGAACTTTACAAGTGAAAATCTTAAAACATGCTCCGATTTTGACGGGACTACCTTTTTCTTGTGCGCATTGATCAGCCAAGCAAAAAAGTCAATTACAAGTTTTGCGTCAGTGGTCAAGAAAAGGTCACTAGGGGTTCAACTGTATTTATTTACTCCATTTACCACTCGAAGGGGTTAACATGTAACACACCCGACTAATATTCGTGATCTCCGATCACAGGTCATGTCTAGTATGTTTTTGTATTTGGTTGACAAAAACAAGAAATCTTTCTTCTTCTGTCATGGGACCTATAGCTCCGTAACCATTGACCCGATTTTAACCATATTTGGTCATAAGAACCCTTGTGTGCACCACTACTCAGGTTGAAAAGCATAAGGGGTCAAAGGTCACACAGGGGTCACTAGGGGTCAAAACGTGATTTTCACTTAAAACGCATTTGCAATTTAGTGAAATGACCTAAGATCTTCAGAATTGGTCAACATGTTCCTTTTGACCGTACGCATGTACAAAAGAAAGGTTTTTAAAATTAAAAATCATTTGGGGTCACTAGGGGTCAAAATGTAAATTTTACTCCATTCACTCAAAACCCTACTTGTCCGAGGGAAAATGACTGATGATACTCAGAATTGGTTAAAAGATTCCTTCGATCAATGTTCATATAGGGTCCTTCCACACTAAAAGTGACATGTCAAACAGGGTCACTAGGGGTCATTGAACTTTACAAGGGGAAAATATAACGCATGCTCCGATTTTGACCGGGTTTCTTTTATTTTGTGGGCATTGATGAGACAAGAACAAAAGTCAATCATACCGTTAAGATCAAAGGTCAAAAAAAGGTCACTAGGGGTCAAAATGTACATTTTCACTCCTCGCACTCAAAATACTACTTGTCCAAGAGATTATGACCTATAATTGTCAGAATTAGTCAAAAGATTTCTCTTATTCATGTCCATATAGGGTCCTTCTCCACTAAAAGTGACATGTCACACGAGGTCACTAGAGGTCATTGAACTATACAGGTGAAAATCTTAAGACATGCTCCGATTTTGACGGGACTACTTTTTTCTTGTGCGCATTGATCAGCCAAGCAAAAAAGTCAATTACAAGTTTTGGGTTAGAGGTCAAGAAAAGGTCACTAGGGGTCAAAACGTGATTTTCACTAAAAACGCATTTGCAATTTAGTGAAATGACCTAGGATCGTCAGAATTGGTCAACATATTCCTTTTGACCGTACGCATGTACAATAGTTCGGTTTTTTAAAATCAAAAAATATTTGGGGTCACGAGGGGTCAAAATGTAAATTTTAACTCCATTCACTCAAAATGCTACTTGTCCGAGAGAAAATGACCTATGATTGTCAGAATTAGTCAAAAGGTTCCTCTCATCCATGTTCATATAGGGTCCTTCTCCACTAAAAGTGACATGTCACACGGGGTCACTAGAGGTCATTGAACTTTACAAGTGAAAATCTTAAAACATGCTCCGATTTTGACGGGACTACCTTTTTCTTGTGCGCATTGATCAGCCAAGCAAAAAAGTCAATTACAAGTTTTGGGTCAGAGGTCAAGAAAAGGTCACTAGGGGTTCAACTGTATTTATTTACTCCATTTACCACTCGAAGGGCTTAACATGTAACACACCCGACTAATATTCGTGATCTCCGATCACAGGTCATGTCTAGTTCTTTCTTTCTCCTGTCATAAGGCCTATAGCTCCGTAACCATTGAGCCGATTTTGACCATATTTGGTCATAAGTACCCTTATGTGCACCACTACTAAGGTTGTAAAGCATAAGGGGTCAAAGGTCACACAAGGGTAACTAGGGGTCAAAACGTGATTTTCACTTAAAACGCATTTGCAATTTATTGAAATGACCTAGGATCTTGAGAATTGGCCAACATATTCCTTTTGACCGTACACATGTATAATAGTTCGGTTTTTTAAATCGAAAAATGTTTGGGGTTACTAGGGGTCAAAATGTAAATTTTACTCCATTCACTCAAAACCCTACTTGTCCGAGGGAAAATGACTGATGATACTCAGAATTGGTCAAAAGATTCCTTGGATCCATGTACATATAGGGTGCTTCTCCACTAAAAATGAAATGTCAAACGGGGTCACTAGGGGTCATTGAACTTTACAGGGGGAAAATATAAGGCATGCTCCGATTTTGACCGGGTTTCTTTTATTATGTGAACATTGATGAGACAAGAACAAAAGTCAATCATATTATTAAGGTCAAAGGTCAAAAAAAGGTCCCTAGGGGTCAAAATGTACATTTTCACTCCGCGCACTCAAAATACTACTTGTCCGAGACGAAATGACCGATGATTGTCAGAATTTGTCAAAAGATTCCTCTTATCCATGTTCAAATAGGGTGCTTCTCCATTAAAAGTGACATGTCAAACGGGGTCACTAGGGGTCATTGAACTATACAGGTGTAAAACTGAAGACATGCTCTGATTTTGACCGAACTACTTTTTTCTTGTGCGCATTGATAAGCCAAGAAAAAAAGTCAATTATAAGTTTGGGGTCAAAGGTCAAGAAAAGGTCATTAGGGTTCAAAATGTATTTTTTTAACTACTTCAGGGCTGAAATTTATAAAAACAATTATCACATATAGTACAACTTAAGGTTATTGCCCTTTGACAACATATAGCAAGGTCAAAGGTCAAAGCCCTCGACTAATATCCGTGATCTAAGATCACAATTATCTCTAGTTTCTTCTTTCTTCTTTCTTCTTTATATTAGTCGAGAAACGACTAATATACTGTATTATATTAGTCGAGAAACGACTAATATACTGTATTTGTCCTGTTTCTTCTTTCTTTCTTTCTTTCTTCCGTCATGGGACCTATAGCTCCGTAACCATTAAGCCGATTTTGACCATATTTGGTCATAAGAACCCTTATGTGCACCACTACTCAGGTTGAAAAGCATAAGGGGTCAAAGGTCACACAGGGGTCACTAGGGGTCAAAACGTGATTTTTACTAAAAACGCATTTGCAATTTAGTGAAATGACCTATGATCGTCAGAATTGGTCAACATATTCCTTTTGACCTTACGCATGTACAAAAGAACGGTTTTTTTAATTAAAAATTATTTGGGGTCACTAGGGGTCAAAATGTAAATTTTACTCCATTCACTCAAAACCCTACTTGTCCGAGGGAAAATGACTGATGATACTCAGAATTGGTCAAAAGATTCCTTGGATCAATGTTCATATAGGGTGTTCAGCGATTAAAAGTGACATGTCAAATGGGGTCACTAGAGGTCATTGACCTAAACAGGGATAAAATGTAAGACATGCTCCGATTTTGACCGGGCATATCTCATTTTGTAGGTATTGATGAGATAAGAACAAAAGTCAATCATATTGTTAAGGTCAAAGGTCAAGAAAAGGTCACTAGGGGTCAAAACGTGATTTTCACTAAAAACGCATTTGCAATTTAGTAAAAATGACCTATGATCGTCAGAATTGGTCAACATATTCCTTTTGACCGTACACATGTACAATAGTTCGGTTTTTAAAATCAAAAAATATTTGGGGTCACTAGGGGTCAAAATGTAAATTTTTCTCCATTCACTCAAAATGCTACTTGTCCGAGAGGAAATGACCTATGATTGTCAGAATTAGTCAAAAGATTTCTCTTATCTATGTTCATATAGGGTCCTTCTCCACTAAAAGTGACATGTCACACGGGGTCACTAGAGGTCATTGAACTATACAGGTGAAAATCTTAAGACATGCTCCGATTTTGACGGAACTACTTTTTTCTTCCGCGCATTGATAAGCCAAGAAAAAAAGTCAAACATAAGTTTGGGGTCAAAGGTCAAGAAAAGGTCACTAGGGGTCAAAAAGTGATTTTCACTTAAAACGCCGTTGCAATTTAGTGAAATTACCTAGGATCGTCAGAATTGGCCAACATATTCCTGTTGACCGTACGCATATACAATAGTTCGGTTTTTAAAATCAAAACTGAACGCTGATTGGTTCCAACAAATACGCACATCCCCGCTCTCTAACTACCAAATCCAAAGACCGCAACACTTATAAACCGCGAAACCCGAGAATCGCTCTAGTTTGTCAATTACATCAAATATCCGTTGGAAAAGACAATTATACCGTATACCGCGACCGTATACGTTGATAAATTATATCAGTACATGTACGAACTATCCTTGCAAGTTTTGCCACTTAAAGGTTAAATATCAATTCAAATCCGGTTTATAGATCAAAGTGTTTCGTGTTTTTAGGGTAAGTGCATGTCATGGAATGTGCAGCATCATGTTATGAGCAATTTAAAGGTAGCAAAGTTATTTAAAACATGAAACTGGTTGCTTTAGACTAGTGAGTAGTGTTTTGCTGCATGCTGCCCGCCGAATTTGGAAGTTCATTGAAAGAGCAGACGTCTATGTCTATAAATTATGGTAGTGTAAAATACGCATGTGTAATAATAGCAGTATCTCACATACGCAATCAAGCATAAGAAGCAAGTTTAAATTTATTTCGTAAGTTATTGGTTTTTGTTGTTGATTAAAAAGGCATGTTATGTGGTATTTTCCAGAGAGCGCCCTTTCAATTTTCATGATTTTTTTTTAGAAAGTAGATTTTCGTGCAGATTTACATTTCTAATCATAAATCGTACATATATTCCAAGTTACAGAGTGATACGATTCCTAATTACCTAAAGATCATGGTTTTAGAGTGAAAATATAAACTGTCGTGTTAACCCGACAGTTTATTTTCACTCGTTTTTCGGCACTCGTTGTAAATTGTATAGGAAATAATCTTAAAATAAAATTTTAGTTAACTAATATACACCGATACATACTCCTGTGTTTATCTTGTGTATATTGGTGATGACCGTTCAAGCTATAATAGGGAGACCCATGCCCGATTTTTCAATTATTAAAAAAAATAAAAATATTTGACCCTTTTAATATTTAAAGTGAATATTGCTAAAATGTATATTTCTTGTTTAGACTAATAATATACATGTTAGCAGAGGCGTACCCAGCTTTTGGTAACTGGGGGGCCACGACATTGTTGTACCGACGAAATGTATGATGTACCGACAATATTTCTTTTTTACAGACTCAATTTTTGTGTGTAAAAGTTGCCCAATTTTTCTCCGTCAGCAGCTGAATCTTGATAAGTGGGGGGGGGGGGGGGAGAAGTGACGTTGTCCTCAAAATCGGCCAAAAAATTCATGGTCCGAAAATCAGAAATGTACCGACGGAGGCTTGTGTGTAGGCTACCGACGGGGATATTTCAGGGGGCCCAGTGGCCTCCCCCCCTTTGGGTACGCCACTGCATGTTAGCCCATTGATACAGTGCAGTTGCATTTTACATTACATTATTGTGGTTCCATGCCAAAAAATCATACCAATGTTAATACTGTGACAAAAGTTTCTCTCTAAGACTATAGTCTTGGAAAGAAAAGTGCAAACCGTATCCTCGGTTTCAAACAGTAGACGATCTCATAACAATGTTTTTGTATATAAAAAAAAAGGAATTACATTATTGTGGTTCCATGCCAAAAAACCATACCAATGTTAATACTGTGACAAAAGTTTCTCTTATAAGACTAGTCTTGGAAAGAAAAGTGCAAACCGTATCCTCGGTTTCAAACAGTAGACGATCTCATCACAATGTTTATATATATGAAAAAATAGGAATTACATTATTGTGGTTCCATGCCAAAAAACCATACCAATGTTAATACTGTGACAAAAGTTTCTCTCATAAGACTAGTCTTGGAAAGAAAAGTGCAAACCGTATCCTCGGTTTCAAACAGTAGACGATCTCATCACAATGTTTATATATGAAAAACCTAGCTACACCGCTGCATGCCCATGCTGAGAACAAGCCCATGCTGTCCTCAAAATCGGCCGAAAAAATTCATGGTCAAAATCAGAAATGTACCGACGGAGGCTTGTGTGTAGGCTACCGACGGGGATATTTCAGGGGGCCCAGTGCCCCCCCCCCCCTTTGGGTACGCCACTGCATGTTAGCCCATTGATACAGTGCAGTTGCATTTTACACGCAGTCAGATCCATGCCCGGTTTTTCAATAAATATAAATAGGAATTACATTATTGTGGTTCCATGCCAAAAAATCATACCAATGTTAATACTGTGACAAAAGTTTCTCTCATAAGACTAGTCTCGGAAAGAAAAGTGCAAACAGTATCCTCGGTTTCAAACAGTAGACGATCTCATGACAATGTTTATATATGAAAAAATAGGAATTACATTATTGTAGTTCCATGCCAAAAAACCATACCAATGTTAATACTGTGACAAAAGTTTCTCTCATAAGACTATAGTCTTGGAAAGAAAAGTGCATACCGTATCCTCGGTTTCAAACAGTAGACGATCTCATCACAATGTTTATATATGAAAAACCTAGCTACACCGCTGCATGCCCATGCTGAGAACAAGCCCATGGTCCATGCTGACAGCATGCCCACACATACACTGTCTGAAATTACACACTTTATTCCAAAAAAATCACAAGTGTGTATAATAATATAATTGTTGTATTTTTTTGTTGTATATTTTTGAGAATAGTATTCTCAAATATTCATAATTGAAGGGGTGGGTGCAATAAAGTGCTAAGTTAAAGTTGTTGCACCCACCCCTTCAATTGTGTATGCTTATTGTATGTGTAGGCCGGGGTGTGTGTGTACAAAAAGGGGGGGGGGGGGGTGGGGTCATAGCTAATTTTTTTCTACATTCTAGAGGGGGTCATAACTTTTTAGTATCTAGGGAAGGGGGGGGTCATGTGTTTTTTGGTTGTTGCTTTCTTCCAGCTACCGGCCCCCCATCGGTAGAAATAATGAACGGTCCCTAAAATGTATATTCCTTGTTAAAACTAATCCCCCATCGGTAGAAATAATGAACGGTCCCTAAAATGTATATTCCTTGTTAAAACTAATAATTTACACGTTAGCCCGTTGATTTAGTGCGGTTACATTTTATAATCAGTCCGATCCATTAATTTAAAGTGTATTATTGCTAATAATAATATACACGTTAGCCCGTTGATTTAGTGTGGTTACATTTTATACGCAGTCAGAGCGTGACTGACCTGAATTTGTTATTGTGTACATAAAATGCGTAAATAGTCATTTTATTAGATTTTACGATGTATCTGAATTTTAACCCTTTACGTTAATTAACCGGTAAATATTCCACTTGTGTATCACAATATGTACATGTATATATGCCTGTGAAAAGAGAGTGGTCTCTCTAAGATCAATGCAATGCTAACGAGCAGTCTGCTTATTCATTGAATTCCCCTACACAATGTATTAATTCACATGCATGTTCTATCCATGCGTATGCAAATTATTAGAATACTTTTGAGAGGTAGTGACTAGTGTATGTACTATTAATTATTATTATGTTTGATGTTGTTTGAATAAAAGCTACGAGTGTAGCATGAAACTTTTCCTTACAGCCTTGCATACATGGAAATGGTAAGTTTGTGTTGTAGGGCCTATAATAGCATATCAGGAATTTAGGCAAAATTATGGGTGATTTTGCCGAACTATACCACATTCCATACTGTGCACCTCATGCAAATTTTGCTTGACTATACCACAATGGCATGTACTGTGCATCCCAATGTAATTTTGCCTAACCATACCAAGTCAAGGGCTTAGTGCAACAAAGGGCTGCATTTTTGGCCAAAATGAGATTTTGGTATCAAAATGATCCGCACAAGATCAGGAACCTAATTATGAGAAAATAGTAAATTCACCTAATCAAAAAGGTTTGAATAGCATTTCTTTAAACTTGTCAAAACCAATAGGTGACAATGATGGGTACAGTTAAATCTTTAATTCACTCTTTCTCAAAATGACCGAAATGCAGATAGCCCTTTGTTGCACTAAATCCTCGAAATATGCCATACTGTGCAGTGCAGGGACTGTGCACCTCGTGTAATTTTGTCTTACTATAAAACCACATATGCCATGTACAGTACAGTGCTTAATGTAGATAAGAACACGTAACCAATGCGCCTTTTGTGATTTATTTAATTGCAGATAAGAGAAATTCCACAGTTATTAACATCACAGCATCCAACCCAGATACCGCTCACAATAAAAGAGAAACAGAACAGAAGACATTTCTTTTTACTAAGAGAAATTCCACAGTTATTGTTTAACCATTCTTGACATCACAGCATCCACAGCATCCAACCCAGATACTGCTCACAATAAAATAGAAACAGAACAGAAGGAAACAGAACAGAAGACATCATTTTTTATTACAAAAGGTGTGTACTGTTACAACTTACATGTACTACGTTAAGTGTTTCGGAGCACTTGTTTTGGGCGCCTTAGTGAAATTTGACACTTATTTGAGCTACCGTAACCGTACATGTTAACCTATTTGTCAGTAGGACCCCCTACCTGACCTACATAGGGTCTTCAGTGGGTCAAAGGTCAAACAGGGGTCATAGGGGGTCTAACCGTGTTTTTCACTCAAAATGCCCTTGCAATTTAGTGAAATGACCCAGGATCGTCAAAATCGGTCAACATATACCTAATGACCGTATTATTTAACTGTAGTTTGTAATAAATGTGAGAGATCCAATGTTTCGATCCTAGAAGAATAAATGTATTACTTGCTAATCAAATCTAAAATATGTCAGGCTAATTATCACGTTATATAAATAACATTTATAATTGTAAAATTAAATAACGTACTAACCATTTTTATTTTTTTCTTCTTTAATTCATTACCTCTGTTTTCCCACCCCTTTATGTACATTATGTTGGTTTTTATGTTTGTTTGGTGTTGGCGTGGTCTTGTGTCTGTCTGCCTGTACCTTCTCTCTCCCCTTCCACCTTCCCTTCTCCCCTACTTTCCTTCCCCCTACTTTCCTTCTCCCCTACTTTCCTTCTCCCCTACTCCCCTACCTTCCTTCTCCCCTACCTTCCTTCTCCTCTACCTTCCTTCTCCCCTACCTTCCTTCTCCCCTACCTTCCTTCTCCCCTACCTTCCTTCTCCCCTACATTCCTTCTCCCCTACCTTCCTTCTCCCCTACCTTCCTTATCCCCTACCTTCCTTCTCCCCTACCTTCCTTCTCCCCTACCTTCCTTCTCCCCTACCTTCCTTCTCCCCTACCTTCCTTCTCCCCTACCTTTCTTCTCCCCTACCTTCCTTCTCCCCTACCTTCCTTCACCCCTACCTTCCTTCTCCCCTACCTTCCTTCTCCCCTACCTTCCTTCTCCCCTACCTTCCTTCTCCCCTACCTTCCTTCTCCCCTACCTTCCTTCTCCCCTACCTTCCTTCTCCCCTACCTTCCTTCTCCCCTACCTTCCTTCACCCCTACCTTCCTTCTCCCCTACCTTCCTTCTCCCCTACCTTCCTTCTCCCCTACCTTCCTTCTCCCCTACCTTCCTTCTCCCCTACCTTCCTTCTCCCCTACCTTCCTTCTCCCCTACCTTCCTTCTCCCCTACCTTCCTTCTCCCCTACCTTCCTTCTCCCCTACCTTCCTTCTCCCCTACCTTCCTTCTCCCCTACCTACCTATCTGGCAAAACTCTACCTATCTGGCAAAACTCTACCTATCTGGCAAAACTCTGGCAAAACTCTGGCAAAACTCTGGCAAAACTCTGGCAAAACTCTGGCAAAACTCTGGCAAAACTCTGGCAAAACTCTGGCAAAACTCTGGCAAAACTCTGGCAAAACTCTGGCAAAACTCTGGCAAAACTCTGGCAAAACTCTGGCAAAACTCTGGCAAAACTCTGGCAAAACTCTGGCAAAACTCTGGCAAAACTCTGGCAAAACTCTGGCAAAACTCTGGCAAAACTCTGGCAAAACTCTGGCAAAACTCTGGCAAAACTCTGGCAAAACTCTGGCAAAACTCTGGCAAAACTCTGGCAAAACTCTGGCAAAACTCTGGCAAAACTCTGGCAAAACTCTGGCAAAACTCTGGCAAAACTCTGGCAAAACTCTGGCAAAACTCAGGCAAAACTCTGGCAAAACTCTGGAAATAAAACAGCTTCTGGGAAAATACTCTGGAAACAAAACAGCTTCTGGGAAAATCTCTGAAAAAACTCTGAAAACTAAACAACTTACAAGAAGCGGGCATAATAAGAAAAACAGTGCATTCCCCAAGAAGCGGGGCATAATAAGAAAAACACTTCATTCCTTCACTAATTAAAGATAATAAGAAAGAGATAGTGACGGATAGACTTTCGTGAGTCACGTTTATCTTTGAACAATTAAAGTATTCGTTTGAGAATAAAAGTGCCAACTATATATATATATATATTGTAAAGGTTATTTATTGTGCTAATTGACTGTTACCTTCACAGTAGCTTCGTTATACCTTGATATATTATTAAATTTTCACATTATCCTCAGTATCGTTTTGCGTTTAATTCCATCGGAAAAACAGTCCATTATAGGAAAAACAGTTTATAAAAGGAAGGAATTCTTCCTGTAACTAGGAATTTGATATACATCCTATAACCCAGGAAGACTTACTTGAATACTAACTAACGAATCGACACTTATAATATTCTATTATAGTAATAATATAATAGCCTATAATATTGAGAAACAGTCTATTAGAGAAAAAACAGGTCTATAAGAGCAAAAAAACAGTCTAACAGTCTTATTATATACAATTACTCAGATTAAATACACAAAAATGCCACGCCGCAACGCCAAATCAAAAGCAAGACTTGCATCCATTGCACGCAAAAGTAACAAAAACGCCGACCAGATCACCTCAATGCCACGTCATAAAGTAAAGGCACGAGTCGAACTAGCGTCTACTTCAGAAGAGATTCCCCTATTTCCAAACTCAAACATTTCCAACAGAAATCACGAGGCTCAAGTAATCCAATGTATCCCAAATGTAACGAGTATTGATGAAGTGGTGTTTTCAAGGAAGGTTCGGGGACATTTTAACCAAGGTGATAACCAATTTTCAGAAGAATCAAGTGGTCGCCAATGTCCATGTAATTCACTTGTAATGTTATGTGAAATTGACGAGAAATTTGATACACTGTTGCAAAAGGATATCGATGAAGTATTGCGTAATGGAGATGAACTGTACAACATCATTGCTTCAGAATTGGAAGCCAGAGGTGAACTTAACACCGATGATAAATATCTGGAAATTGAACAACTTCCTACCACTTTTGCTAAAGATAACCGTATATATAATGTACAATATGAGACTGCTGTTACCGGAAGAATTGCTTCAACCCCTGGTAGTGCTTTTGAACCACTGGATGTTATATTGCAACAAGCATTTCTTGATCATACTAAGAATATTCTAATTTTGGGCACTTCATACATGATGGCTATGTACAAGGATAAGTCGGATCAATACCTGTTTTTTGACTCGCATTCCAGAAATGACAATGGCTTATGTACTTCAGAAGGCTCTGCAATAGCATTGTACTTTCCAGATATACATAACTTGTATAAGTATATCCACTGTTTATGCAATTCATTAAATCTTCCAGCATCGACACTGGTAACAATTCAACCAATCACAGTGCAATCCAATGAAGATACTTGCAATGTCCCAACCCCACAATTCTGCAATCACTTAGATCAGACAATACCATTACCTTTAGATCAACCGAGTTGTTCATCATGGAATGGATTGATGCCCGTTGATCATACTGCTACGAAAAATCAATCGCAAATAGACAAAGATCAACTGCTAGCTAAGAAGCAAGCTTATTCTAAACTTAGATATCAACGTGTAAAAAGAAGGAAACTCCGGCAATCAAAACGAAACTATGCAGATCCTGTAAAGGGGAAAAGAAAACGCCATTTAGCAAGCAAGCAATCAAAAACATCCTATGCAGATCCTGTAAAGGGGAAAAGAAAACGCCATTTAGCAAGCAAGCAATCAAAAACATCCTATGCAGATCCTGTAAAGGGGAAAAGAAAACGCCATTTAGCAAGCAAGCAATCAAAAACATCCTATGCAGATCCTGTAAAGGGGCAAAGAAAACGCCATTCAGCACGCAAGCAATCAAAAAAACACTATGATGATCCTGTAAATAGGCAACAAAAATGCCAGCAATCAAAAACACACTATGATGATCCTGTAATCAAAAGAGCAAAAATACAACAAACAAAAACCAATAGATTGAATAACAATTCAAATATGGCCACTGTTGTTGCAAAATTCCAGAAGTCTTGCCACGCTCAACAATTGATATACAAGTGCGAGATATGCCGGCGTATTAACTTCAAACGACAGGTTATAGCATTAAACACAGACAAGTACAATCAACGTGCGTTACGGAAAGCCCTGCCATCTGGTACACTGTTCGAAAGACTACCGACCAGCAATAGTAATACTGAGCGTGAAGCCTGGATTTGTATAACATGCCATCGAACAATAAAAACAAAACAGACTGTACCAACATTAGCTTGTGTAAACAAACTGAACCTACACGAGCAACCCCCTCAACTGTCCGAATTGAATATGTTAGAAAGACATCTCATATCTCCTGCTATTCCATTCATGAAGATGATTTCACTCATTAAAGGATGCCAAAAAGGAATACACGGACAGGTGGTATGTGTTAAAGCTGACATAAATAACACGGCTCATTCACTACCAAGACTCCCATCGGATGAAAGCCTGATAAGAGTAAAGTTGAAAAGAAAACTACAATACAAAGGACATCACATGTGTCAGGATGTAAACCCGGACAAATTAAGACAAGCTCTCTTGTGGTTGAAGGAAAATAACCCAGAGTATGAAGATATTGATATAGATTTTGAAGAATTCAATGGCATGCTGGATGATCAATTGATTCAAGGTGATCAATCGGAAGATGTATCAGGTAATGATAATATTGAAAACAACACTGAATCGGAAATCGTACCAGAATCATCACAATCTCAAGAGAATGAGTTTGAAAACAATGATGGAGAGCAAGATCAAAATGATGACATTACGAATACATCGGCTCCTCTCTACTCATTTTTACATCCAGTTGACTTTGCTCAGTACGTAGCGGACAAACACGACACTACAATACTAGCTCTAGCTCCAGGTGAAGGTAACACGCCTGAAAAGGTATTAAACATGGAAGCAAAGTGTTTTCCTGTGGAATTTCCTGATGGTGCCAACACATGTATTGAAGAAAGAAACCCTAAAGTATCGCCATCACGATTCTTCAACTCGAGATTATTCTCAGCTGATAATAGGTTTGCAAGGAATCCTGAATATATATTTTTTGCTCTGTATGCAACAGAAGTTCATCAGATCAGTTCAAATATATCTATTGCTACAAGAATAGGTTCTTCGCAGCTTGCAAGTGGCAGACAAATCACCGCATCAATGTTACGAAATCGGGATGAGGTCCTGCAGATCATGAAGAGAGATGAAGGGTATAGATTTCTAGCTGCTACTAGGGGTACACCTGCCTACTGGGAAAAGTCAAAACGAGATTTGTTTGCGATGGTTCGACAACTAGGAATTCCTACTTTTTTTGTGACATTTAGTGCTGCCGATCGTAGATGGATTGAAATAGACAACGCTATTCTCATTCAACAAGGCAAAACCCCCATGACAGCTGAACAACACAAAAATATGACGTGGGACCAGCACTGTAGAATTATCATGTCAAATCCAGTTACAGCAGCAAGAATGTTTGAAAATAGGGTGCAATCTTTCATCAACGATGTCATTATGTCTAAAGCCGAACCAATTGGAAAGGTAGAAGATTATTACTACAGAACCGAATTCCAGCAGAGAGGTTGGCCTCATATTCATATGGTTGTATGGGTAAAGGATGCACCAAAATTGGATGTAGATCCCGATGATGAGATCGTGAAATTTGTGGATACAAATATACAATGTGCAATGCCACCCGAAACTGATACCGAATTGTACGAGATAGTGACAAGTGTTCAGATGCACAGCAAGAATCACACAAAGTCATGCAGAAAGAACAGGCTGAGAGCTAAAATCGTGTGTCGATATCTTTTCCCGAAACCGCCATGTAACCGAACATTCATATGCAGACCAAATGGGGTAATAAATGAACAAAGAGAAAATGACGATGATGATCAAGCTGCTCTCAAAGAAAAAGAAGCAAAAGCAAGACAAATATTGGAGTCTGTGTGGGAACTAATCTTAAATCAAGATAATAACTTTGAAGAAGTTGATCAGGTTCTCAGAAAAGCAAATGTAACCCAATCAGAATTTGAAGAATCCCTCGAAATACTATCTAAGAGGAAGACAATGTATCTGAAACGTGGTGTCAATGATCAATGGGTCAACAACTATAACGCCGATCTAATACGTTGCTGGAATGGAAACATGGATATTCAGTATGTGCTAGATCCATACGCCTGCATCATGTACATGGTATCATACATTACCAAAGCCGAGAGAGAGATGGGTGACCTTCTTACAAATGCACAAAAAGAAGCAGCAGAAGGAAATGACGATGCCATATCTCAATTGAGAAAGCTAGGAAGTACGTACCTTCAAAACAGAGAAATCAGTGTTATGGGTGCCATTTACCATACATGTAGTATGCCATTGAAAAAATGTACGCGCAATGTCATCTTCTTGCAAACAGACTTGAATGGGCAAAAGATATCCCTCCCTCTTAAGACTCTACAAGCAAATGCAGGAAAGAGTGATCAAGTATGGATGCCAACTCAAATCGACAAATACATAGCCAGACCAAGAACACAGAAGTACAACGACATGTGCATGGCAACATTTTTCTCAAGACATTACCAATTGACAAGATCAACGGGTAATAATCATTCAGATCAGGAATCTGATAGTGAAATAGATGATGATGACGTGCCAATCAATGCTAGTACAAGCCAGAAGCGCCGGAGCAATCCTCCAATAAATCTGCAACACAATCTAGGGAAAATGAAAGAACGTGAAAGGAAACCAGCAGTTATTCGTTATCCACGCGTTTCAGTTAAGAAAGATAGTGAAAGATATCATATGAACATGCTTCGCTTATATTTACCTCATCGCAATGAGAACATCAAGCCCGAACAGTTTGTTACATATCAAAGTTACCACCTTACTGGATTCACAACAGTCAACAGAGAAAGAGTAGCAGTGAAAGATATTGTCGCACAAAATATGAAGGAATTTGAACCTGCCACAGATGAAATCGATGATGCATGGGAAGCACTACAACAAAATGCAGACATTGAAGATGCGTGGGCAGCTATTGCACCACAATCTGAACAACAACGTTCTAATGATAGACTGATGAGAAATGAGATATGTGAGTCCGATGATGATTTTGATGAAATTCATTTACCAGACCTTCAGCCACGAAACAGAGCTACAGATTTACCGAGATGTCAAATTGAGTCTCGTAACCCAGAATTTACAGAGGAACAAGCACATTCCATGATGAGACAGCTGAATAACGAGCAACGTCAACTATTCAACCATATCAGTAAATGGTGCAATGATAAATCACGAGACAGTACGGTTGAACCGTTTAACATATTTCTAACTGGAGGTGCGGGCACTGGCAAGTCTCATGTTATCCGATGTATTAAATATCAAGCTCAAAAAGCATTTGCGCCAATTACTGATTCTGCTGATGATGTAACAGTGCTATTGGTTGCTCAAACAGGAACAGCTGCATTCAACATATCAGGCCAAACAATAAACTCAGCCTTTAAAATCAACCCAAAGTCACCAAAAGACTATAGACCTCTTGCTGAAGAATCCGTCAATACATTGCGTGCAAAGTTCCAGCATCTACAACTTGTTATCATAGATGAGATTTCAATGGTAAGCACGACACAACTTGCATACATACACGGACGACTGCAACAAATCAAAGGCACTCACAGTAGTACAGCATGGTTTGGTAACATTTCCGTCTTGGCAGTTGGCGATTTCCATCAATTACCACCGGTATCTCCACCTACACCACTGTGTTTTCCACATCCACAGGCATTGAAAGACATATGGAATCCCCGCTTTCAAGTAGTTGAATTAACAGAAATCATGCGCCAAAGAGATGACGCTGTGTTTGCTCAAATGCTTAACCGACTCCGTGTTAGAACCAAAGATAAACCACTTGATAAAGGAGACGAGGAATTGCTGAAATCACGGATAGTAGATACAAATACACTGTCAGCCCCTCCAGATGCGTTGCACCTGTTCTACCTCAACGCAGACGTTGATTCCTACAATAACGCAAAACTTCAATCTTTGGACACAGAGACACATACCGTAATAGCTGTTGACGTTGACCAAAGGGGAGGTCGAGTTTTGAAAGTTAATGACACTCCTCACAAAACATCCAAGAAAGATGACACGAATCTTGCGCCAGAAGTTAAATTGGCAGTGAATGCTCGAGCAATGCTTATAGCTAATGTAGATGTGTCCGATGGTCTATGCAACGGTGTGTCAGGTATTATCAAGGGAATCGAATTCGGCAATTCACCACGTATGCCAAAGGCTGTGTTCGTAAAATTTGACAATGACCGAGTTGGGGCGAATGCACGAAAATCACAAAGTATGCCACCAGAATATTCAGACTGTGTCGCAATAGTCCCTCGCAAAGACACATTTCAAATGAAAGGACGGACATATAGTACTACGAGAGAACAAGTTCCTCTTAAACTTGCATGGGGTGTAACCATTCACAAAGTCCAGGGACAGACGACTGAGCAAGCTGTAATTTCCATGAAAGGTCTAAGGACTTCAATGGCTTACGTAGCGTTAAGTCGAGTCACAACTCTAGATGGAATGTACTTAACGGACTATAAATCACAAAGCATCTTTTGTAACCAGAACATTGACTCAGAAGTTGCCAAGATGCCCTACTGCAACCTTTCCAGAGCCAATCCATTGGTCAGTGTTGATCACAACAAACACTTCATTATCGCTCATCATAACATACAGAGCCTACGTGCCCATATTGAAGATCTGAGAAAGAATTCAGAAATCCGCAAAGCACATGTGATATGTTTATCTGAGACATGGTTAACAGATAGCGATGACAAGGACACTTTATCAATAGACGGATATTGTCTTGAAACGGTTAACTATGGTAGAGGTAAAGGCGTAGCTATATATGTTCAGAATAGTGTTAACTACACGGTGGTTCCACTTGCACGGAGCACAGACTGCAATGCACTTGCGATTAGAACATACGGAGCATCGGACATATTGGTAGCTGCCATATACAAGCCCGTAGCGACCACCACTTCTGCATTTTGTTCAGAAATGTACAGCATCACCGCACAAACCGAGGTTTTAGATATTGAGTATGCAGTATTTGCGGGCGATTTCAATCACAATTTACTAAAGGATGCTATATTACCTCCATTCAGGCAATATCATCAAGTAATATCTGAACCAACAACTACTAAAGGGACACTTCTTGACCACATCTACATAAAGCCTTGCCCTGCTCAGTATGATGCGTCAGTATTAACAACGTATTACAGCTACCATGACCCGGTATTCATTGCAGTAAAATATGAATGATCATCGTGAATCGTGATTATAGTTGTTCTATTCCCCATCTTCCAAATAAAGGCAAGACCTATATAAACAATTTTTCGTGAACTGCACAAATCCATGTATTCAATTATATGTCACCAGGGGTACTGTGTTAATGGCTGAGAAACAAATGTTTATCTAAATGCAGCATTTAAGTGATGTAAAGAGTAGAAAATTCACAGTATATAATAAATCTAAATGATGTTGACTGCTCCTGTTCGTACATGAATTATTGGCCGAGAAGAGATGGATATCCTTTTCAGCAATTTATATTAAGCGTATGATCATAATTATCATGTATTTCAATTCATAAAAGGTTTAGTAACATAATTGTTATAGCAGAATAACATCTAAATTGCAACAATTTTTCAAAATAAAAACATGTATAAATATTTCTTTTCATATTAAGTGCAATCCGACGATTTCTCTCACCAAAAATTCAAAGGGGGATTTGCCCGCAATTAGACGGGCGAATCTCTGTGAAAAATCCATGCATAAGTTAAGCCTTGACTTTGTCAAGGTTCCGTGCATTGGGGTTCACGGATTAAAACGTCCCCCACTTAACGTTCATATTAGCATGAACGTAAACGTATTAACGATCGATCAACCTCAAAGTGACATGTCACACGGGGTCACTAGAGGTCATTGAACTTTACAGGTGAAAATCTTAAAACATGCTCCGATTTTGACGGGACTACCTTTTTCTTCAAAGGTCAAGATATTTCTTTTCATATTAAGTGCAATCCGACGATTTCTCTCACCAAAAATTCAAAGGGGGATTTGCCCGCAATTAGACGGGCGAATCTCTGTGAAAAATCCATGCATAAGTTAAGCCTTGACTTTGTCAAGGTTCCGTGCATTGGGGTTCACGGATTAAAACGTCCCCCACTTAACGTTCATATTAGCATGAACGTAAACGTAATAACGATCGATTAACCTCAAAGTGACATGTCACTAGAGGTCATTGAACTTTACAGGTGAAAATCTTAAAACATGCTCCGATTTTGACGGGACTACCTTTTTCTTCAAAGGTCAAGAAAAGGTCACTAGGGGTCAAAAAGTGATTTTCACTTAAAACGCCGTTGCAATTTAGTGAAATTACCTAGGATCGTCAGAATTGGCCAACATTCCTGTTGACCGTACGCATATACAATAGTGCGGTTTTTAAAATCAAAACTGAACGCTGATTGGTTCCAACAAATACGCACATCCCCGCTCTCTAACTACCAAATCCAAAGACCGCAGCACTTATAAACCTAGACTAATATCCGCGATCTCCGATCGCAGCTTATGTATAGTTCTTCTTTCTTTATATTAGTCGAGAAACGACTAATATACTGTATTCTACCTGTTTCTTCTTCTTTCTTCTTTCTTCAGCCATGGGACCTATAGCTCCGTAACCATTGACCCGAATTTGACCATATTTGGTCATAAGAACCCTTATGTGCACCACTACTCAGGTTGTAAATCATAAGGGGTCAAAGGTCACACAGGGGTCACTAGGGGTCAAAACGTGATTTTCACTGAAAACGCATTTGCAATTTAGTGAAATGACCTAGGATCTTCAGAATTGGTCAACATGTTCCTTTTGACTGTACGCATGTACAATAGTTCGGTTTTTAAAATCAAAAAATATTTGGGGTCAGTAGGGGTCAAAATGTAAATTTTTCTCCATTTACTCAAAACCCTACTTGTCCGAGGGAAAATAACTGATGATACTCAGAATTAGTCAAAAGATTCCTTGGATCAATGTTCATATAGGGTGTTCAGCGATTAAAAGTGACATGTCAAATGGGGTCACCAGAGGTCATTGACCTAAACAGGGATAAAATGTAAGACATGCTCCGATATTGACCGGTTATATCTCATTTTGTAGATATTGATGAGACAAGAACAAAAGTCAATCATATTGTTAAGGTCAAAGGTCAAGAAAAGGTCACTAGGGGTCAAAATGTAAATTTTCACTCCATTCACTCAAAATGCTACTTGTCCGAGAGGAAATGACCTATGATTGTCAGAATTAGTCAAAAGATTCCTTGGATCCATGTTCATATAGGGTGTTCAGCGATTAAAAGTGCCATGTCAAATGGGGTCACTAGGGGTCATTGACCTAAACAGGGGGAAAATGTAAGACATGCTCCGATTTTGACCGAATGTATTTTATTTCGTGGGCATTGATGAGACAAGAACAAAAGTCAATCATGAAGTTAGGATCAAAGGTCAAGAAAAGGTCACTAGGGGTCAAAATGTAAATTTTCACTCCATTCACTCAAAATCCTTTTCTTGTGCGCATTGATCAGCCAAGCAAAAAAGTCAATTACAAGTTTTGGGTCAGAGGTCAAGAAAAGGTCACTAGGGGTTCAACTGTATTTATTTACTCCATTTACCACTCGAAGGGGTTAACATGTAACACACCCGACTAATATTCGTGATCTCCGATCACAGGTCATGTCTAGTTCTTTCTTTCTTCCGTCATGGGACCTATAGCTCCGTAACCATTATGCCGATTTTGACCATATTTGGTCATAAGAACCCTTATGTGCACCACTACTCAGGTTGAAAAGCATAAGGGGTCAAAGGTCACACAGGGGTCACTAGGGGTCAAAACGTGATTTTTACTAAAAACGCATTTGCAATTTAGTGAAATGACCTATGATCGTCAGAATTGGTCAACATATTCCTTTTGACCGTACGCATGTACAAAAGAACGGTTTTTTTAATCAAAAAATATTTGGGGTCACTAGGGGTCAAAATGTAATTTTTACTCCATTCACTCAAAACCCTACTTGTCCGAGGGAAAATAACTGATGATACTCAGAATTGGTCAAAAGATTCCTTGGATCAATGTTCATATAGGGTGTTCAGCGATTAAAAGTGACATGTCAAATGGGGTCACTAGAGGTCATTGACCTAAACAGGGATAAAATGTAAGACATGCTCCGATTTTAACCGGGCATATCTCATTTTGTAGGTATTGATGAGACAAGAACAAAAGTCAATCATATTGTTAAGGTCAAAGGTCAAGAAAAGGTCACTAGGGGTCAAAACGTGATTTTCACTAAAAACGCATTTGCAATTTAGTAAAAATGACCTATGATCGTCAGAATTGGTCAACATATTCCTTTTGACCGTACACATGTACAATAGTTCGGTTTTTAAAATCAAAAAATATTTGGGGTCACTAGGGGTCAAAATGTAAATTTTTCTCCATTCACTCAAAATGCTACTTGTCCGAGAGGAAATGACCTATGATTGTCAGAATTAGTCAAAAGATTCCTCTTATCTATGTTCATATAGGGTCCTTCTCCACTAAAAGTGACATGTCACACGGGGTCACTAGAGGTCATTGAACTATACAGGTGAAAATCTTAAGACATGCTCCGATTTTGACGGAACTACTTTTTCTTGCGCGCATTGATAAGCCAAGAAAAAAGTCAATCATAAGTTTGGGGTCAAAGGTCAAGAAAAGGTCACTAGGGGTCAAAAAGTGATTTTCACTTAAAACGCCGTTGCAATTTAGTGAAATTACCATAGGATCGTCAGAATTGGCCAACATATTCCAGTTGACCGTACGCATATACAATAGTTCGTTTTTAAAATCAAAACTGAACGCTGATTGGTTCCAACAAATACGCACATCCCCGCTCTCTAACTACCAAATCCGCTAGACTAATATCCGCGATCTCCGATCGCAGCTTATGTCTAGTTATATTAGTCGAGAAACGACTAATATACTGTATTCGTCCTGTTTCTTCTTCTTCTTCTCCTGTCATGGGACCTATAGCTCCGTAACCATTGACCCGATTTATACCATATTTGGTCATAAGAACCCTTATGTGCACCACTACTCAGGTTGTAAAGCATAAGGGGTCAAAGGTCACACAGGGGTCACTAGGGGTCAAAACGTGATTCAACATGCTCCGATTTTGCTCAAACTTAGAGACTTCGTGCGCATTGACAAGAAAAGAAGAAAAGTCAATCATGACCTTGGGGTCAAATGTCAAACAGGGGTCATTAGGGGTCAAAACGTGATTTTCACTAAAAACGCATTTGCAATTTAGTGAAATGACCTAGGATCGTCAAAATTGGTCCACATATTCCTTTTGACCGTACGCATGTACAAAAGAACGGTTTTTAAAATTAGAAATCATTTGGGGTCACTAGGGGTCAAAATGTAAATTTTACTCTATTCACTCAAAACCCTACTTGTCCGAGGGAAAATGACTGATGATACTCAGAATTGGTCAAAAGATTCCTTGGATCAATGTTCATATAGGGTCCTTCCACACTAAAAGTGACATGTCAAACGAGGTCACTAGAGGTCATTGAACTTTACAGGGGAAAAATATAAGGCATGCTTTGATTTTGACGGGGTTTCTTTTATTTTGTGGGCATTGATAAGACAAGAACAAAAGTCAATCATACCCTTAAGATCAAAGGTCAAAAAAAGGTCACTAGGGGTCAAAATGTGCATTTTCACTCCTCGCACTCAAAATACTACTTGTCCAAGAGATAATGACCTATGATTGTCAGAATTGGTCAAAAGATTTCTTTTATCCATGTCCATATAGGGTCCTTCTCCACTAAAAGTGACATGTCACACGAGGTCACTAGAGGTCATTGAACTATACAGGTGAAAATCTTAAAACATGCTCCGATTTTGACAGGACTACTTTTTTCTTGTGCGCATTGATCAGCTTAGCAAAAAAGTAAATTACAAGTTTTGGGTCAGAGGTTAAGAAAAGGTCACTAGGGGTCAAAACGTGATTTTCACTAAAAACGCATTTGCAATTTAGTGAAATGACCTAGGATCGTCAGAATTGGTCAACATATTCCTTTTGACCGTACGCATGTACAATAGTTTGGTTTTTAAAATCAAAAAATATTTGGGGTCACTAGGGGTCAAAATGTAAATTTTCACTCCATTCACTCAAAATGCTACTTGTCCGAGAGGAAATGACCTATGATTGTCAGAATTAGTCAAAAGGTTCCTCTCATCCATGTTCATATAGGGTCCTTCTCCACTAAAAGTGACATGTCACACGGGGTCATTAGAGGTCATTGAACTTTACAGGTGAAAATCTTAAAACATGCTCCGATTTTGACGGGACTACCTTTTTCTTGTGCGCATTGATCAGCCAAGCCAAAAAGTCAATTACAAGTTTTGGGTCAGAGGTCAAGAAAAGGTCACTAGGGGTTCAACTGTATTTATTTACTCCATTTACCACTCGAAGGGGTTAACATGTAACACACCCGACTAATATTCGTGATCTCCGATCACAGTCCATGTCTAGTTATATTAGTCGAGAAACGACTAATATACTGTATTCGTCCTGTTTCTTCTTCTTCTTTCTTCTTCTGTCATGGGACCTATAGCTCCGTAACCATTGACCCGATTTTGACCATATTTGGTCATAAGAACCCTTATGTGCACCACTACTCAGGTTGTAAAGCATAAGGGGTCAAAGGTCACACAGGGGTCACTAGGGGTCAAAACGTGATTTTCACTTAAAACGCATTTCCAATTTAGTGAAATGACCTAGGATCGTGAAAATTGGTCCATATATTCCTTTTGACCGTACGCATGTACAAAAGAACGGTTTTTAAAATTAAAAATCATTTGGGGTCACTAGGGGTCAAAATGTAAATTTTACTCCATTCACTGAAAACCCTACTTGTCCGAGGGAAAATGACTGATGATACTCAGAATTGGTCAAAAGATTCCTTTGATCAATGTTCATATAGGGTCCTTCCACACTAAAAGTGACATGTCAAACGAGGTCACTAGAGGTCATTGAACTTTACAGAAGAAAAATATAAGGCATGCTTCGATTTTAACCGGGTTTCTTTTATTTTGTGGGCATTGATGAGACAAGAACAAAAGTCAATCATACCGTTAAGATCAAAGGTCAATAAAAGGTCACTAGGGGTCAAAATGTACATTTTTACTCCTCGCACTCAAAATACTACTTGTCCAAGAGATAATGACCTATGATTGTCAGAATTGGTCAAAAGATTCCTCTTATCCATGTCCATATAGGGTCCTTCTACACTAAAAGTGACATGTTACACGAGGTCACTAGAGGTCATTGAACTATACAGGTGAAAATCTTAAGACATGCTCCGATTTTAACAAGACTACTTTTTTCTTGTGCGCATTGATCAGCCAAGCAAAAAAGTCAACTACAAGTTTTGGGTCAGAGGTCAAAAAAAGGTCACTAGGGGTCAAAACGTGATTTTCACTAAAAACGCATTTGCAATTTAGTGAAATGACCTAGGATCGTCAGAATTGGTCAACATATTCCTTTTGACCGTACGCATGTACAATAGTTCGGTTTTTAAAATCAAAAAATATTTGGGGTCACTAGGGGTCAAAATGTAAATTTTCACTCCATTCACTCAAAATGCTACTTGTCCGAGAGGAAACGACCTATGATTGTCAGAATTAGTCAAAAGGTTCCTCTCATCCATGTTCATATAGGGTCCTTCTCCACTAAAAGTGACATGTCACACGGGGTCACTAGAGGTCATTGAACTTTACAGGTGAAAATCTTAAAACATGCTCCGATTTTGACGGGACTACCTTTTTCTTGTGCGCATTGATCAGCCAAGCAAAAAAGTCATTTACAAGTTTTGGGTCAGAGGTCAAGAAAAGGTCACTAGGGGTTCAACTGTATTTATTTACTCCATTTACCACTCGAAGGGGTTAACATGTAACACACCCGACTAATATTCGTGATCTCCGATCACAGGTCATGTCTAGTATGTTTTTGTATTTGGTTGACAAAAACAAGAAATCTTTCTTCTTCTGTCATGGGACCTATAGCTCCGTAACCATTGACCCGATTTTAACCATATTTGGTCATAAGAACCCTTGTGTGCACCACTACTTAGGTTGAAAAGCATAAGGGGTCAAAGGTCACACAGGGGTCACTAGGGGTCAAAACGTGATTTTCACTTAAAACGCATTTGCAATTTAGTGAAATGACCTAGGATCTTCAGAATTGGTCAACATGTTCCTTTTGTCCGTACGCATGTACAAAAGAACGGTTTTTAAAATTAAAAATCATTTGGGGTCACTAGGGGTCAAAATGTAAATTTTACTCCATTCACTCAAAACCCTACTTGTCCGAGGGAAAATGACTGATGATACTCAGAATTGGTCAAAAGATTCCTTCGATCAATGTTCATATAGGGTCCTTCCACACTAAAAGTGACATGTCAAACAGGGTCACTAGGGGTCATTGAACTTTACAAGGGAAAAATATAAGGCATGCTTCGATTTTGACCGGGTTTCTTTTATTTTGTGGGCATTGATAAGACAAGAACAAAAGTCAATCATACCGTTAAGATCAAAGGTCAATAAAAGGTCACTAGGGGTCAAAATGTACATTTTTACTCCTCGCACTCAAAATACTACTTGTCCAAGAGATAATGACCTATGATTGTCAGAATTGGTCAAAAGATTCCTCTTATCCATGTCCATATAGGGTCCTTCTCCACTAAAAGTGACATGTTACACGAGGTCACTAGAGGTCATTGAACTATACAAGTGAAAATCTTAAGACATGCTCCGATTTTAACAAGACTACTTTTTTCTTGTGCGCATTGATCAGCCAAGCAAAAAAGTCAATTACAAGTTTTGGGTCAGAGGTCAAGAAAAGGTCACTAGGGGTCAAAACGTGATTTTCACTAAAAACGCATTTGCAATTTAGTGAAATGACCTAGGATCGTCAGAATTGGTCAACATATTCCTTTTGACCGTACGCATGTACAATAGTTTGGTTTTTAAAATCAAAAAATATTTGGGGTCACTAGGGGTCAAAATGTAAATTTTCACTCCATTCACTCAAAATGCTACTTGTCCGAGAGGAAATGACCTATGATTGTCAGAATTAGTCAAAAGGTTCCTCTCATCCATGTTCATATAGGGTCCTTCTCCACTAAAAGTGACATGTCACACGGGGTCACTAGAGGTCATTGAACTTTACAAGTGAAAATCTTAAAACATGCTCCGATTTTGACGGGATTACCTTTTTCTTGTGCGCATTGATCAGCCAAGCAAAAAAGTCAATTACAAGTTTTGGGTCAGAGGTCAAGAAAAGGTCACTAGGGGTTCAACTGTATTTATTTACTCCATTTACCACTCGAAGGGGTTAACATGTAACACACCCGACTAATATTCGTGATCTCCGATCACAGGTCATGTCTAGTTATATTAGTCGTGTCAACGACTAATATACTGTATTCGTCCTGTTTCTTCTTCTTCTTCTTCTTCTTCTTCTGTCATGGGACCTATAGCTCCGTCACCATTGAGCCGATGTTGACCATGTTTGGTCAGAAGTACTCTTATGTGCACCACTACTCAGGTTTTAAAGCACAAGGTGTCACATGTCGCACAGGGGTCACAAGGGGTCATTGAACTTTACAGGGGGAAAATGTAAGACATGCTCCGATTTTAACCGGGTTTGTTTTATTTTGTGGGCATTGATGAGACAAGAACAAAAGTCAATCATACCGTTAAGGTCAAAGGTCAAGAAAAGGTCACTAGGGGTCAAAATGTACATGTTCACCCCATTCACTCAAAATGCTACTTGTCCGAGAGGCAATGATCTATGATTGTCAGAATTGGTCAAAAAATTCCTCCCATCCATGTTCATATAGGTTGCTTCTCCACTAAAAGTGACATGTCACATGGGGTCACTAGGGGTCATTGAACTTTACAGAGGGAAAATGTAAGACATGCTCCGATTTTGACCGGGTTTGTTTTATTTTGTGGGCATTGATGAGAGAAGAACAAAAGTCAATCATATTGTTAAGGTCAAAGGTCAAGAAAAGGTCACTAGGGGTCAAAATGTACATGTTCACCCCCATTCACTCAAAATGCTACTTGTCCGAGAGGAAATGACCTATGATTGTCAGAATTGGTCAAAAGAATTCTTGGATCCATGTTCATATAGGCTGTTCAGCGATTAAAAGCGACATGTCAAATGGGATCACTAGAGGTCATTGACCTAAACAGGGATATAATGTAAGACATGCTCCGATATTGACCAATCATGGCTCATTTTGTAGGCATTGATGAGACAAGCAAAAAAGTCAATCATTTCTTTGCGATCAAAGGTCAAAAAAAGGTCACTAGGGGTCGAAATGTACATTTTTACTACATTAGGACCCCTAGTGACCTTTTCTTGACCTTTGACCCCAACAAAATTATTGACTTTTTTTCTTGTCTCATCAATGCCTACAAAATGAGCCATGAATGACCGGTCAAAATCGGAGCAAGTCTTAAATTTTACCCTGTGTGTCTTTATATTAGTCGTGTCAACGACTAATATACTGTATTCGTCCTGTTTCTTCTTCTTCTTCTTCTTCTTCTGTCATGGGACCTATAGCTCCGTCACCATTGAGCCGATGTTGACCATGTTTGGTCAGAAGTACTCTTATGTGCACCACTACTCAGGTTTTAAAGCACAAGGTGTCACATGTCGCACAGGGGTCACAAGGGGTCATTGAACTTTACAGGGGGAAAATGTAAGACATGCTCCGATTTTAACCGGGTTTGTTTTATTTTGTGGGCATTGATGAGACAAGAACAAAAGTCAATCATACCGTTAAGGTCAAAGGTCAAGAAAAGGTCACTAGGGGTCAAAATGTACATGTTCACCCCATTCACTCAAAATGCTACTTGTCCGAGAGGCAATGATCTATGATTGTCAGAATTGGTCAAAAAATTCCTCCCATCCATGTTCATATAGGTTGCTTCTCCACTAAAAGTGACATGTCACATGGGGTCACTAGGGGTCATTGAACTTTACAGAGGGAAAATGTAAGACATGCTCCGATTTTGACCGGGTTTGTTTTATTTTGTGGGCATTGATGAGAAAAGAACAAAAGTCAATCATATTGTTAAGGTCAAAGGTCAAGAAAAGGTCACTAGGGGTCAAAATGTACATGTTCACCCCCATTCACTCAAAATGCTACTTGTCCGAGAGGAAATGACCTATGATTGTCAGAATTGGTCAAAAGAATTCTTGGATCCATGTTCATATAGGCTGTTCAGCGATTAAAAGTGACATGTCAAATGGGATCACTAGAGGTCATTGACCTAAACAGGGATATAATGTAAGACATGCTCCGATATTGACCAATCATGGCTCATTTTGTAGGCATTGATGAGACAAGCAAAAAAGTCAATCATTTCTTTGGGATCAAAGGTCAAAAAAAGGTCACTAGGGGTCGAAATGTACATTTTTACTACATTAGGACCCCTAGTGACCTTTTCTTGACCTTTGACCCCAACAAAATTATTGACTTTTTTTCTTGTCTCATCAATGCCTACAAAATGAGCCATGAATGACCGGTCAAAATCGGAGCAAGTCTTAAATTTTACCCTGTGTGTCTTTATATTAGTCGTGTCAACGACTAATATACTGTATTCGTCCTGTTTCTTCTTATATTAGTCGTGTCAACGACTAATATACTGTATTCGTCCTGTTTCTTCTTCTTCTTCTTCTTCTTCTTCTTCTTCTGTCATGGGACCTATAGCTCCGTCACCATTGAGCCGATGTTGACCATGTTTGGTCAGAAGTACTCTTATGTGCACCACTACTCAGGTTTTAAAGCACAAGGTGTCACATGTCGCACAGGGGTCACAAGGGGTCATTGAACTTTACAGGGGGAAAATGTAAGACATGCTCCGATTTTAACCGGGTTTGTTTGATTTTGTGGGCATTGATGAGACAAGAACAAAAGTCAATCATATCGTTAAGGTCAAAGGTCAAGAAAAGGTCACTAGGGGTCAAAATGTACATGTTCAACCCATGCACTCAAAATGCTACTTGTCCGAGAGGAAATGATCTATGATTGTCAGAATTGGTCAAAAAATTCCTCCCATCCATGTTCATATAGGTTGCTTCTCCACTAAAAGTGACATGTCACATGGGGTCACTAGGGGTCATTGAACTTTACAGGGGGAAAATGTAAGACATGCTCCGATTTTGACCAGGTTTGTTTTATTTTGTGGGCATTGATGAGTGAAGAACAAAAGTCAATCATACTGTTAAGGTCAAAGGTCAAGAAAAGGTCACTAGGGGTCAAAATGTACATGTTCACCCCCATTCACTCAAAATGCTACTTGTCCGAGAGGAAATGACCTATGATTGTCAGAATTGGTCAAAAGATTCCATGGATCCATGTTCATATAGGCTGCTCAGCGATTAAAAGTGACATGTCAAATGGGATCACTAGAGGTCATTGACCTAAACAGGGATATAATGTAAGACATGCTCCGATATTGACCAATCATGGCTCATTTTGTAGGCATTGATGAGACAAGCAAAAAAGTCAATCATTTCTTTGGGGTCAAAGGTCAAAAAAAGGTCACTAGGGGTCGAAATGTACATTTTTACTACATTAGGACCCCTAGTGACCTTTTCTTGACCTTTGACCCCAAAAAAATTATTGTCTTATCAATGCCTACAAAATGAGCCATGAATGACCGGTCAAAATCGGAGCAAGTCTTAAATTTTACCCTGTGTGTCTTTATATTAATGATTGCCGTGTCCAGTAACTGGCATGTCGTGTTGATATCCGTATAATGTCATATATGGCATTCCATCAACACATTTGTAATAGAAAGTATGAATTAATGCAAAAAAATTAATATCACAAAGCGGAAATGGAGTTAGATTTCCTTTCAAACATTTTCGGACTCAGTACTACAAAAGACATAAGTAGTGACAGAATCAGCAAATCATATAAAGGATTAACAAATTATTTGAGAAAAACGGGATGCACATATAATCTTTTCTTATCATAAAATCGCGCCAAACTATGGCACGCCCCAGAGGACAAAAACGTGTTGAGACTAATATATATATCTTTCTTTCTCCTGTCATAAGACCTATAGCTCCGTAACCATTGAGCCGATTTTGACCATATTTGGTCATAAGTACCCTTATGTGCACCACTACTGAGGTTGTAAAGCATAAGGGGTCAAATGTCACACAGGGGTCACTAGGGGTCAAAACGTGATTTTCACTTAAAACGCATTTGCAATTTAGTGAAATGACCTATAATCGTCAGAATTGGTCAACATATTCCTTTTGACCGTACGCATGTACAATAGTTCGGTTTTTTAAATCAAAACATATTTAGGGTCACTAGGGGTCAAAATGTAAATTTTACTCCATTCACTCAAAACCCTACTTGTCCGAGGAAAATGACTGATGATACTCAGAATTGGTCAAAATATTGCTCTCATCCATGTTCATATTAATTGCTTCTCAACTAAAAGTGACATGTCACATGGGGTCACTAGGGGTCATTGAACTTTACAGAAGGAAAATGTAAGACATGCTCCGATTTTGACCGGGTTTGTTTTATTTTGTGGGCATTGATGAGACAAGAACAAAAGTCAATCATAACGTTAAGGTCAAAGGTCAAGAAAAGGTCACTAGGGGTCAAAATGTACATGTTCATTCCCATTCACTCAAAATGCTACTTGTCCGAGAGGAAATGATCTATGATTGTCAGAATTGGTCAAAAGATTCCTCCCATCCATGTTCATATAGGTTGCTTCTCCACTAAAAGTGACATGTCACATGGGGTCACTAGGGTCATTGAACTGTACAGGTGTAAAACTTAAGACTTGTTCTGATTTTGACCAGATTACTTTTGTTTTGTGCGCATCGATGAGCCTAGAAAAAAAAGTCAATCTTAAGTTTGGGGTCAAAGGTCAAGAAAAGGTCACTTGGGGTCAAAATGTGATTTTCACTTAAAACGGTCTTGCATTTTAATGCTGATACTTGTGTCTTCGCTGGTATTGCCAGATAAGGTAAACCTACGTTGTGATACAGTGGTAAAAGGTCTTTCTTCCGTCATGAAACTAATAGCTCCGTAACCATTTGGCCGATTTTGACCATATTTAGTCATAAATACCCTCATAGTCATGGCCACCACTACCCAGAGTGTCAAGCATAACAGGCCAAAAATGTCACACAGAGTTCAACATAACAAATAACTTCAATGCGCGACTAATATTCGTCGTCTGAGACGACACTCAATTCTAGTATGTTTTTGTATTTGGTTGACAAAAACAAGAAATCTTTTTTCTTCTGTCATGAGACCTATAGCTCCGTAACCATTAAGCCGATTTTGACCATATTTGGTCATAAGAACCCTTATGTGCACCACTACTCAGGTTGTAAAGCATAAGGGGTCAAAGGTCACACAGGGGTCACTAAGGGTCAAAACGTGATTTTCACTTAAAACGCATTTCCAATTTAGTGAAATGACCTAGGATCGTCAAAATTGGTCCACATATTCCTTTTGACCGTACGCATGTACAAAAGAACGGTTTTAAAAATTTAAAATCATTTGGGGTCACTAGGGGTCAAAATGTAAATTTTACTCCATTCACTCAAAACCCTACTTGTCTGAGGGAAAATGACTGATGATACTCAGAATTAGTCAAAAGATTCCTTGGATCAATGTTCATATAGGGTCCTTCCACACTAAAAGTGACATGTCAAACAGGGTCACTAGGGGTCATTGAACTTTACAGAGGGAAAATATAACGCATGCTCCGATTTTGACCGAGTTTCTTTTATTTTGTGGGCATTGATGAGACAAGAACAAAAGTCAATCATACCGTTAAGATCAAAGGTCAAGAAAAGGTCACTAGGGGTCAAAATGTACATTTTCACTCCTCGCACTCAAAATACTACTTGTCCAAGAGATAATGACCTATAATTGTCAGAATTTGTCAAAAGATTCCTCTTATCTATGTCCATATAGGGTCCTTCTCCACTAAAAGTGACATGTCACATGAGGTCACTAGAGGTCATTGAACTATACAGGTGAAAATCTTAAGACATGCTCCGATTTTGACAGGATTACTTTTTTCTTGTGCGCATTGATCAGCCAAGCAAACAAGTCAATTACAAGTTTTGGGTCAGAGGTCAAAAAAAGGTCACTAGGGGTCAAAACGTGATTTTCACTAAAAACGCATTTGCAATTTAGTGAAATGACCTAGGATCGTCAGAATTGGTCAACATATTCCTTTTGACCGTACGCATGTACAATAGTTTGGTTTTTAAAATCAAAAAATATTTGGGGTCACTAGGGGTCAAAATGTAAATTTTCACTCCATTCCCTCAAAATGCTACTTGTCCGAGAGGAAATGACCTATGATTGTCAGAATTAGTCAAAAGGTTCCTCTCATCCATGTTCATATAGGGTCCTTCTCCACTAAAAGTGACATATCACACGAGGTCACTAGAGGTCATTGAACTTTACAGGTGAAAATCTTAAAACATGCTCTGATTTTGACGGGACTACCTTTTTCTTGTGCGCATTGATCAGCCAAGCAAAAAAGTCAATTACAAGTTTTGGGTCAGAGGTCAAGAAAAGGTCACTAGGGGTTCAACTGTATTTATTTACTCCATTTACCACTCGAAGGGGTTAACATGTAACACACCCGACTAATATTCGTGATCTCCGATCACAGGTCATGTCTAGTTATATTAGTCGTGTCAACGACTAATATACTGTATTCGTCCTGTTTCTTCTTCTTCTTCTTCTTCTTCTTCTGTCATGGGACCTATAGCTCCGTCACCATTGAGCCGATGTTGACCATGTTTGGTCAGAAGTACTCTTATGTGCACCACTACTCAGGTTTTAAAGCACAAGGTGTCACATGTCGCACAGGGGTCACAAGGGGTCATTGAACTTTACAGGGGGAAAATGTAAGACATGCTCCGATTTTAACCGGGTTTGTTTTATTTTGTGGGCATTGATGAGACAAGAACAAAAGTCAATCATACCGTTAAGGTCAAAGGTCAAGAAAAGGTCACTAGGGGTCAAAATGT
Organism: Ophiura sarsii; assembly: GCA_035610835.1. Lineage (NCBI taxonomy): Eukaryota > Metazoa > Echinodermata > Ophiuroidea > Amphilepidida > Ophiuridae > Ophiura > Ophiura sarsii. The sequence continues at coordinate 42,122,144 of CM069448.1, forward strand.
ACATGTTCACCCCATTCACTCAAAATGCTACTTGTCCGAGAGGCAATGATCTATGATTGTCAGAATTGGTCAAAAAATTCCTCCCATCCATGTTCATATAGGTTGCTTCTCCACTAAAAGTGACATGTCACATGGGGTCACTAGGGGTCATTGAACTTTACAGAGGGAAAATGTAAGACATGCTCCGATTTTGACCGGGTTTGTTTTATTTTGTGGGCATTGATGAGAGAAGAACAAAAGTCAATCATATTGTTAAGGTCAAAGGTCAAGAAAAGGTCACTAGGGGTCAAAATGTACATGTTCACCCCCATTCACTCAAAATGCTACTTGTCCGAGAGGAAATGACCTATGATTGTCAGAATTGGTCAAAAGAATTCTTGGATCCATGTTCATATAGGCTGTTCAGCGATTAAAAGCGACATGTCAAATGGGATCACTAGAGGTCATTGACCTAAACAGGGATATAATGTAAGACATGCTCCGATATTGACCAATCATGGCTCATTTTGTAGGCATTGATGAGACAAGCAAAAAAGTCAATCATTTCTTTGCGATCAAAGGTCAAAAAAAGGTCACTAGGGGTCGAAATGTACATTTTTACTACATTAGGACCCCTAGTGACCTTTTCTTGACCTTTGACCCCAACAAAATTATTGACTTTTTTTCTTGTCTCATCAATGCCTACAAAATGAGCCATGAATGACCGGTCAAAATCGGAGCAAGTCTTAAATTTTACCCTGTGTGTCTTTATATTAGTCGTGTCAACGACTAATATACTGTATTCGTCCTGTTTCTTCTTCTTATATTAGTCGAGAAACGACTAATATACTGTATTCTAGCTGTTTCTTCTTTCTTTCTTTCTTTCTTTCTTTCTCCTGTCATAAGACCTATAGCTCCGTAACCATTGAGCCGATTTTGACCATATTTGGTCATAAGTACCCTTATGCGCACCACTACTCAGGTTGTAAAGCATAAGGGGTCAAAGGTCACACAAGGGTAACTAGGGGTCAAAACGTGATTTTCACTTAAAACGTATTTGCAATTTAGTGAAATGACCTAGGATCGTGAGAATTGGCCAACATATTCCTTTTGACCGTACGCATATATAATAGTTCGGTTTTTTAAATCGATAAATGTTTGGGGTCACTAGAGGTAAAAATGTAAATTTTAACTCATTCACTCAAAATGCTACTTGTCCGAGAGCAAATGACTGATGATACTCAGAATTAGCCAAACGATTCCTTGGGTACATGTTCATATAGGGTGCTTCTCCACTAAAAGTGACATTTCAAACGGGGTCACTAGGGGTCATTGAACAATACAGGTGTAAAACTGAAGACATGCTCTGATTTTGACCGGACTACTTTTTTCTTGTGCGCATTGATAAGCCAAGAAAAAAAGTAAATCATAAGTTTGGGGTCAGAGGTCAAGAAAAGGTCATTAGAGTTCAAAATGTATTTTTTAACTCCATTCACTCAAAATACTACTCGTCCGAGAGGAAATGACTGATGATTGTTAGAATTGGTCAAAAGATTCCTCGTATCAATGTTCATATAGGGTGCTCCTCCACTAAAAGTGACATGTCACACGGGGTCACTAGGGGTCATTGAACAATACAGGTGTAAAACTGAAGACATGCTCTGATTTAGACCGGACTAATTTTTTCTTGTGCGCATTGATAAGCCAAGAAAAAAAGTAAATCATAAGTTTGGGGTCAGAGGTCAAGAAAAGGTCATTAGAGTTCAAAATGTATTTTTTAACTACTTCAGGGCTGAAATTCATAAAAACAATTATCAAATATAGTACAATTTAAGATACTATAAGGTTATTGCCCTTTGACAACATATACCAAGGTCAAAGGTCAAAGCCCTCGACTAATATCCGTGATCTAAGATCACAATTATCTCTAGTTCTTCTTCTTCTTCTGTCATGGGACCTATAGCTCCGTCACCATTGAGCCGATGTTGACCATGTTTGGTCAGAAGTACTCTTATGTGCACCACTACTCAGGTTTTAAAGCACAAGGTGTCACATGTCGCACAGGGGTCACAAGGGGTCATTGAACTTTACAGGGGGAAAATGTAAGACATGCTCCGATTTTAACCGGGTTTGTTTTATTTTGTGGGCATTGATGAGACAAGAACAAAAGTCAATCATACCGTTAAGGTCAAAGGTCAAGAAAAGGTCACTAGGGGTCAAAATGTACATGTTCACCCCATTCACTCAAAATGCTACTTGTCCGAGAGGCAATGATCTATGATTGTCAGAATTGGTCAAAAAATTCCTCCCATCCATGTTCATATAGGTTGCTTCTCCACTAAAAGTGACATGTCACATGGGGTCACTAGGGGTCATTGAACTTTACAGAGGGAAAATGTAAGACATGCTCCGATTTTGACCGGGTTTGTTTTATTTTGTGGGCATTGATGAGAAAAGAACAAAAGTCAATCATATTGTTAAGGTCAAAGGTCAAGAAAAGGTCACTAGGGGTCAAAATGTACATGTTCACCCCCATTCACTCAAAATGCTACTTGTCCGAGAGGAAATGACCTATGATTGTCAGAATTGGTCAAAAGAATTCTTGGATCCATGTTCATATAGGCTGTTCAGCGATTAAAAGTGACATGTCAAATGGGATCACTAGAGGTCATTGACCTAAACAGGGATATAATGTAAGACATGCTCCGATATTGACCAATCATGGCTCATTTTGTAGGCATTGATGAGACAAGCAAAAAAGTCAATCATTTCTTTGGGATCAAAGGTCAAAAAAAGGTCACTAGGGGTCGAAATGTACATTTTTACTACATTAGGACCCCTAGTGACCTTTTCTTGACCTTTGACCCCAACAAAATTATTGACTTTTTTTCTTGTCTCATCAATGCCTACAAAATGAGCCATGAATGACCGGTCAAAATCGGAGCAAGTCTTAAATTTTACCCTGTGTGTCTTTATATTAGTCGTGTCAACGACTAATATACTGTATTCGTCCTGTTTCTTCTTATATTAGTCGTGTCAACGACTAATATACTGTATTCGTCCTGTTTCTTCTTCTTCTTCTTCTTCTTCTTCTTCTTCTGTCATGGGACCTATAGCTCCGTCACCATTGAGCCGATGTTGACCATGTTTGGTCAGAAGTACTCTTATGTGCACCACTACTCAGGTTTTAAAGCACAAGGTGTCACATGTCGCACAGGGGTCACAAGGGGTCATTGAACTTTACAGGGGGAAAATGTAAGACATGCTCCGATTTTAACCGGGTTTGTTTGATTTTGTGGGCATTGATGAGACAAGAACAAAAGTCAATCATATCGTTAAGGTCAAAGGTCAAGAAAAGGTCACTAGGGGTCAAAATGTACATGTTCAACCCATGCACTCAAAATGCTACTTGTCCGAGAGGAAATGATCTATGATTGTCAGAATTGGTCAAAAAATTCCTCCCATCCATGTTCATATAGGTTGCTTCTCCACTAAAAGTGACATGTCACATGGGGTCACTAGGGGTCATTGAACTTTACAGGGGGAAAATGTAAGACATGCTCCGATTTTGACCAGGTTTGTTTTATTTTGTGGGCATTGATGAGTGAAGAACAAAAGTCAATCATACTGTTAAGGTCAAAGGTCAAGAAAAGGTCACTAGGGGTCAAAATGTACATGTTCACCCCCATTCACTCAAAATGCTACTTGTCCGAGAGGAAATGACCTATGATTGTCAGAATTGGTCAAAAGATTCCTTGGATCCATGTTCATATAGGCTGCTCAGCGATTAAAAGTGACATGTCAAATGGGATCACTAGAGGTCATTGACCTAAACAGGGATATAATGTAAGACATGCTCCGATATTGACCAATCATGGCTCATTTTGTAGGCATTGATGAGACAAGCAAAAAAGTCAATCATTTCTTTGGGGTCAAAGGTCAAAAAAAGGTCACTAGGGGTCGAAATGTACATTTTTACTACATTAGGACCCCTAGTGACCTTTTCTTGACCTTTGACCCCAAAAAAATTATTGTCTTATCAATGCCTACAAAATGAGCCATGAATGACCGGTCAAAATCGGAGCAAGTCTTAAATTTTACCCTGTGTGTCTTTATATTAATGATTGCCGTGTCCAGTAACTGGCATGTCGTGTTGATATCCGTATAATGTCATATATGGCATTCCATCAACACATTTGTAATAGAAAGTATGAATTAATGCAAAAAAATTAATATCACAAAGCGGAAATGGAGTTAGATTTCCTTTCAAACATTTTCGGACTCAGTACTACAAAAGACATAAGTAGTGACAGAATCAGCAAATCATATAAAGGATTAACAAATTATTTGAGAAAAACGGGATGCACATATAATCTTTTCTTATCATAAAATCGCGCCAAACTATGGCACGCCCCAGAGGACAAAAACGTGTTGAGACTAATATATATATCTTTCTTTCTCCTGTCATAAGACCTATAGCTCCGTAACCATTGAGCCGATTTTGACCATATTTGGTCATAAGTACCCTTATGTGCACCACTACTGAGGTTGTAAAGCATAAGGGGTCAAATGTCACACAGGGGTCACTAGGGGTCAAAACGTGATTTTCACTTAAAACGCATTTGCAATTTAGTGAAATGACCTATAATCGTCAGAATTGGTCAACATATTCCTTTTGACCGTACGCATGTACAATAGTTCGGTTTTTTAAATCAAAACATATTTAGGGTCACTAGGGGTCAAAATGTAAATTTTACTCCATTCACTCAAAACCCTACTTGTCCGAGGAAAATGACTGATGATACTCAGAATTGGTCAAAATATTGCTCTCATCCATGTTCATATTAATTGCTTCTCAACTAAAAGTGACATGTCACATGGGGTCACTAGGGGTCATTGAACTTTACAGAAGGAAAATGTAAGACATGCTCCGATTTTGACCGGGTTTGTTTTATTTTGTGGGCATTGATGAGACAAGAACAAAAGTCAATCATAACGTTAAGGTCAAAGGTCAAGAAAAGGTCACTAGGGGTCAAAATGTACATGTTCATTCCCATTCACTCAAAATGCTACTTGTCCGAGAGGAAATGATCTATGATTGTCAGAATTGGTCAAAAGATTCCTCCCATCCATGTTCATATAGGTTGCTTCTCCACTAAAAGTGACATGTCACATGGGGTCACTAGGGTCATTGAACTGTACAGGTGTAAAACTTAAGACTTGTTCTGATTTTGACCAGATTACTTTTGTTTTGTGCGCATCGATGAGCCTAGAAAAAAAAGTCAATCTTAAGTTTGGGGTCAAAGGTCAAGAAAAGGTCACTTGGGGTCAAAATGTGATTTTCACTTAAAACGGTCTTGCATTTTAATGCTGATACTTGTGTCTTCGCTGGTATTGCCAGATAAGGTAAACCTACGTTGTGATACAGTGGTAAAAGGTCTTTCTTCCGTCATGAAACTAATAGCTCCGTAACCATTTGGCCGATTTTGACCATATTTAGTCATAAATACCCTCATAGTCATGGCCACCACTACCCAGAGTGTCAAGCATAACAGGCCAAAAATGTCACACAGAGTTCAACATAACAAATAACTTCAATGCGCGACTAATATTCGTCGTCTGAGACGACACTCAATTCTAGTATGTTTTTGTATTTGGTTGACAAAAACAAGAAATCTTTTTTCTTCTGTCATGAGACCTATAGCTCCGTAACCATTAAGCCGATTTTGACCATATTTGGTCATAAGAACCCTTATGTGCACCACTACTCAGGTTGTAAAGCATAAGGGGTCAAAGGTCACACAGGGGTCACTAAGGGTCAAAACGTGATTTTCACTTAAAACGCATTTCCAATTTAGTGAAATGACCTAGGATCGTCAAAATTGGTCCACATATTCCTTTTGACCGTACGCATGTACAAAAGAACGGTTTTAAAAATTTAAAATCATTTGGGGTCACTAGGGGTCAAAATGTAAATTTTACTCCATTCACTCAAAACCCTACTTGTCTGAGGGAAAATGACTGATGATACTCAGAATTAGTCAAAAGATTCCTTGGATCAATGTTCATATAGGGTCCTTCCACACTAAAAGTGACATGTCAAACAGGGTCACTAGGGGTCATTGAACTTTACAGAGGGAAAATATAACGCATGCTCCGATTTTGACCGAGTTTCTTTTATTTTGTGGGCATTGATGAGACAAGAACAAAAGTCAATCATACCGTTAAGATCAAAGGTCAAGAAAAGGTCACTAGGGGTCAAAATGTACATTTTCACTCCTCGCACTCAAAATACTACTTGTCCAAGAGATAATGACCTATAATTGTCAGAATTTGTCAAAAGATTCCTCTTATCTATGTCCATATAGGGTCCTTCTCCACTAAAAGTGACATGTCACATGAGGTCACTAGAGGTCATTGAACTATACAGGTGAAAATCTTAAGACATGCTCCGATTTTGACAGGATTACTTTTTTCTTGTGCGCATTGATCAGCCAAGCAAACAAGTCAATTACAAGTTTTGGGTCAGAGGTCAAAAAAAGGTCACTAGGGGTCAAAACGTGATTTTCACTAAAAACGCATTTGCAATTTAGTGAAATGACCTAGGATCGTCAGAATTGGTCAACATATTCCTTTTGACCGTACGCATGTACAATAGTTTGGTTTTTAAAATCAAAAAATATTTGGGGTCACTAGGGGTCAAAATGTAAATTTTCACTCCATTCCCTCAAAATGCTACTTGTCCGAGAGGAAATGACCTATGATTGTCAGAATTAGTCAAAAGGTTCCTCTCATCCATGTTCATATAGGGTCCTTCTCCACTAAAAGTGACATATCACACGAGGTCACTAGAGGTCATTGAACTTTACAGGTGAAAATCTTAAAACATGCTCTGATTTTGACGGGACTACCTTTTTCTTGTGCGCATTGATCAGCCAAGCAAAAAAGTCAATTACAAGTTTTGGGTCAGAGGTCAAGAAAAGGTCACTAGGGGTTCAACTGTATTTATTTACTCTATTTACCACTCGAAGGGGTTAACATGTAACACACCCGACTAATATTCGTGATCTCCGATCACAGGTCATGTCTAGTATGTTTTTGTATTTGTACGACAAAAACAAGAAATCTTTCTTTCTTCCGTCATGGGACCTATAGCTCCGTAACCATTGAGCCGATTTTGACCATATTTTGTCATAAGTACCCTTTTGTGCACCACTACTCAGGTTGTAAAGCATAAGGGGTCAAAGGTCACACAAGGGTAACTAGGGATCAAAACGTGATTTTCCCTTAAAACGCATTTGCAATTTATTGAAATGACCTAGGATCGTGAGAATTGGCCAACATATTCCTTTTGACCGTACGCATATATAATAGTTCGGTTTTTTAAATCGAAAAATGTTTGGGGTCGCTAGAGGTCAAAATGTAAATTTTTACTCATTCACTCAAAACCCTACTTGTCCGAGGGAAAATGACTGATGATACTCATAATTGGTCAAAAGATTCCTTGGATCAATGTACATATAGGGTGCTTCTCCACTAAAAGTGAAATGTCAAACGGGGTCACTAGGGGTCATTGAACTTTACAGGGGGAAAATATAAGGCATGCTCCGATTTTGACCCGGTTTCTTTTATTTTGTGAGCATTGATGAGACAAGAACAAAAGTCAATCATACCGTTAAGGTCAAAGGTCAAAAAAGGTCCCTAGGGGTCAAAATGTACATTTTCACTCCGCGCACTCAAAATACTACTTGTCCGAGACGAAATGACCGATGATTGTCAGAATTTGTCAAAAGATTTCTCTTATCCATGTTCATATAGGGTGCTTCTCCATTAAAAGTGACATTACAAACGGGGTCACTAGGGGTCATTGAACTATACAGGTGTAAAACTGAAGACATGCTCTGATTTTGACCGGACTACTTTTTCCTTGTGCGCATTGATAAGCCAAGAAAAAAAGTCAATAATAAGTTTGGGGTCAAAGGTCAAAAAAAGGTCATTATGGTTCAAAATGTGTTTTTTTAACTACTTCAGGGCTGAAATTTATAAAAACAATTATCAAATATAGTACAACTTAAGGTTATTGCCCTTTGACAACATATAGCAAGGTCAAAGGTCAAAGCCCTCGACTAATATCCGTGATCTAAGATCACAATTATCTCTAGTTATATTAGTCGAGAAACGACTAATATACTGTATTCGTCCTGTTTCTTCTGCTTCTTTCTTTCTTCCGTCATGGGACCTATAGCTCCGTAACCATTGACCCGATTTTGACCATATTTGGTCATAAGAACCCTTATGTGCACCACTACTCAGGTTGTAAAGCATAAGGGGTCAAAGGTCACACAGGGGTCACTAGGGGTCAAAACGTGATTTTCACTTAAAACGCATTTCCAATTTAGTGAAATGACCTAGGATCGTCAAAATTGGTCCACATATTCCTTTTGACCGTACGCATGTACAAAAGAACGGTTTTTAAAATTAAAAATCATTTGGGGTCACTAGGGGTCAAAATGTAAATTTTACTCCATTCACTCAAAACCCTACTTGTCCGAGGGAAAATGACTGATGATACTCAGAATTATTCAAAAGATTCCTTGGATCAATGTTCATATAGGGTCTTCAGCGATTAAAAGTGACATGTCAAACGGGGTCACTAGGGGTCATTGAACTTTACAAGGGGAATGTATAACGCATGCTCCGATTTTGACCGGGTTTCTTTTATTTTGTGGGCATTGATGAGAAAAGAACAAAAGTCAATCATACCGTTAAGATCAAAGGTCAAGAAAAGGTCACTAGGGGTCAAAATGTACATTTTCACTCCTCGCACTCAAAATACTACTTGTCCAAGAGATAATGACCTATGATTGTCAGAATTAGTCAAAAGATTCCTCTTATCCATGTCCATATAGGGTCCTTCTCCACTAAAAGTGACATGTCACAAGAGGTCACTAGAGGTCATTGAACTATACAGGTGAAATTCTTAAGACATGCTCCGATTTTGACGGGACTACTTTTCTCTTGTGCGCATTGATCAGCCAAGCAAAAAAGTCTATTACAAATTTTGAGTCAGAGGTCAAAAAAAGGTCACTAGGGGTCAAAACGTGATTTTCACTAAAAACGCATTTGCAATTTAGTGAAATGACCTATGATCGTCAGAATTGGTCAACATATTCCTTTTGACCGTACGCATGTACAATAGTTTGGTTTTTAAAATCAAAAAATATTTGGGGTCACTAGGGGTCAAAATGTTAATTTTTCTCCATTCACTCAAAATGCTACTTGTCCGAGAGGAAATGACCTATGATTGTCAGAATTAGTCAAAGGATTCCTCTCATCCATGTCCATATAGGGTCCTTCTCCACTAAAAGTGACATGTCACACGGGGTCACTAGAGGTCATTGAACTATACAGGTGAAAATCTTAAGACATGCTCCGATTTTGACGGAACTACTTTTTTCTTGCGCGCATTGATAAGCCAAGAAAAAAAAGTCAATCATAAGTTTGGGGTCAAAGGTCAAGAAAAGGTCACTAGGGGTCAAAAAGTGATTTTCACTTAAAACGCCGTTGCAATTTAGTGAAATTACCTAGGATCGTCAGAATTGGCCAACATATTCCTGTTGACCGTACGCATATACAATAGTTCGGTTTTTAAAATCAAAACTGAACGCTGATTGGTTCCAACAAATACGCACATCCCTGATCTCTAACTACCAAATCCGCTAGACTAATATCCGCGATCTCCGATCGCAGCTTATGTCTAGTTCTAGCTGTTTCTTTCTTTCTCCTGTCATGGGACCTATAGCTCCGTAACCATTGACTCGATTTTGACCATATTTGGTCATAAGAACCCTTATGTGCACCACTACTCAGGTTGTAAAGCATAAGGGGTCAAAGGTCACACAGGGGTCACTAGGGGTCAAAACGTGATTTTCACTAAAAACGCATTTGCAATTTAGTGAAATGACCTAGGATCGTCAGAATTGGTCCACATATTCCTTTTGACCGTACGCATGTACAAAAGAACGGTTTTTAAAATTAAAAAATATTTGGGGTCAGTAGGGGTCAAAATGTAAATTTGTCTCCATTCACTCAAAACCCTACTTGTCCGAGGGAAAGTAACTGATGATACTCAGAATTGGTCAAAAGATTCCTTGGATCAATGTTCATATAGGGTCTTCAGCGATTAAAAGGGACATGTCAAATGGGGTCACTAGAGGTCATTGACCTAAACAGGGATAAAATGTAAGATATGCTCCGATATTGACCGGTCATATCTCATTTTGTAGGTATTGATGAGACAAGAACAAAAGTTAATCATATTATTAAGGTCAAAGGTCACGAAAAGGTCACTAGGGGTCAAAATGTAAATTTTCACTCCATTCACTCAAAATGCTACTTGTCCGAGAGATAATGACCTATGATTGTCAGAATTAATCAAAAGATTCCTCTTATCCATGTCCATATAGGGTCCTTCTCCACTAAAAGTGACATGTCACACGAGGTCACTAGAGGTCATTGAACTATACAGGTGAAAATCTTAAGACATGCTCCGATTTTGACGGGACTACTTTTTTCTTGTGCGCATTGATAAGCCAAGAAAAAAGGTCAATCATAAGTTTTGGGTCAAAGGTCAAGAAAAGGTCACTAGGGGTCAAAATGGAAATGTTCACTCCATTCACTCAAAATGCTACTTGGCCGAGGGGAAATGACTGATGATTGTCAGAATTGGTCAAAAGATTCGCCTTTACCATGTCCATATAGGTTGCTCCTGCACTAAAAGTGACATTTCACACGGGGTCACTAGAGGTCATTGAACTATACAGGTGAAAATCTTAAGACATGCTCCGATTTTGACGGGAGTACTTTTTTCTTGTGCGCATTGATAAGCCAAGAAAAAAAGTCAATCATAATTTTGGGGTCAAAGGTCAAGAAAAGGTCACTAGGGGTCAAAACGTGATTTTCACTAAAAACGCCATTGCATTTTATTAAAACGACCCAGGAACGTCAAAATCGGTCATCATATTTATAATGACCGTCTTCATAAAATATAGTTTGGTTTTGCGAATCGAATTTTTTTTGTGGTCACTAGAGGTCAAAATGTAAATTTTCACTCAATTTACTCAAAATGCTACTTGTCCGAGTGAAAATGACTGATGATTGTCAGAATAGGTCAAAAGATTCCTCTGATCGTGAACTTGGGGTCAAGGGGCAAAATGTAATGAACCTCGGTAAGGGCCGCGGAAGGATGAAAGGAAATAATTGAATGCCGACACTTTGGAACCCGGTACTATATCTTAACGGAATAAATCGTATTGAAAACTAGAAACCATACCAAACCATAGCTCATTCTTCGGCTGCCCTTACTTGAATCTAAATGTAATACGCCAGACTAATATCCGCGATCTCCGATCGCAGCTTATGTCTAGTTATATTGGTTTTGCGCAGCAAACCAATATACTGTTATCCTCAGTTTTCTTTCTTCCAACGCATAAATGTGAATATCCTTAAAAACGCTACTCCTCCTACAGTTTACATGTTACAATCGCCACAATTAGTCAAATGATTCCTTATGACCATGTGCATATAGGGTCTCCTGCTATTAAAATTCACATGTCATATGGGGTCACTAGGGGTCATTGAACTTTACAGGCATAAAAGTTAAGACATTGTCCGATTTGGACCAAACTTTGACATCTTGTTTGGTTTGATGAGCCAAGAAAATAAGTCAATCATTTGAATTAGGTCAAAGGTCAACAAGGGGTCACTAGAGGTCAAAATGTGAATATCCTTAAAAACGCTACTCCTCCTACAGTTTACATGTTACAATCGCCACAATTAGTCAAATGATTCCTTATGACCATGTGCATATAGGGTCTCCTGCTATTAAAATTCACATGTCATATGGGGTCACTAGGGGTCATTGAACTTTACAGGCATAAAAGTTAAGACATTGTCTGATTTGAACCAAACTTTGACATCTTGTTTGGTTTGATGAGCCAAGAAAATAAGTCAATCATTTGAATTAGGTCAAAGGTCAACAAGGGGTCACTAGAGGTCAAAATGTGAATATCCTTGAAAACGCTACTCCTCCTACAGTTTACATGTTACAATCGCCACAATTAGTCAAATGATTCCTTATGACCATGTGCACATAGGGTCTCCTGCTATTAAAATTCACATGTCATATGGGGTCACTAGGGGTCATTGAACTTTACAGGCGTAAAAGTTAAGACATTGTCCGATTTGGACCGGACTTGTTTTATCTTGTTTGGTTTGATGAGCCAAGAAAATATGTCCATCAGTACAATTAGGTCAAAGGTCAACAAGGGTCACTAGAGGTCAAAATGTGAATATTCAGTTATTTCACGTAAACAGCTATTAAAATTAACATGTCATATGGGGTCACAAGGGGTCAATGACCGCTTGTCAGATTTTCAATGTACATCTGGTGACTAACTAACAATCACTATATCCACGGACAGTCTGACGATCATGAACAACAACTGCAACTACCGTATACAGTCTTGTGGCTAATAAACACTCATTACACCTATCTACAGTGTAGAGGTTAATAAATAAATAGTCAGGAACAACTGGATTTATTTTAAAATTGTATACAATAACACGTTTGTAATCTAAGTCTTTTTATGGTCACGCATTGTATTTTATGTAAGTTATTAACAAGTTTAATTGAAAATAAAACAATTTCTTAATTAAAAAATGCTTCTAGGGTCACTAAGGGTCATTGACCTATTGTAATTAATTAACAAAACCAATATTCGTGCTTCTCGAAGCACAAGTCCTGTCTAGTTATATTAGTCGAGAAACGACTAATATACTGTATTCTAACTGTTTCTTTCTTCTTCTTTCTTCTTCTTCTTTCTTCTTCTTCCGCCATGGGACCTATAGCTCCGTAACCATTGAGCCGATTTTGACCATATTTGGTCATAAGTACCCTTATGTGCACCACTACTCAGGTTGTAAAGCATAAGGGGTCAAAGGTCACACAAGGGTAACTAGGGGTCAAAACGTGATTTTCACTTAAAACGCATTTGCAATTTATTGAAATGACCTAGGATCTTGAGAATTGGCCAACATATTCCTTTTGACCGTACGCATATATAATAGTTCGGTTTTTTAAATCGAAAAATGTTTGGGGTTACTAGGGGTCAAAATGTAAATTTTACTCCATTTACTCAAAACCCTACTTGTCCGAGGGAAAATGACTGATGATACTCAGAATTGGTCAAAAGATTCCTTGGATCCATGTACATATAGGGTGCTTCTCCACTAAAAGTGAAATGTCAAACGGGGTCACTAGGGGTCATTGAACTTTACAGGGGGAAAATATAAGGCATGCTCCGATTTTGACCAAGTTTCTTTTATTTTGTGGGCATTGATGAGACAAGAACAAAAGTCAATTATACCGTTAAGGTCAAAAGTCAAGAAAAGGTCCCATGGGGTCAAAATGTACATTTTCACTCCGTGCACTCAAATACTACTTGTCCGAGACGAAATGACCGATGATTGTCAAAATTTGTCAAAAGATTCCTCTTATCCATGTTCATATAGGGTGCTTCTCCATTAAAAGTGACATGTCAAACGGGGTCACTAGGGGTCATTGAACTATACAGGTGTAAAACTGAAGACATGCTCTGATTTTGACCGGACTACTTTTTTCTTGTGCGCATTGATAAGCCAAGAAAAAAAGTTAACTATAAGTTTGGGGTCAAAGGTCAAGAAAAGGTCATTAGGGTTCAAAATGTATTTTTTTTAAACTCCTTTAGGGCTGAAATTTATAAAAAACAATTATCAAATATAGTACAACTTAAGGTTATTGCCCTTTGACAACATATAGCAAGGTCAAAGGTCAAAGCCCTCGACTAATATCCGTGATCTAAGATCACAATTATCTCTAGTTCTTTCTTCTTTCTATCAGACCATCTAGAAAATGCTATTTTTTTTACAGTTTACATGCTACAATCACCAAACTTGGTCAGTAGGACCCCCTACCTGACTTACATATAGGGTCTTCAAAGTTAGGGGTCAAAGGTCACACAAAGGTCACTAGTGGTCAAAACGTGATTTTCACTTAAAACGCATTTCCAATTTAGTGAAATGACCTAGGATTGTCAAAATTGGTCCACATATTCCTTTTGACCGTACGCATATACAAAAGAACGGTTTTTAAAATTAAAAATCATTTGGGGTCAGTAGGGGTCAAAATGTAAATTTTTACTCCTCGCACTGAAAATGCTATTTTTTCGGGAGGAAATGACCTATGATTGTCAGAATTGGTCAACAGATTCCTTGTATCCATGTACATATAGGGTCTTCAGCGATTAAAAGTGACATGTCAGATGGGGTCACTAGGGGTCATTGACCTAAACAGGGGTAAAATGTAAGACATGCTCAGATTTTGACCGGTCATGTTTTATTTTGTAGGCATTGATAAGACAAGAAAAAAAGTTAATAATTTTTACGGGGTCAAAGGTCAACATAGGTCACTAGGGGTCAAAAGGTCAATTTTCATTCCTTGCACTCAAAATGCTATTTTTTCTACAGTGTACATGCTACAATCACCAGATTTGGTCAGTAGGACCCCCTACCAGACCTACATATAGGGTCTTCACAGTTTGGGGTCAAAGGTCACACAGGGGTCATAAGTGGTCAAAACGTGATTTTCACTTAAAACGCGTTTGCAATTTAGTGAAATGACCTAGGATCGTCAGAATTTGTTAACATATTCCTTTTGACCGTACGCATATATAATAGTTAGGTTTTTAAAATCAAAATATATTTGGGGTCACTAGGGGTCAAAAGGTCAATTTTCACTCCTCACACTCAAAATGCTATTTTTTCGGGAGGAAATGACGCATGATTGTCAGAATTAGTCAAAAGATTCCTTATATCCATGTACATATAGGGTCTTCAGCGATTAAAAGTGACATGTCAGATGGGGTCACTAGGGGTCATTGACCTAAACAGGGGTAAAATGTAAGACATGCTCCGATTTTGACCGGTCATGTTTCATTTTGTAGGCATTGATAAGACAAGAAAAAAAGTCAATCATTTTCACGGGGTCAAAGGTCAACATAGGTCACTAGGGGTCAAAAGGTCAATTTTCATTCCTTGCACTCAAAATGCTATTTTTTCTACAGTGTACATGCTACAATCACCAGATTTGGTCAGTAGGACCCTCTAACAGACCTACATATAGGGTCTTCATAGTTTGGGGTCAAAGGTCACACAGGGGTCATAAGTGGTCAAAACGTGATTTTCACTTAAAACGCGTTTGCAATTTAGTGAAATGACCTAGGATCGTCAGAATTTGTCAACATATTCCTTTTGACCGTACGCATATATAATAGTTCGGTTTTTTAAAATCAACATATATTTGGGGTCACTAGGGGTCAAAAGGTCAATTTTCACTCCTCGCACTCAAAATGCTATTTTTTCGGGAGGAAATGACGCATGATTGTCAGAATTAGTCAAAATATTTCTTGGATCCATGTTCATATAGGGTCTTCAGCGATTAAAAGTGACATGTCATATGGGGTCACTAGGGGTCATTGACCTAAACAGGGGTAAAATATAAGACATGCTCCGATTTTGACCGGATTTGTTTCATCTTGTAGGCATTGATGAAACAAGAAGAAAAAGTCAAATAATTTTTATTGGGTCAAAGGTCAACATAGGTCACTAGGGGTCAAAAGGTCAATTTGCACTCCTCGCACTCAAAATGCTATTTTTTCGGGAGGAAATGACCCATGATTGTCAGAATTGGTCAAAAGATTTGTTGGATCCATTAAAGTGACATGTCATATGGGGTGACTAGAGGTCATTAATTCATAAAAAATCAAGGTGTCCTGGTCTCAGACCAGATCTATGTCTAGTTCTTTCTTTCTTCTTTCTATCAGACCCATCTAGAAAATGCTATTTTTTCTACAGTTTACATGCTACAATCACCAAACTTGGTCAGTAGGACCCCCTACCTGACTTACATATAGGGTCTTCAAAGTTAGGGGTCAAAGGTCACACAAAGGTCACTAGTGGTCAAAACGTGATTTTCACTTAAAACGCATTTCCAATTTAGTGAAATGACCTAGGATTGTCAAAATTGGTCCACATATTCCTTTTGACCGTACGCATATACAAAAGAACGGTTTTTAAAATTAAAAATCATTTGGGGTCACTAGGGGTCAAAATGTAAATTTTTACTCCTCGCACTGAAAATGCTATTTTTTCGGGAGGAAATGACCTATGATTGTCAGAATTGGTCAAAAGATTCCTTGTATCCATGTACATATAGGGTCTTCAGCGATTAAAAGTGACATGTCATATGGGGTCACTAGGGGTCATTGACCTAAACAGGGGTAAAATGTAAGACATGCTCCGATTTTGACCGGTCATGTTTCATTTTGTAGGCATTGATAAGACAAGAAAAAAAGTCAATCATTTTCATGGGGTCAAAGGTCAACATAGGTCACTAGGGGTCAAAAGGTTAATTTTCATTCCTCGCACTCAAAATGCTATTTTTTTTACAGTTTACATGCTACAATCACCAGATTTGGTCAGTAGGACCCCCTACCAGACCTACATATAGGGTCTTCACAGTTTGGGGTCAAAGGTCACACAGGGATCATAAGGGGTCAAAACGTGATTTTCACTTAAAACGCGTTTGCAATTTAGTGAAATGACCTAGGATCGTCAGAATTTGTCAACATATTCCTTTTGACCGTACGCATATATGATAGTTCGGTTTTTAAAATCAAAAAATATTTGGGGTCACTAGGGGTCAAAATGTAAATTTTTAATCCTCGCACTAAAAATGCTATTTTTTCGAGAGGATATGACCCATGATTATCAGAATTGATCAAAAGATTCCTTGGATCCATGTACATATAGGGTCTTAAGCGATTAAAGGTGACATGTCATATGGGGTCACTAGGGGTCATTGACCTAAACAGGGGTAAAATGTAAGACATGCTCCGATTTTGACCGGTCTTGTTTCATTTTGTAGGCAATGATAAGACAAGAAAAAGAGTCAATCATTTTCATGGGGTCAAAGGTCAACATAGGTCACTAGGGGTCAAAAGGTCAATTTTCACTCCTAACACTCAAAATGCTATTTTTTCGGGAGGAAATGACCCATGATTGTCAGAATTGGTCAAAAGATTTCTTGGATCCATTAAAAGTGACATGTCATATGGGGTCACTAGAGGTCATTAATCCATAAAAAATCAAGGTGTCCTGGTCTCAGACCAGATCCATGTCTAGTTGGCCTTTTGTTTGGATATTTTTTAACATTGATTATATGTTATATGTAAACAGTTACATGGGTGATATTTTCATAGCAATTCCATAAATATTTACACGACAGTCGAGCTTTAAGCTTTTATATCATGAAATATGCTTAACCGGTCCAGTTGCCCCATCCTCCCCTACGTACCTGGTAGTCAAAAGAAAATTCTCGCTACACGCGCGGGCGTTTTCAAAACCTACAGCCCTCGACCACACCAGTAGCCCATAAGCGGGCCCTGGACCTCGCCTCGCAATGTTCCGCTGTTTTTACGGCTTTTTAGGGCATTGACAATATTAACGAAAATGTTAAACTTCACATACTCCAGAAAGAAATTGGGTTTGTTTGTCTCTTAAAGCGGTCTGTATTGTTCATTGTCAAAAAAATGTGTGTATGCCTAATGCCAATTTATTGAACAACTTTCCCTAAAACGGCAGAGAACATACAGCTCTAAGGGGTGCTTCCCCCTTAACCATGTTAACCCCTGCCAGTGCCAGGGCTTTGCCCCTGGACCCCACGCTGATTTCGTTCCCCCGGATAACAAGGCTCCTGGCTACGCCCATGATGATATACATGTAATCATGAAAGTGATGCAATGCACATCATACAGACTACACATACAGCCATAGCACTTATCAAACTGCTTTATACATTTCACGGACATAAATTATGCTAATGAGCTAATTCGTGAAGGGCGCCGCTCATTAAATGACGTCACTCACATCATCGATATTTTCGTAACGCCAAAATTGTAGGGTTGAAATTCTAGGTCGAGTAAAATGATGTGCTTATTTGTTGTCTGTGAGCTTTTGTGAATTTTTCCCCGTATTGGAGTATTTTTTTATTGAAAATAGACAGTTCAAATTAAACGTTGGTTCCAAGTTCAACTGACAGCACATGTATTTAAGTAGACAGCAACTACAATATCCAGGCAACATTTGAGAAAAAACGATGCCCGGCTTTGCAAGGGAGTGTACGGGGAAGTGTACGGGTGAAGATGACAAACCAAAACAGCCTAGTAAGTAACCGCCTCCGTGGCGCAATTGGTAAGCGCGTTCGGCTGTTAACCGAAACTTTGGTGGTTTGAGGCCAGCCGGGGGCGTTGTTTCTTTTTGCATTTAATGCAGATCGACAAATCACAGTAAAAATATAATATTGACAAAATCACAGACCACTTACACAAAAATCGCATCTGCGCATGCTCCTGTCGTGATCAAAATCCAACACACAAGCAATGGGCGAGTTTTATAAGTGCATAGCCAATCATTGGCACCAGTGACCAGACCAAACACAAACTGCTCAAATTACACTACATGTATAGGCCTATTATAGCTGCCAGGCATGCCAGGTCACTGACCATCGAGTATTTTGCAGCCGCACCAGTACACACCACACACACCACACACACCGGTATGGACTATCGGTGACTGCATATAGAGACAGTGTTTGTAGATAATTGACCTGAAAAGTGTTTCTAGAACTTGGATTCAAAATCTAAAACACGGAGTGGGCAAATAATGGGAATTCTGGGCAGTGCCAGCAGAGCTAACATTAACGTGACAGATCACCGTAACATGTTTGTCAACTTATCATCCAAAAACCAGTTTTGCCTCGCAAAAGTGAATTTTCTTTTTTTTTTGTTCCAAAGATATTCGCAGAAAAGGTTTTAATGTACATTATCATTAGGGTATGGGATTGATTATGGATTTGATGCCGTTAACAACCCATCAATGTACGAGGGGTATCAAAAAGTTTTTGAAATCACCCAGAATATGAGGATCAATCAATGGCGGTCAATCTATGGATCTCTACAATGGCGGTCTGTGGACAGGTAATAAATAGTCCGTCGAGAAGTCACTCGCCCAGTGAGGTATAGAGCGCCCCCAGCGAGAACCGACAGGCCCGAGCCGAAGGCGAGTATTCAATACCTTTTAATGCAATCTAAAGGGCGAACGCAAAGACAACGCTGATTGGCTAACTGTGATGTCAAAGTTGCTTCGACTTTCCAACGCAGGTTTGACGTATGCCGAAGGACCCTCGCCTTCGGCTCGGGCCTGTCGGTTCTCGCTCGCGGCGCTCTATACCTCACTGGGCGAGTGGGCCTTCTCGACGGACTAGTAATAAATAGTGGGAGAAATGTGTGACTTTGCACAGGGACTTTTTAAAGATGTCTGAAGGGTCACATATCAAAAACAAGTTTCTGACTCCTTCACTTCTGGGTGATTTCAAAAACTTTTTGATATCCCCTCGTATGTGGGAGACATCCGTGGTATATATCAATGCACTTATTGCGCTATATGGGGCACATACGCCCTACGATGATGGGGCAGGTTCGCCCATAGGGATTTATATAGTTACACTCTCAGAACAGGTATTAAAAAACCATGCACTCTCAGAACAGGTATTAAAAAACCATGGGTTAAAAGAATGTTGGTTAAAAAGTATACAATACATGGGTTAAAAATGAAGCGTTCTTGGTTTAAAATTACTTTTAATACTGCGTTGGTTAAAGAGTAAATATAAATTCATTTTTAGTTTATTCAACGCTGGTTAAGGCATCATAATTTTATAACAAGATTCCCGCCAAAGAATTTCAATGGCGGGAAAATATTTTGTGCAATCCGCAATTGTTAGACCACGTCAGAATTTGTATGAAATCAATGGTGTAATTTTCCGCCCCTGGTATATTGTGCCCATTATTGGTCCAATATTGGTTTAACATTGGCGCTCTTCAATTGGCATCATGTTGCCAACCAATATTGGACCAATATTGGTTTTACATTGGCGCTCTTCAATTGGCATCATGCTGTCAACCAATATAGGTCCAATAATGGGCACAATATACCAGGGGCGGAAAATGACACCATTGATTTCATAATACAAATTCTGACGTGGACTAACAATTGCCGCCGCTGTTTAAGTTATCGCTTCCCCCGGCCTTTTGGCTAGAATCTTGTGCCTTGTACCGTGTGCCTTGTCCTGTCCCTTGTCCCTGGGCTTGCCTTTGCCAAAGTTGGTCCTGGCCACGGGTTGGGGCCAATATTGAAAGCCAATATTGGGCCAATATTGTAATGTTGTCTGGGTTTAAGTTTAGCAAAAAAATAAAAGTTTAACCAACTTTTTTTAACCAACCACTGTTGGTTAAAATATATTAACCAACAAATGATTGAAAATTGTAACTAACCACAGGTTAAAGTTTAACCAACAGCTTTTGGTTAAAACATATTAACCTACAAATGATTAAAAATTGTAACCAACCACAGGTTAAAGTTTAACCAACAGCTGTTGGTTACTGTTTTAACCAACCAATTGTGTGGTTTACCTGGCAACCTCCCGTTGGTTAAAACTTTAACCAACATGGTTAAAGATTTTAACCTTTGTTCTGAGATATTGCGAGGCCCGATGATTAAACTCTATAGTTGTAATCCTTGGTAACACATTCAAGTCTTCCAAGGTCAAAGGTCATCTGGGGTCAAATTTCAAAAATTGCCCGGTTGTTCTCAAGGTAGCACACCTCTAAATAATAGGAAGTCGAAATTAGACGACCATTTTGCACCTTATTTTGATCGATGCGCGACGCTTCAAAAGATGATATCTCAATGACCATTGTGATTTAGGAATTGATTTTGGTATCAAATTTAAGCCCAAGACAATGCTTATAATATGTTTATAACGATAGATCGATTTTAACGATTTAAAGTTAGGAAAATGTTAGGCCTACGACTATGCTAGAAACCCGACATTAGCAAAAGACAAGTTTTTGAATTACGGCCGATGCGCTTAGATGCTCGATTGCTTAAAATCTAACGGTTATCCACGTATATTTTACAATTTTAATCAAAAGCTTGCTAAAATAGCTAGAGTTTAATACCAAATTGAAAGAATTTCTATGTATAAATTTCTATTTATGCCCCCAAACTATGACGCATTATACACGCAGGCCAACGTACTATTAGATTTTCCGAAGATTTAAACCATGTTCTGGCAAGGTTATTTTTAAATTTACACATAGAAAGTCATTCAATTTGGTAGTAAACTCTAGCTATTTTAGCAAGCTTATGATTAAAATTGTAAAATATACGTGGATAACCGTTAGATTTTAAGCAATCGAGCATCTAAGCCCTCTACGGTCATTTTTCAAGTTGATTTTTCGCAAGACTTACGGCCGTGCACCGTGAAAGTAGGACTACTATTTATTAACAAAAAATAGTTAATATTATCTGTGAATGATCTATCATTAAAATTCATATTGTTAGCTTTAATTTGATACCAACCTCGTCTGCTGAATCACTGTAGTTCCCGAGAAATCACTATTTTAATCACGCGTATTGATAAGAAGTATTGCGCAATAAGAGTTGCAAGTTTTCGCCTGGAACTATTTAGAGGTGTGCTACCTCAAACATGAAAAAACTCCATTTTTCGTACGCCCAGCGGTTATGGGGTCAAAATAGGTCAAATTTTAAATAGGTTCAAATGACAAAAGTAATATTGCGGAAGTGTTGACCTAGGTCTAATAAACAAAACAAAAAATCAACGGTGACCTCTTCGTATATGCTGAATTTATGAGCAACACAAAAATGGCTTGGACTCATTCACTGCATTGTAGCCTTTAACGTCTAAATGGAACATATCTTGCGCCAAATACAGAACTAATATAATGACTATTTTAAGTTTTTAAAGTCTATATCGCGTTATACCCAAACTTGTTTCATGCATGTTTTTGGACAAAAACATGCATTTTCCCCTTGGCCTTGAAACACATTACATCGATTACGTATTCACGTCACAAACTAAAATGTGGTCCTTTTATTGCATAACATTTTGTTGGACAGCTTACGCAAACAAATGATCATTAATATACACCATGGTGGCAAAATTTGAGGCCACATTTGCACTTTTCAACAAAAAAACAGTGGTGAGATACTTTTTTCCAGGTGTATAGTATATGAAGGACATTGTTGTGCCTCCATAACTAAGTATCTATTGAGCATTCGTGGACAATTATTGAGGATGTGAAACAGGGTACCTTTCCCGGGGGGGGGCAGTCAAACATGATGGTGTACACATGCGTGACCAAATTTTTTCCAGACACCCCCTAAACAAGTTTTACCCTGCAAGCAAAATTACCCCCTAAACAAGTTTTTAGCGCGCTTTCCTTGCAAATTTTGACCCCTAAACAAGTTCTTGCCAGAATATGACCCCTAAACAAGTTTTGTCTATTTAACGGGGAACAAAATAAGTTACCCTAAACACGTTCGACCTGTATTTTAAGCCGGGATTTTAAGCCACCCTTTTTCTTGAAAATCAGCGTTTTTGATACCCTTAACGCGTCACGCGCGTGACGCGTCCACCACTGAAAAAACACCCCTTTTTACGCGTTTTTTTGGTCACGCATGTGTACAACATTATGTTTGACTGCCCCCCCCCCCCCCCCCCCGGGTACCTTTGCTCTGACATAGAGGGCAACTGTCCGTAAGTCGTTTGCCCCATCGTTTCAAGTTGGTGAAAGACGGTAGAGAAGGGTAGAGAATCAATTAAAGCAGGGAGTTTTAATTAGTAATAACATCTCTCTGATTAAAGCATTGCTGGCAAATTTAAGAATCCCTTTAGGCAGATTGTATATCAGTGATCTCCATGTCAAATCTGACTCGCACTGTAGGTTGGTAAACTGCTTTATATTATAATGATTATATATAGGCCCTATAAGGAAGAACAAACATCACCGTTTCCAGATTTATACAATTAGTCCATGAGCAGGACCCAAATTTGTGCTCATCGGTACCATGTTGAGGGAGTAAGGCTAACTTGGATTTTTGAAAAGGTATTTACATCTAGTTTCAGAATATGGCTGATAGCAAATTCAAAGCGGTAGCTTTATATGAGTTGTCAGCCATTTTCAAAATGGCCGCCAAAATGCCATCAAAAAGCACACTTTTAAACTTAGGCCTATGATGCATTTTGGAATTGGATGTAAATATTGCAGTCTTGTATGTATTATAGGCCTACACTAATATCTAGAACTTTTGCTTTGTTAACACATCTAAATCCAAGATGGCCGCCAAAATGGCCGCCAAAAATAGTAAAATTCCATATTGGCATATATAAACCAACATGTATGATCAGAGTATAGTTTTAACAATGGGATGATGTGTTAAGGCCGGACCATACTCCACTACGCTCGAACGCTGAGCGCAAGCGTTGCAGCGTTGGTGGAGTATGGTCAAGCCTTTAGACCATTAGAAAGTCATATCTAGTATTCTTGAAAACAAAATGGCCGCCAAATTAATGGCCAAAAATTCCATTTTGAAAATGGCTGATAACACACAGAACCATATTCTGGTTCCAAGGATCAATACCAATATAAAAATCATTATAAGCCTTACGGGAGATGCGGGAGAGTTGAGCCACCGGGAGAGTTGAGCCACCCCCTATAACTCGAAAAGTACTAAAATTTATATTTGCATATATTGTTTATAGCATCAATACGACATTCTTAGTGTTAAACTCTACTGTCATATGTGCTCAGTATCAAAGATACCTAAAAAAATAAAAATAAATCACTTTTGAGTGAAAAATAGAAAAATAAATGTTTTGTCATTTTTCCCATAGCAAGACTTAGACTATATATAATGGCGGTAATTTGTTTATTGAAGGGGGTATATATGACCATTATTTTAAGAGAACTATTGTAAACTACCAAAAGTTCTACACCAGACAGGATTGGGTTATTTACAAAATGGTCACCATGAGGAGAGTTGAGCCATTGGTCATGGGGAGAGTTGAGCATAGGGAAAACATGTAGTCACATTTTGATTTTTGGACTAAAGGTGAAAAATGTATAATAAATGAGAGAAAAGTTATTTTGTGCCATGATAATAACAATTGAGCACATTTACTTTAAGGATTAATAAATCAAAAGTTTAAAAAATATGATTTTGTTTTTTCACTAGCCATTGACTTATCATGCTGGCTCAACTCTCCTGTAATAGTGGCTCAACTCTCCCATATTGTAGGGAGAGTTGAGCCACTTTACCAAAAAAAATTCAAACCTTTTATATATATAAATAAGCCTTTTAAGGCTTATCTATATACTCATTTTCGGTCCCTCGCCTGATTAGATAGTTCAATAATAATTTTGCACTCGCGTCCCTCTTCAACTGAAAAAGCGTGGTAATTGCGCCTCTAATACACGAGCTAATTAGATAGTTCAATACCCGTTTTTTCCCGTTTTCAGACATGCGCAGAAAGGATCACATGTGAAAATCCAAAATGTTGAATTTATTTTACTCGGGTAGCTACTGTTCGGACACAAATTGTGGTTTTCGGAGTGAGTGATGACATATGGTCTTCACCCAAAATATTTTCTTCAGGGATATAGCTACATTTCTGTATATGCGGCTGTTTGTTATTCTTAAAGATCGCATAGTAACAAGCATTTATACGTCCGACAAATAAAAATATTTCACGGCATTTTCTAAATGTAAACAAAAACTCTTACACAGATCTTAAAGTGACACTTTCACATTAGTAACATAGATGAATGCGACGTTTGCTAACGATAATGTAATGTATTTATTATTTGACATTCACCAAACATATAGGTATGGTCAAAGTACACAAAGATAAGGAAATAAACAAACAAACAAACAAACAAATTATAACAAACAAATGTACAAGTATAAAATATAGATACATATATATCATATACAATTTAAACTCCTGAAGATGTACGCAACTCAAATGCAGAGTTTACAAAATTAATAACTGGACGAATGCAATCAAATTCGTTAACCCTCATTATAGTCAAAAAAAATGTCATTGTCATCTAAGTTATCAAGATCATATATTTCACCAATTTCAGATATCATTTTAGTACGCATATCATTATAGAGCGGGCATTTCATAATGAAGTGAAATTCATCTTCGATGACATTTAGATTGCATGACATGCATCCTTTCATTTGGGGGGATTATCGGGTATACATATCGCCCCTTTTCAATCATGAGTGAGTGAGCGCTAACTCTTAATTTACAAAATAGGGATCTACGAGACTGGTTAAAAAGAACAATGTAATTTTCCAAATCAAAAGAATCTTTGAACGTGCAGTAACATCGAAGTTTAGACTGGAAGTTGTTAATAACATTAGACCAGTGATCACTGTATATGGATTCAAGATTACCTATAATTAGGTTACGAAAATTACCAGAAGTGATTGTGTTAGGTTTGTGCCAAATGTCGATATTATGAATCATGGTTAAAATCTTCTTAATGCCCGAAGACCAAGTAAATGCTCCGGAATCATCGGACATCTTTCTGTTATCGATTAAAGCATCGATTACTAAAGATGTGCATCCATTCATACATTTTTTGTTCAAATTCCACCAATATTTTACCGATAAACTCAGCATTATAATGAGCAATGGGAAACTACCTAGTTCGCCTCTTATTGGTTGTTCTTTTGTTTACTCCTAAAATAAGTTTACAACCTTAATATGCAAGGTTTCGCTTGAGAGTTTATCACATACAGTAAGGAAATTTGAATCATTAAGGCTTTTCAGTAAATACGGGGCCCATACTTCACAACCATAATTTAAGATTGGTTGAATAAGTGTACTGAATAATTTCAGACTACATTTGTATGATGAATTGTATAAATTTTCCCTTATCTTGAAATATGCTTTCAGTGCCTTTTCTTTGAGACGTAAGATAGCTTTTGTAAATGAGCCAGACGGTATAAAAACAATGCCCAAATAACAATATTCATTAGTAATCTTAAGACTAACATTACCATAACTAAATTCAAACTTATCTAGAATATGACCTCTTTTATTAAAGATCATAATGTTTGATTTATCAATATTTACAATGAGTTTCCACTTAATACAATAGTCATGTAATCGGTTAAGAGCACACTGTAAGCCATTAGGGCTTTTTGAGATGAGGATTAAATCATCAGCATACATAAGACAATTAAGATCATGGTTATTAAGCGTAACTGGGTCACAATTGGAGTTAAAGATGTTTGGAAGGTCATTGAGAAATATATTGAAGAACATAGGACTAAGAACACATCCTTGTTTCACCCCAACTGTAGTGCTAAAAGAGTCAGTTAGTTTACCATCACATTTAACAGTGAAACAGACTGATGAGTACATGTCTTGAATTGTTTTAAGAAATTTACCTCCGATACCAATTTTAGTTAATTTGTATATAAGAGCGTCACGCCATATAGTATCAAATGCAGCGGAGAAATCAATAAAACACACATACAAATGGGCTTTACCCGCCCGATTAATATACTTATCGATAACAGATTTTAGGACTAGAATGTGGTCACTTGTCCTGGAGCCTTTCCTAAAACCTATTTGATTTGGAGGGATGATATTGTTTTTATCCACAAACATACTAATGCGATCATATAGGACAAGACAAAATAATTTACATAATATACTTGATACAGCAATACCTCTATAATTTTTTGGAGTATTTTTGTCTCCTTTTTTGTGGATAACTGTGAGAGTACTGAGCCTCCAAGCTGAAGGAAAATGACCGTTTTTTATAAATAAGTTAAATAAACTAGTTAATGGTTGAGCGAGAACCGATATACCATCCTTCAGCATTTCCGATCTGATACCATCTAAACCAGGTGATTTGCCCTTTTTAAGTCTGCGTGCCGCGTTTATTACTTCGGAAACTGTAATGGAATGATCAAGATCATTTGCATCAAACGATAAAGAAACTGGCAGTACCATGTCAACCGTTTCTATGTTGTGCTGCGCGACCGCGTTTAACATGGCGAACGCGGTTCGGCGCACACGTAATGACGCAGACAAAAAATGTACGCGTTTGTGGCGCAAACCGTGCACATTGTAACGGAGCAGAGTGAAAGCAGGCAGTCCGTACACGTTTCATGCTCTTAGAAAAAGGATGCTTCAGGCATCCTTACAGTGGCGTACCGACCGGGGGGCAGGGGGGGGGGGGGAAAGTTGCCCCCCCCCCCCCCCCGCCCCCTGGCTCCAATTACCGGGACGCTAAATTCCCAATACCGGGACGCTAAATTTGCTTAAGGAAAAAAAATGACCTAAAACACTGAGGACTTGGCATTATTTGTTGACTGTTGTGCTTTTTGGACTGCGAAAATGTGTAACTGTGCGAAATTTTGTGACTGTGCGAAATTTTTTGACCGTGCGAAATTTTTTGACCGTGCGAAATTTTTTGACCCTACACCCCCCCCCCCCCCCCCTTCCCCCACTTACGTGAAATTCACGAGGTGACTGACTGGGAAACGCCACTACAGGGACGATACGCCCCCTGGCTCACCTTGCCCCCCTGGCTCACATGCCGCGGTACGCGCCTGTTCCCTTACTTGATAATCTGGATATAATTATAAGGGCACATGGGGCATCTGGATAAACGGAACGTGTGGTACATTATCATGATTATTATAGAGTGTCTGGATTATTCAGGGCATCCGTGGTATCTGGATTACGGGGTTCACTATAAAACGAGTCTCAAATTACCTGGATATACTATGCGCAGGTGGGCCACCTGTGATAACTGGATTTTAAGGGTGTACACTCAGGTAGTATCTCGGGAGGCTTTATAGAACACAGCAAACGTAACATGATAAAGGGACTACATATTACGTTAAGGCCCCACATGCCTATTGGAGGAATAATGTATTTGATGTAAATAGGCCAAACAAAACCCGGATGGCACACATTGTGCTCAAATACAAGCGTGGAATGGTACAAGTGATCTTGATGATAGACTCCGCCGACCATAAAACTAAACGACCGACTATAAAACTATAACGCTCAGAACGTAGGCCTACTGAATTACCTGGATACAGTATGTACGTGCATATGGGCAGTGGCGACACTTGCACCAGCACCATATGTAGGAGGAAAACGGGGTGGCAGGGCATGGCAATAAAAGAATCGGGGGAGACATTTAAAAGCTAATTTTAAGTAACTTTCAATTTTGACATTAAAATTCAACTTTTTATTATTTGGGGGTACAAAATAGGTAGAGACATGCGCTGATAACTGGGGGTATTAAGAACACGTTGATGGAGTAGGCCTACTCGGATTAAGATCTTGGGTATCTGTATTATTTAAGAGCACATTGGGCCTAGGCTCATGGTGTATTGAGGGCACCATGTTACTTACATTATATCAAGGGCACCTTAGTACCTGAATTATTTAAGGACATACTCTTGATTGATATTTATATAAACATTTATAACGCTTTGATATTACTGACCTCTGCCTATTGTGATATGACTTTTACTGTCCGCTATCTTCGGCACCCGCGTTTAATTTACTTGACTATGATAAAGTAAGGGCATCTGGGTATCTCGAGATAACGGCACACTGCAGTGGGCCTACCTTGATTCTGTTGTATCCAGTGCATTATTAAGGGCACCTGGGGTAACTGGATTATGGGGTAGGGCTTAGGCCTATGGGGTCCCTGGATATAATGGGACAACGGGTACCTGCATTTCAGGTCTCACGGGAGGCCTACATAG
The DNA here is from genome assembly GCA_035610835.1 of Ophiura sarsii. Taxonomy (NCBI): domain Eukaryota; kingdom Metazoa; phylum Echinodermata; class Ophiuroidea; order Amphilepidida; family Ophiuridae; genus Ophiura; species Ophiura sarsii. Next base: position 42,150,956 of record CM069448.1, read on the forward strand.
GTATCTGGAAACACAAACGTAGGCCTACCTAGATTAAGGCAATGTATAACCTGGATTATCAAAAGCACCTGCGATATTCGGATTATTTAGGGCCCCGTAATTATGTATACATGTATAGGACATGTTCTTGATATTATTGTATCAATTTTTCTTACGCTTTGTTTACTTATTCCCCGTGAAATCTTCTAGCGGGTCCAGCGCGAAGCGCTGGTGCCCGCTAGTTTATATAAAAGGTTAACTGCTATCCCAACTGTTATTGTTTCACAACGAAAACAACACTCTAAAGTTTATCTTACACTCATTTATTGGCTATATCTTGCCTCACGTCCCGTACGGAATAAACCGTATAGCTACAACAGGGATACTATTAACTTTGGGATAGGAAAGTAGTATACCAACGTACGTAACGAAAACGGACCTTTTGCATATTTGAATAAATTATAGTAATCGTCCGGAATGCGTCCGTGACCGGCGTTTAACGCGTTTAACAATGTTTAACCAGGTTTAACGGCAGGTTAAACGGCATGTTAGTCAGCATAGGTTTGGGGGCGCTGTAGATTTAAACAGACGACGGTGGCCACGCGAAACCTACATTTTGAATTCGTAGTGAATAACACGTAATCGCGAATTTTAAACTATCATTTTGACAAATACATCATAATTAAAAGGATTTTTATCGTTAACCGGGCGATGACTGTTAAAAATAATTCAAAATGGTGCACTCCCGTTGCCAAATTGGGTCGTTTGAGAGACGCGTGGCCAGCGTTGCGTCGTCTGCTACAATCATCACGCCTGATCGGTATAGCGCCCCCAATTCTATGCTGACTAAGTTCAATTTAAAAGTGGACCCGATCGGCAAGCTCAGTGACATACCCCTGGCTACAACGTATCCATTAATTGGTTTGAGCATGCGCACTTGAGTTACGGGACGTCTAGCCAGACATTGCCAATTTATTACAGGTTTGTACTTTTCTTCCGCATATAGTATGGTGATACAAAATATGAAAATTGGCTCAACTCTCCCGCATCTCCCCTACTTCCTCGACATGGTACCGACCGACCCTCCAAGCTCATGGACTAAATTACATAGTAAGATTTGAAGCGAAATGTATCGACCGCCCAGCACTATCGTGAAGACTTATGGGATATTTAAAGTCAATTAAAGATGGCAGCCTCCAGCAGTAGGTAACATCTTCGAATGACAGAGGTGAGAAATCTACGGTAAAATATCAATTTACAAACATTCATTCATAATTACCCACAGTGTATTAACAGTGTGTATAATCTGAATTGCGTGAACACCATTTTTGTTTCGTGACATCTCAAAATGAAGTCAGAAATCCAATAATGAATGATGATGAGGCATAATGCCATAAATCATATTATATTAAAAACTTTGGTGCATCTGCTAAAAAAACACCTTTGGTGCATCATTAGACCCAATGTGGCTTAGGAGAGGGGCGGACATACGGGAACTTTGGCAATATCCTCAAATAGGTCTTACATACAGAATAAAGTACAAGGCAGCAATTTATTTGCCTTTGAATTACATTGTAAATATGATAGCTGCCGTGTTTGATTTGTTTTCACCGGCGTGACGTAGGTCCGCCCCAACCTATACTATTGTTCATGCTTCACTATACTATAGCCACAACACCCTCTATAGACACACGACGTCGCGAAAATCACATTTTCAATTTTGAAATTAAGATTTTAAGATTTGATGTGAAATCAATCAAAATGCACTCACATGCTCACATGTTGTTCCTATCCTCAAATACTAGGTCTTACATACAGAATAAAGCACAAGGCAGCAATTGATTTGCCTTTGAATTACATTGTAAATATGATAGCTGCCGTGTGCTTTATTCCGTATGTAAGACCTATTTGAGGATATTGCCGAACTCTTAGCAATACATTGAGTTCATTAATTTTGATCAAGCTTCCTCATTTTGGGGGAAATATTGAGATGAAAAAAACGGCAGTGCTGACACTCAATGTTAATGTGAATTTCTGGACGTCGTGAGTCTATTGAGTTTAGTAGTACCGTGTATCGAAGATACACTTGCACTACGGTACCGATTGGGACTAGTGCATCCTGCCATTAACTGGGAATTGCTAACACTATAACAGTCAATCCGGGAGGTGCATATGCAAACCTCTCCCGGCAAATGCTGGATATTGCCAACGATTTTGGCTTAGAACAAATCGTGAGCGAACCGACTAGGATAAACAATACCTTAGATCTTTTCTTTACAAATAATCCCACCCTTGTGGAAAAGATCAGTACGGTCCCAGGTGTCAGTGACCATGATGGCATCCCAGTTATTGTTGTGAATACTAAGCCCAGGTATATCAAAATAAAACCTCACAAAGTGTACAGATATGACAAAGCCGACATTAATGGTCTTAAAGAGGGTTCTCGTCAGTGGTGAAAAATCTCCCTGGTGCGACGTTATTTTTGGGGTACCTCAGGGAACGCTACTTTTCCCGCTACTTTTCTTGGCATACATAAATGATCTTCCTGACGGTATCCAATCTTCAGTGCGTTTATTTGCAGATTATTGTGTTATCTACCGTGAAGTCAAAAATGACTTGCAGTACAGCTCGAAATAGAATGGACAATGTCAACGCAATGTCATTGTACTAATCAAGTAACCATTTATGTCATTGCAATGATATTGCAGTGTCCATTCTAATGCGAGCTGTACTGTAGATCTATGCCCAAATCTTACAGGAAGACCTAAACACACTGGAGAGGTGGGAAAAGACCTGGCTGATGAAATTCAATACATCAAAATGTTTCATCATGAAATTGACCCATGCCAGATCTACCAAATCCCACGTATACACACTGGGGGAAAACATTCTAGCTGAAACTGAAAACCATCCATACTTAGGGGTCAACATAAACATTAAACAACAAACTAAACTGGAATCAACACATACAGGAGATCACAGCTAAAGCAAATCGAACACTTGGTTTCATCAAAAGAAACCTATACTCATGCAACAAATCCACTAAGGAGGTAGTATACAGATCATTGGTACGTCCAAAGCTTGAATACTCTGCGGCGGTTTGGGACCCTTACACAAAGAAAAACATACGCAAGCTTGAAACAGTGCAAAAAAGGGCCGCCCGGTTCATCACAAATGACTACAAGACACGCACTCTGGGCTGGGCAACCCAAATGGTCAAGGAACTCAAACTGGACCCCCTAAACATCAGAAGAACCACCAGACGTCTCTGCATTTTTCACCAAGCGAGACTTGGCGACCTGTCACTGCCCATTGACGACCTCCTGCAGCCTGCGCAACGACAATCGCGACATTCTCACCTGCTGGCATACTCAACTATCTCCACAAACAAAGACTGCTACAAACACTCGTTCATACCAAGAACTATAAAAGACTGGAACGCCCTACCAGATAAGACGGCCAACTTAACATCAAATATAACTTGCAAAAAAGCAGTAACATCACATCTACAAGCTCAAGAAAAACAAGACTAAAACAAAACAACACGCATGCGCAGATCATACCCTGACCGGATAACTCCACATGGAGTGTTGGCCAGTATCACCATCAAGTATCAAGTATAAAGTAACGCAAACCCAACACGTAGAACAGTACTCTTTATAAATACTAGGGATACATCGGCAGTCACAGCGAGGCCACAAGACATGCGCAATGGGACCAAATTGGCGACGATCATATTACTACTATACTAGCGTGTGTAAAAATGACTTGAGAATCAAATAAAATGTGATATTCAAAACTGCTAGTTTCTGAAAGTTTCAAAAGGTTTCTTGCCGATTCAATGATTAACGTATTCAACACAGTCTAGATTTACTATCGCTAAATTCCCAGTTCTAAACTAAATTTCTAAATGTCATTTTGTAACCACATACCTTGTCGAAAGCTCCTTTAATGTCAAGGGCGATGACACAAACTTCATCGCTTTGGTCTAGGGAGTGATTCCACTTCTGTGACAGGATGTTGAGGAGATCAGCTGTGCTGTGGCCTGCTCTAAATCCAAACTGTCTGCTGGAAATCAGGTTATTGCTTAGAAGAAAGCGTTGGAGTTGTTAATTTCTGTACTACAGCTTCCATGATCTTGCTAATGTTGCTTAGCAGTGAGATGGGACGATACTTTGTTGGGTCAGCCTTGGAACCTGTCTTGTGAATTGGAGTGACCGAGGCTATCTTCCATTGGTTTGGAAACACACCATGCTTGAAGCAGAGGTCAAAAAGCCTGCAGAGCGGGCTGGCGAGCTCAGCACAGCATTCCTTTAGAACCTTGGTTGGGATAAGGTCTGGTCCAGTGGCTTTATCTGGATTGAGGTGTTTTAGTAGTTTTCTCACATCCTTAGGTTTGAAGACTATCTTGTCAACAGATTTGTTTGTTGAAGGATGAACATTTGGGGCCTGGTCTTTAGCCCCTTGGAGTCTGCATTTTTCTGCATATGTCTGACAAAAAGCTTCTGCCTTGTCCCTTGCTGTGATGTGGGTAACGTTTTGATGATCAATCACTGGGATCTCAGATCGAGCTGTTCTGCCAGAGAGAGTGTTGATGATTCTCCACCATTTTTTGCTGCTCAGCGTTTTGCTCAGCGTTTGTCTGCGAGATCTTTTCTCAATTTGGCGTTGTAAGATCTCCTGGCTTGATTCTCAGCTTGGTTGTAGGAATGTCTAGCTTCAGCAAACTTTGCCTTGTTGGCATCAGTTTGATCCTTTTTGGCTTTCTTAAAGAGACGATGCTTCTTTTTAGATGCCCTACGGCATTCATCGTTGAACCAAACCTTGTCTCCGGTCCTATTGGTGACTGTCTTACTCTTACTTGGGATGAACAGGTCGATAGCATCGCAGATGATATTGGTGACTTTAGAGCAAGCAGTTTCAGACAATTTTTGCACCAATGTGATAACACTTACAAAATTTCATCGATATAGCTGATTTCAAAAACTTGTTGAAACCCCCTCGTACCATACATGTACCGGTAACAGGTTTAAATTCTACATTTTACAGATTTTCATACAGAATATCCTATCATCAACTTAATGAATCAAGAGAAACAGCCGCCCCCTCCCCGTTAACGTTTCACTCCTAAAAGGCTATATTAAAAAAAATGGTTTGTCTTAAAAACACAAAAAAATCCTCACGTTTCACAGATTTTTCAGGTTTTTATTGATCACATCATTTTAATACAAAAAGGTCACTTTTACAAGGATTTCAATATGTCACATTTATAAAAAAAAACTAAAACTAAAACTAAAAAAAACGCATTCCGCATTAGGTTTTGAAAAACTGAAGAGAAAAGATTTTTTGATATAGCCTAAGCTAGGAGCTTCATCAGAATCAGAAAGGTACCCATGTCCTCTCCTGTATTGCCTTTTACATTGCCTTGTATACCCTTTTGCTTGATACCAGTGTAGAGGGCATTGTGGACATGCATGGCTGGAACAAGGTTGACCTCTTCTCTTTCACCCATTATTTTTTCTTTCAAATTTTAGATTTAACCAGCACTAGAGCAGGTAGAGCTACATGTAATATGGCATACCCTTCTCCGCATCCTGATGAATTACCCCTCACCAAAGAGATCCTTGGCGAGCATCTATACTCCAAGGTACAAGCCACTCATCCTGACAGTGCTGACCGAATAACTGGTATGCTTCTTGAGGCTGGCAATGAACAAGTTATGGTTATGCTTGAGGACCCCAACCTACTGGTAGTGTGCATCAAAAGCGCGTTGAAAGTTATTCACAGGTAGAGTATTTTGATATTAAAAGATAGGGACAGACAGTTATCTTACTATAATTCACCGTATGTTGTATGTATGTGAGTATGTATGTATGTATGTATCCTGAAAAGGCTTTCTCATTTTGCATCTTAAAGCCGTGAATATTGCACTGATAATAGATGATGTCTTGAGACAGGTTATAAGCTATAAATGGCCGAAAACCGTACAGAATTGACCGAGATATGAGCAAAATTATGGCAATTTAGGGCCTTTTCAGCCCGGCTTTTGAGACTAATTTCTACGGGCCATGTTTGTTTTTCTCTGCGTACACTGTAACCATGCAGTCGGCGCGTAGCACATAACGCGTCGCATTGCGCCGTGCAAAATAAACGCGCACACGCACTACACCCACGCACCCCTACACACGCGGGCGGGTAAATATTGTAGAAATACGCTGCGCCACACGGGGTTGGTTATGGTTTAGGCATTGGGGTTGAGATAAGCCACGGGGCGGGCGGAGGCGCGGGGACGGGCGGGGACGGCAGGGCGGCAGCGGGTCATAATGTATAATAATGTGGTTTCTGATAAAACAAAACATGATATGGTGAATCTAAATTACGTAACATGGTGTCGGATGTGTGATTTGATACTGTATGCGACACGCTGGCGGACAAATATTGTACAAATACGCCGCGCTACGGGAGATGGTTAAGGTTAGGCCTTGGCGTTGAGATATATAAGCCGCGGGATGGGAACTTTAGGCCTTGGGTTGAGATATGCCACGGGCGGGGCGGGGGCGGTGACGAATGGGGGGAGGGGTATAATGTGGTTTGGGAGGCAGGGGGTTAATGAAGAAATGTGATGCTAAATTGCGTAACGGATATGCAGCGGGCGGGAGCGGAGATATATAAGCCGCGGGACGGGAACTTTAGGCCTTGGGTTGAGATATGCCACGGGCGGGGCGGGGGCGGTGACGAATGGGGGGGGGGGTATAATGTGGTTTGGGAGGCAGGGGTTAATGAAGAAATGTGATGCTAAATTGCGTAACGGATATGCAGCGGGCGGGAGCGGGCGGGGCAGGGCGCCGGGTAGTGACTGGTGGGCTACGGGAGATGGTTCGGGTTTAGGCCTTGGAGTTGAAATATGCCACGGGGCGTGGGCGGGCGGGGGTTCTATTCCTGTGTGTTTCGTTATAAATTTTCCAACACTTAGGCCTATGTGTTGTTTCATTTGTAGGTGTTCTATCTGGTAGGCCCTACTCCCTAGCGGGAGAGCCCGTCCGAAGGACGGGCGTTCCGCTAGTCTTAATAAACAAACAAAATTTCATGTTTTAGACTAACCCATGCGATTCAACTCACACAGTTTCGCTTGTCTGTGGACAGAGCGGACAAAGTAACAGATTAATCATTCTGTGTGGCTGACCCACCTAAAGAGTGTGCATGGTTTGGAGCATGTCCTGTTTTGTTTGCTTGCTTAGCCTGCTGTCTTGACGTGTACCCAGGTCATACCGGGTCAATCACCCCCACCTACCCTGTCTACCAGTGTTTTCCAGTTATTCGTCATGTACAGCTTTATTGATTAACAGGGTGTGTGTTAAAGGTAGATGTTCCGATTTTCAACTTGAAGTTTTCTATTCTACATGAAAGGTCATCCTAAAAAAAGTTGTGTTCCAAAGTTTGAGTTGCATAGCGCTAATGGTTCTTATTTTAGACGCACAAGATGCTGTGAACTGTACCCATTGAGTAGTACACGAACTATATCGGTGGTTACCACCATTCGCGGTAATTCAACGCTATTTCATCGATTTCTCCGTCATTTTACCGATTTTATTTTACCGAGTAAAACAAAACTGCTATGCAAAATTTGTAAATTGCTATACAAAAAACTAATTGCATAGCAGTTTTGCTACACACAAAAAAATCATTAACACACACCCTATTGATTAACCAGTTCAGTCACCCTATTAGGCCAACAAAAAATATTATTTGGTTGCCCTTTCCCGACCGACCGTAAATATTGAAAAATCTTAGTCGCGGTTTTATTTATTTTTATTTTTTTCAAAAAAAGAAAAAGAAAAAAAAGTCAATTTCATGAATATAAATGCTTACGAGATGGTGAATTACGGTTGCTGTTCATTTAAAATGTATTGCAGACACATATTCTTAGGCCATACATATTTTATTCCTCTCTAGGAGCTTCTAGGCTGATGCTAAAAGAGCAGGTACACGACAATCGTAAACACCATATGCACTACATCAAGTTTATAGATATCTGATTTGTCTGAGTGTGAATTGTTTGTGTAAGAAAAGATTGGTAATGTATGCAAAAATCATGTAAAATCCCTTTCATCTTCAATTTTACATTTGTAAAAACACTTATATTTCGAAATAAAAACATATCTAATTCACTTGAGTGTATTTTTGGCATTCTTTGACATCTAAAAAAAAAAAAAAAAAAAAATCGACCTACCGACCCAAAAAAAAATTGAGGTCAAAGGGCAACCAAACAATTTTTTTTTTTGGCCTTATCTTGTCCACTCACTGGTAGTTCAGCCAACATTACCCAGAGACTATTCAATTAATAAGTCCGCTGTATTGCACAGCTGCAGCTAATTATAGTCTTCAGTTTTTTCTATCCACAGTTTTTGTGTACACATTTGCACACATTTTAGTAGAGTTTCATGAAGTATACAGTTTATTCCCTACAACCTCCTGCCTTTTTATCTTATATATATAAACACCTCCCAGGAACAAATTTTCTCTCAACTTTTATTCATACCTATATCAAAACAAATAATTGTTGATCATTTCAAACCATTTCATGCGACTTATTGCATTGTGCGCCCTATTGTTTAGGAATGCAGTGCATAGCAAGACTGTGTTCAACCTTAGGATGAATGCGAGCGCGTGGATCGTGATGCTCGGATGGACAATTATTTGTTTTGATTATAATAAAGGCGCATTTCTTAAAAAACACCATTAATGTGTTTTGTATAGTGTTTGTGCCATCCCCATCCCACTACAGCTGACTCTGTGATTTCTCACTCATGCTATTCATATTATGGACAATTTTATCCGTAGGGGATGTGAGGATTCAGCCGGAATAGGCCGTCAGAGTTTAGGCGAGGAGTTATACAGCCTTGTTCAAGATCTCAAACCTAACCAATGTGCAGCAAAAATCACTGGTAAGATGGTTCTTCATGTAAGCATTCAACGAATTAGTCTAGTGCAAGACTTCTATTGTATTAGGTATACAGCTGTATTCCATAGACTATAGGCTATACCTGACCTCCTTTGTAGGATTGAAATCGCTATCTCTACACTGACAGCATTAGTCTAGTACAAGACTTCTATTGTATTAGGTATACAGCTGTATTCCATAGACTATAGGCTATACCTGACCTCCTTTGTAGGATTGAAATCGCTATCTCTACACTGACAGCATTAGTCTAGTGCAAGACTTCTATTGTATTAGGTATACAGCTGTATTCCATAGACTATAGGCTATACCTGACCTCCTTTGTAGTATTGAAATCGCTATCTCTGCACTGACAGCCTAGTTCAGGCTTTCTCAACTAGATTTACGGATGCGCCACATTTTAGTAACCAACTTGCTGAAGCTCCACTTCGTCATATTTTTTTTAGAATTTACAATGGCAAAATTCCCTTTATAACATTAATTTCAAAATATTTTATGAGTAGGCAGCATAATAACTAATATTACTCTTTTGAGGGCACATGCGCATGTAGCGCGAGAAAAATTGCTGTATTTATTATACATCCGACCGTTATAGGCCTATGAAATCTGGCTATATCATGATATGATTTTTTTTTTAACCACTCTCGCGCCACCTAGGATGCCTTGATGCGCCCACCAGTTGAGAATGCCTGGCCTAGTTGGTCTAGTGTAATTATGTCCACAGGCTGAAAAAGTAGGCAATACGGAAAGCTCCTTGCCAGGAAATTTGAACATTTGGAGGGAAAATTTGGCATTTGGAGGGAAATGTTACTCTTTCATTAAGAAATGCATTCCATTTTGGAGGGAAATTTGGAATCGCTTGCCGGGAAAAAACAGTTTTTTCAGGCCATGATTATGTCATTCTTTTTGGGACCGAATGTCCAGGGTTCGAATCCCAGTATCATCAGATTTTATGTTAAAGCTTTGCTTTCAATTAATTTTTCTCAAATCGGGGACAAAGTTTTTAAGTCGGAAGACTTATTTTTACAACTAGGCTAATAATTCGAGATCGCAACACCAATATGATGGACTGATACAGCGTTTTCACTCACCCTATACAAAGGATGAAATGTCCTTCACTTTTGATTTTCACCCTTCAACATTTTTTTAAGTGAAAAATGTTGAAAATATCATTGTTTTAACCCAGTGAATTTGCCGTGATACTTGTAACAATACCCAGGGAGTGCATACATTATAAAAGGGGTACTAAGAGATGCGTATGGAGTGCGCCCTCAATTTATCTGTAAATCAGGGTTTTTTCACCTATGTAATACCTGAGACTAATATTACTAAAGGGATAGGAAGCACAGCACTACAGCTATTCATCACTGTGCACAAGGTCCGGTGCGGAGATTGTTCAGTAAATCGCCAATCGATTATCATCATTCAGTTTAATTTGCTGCACGACCTCATTATTTGAGTGAGCGTGCTATTTTAATCCAGTATTATCCACACGTTTATTATACTTTTTAAATAACCTATACACACTTTAGCATGGGATGGCTACCGACATACAGACCGTGATAGATTTCTAAAATGTTTATGCATCTATATCGCTATATTGTTGGCATTTCAGAAGAAGTATGCCAATCAAAACCTAATGGGGAAATTCTTGGACATGGACATATAAACAATGTATTATGATAAAAAAGTTCATGGTAATGTGTTTAGATTTAGCATGAATTGAGAAACAAATGTTATACTTTAATTAAAAAACAAGTTCTTCAAAACATTACATTTTGTATTTCAATTCATAATGAATCTAAACACAAACTATGAAATTTGGTTATCACAATACATTGTTTATATGTTCAAGAATGCCACGATTCTCATACTTCTTCTGAATACCATAATTTTAGCGATATAAATGTATTAGAAATATATCAAGGTCTGTGAGTCAGTCACCATCCCATACTAAAGTGCATTCAGGATATTTAGAAAAGTGTAATACATGTGTGGATAACACTGGATTCAAAATACCGCGCTACTACTCAAAGGATGAGGTCGTGAAACAGATTAAACTGAATGAAGATAATCGATTGGCCATCGACTATAACAATGTCGTCGGATCGCTGCACCTGGCAGGTTTGAATGGGCGCTTCATATCTCTTTAGTTATATTAGTCTCGGGTAATACTTCTAGGCATGTACTAACTACCTAGTACCATCTGAAACTGTTCACCGTCTATCAGGTAAAACTTCACGATTTGGTAATTTCGATGTAGATGACATCAAAATTATCACAATCACTCACCACATGAATTGCTTCAACCAAATTTCTATCTAGCGCCATTATTCAACCGTTTTCCCAAAAATGGTTACACTTCTGGGTTCCTACATACCTTATTATCCATTGAAACATTTTCATTTTTCCAAATTTCATTTTTCTGGGCAATCTCTTAGTGCCCCTTTAAGTGAAAAACTGTAATTGGGCTACAAACAACCCCAACCTTTTCTATGAGCGAACGGACCTCATCAGATAGAGTCGATCAGATGGGTGGAGTTTTTTCTTAATTTTGTGAACATTTTGATGAATTTTCAACAAAAATACTATTTGTCCAAACTAGCAAAAAATGTTATCCAAATTTGTGTAAAAAAAATAAATCCATTTTTTCCCCCAACAATTGTTCACAAAATGTGCTTCCGGAATAAAAATGGTCGGTAGGACCCGAAGAACAGAGGGTTTTTTTGGTCACCTTTAATGGGGATACCTTTAAGTGCCAAGCAAATGCATAAGAACCGATTGGGGAGGCAGTGGACACTGGCTAGAGTGGGATAGGTTCCCCATGTCAAGAGCGCGGAAAAGTGCTCAAAATTGTCAATTTGTTTAAAACAGGTAGCTCTTAGTACGCTTCTATACCTCTTATCACATTTTCACGGCGCTCTTATTACGACCTATTGTGTTTCTCCTTTAAAGGCTCACAGGCTCTCACTGTGCTTCCACTACACTTTAAACATTCTTAGTGCATCCAAGTCACTGTCTGCATTACTAAGTATGTTCTCAATACGTTTGCACAACCAGCGATTGCAGGAATTATTAGATTCAAATCATCACCCGTAGAACAATACCAAACACCTGTTAAATTGGTTGATCCAAGTGATTGGACTCGATCCATGCATGTTTTCGTCTAAAGGATTATTTAAACAAATGACCCCAGTGCAATTTGCCTTATGAAGAGAACCTCCTGCCTACTCAGTCTGTATTGGGGTTTGACAAGTGAACAATATATACAGTACATAGACACCATGGGAAGACTCAAAAGCAAGGCTTTTTCAGCACCCAAGGACAGCGCTCTGAACAAAACGGCGAACCTCCACGTTTGTTTTGTGCATAAACAAAACAAGCGTGGTGCACTGGCGCTCAAGGGGGACCCTCTCACGTCCCAGCCAGTTCCCACTGCATCACTGAGGGTTCTTGATGCGCTTGGCTTGGCGTTTTGATAATTTTGCGGCGTAGTGCAAGCGCCAGACTGATCGCAGCAGAATGTAAAAGGTTTTAGTGACCTTGTTTTAAAAATTGACAATTTGGGACAGTTTTCCGGGCTCTCACTGCATGTTGCCCATATTTTTATACTTTTTCAGCGCAGTGCAATCACTGGCCTGATCGCCATAGGTGTGTGTGACAGGGCCTTAACATGAATTGTCAAGTGGCAATTACAAAATGTAATAGCTGAGTGTACAATGCCAAGAATTTTGACAAGAATTCACGAACTCATTTTTGCAAATGCACTCCTCAGCAAAAAGTCAAGAGCTTTAATGTATACTGATCCATTTTTCATACCAAGTTGTATGGTGATAATTAATCCATGGATTCTTGCTGAATTCTTACGCGATAATTAGTTGATTCTCGCGATGTTTAACTTAATTAAATTCTACCATGTTAAACCTTGTTCTCTGTTGAATATAGGAATGCTGATGGAGATGGACATCCCTACTATTCAAAGACTACTAGACTCCCCGACAGACCTTCAAAAGGCTGTAAATAAAGCTGTAGACACACTCAATGCAGACGCAGCACGCAAGTAAGTCTAGCAGTAGAACCAATGAACCATGTTTATATTTGATACAGATTTTAATTTGTTATTATTGCATTTAAAGCAGCACTTCTTTTGCTATTGATCAATTAAATTGCTTGCTTTGCAAAACCCTGCATGTATGCCTTCTATTGCATCATTTTAGGTGGTATAGGTGTGCACGCTTGTATTTCCTGTAATACAAATGAAGTGGACAGAAATTCTGGCAAATCATGTGCCTGGGTACAGCTGTTGTGTACTGCATGTAGCTGGTATTTCAAGTATGCAGTTGATTGACAAACATTCTGATGCCGACTAAGTGCAAATATGAGATACATTTGTAGGAAGTCTATAGAAGCTTGATATCGAACAAAAGATGTCTTTCATTCCATGATTGATATCGTACTTTGTGACTCCTACGTACAGTAAACTGAAAAGAAGTTCAGCACTTTTTTCTGTTACAGCCGCATACAGAGAGAAAACACTGTTCCCATTGATGGAATAAAACAGCACGTCTTTGAGCTGACTACACGCATATCCGATTGGCTTGACTGTTGTTATCCATGGTGTCAAGAAATTCTATTCTTTGTTTGTTTATATGTTAATATTAGCAACTTCCGACTCATTTTGCTTGATCAAATCACATATCGAGGGTTGAGCGCCAGAAGGCCGTAACTCAACTTTTGGGCAAGAAACCTAGATTTTCAGACCCATAAAGAGATAACTCATAAACACTCTGAATTTGACTAAAATTAGAGTTATAAGTTGGGTGCTACAGTGTATTGTAATGAGTCCCATGAGTTACAGCCTTCTGGCGCTCAACCCTCGATATATAGTTTCAGTGAAATATGTGTTCAATAAATTATGTCTGTGTATTATCCTTTGTTCTGATTTCCAAACCCTTCAGCCGATCAAAAGTGCAGAAATATTTCAGGTAACACGCAACCAAAGAGATAACAAAATAACTCTCATCCACCCATCCATCCATCCATCCATCCAATCCAATCCAAGAGTGTAGCAGCAAGAATTTGGCTACATTTTACATGGTAAAATTTGAAAATACATCGATTTTCAGGTGACATGACTTATTATTCCAAAAACGTTCCAAAAATCTTGGAAGTGTTGGGTCCGTCGGTCAATTTTCCTTTTTCTTCTATTTTTTTTCTTCTTTTTTTTCTGACAAATATTACTGACAGACCATGGTTTTTGACTAATGTTTCTAGTGTGATAATAGTTAAAAAACAATCTATTCAAGCAAACTTATTCATTTCAAGAAGAAAATAGTAATATTTTGACAAATTGGGTAACATTTAAATCTTAAAAAATAAAAATGCGACCCTGATTTTTAAAATGTAAGAGTCTGTTGCGGAGGGCAACACTGTCTGCAAGAAAATGGCACTATAGTTCTCTAATATGCTCCTCATACAACTTTTTTAACTTGCATGCAAAAACCCTGCCTAAACTCATGCTTAATTGTCTTTGTTCTAACTTAATTTGTTTGTAGGTTACATGTACTAATTTCCTTATCAATATCTGATTCAACAAGGTAAATATGCAGTAATTAAAATACCACATGACTCTCTACCCGGGGAAGACGATCAATCTTGTGTATCGCAGCTCTATTCATAATATTGTGTGTACTGATTATGATAGTAGTATTGCTTTATTCCGTAATGTTTAAATGGGATTAAAATCAAGCTCTGGCCAGTTCACCCCTCGCTAGTCTAGTGGTCGAGAGACATGCTTTACAATGCAGAGGTCCATGGTTCGTTTCCCACTAGGACCACTTTTTCAACTGATCTATTTCCTTTTGTAAAAGTTTGGGTTAGAAATGTATTTAAAGTCCACAAAATGTGTAGTTCCTACCTAGACAACCCCGGGTAGACAATCATGTGGGTATTTTCATTCTGGATATTACAATATAATCAGCTAACTAAATACTAATTATTATTCAAATCTATATCGTGCACTGCAGATCATTCTTCGAACAGTATGTAAATGTTGATTCAAAACATGCATTTGATAAATTTCTCACGAAAAGCACTAAAATAACCACATTTAATGATGATGAATTCTAAAATGGTAAACTTGTTCAAATTGGTTTTTTGGTTTTTTTAAATTTCAATTATGATGAAGGGCTAGTGCACCATTTTAACAAAATAACTATTCATAATTTCATTTTGAAATCAATTTATTGTTATACACAGTAGTAGTAATTGAGTAAACAGTTCCGTTCAGCACCCATAAGATTGACATTGCACCGACACATGTGTACAGGGTGTCCCAGAATGATTTATACCGTGTTTGAAGAAAATATAAAAACAATATTGCAGTTCAAATCTAATTTCTGCAATATAACAAGGAACATGTTTTCTGCATACATAATCTGTCAATTTCATAACAATATCTTTATTCTTTTCGATATGGCGTAACATTATTGAAAATTGGTAAAAACCTGTTTTTCACTTTTAGCGTGTTTCAACTAGTAGAACTGACAACAAACGTCAAAACTGTTGTTTAAGAAAGTATGATATAAATCACTCAAGCTGAACAATTCCCTCACACCATTCAAATTTTGCTTCATAAAACATCACAGGCAGTTGATATCTGTTCATTTTGTAGCAGAAATTAAAACAGACACAGAAAATTACCTGCATATCATTTAAATTGAGCGTTGTGCCGAACATGGTCAATAATATTTAAGGACATTCAAAAGATGTAATTTTGGTCAATACTATATTTTTATAGTCCATAATTTCTGACAGAAATGTCCTATTTAAACATTCGAAATTCCTAAGAAAGCTGAAGATATGTAGATGTTTGAATCATGAGTTTGAATCATGAGCATTTTGACCAAACACAAAGGTTTTCACAGTTAAATATTAATACACCTTGCTGGTATAAATCATTCTGGGACAGAAGACACCCTGTATATATTTATATCATTTATGTATTTATATTATGTATTCACTTGCATTATGCGTGTTTATTTTTGTGTTTATAAATAATCCATGCAGACACGTGAACCCCGTTGTCGATTGGTGATACACACACATTGAAACATGATTTAATCCCTAAATAATCTACAATATTCCAATTTCAATGTCTCCTTGATTTGGAGTTTGGACTTCAACTAACGATATTCAGAGGACCCAGAGAACAGCCAAAATTACGTTCCTATTTTATCATTATTATTTTTAGCATCATAACTAAGACGCACAACTCAGAAGATGAAAAGCAAGACATTGGAGAAGAGTTGTTCAACCTTGTATCGCTACAGCACAAAGATTTGGCACCAAAGATTACTGGTAAGTTATTTTGTATTCACATGTCGAGGATAAATCCTGGGAGGGGGCGCACTGACATTGGAAAGGGGTATAGGTATGTGCCGCCCTGACCCCCTTTGTAAGCCTCTTCTGCTAGCTCTTAAGACACCCCTTTTGAGCCTGCATGAGCTCTTAAGCCCCCCCCCCCCCCCCCCCCCCCCACCCCCTATTTTATTGAAAAAACAAACCAGTTTCGAGAAAATCAGTTCTTAAGACCCTAATTTTCGACATATAATTCTCTCAGTTAAGTTCCAAATTCCCTATTTGAGACACTGGTCGGCACACCCCTACCAATAAAAAAGTTGAGTGCTCCCCCCTCCCAACCAACCAAAAGTATTGGGACCTATAATCCAAAACATTAAGACAGTAGTTCAATGGGTTTCTAGTGTTTTCTCTCAATTTGTAGCATGCACGGTGTCCTATCCGTTTGTTTGCTAGTGTATTTAACAAAATATATTCGAAGAGAAAACACCTACTAATTCGCTAAGAAACTATCCGGGGATCCTCCGGACTCCGGCCCATCATCCCACCCACTAAGCCACGGCCCTCAGCTACTTGTTCCCGCAGTATATACCACGCTCACTATATAGGCTCGGTTGATTACGTCATTTAATATCGTCTGCATAGGTGCTTCCAGACAGGTGTAAAAGTAATATTCAGGGGATTAGGGTTAACCCGGTTAACACAAACAATATCTGAGGCCTATGCAACTTGTTCAGGGGGTGACCCTCTGTATATTATAAAATTCACAGAATTTGCCCCCAAATCCATATTACCCCTGCATATATAATGAGACCAACCATATTTATATGTGAAATTTATATTTAGGTATGCTTAGATAGTTTGATCAGTTCCAAATTGGTGAAGCCTCATTACAGCAGCGAATGAACACAGAAGGACATTGGCGCGCATGAAGGCAACAAGCGCACTGTGCATCATATGCGTAAAGCGTGCGTGGGCCAAAATTGTGTGCGTGTGACATACGTGTTGGCCATAGTCGCACACGCAGCTTGGATTACTTTTGCGCACGGAGAGATAAAAAATGAATATTTCTCAACAATTTGAAACTGATTAAATTAAAGAGATGGATATCCATACAGATGGACCAGATACAAGTTTTATTTGTTTTTTATTCAGCTGAGAAAACAGATCGATGTTACCCGCCCCACTGTTCTACACAGGAAAGTGGAATTAGCCATCAAAGTCCACATCAACTCTGCTTATATAATGAGACCACTATTTATGTGTAAAATTGTTTTAGGTATGCTTCTAGAGATGGACATCCGTGAGCTGAGAAAACTGATAGACGTTCCCGCCAATCTGCACAGGAAAGTGGAAATAGCCATAAAAGTGCTTCAACAGGACCAATTACCAATCACACCTGTAAACAAGGAAACAGCTTCATCGTCATGACAACAGGTGCAATAGATCTAATATGGTCAAAGTTCATAATCGTGTACAAATCTTTGATAGTATATTATTTGTATATTAGACATGTAAATTATGCAAAGAAAGACATTTTGTAAATTAAGGTACAATATATAATTAATTCCAATTTAAGTTTGCTATATGCATTCCACAAACACACTAATCAAAATGTTTAACTTGTTTTGAAATCTGCTCTCATTAATGTTAACAACTCCCCAGAATAAAAAGAGAAGACTAGGAAAGGTTTATCATGCTCATTTGATTGCACTGGAAAAATTATGGCTTTCGAGTTCGGTATCAAATTTACATGTTGATGTTGTTGTTATAACTCATTTTGTGTTGGGGTGGATTTGGTGTTGTTTTTAACCTCAATTTTCCCTTTTTTGTGCTTGAGAATAGTGCCTACCGCTTCTTTCACTGTACTATAAGATTATGCTTGATGATATTGTCTACTGCCTTGTGCTGTGGCAATATCCATGATTAAGGAGACAGGATTCATCTATCCTAAATATTTACAAAAAGAAAATTCTAACATAAATTGACTGCAGTCAAAACCAGGCGATAGACCTACGGCACATAATCTCCTGGCCGCAATCCTACATACGCGGGCGCACTTCGATCAGCGCATTTTTGAAAACTCACAATATACCGCTAACCAATCAGAGCCGTGAGGTCGAGATTACGTGTTATGCACAACGGATGTCCGTTGCACCGTTGTTTGGGGCGAGGTTGAACTCTCGTACTTTACGTGAGGTAAAGTATACGAGGTCAACCTCATGTGACGTGCGTCCATTGATGATGGTGTCTCAGCACTGTCTAATGATTGTATTGGGGTAAGCAATCTATTTTCCAAGGGAAAGTTTGCTCAGACGCCTCTCTTTGAATTTGAACTTCAAAGGTACGGCTATGAAATCCGTAATGTGTGTAAAACATTTAGAATATCAAATGTGATGGGTCACAAATTGTTGAAATGTCATAAGCCATAGTTAATCTCCACAAAATCACAAACATTGTCGTCCATTGATGAAAAATCACTGTCCCAATTCGTGTCAATATGAACATAAGAGGAACAACTGTTTTACTCTTCAGTGGAACTGGAATTCAACTGATGTGTGGTAGTGGCACTATGACTATAGTCTATTTGGCTACCTCTGTACAGTGTTGTAATGTCCATCATTTGCACGACAGCGATCTTGCTTCTGATGGTATTTGAGCTTGGTTTTTTGCTGAATTTTAGATGAAGGATGAAATACTTTCTTACCCATGTCGATACAGTGCTTTGCCGGTGCCAGCTAATTATTTGAGTGTTCATTTGTAATAAATCAATCTGTATTTTCCGCTGTCTTGATGATGTCCTAAAGATGGCGTCTCTCTATGTAGGTTGCCTGGGCGGGGCTCCAACTCTAATTCATAGCTGCTAAGTACCTCGAGCCATCAGGCTAATTGCCCCTCGGCGTCTTTAAAGTGTATCAGCCAATGGAAGGCAGGCACCCTGGTCCGCCCGTACATACTTTCACCTTTCTGCCATATAGGTAATGTCTATGATACCTCAGGAAAGCGATGACTGCCAACGGCTCTCGGCGTGTGACACAATAGTTTCTTTGTGACTTACTCAAGGTGTGACTGGCATACCCAATAACTCAAAGCTCTCCATCTTGCTCCTATGATAGGACTGCTCCTATAGCAAAGCCGGAGGCATCAGTGTCTAACACAAATTGTCCTTCCATACGGAGGTATGTTAGAACCGGTGATGATATTATGCATTGTTTCAAGTCCTCCTGTATAGTAAATCTTTGAAAATTTACTGGCATCCATAATGCGTACATCTCTACAGTATAAGAATTACGTTTCACAGTTCAAGTGTAGGACATAGAATGGATGACTTTGTTTTGCACTACAAGTCTGTTGTAAAATGTAAGAATTACGTTTCACAGTTCAAGTGTAGGACATGGAATGGATGACTTTGTTTTGCACTACAAGTCTGTTGTAAAATGTAAGAATTACGTTTCACAGTTCAAGTGTAGGACATGGAATGGATGACTTTGTTTTGCACTACAAGTCTGTTGTAAAATGTAAGAATTACGTTTCACAGTTCAAGTGTAGGACATGGAATGGATGACTTTGTTTTGCACTACAAGTCTGTTGTAAAATGTAAGAATTACGTTTCACAGTTCAAGTGTAGGACATGGAATGGATGACTTTGTTTTGCACTACAAGTCTGTTGTAAAATGTAAGAATTACGTTTCACAGTTCAAGTGTAGGACATGGAATGGATGACTTTGTTTTGCACTACAAGTCTGTTGTAAAATGTAAGAATTACGTTTCACAGTTCAAGTGTAGGACATGGAATGGATGACTTTGTTTTGCACTACAAGTCTGTTGTAAAATGACAGATTCCCAGGGCGTTCACCAATACAGCGCATGATAGCCCCATATAAATCATCACTTAGCTCTTTATTGTATCCTTTGCCCAATGGTTCAACATCACATAATGTTCAAACTTTTCCCCCTGTATTTTTTTAATAATTATTTTAACCCTATCTGGTACATTTTGTACCATTTTAAGGTACAGCCTCCGTAAAACTGCCGTAACTTTGTCAATATTCTTTTAATCTTTATAAACGTTACAGTTTTTTGCAGAAAAGGGTTCAATGAATCCAACCATGATAATGAAATTGACCATTTTTGAAAAAATTATAAAAAAACACGTTTTAGACCAGGCTGTAAACATTTTAAACAGCTATTATTACCATTGAACTGATTCATATTTACCAGAGAGCTCTTTGGTGGGAGATCTGCACAGCCAAATAACAAAAATGCATTTGAACATACAATTTCCCCATGAACTTCAACATCAATACCCTCTTCCTCCAAAAATTTCAGATCTCTCAGCAAAGGCTGTGTAAATCGCCAAAAGACGGGCTTTGTTTCCCCGAACCACAGCCCTGCAAATATCATATTTTCTTTACGCATTCGATGCTTGATGTCCAATTCATTAATTACCAAATACAAAGGCCATAATGAAAATTTAGATGATTTAAAGACTGAAATATGGTTTTCCAACAGAAGGAAATGTTATTTGGGTTGCTAAAATGCTTATGGTCCATTGCATGAGTCAAAGTTTAAGTATATAATCCAGCATCATCATGACTCATTGTGTTTTTTTATTTAGTTTTTATTAATCTCGTTAGACCCCATCAGGGTAACAGAGATACAACAATAACATAATAACAAAAATGGATAAAACAGAATGTAATAATACATGTACATAAATAGGAACTTAGAAACATTGTCATTGTTTGGTAAACATAGTTTAACACTTATTGGTTTGTGCTTATCTGATAGCCCAGCATCATATACATCAACTACAAAATCCTTTACTCTTGGAAGTAAAGTTGATGACAAAATAGCATAGTCAACAGTACTAGAACCAGATTTACTAACACAAGTAAAGTCACCAAGTTTACTATCATTACCAAATCTTCCATTGATTAATTTCAGATCAAATGATTTGCAGACATCAACCAATCTGTAGCCATTTATTGTTAGTCTTTTTGTCTTGGTTAAACCTGTCTGTTAAACAGTTTAAAGCTTCAAGGTTAGATTTAGAAGTGAACACATTTGAGCTGTCTAGGATGGAAGCACATGTGAGATCACTATTCGCATCAGTATCAATGAAATCTGTCAATAATCCAGTTCGCGAGTTAAAATCACCGATGAGACATATGTTAGGATTGATAAAGTTGCTATGGATGGCTGTTAAATCTGTTTCGAGATTGTCAAATATTGATTGATCGTGGTGAATGGAACCTTCATGAGGTAAGTAAACAGCGCCTAATATCAAGGTTGCCCCAGGCAAATCACCGAAGTCAATCTTAAGCCAGAACACAGATTCTGAAACACACATTGGTAAAACGGTGACAAATTTCGCTATTTCAGTTTTAATAAATACTCCAATTCCATGAAATCCAGCGTACTTGCTGTTAGTGTCATCAGTCTTAGGCATCGGGAAATATTTATATCCGGGTATAATGTTATCGCAATCCACATATTTGGCGTTGAATTTTGTTTCACATAAGCAAACAATGTCGAATTCATGTATGTAGTCATCCAATATGGAATGGTTAAGCTTGCTTTTCAGTCCACGAATGTTGATCGAAGCAATGTTGATTATTTTGGATGGTAGTTTAGCACAGTAAGGCCAAGAAAAAAAGTTGTTTGTTTGTCCACGTCCGACCGACCGTGTACCTTGGTGCCGACCGTATTATTTTTTTATTTTCTATTATTTTTTTAAAACAACTTTTTGAGCAATTTAAATGGCCAAACGGACCGTTTTATTCCTGATTTTGTACGCTATTGTAAATCTGGTCTTTATAAACACCATCCCCAATGGCGCAGTCCTTTGTAACATGATGTTTATTGCATGAACTTGGTACCCGCGGGGACTATTAAAAGGACTAAATGAAAATTTAATCGCGCGTGCAATTGATGTCATTTTTATACTAAAAACGCAGTGTGAGAAAATATGAAAACTCTAGTTATACGGTTCATATTTGCTCCCAAAATGTTGCTCAACGGCATGAATATCAATTTCAACATAGTATAAAACAATTTGTGGGGTAGTTAGTTCGGGAAAAATAGGTTTAGTAATTCTTTCACGTATATATTTGTAACAGAACGATGTTTCACGTTCTGCAAATGGCTTTGTAGGTTTAGTAATTCTTTCACGTATATATTTGTAACAGAACGATGTTTCACGTTCTGCAAATGGCGGCGACCGACAACATGTTCACGGTATCTGCGCATTGCAAACTCGGTACAAAAATACTCTTTGACCGAGTTTGCAGTGTTGCAACCAGTACTACAATATTGCAACTTTATACAGATAATCTGTCCAAGCAGGATATCAATTCTAACAAACTCATGAAAAAGAGTTCATAACTATCAAAATGATGTGTTTTGTGTTTGGACGACTTTAATTCACAGTATTCATGCCATATTTATATTCCCAAATAATATCTGTATTTAAAAAAATATATATATATATATTATCCGACCTACCGACCCTACCTTTTTCGGACCCTCTATGGACAAACAAACTATTTTTTTTTGTTGGCCTAATCATGATCAAGTTCAGTTGCATAATAAGTATCTGAGGGGCTTTGCCTGTCCTAGTCCAGGTTTAAATGTAGGCCTGCGTTGCGAATTTGCTGTTCTGTCCAGTCCAGCTGGATCAGATCATCAGGATTGTTTAGTGTAATCTTTTTTTCATCCTTGGTGTAGCAGATGATTTTTCCACCGGGTGAAAGCACTCTTAACCTTTGGATCCTCTTTAACAACTCTCAGGAGCTTGCTTCTGAGGGGGGTAAGATCGTCAAAAATGAAGATAGGCTTGCTTCTGCCTTTCAGTTTCTTCTTCTCTTTCATAAGTTTGTCGTTGGTTTCTCTACGAACAAACTTGGCGATAAATTGGTTTGGTTGCCGATCTAGAGGGTAATCTGTGACTCACAGATATATCTGCTGCTGTTAAATCAACTCCCAATTGATTTTGCAAGTTCGACAACAATGTCCGTTGTGTTTTCATTAGCCTTTGTTTCAATACCCAAAATCTTGACACTTTCCTTACGTGTATACTGCTCCAATCTGTATTTCTTGTATTGGAGGTTTTAGATGATTTTGGTGTCTCGATTATCCCACGTTTTCTATCAGTGTGTCTGTCTTATCCTCCATCTTTAATTGTGTGTGATTGACATGCAGTTATTTAATTGAGATCTGTGTCATCCATGTCTGGTTATTCAAGGGCATCTCTGATGTTTTCTCTGCAGGTCATTGAGCTGTAATATTGCTCATACTCTTGAGGTATGGCCCCACTTCTGATCAGACACATCAAATCTGCTTTTTTTTGCTGTGGAGATCGGAATCGGGCCATCGTAAGCTCTCTGCAAGGTTGGGTCAGCTACTCTTGCTGCCGATTGGCGTCTACTTCCCCGTCCTGTGTTAGGTTTTTGAGTGATATCTATTTCTTTAAACTTGTCGTCCGTGAGCCGCACCTTGTATAATATACTGGATGGCTTGTCCTTCTTAACCCGAAACCATTTGATTTTCATCCAGTTGGCAGTTTCTCCTGCAGTGTTTTTTGACCTATTGACCACCATAACTTGTGACAGCTTATGGACGTCATAAAAGTCTTGATTGTGAAGTTCATGTACATGGTATGGATTGTTTCTCCCGACAGCATGGCCCATTCATGGGGGTTGTAGATCTGCTGGTATTTCCTCGCTCTCTCTATGGCAGAGTGCATTGAGTCCACCTGCATACTGCTATGCCCACTGTCCATGAATTTTAAGTCTATGACTTCAATATTGGGAATCTTCCTCACAGCATGCAGTAATGTAGCCGCCACATGCACATTCTTATTCTGCCCGGAGCAGGTATTGCTGAATGACGATACATGAGTGATGTGGTTTGGAAGATTCTTCAGGTATTTCAGTAGGCATGTAGCAATTTCATTGGCTCCTTGTTTCCCTACAGTT
This sequence comes from Ophiura sarsii, assembly GCA_035610835.1. NCBI lineage: Eukaryota > Metazoa > Echinodermata > Ophiuroidea > Amphilepidida > Ophiuridae > Ophiura > Ophiura sarsii. The sequence goes on from CM069448.1 coordinate 42,175,232, forward strand.
TCAGGCCAAATATAGTGCTTGTGTCCATTCTTTGAGTCCTGTTCGTAAATAGTAAAATTATAGACGGTGAGTTTGCGCTTGTAGTAGAGGAGACTATCGTCGGTGAACGGCGTGTATAACACGGCTTCTAAATCAAAGGTCGTTGCCTGATAGTAGTCATTTAGTTTGGAGAATTGTTTGTCTGCCTCCTTATGAGCATTGGATTCCACTTTCCGTTGTTGGTGCACTTCATGCCATACTCAGCCCAAAATTCCTCCTTAGCTTCTCCTACTAGGTTATCATACTTAGCGCAAGTTAAACACAAATCTTTTTTTGGAACATGAAAGCCCAGGTTGTATTCACTTGTTTCCCCGAACCACAGCCCTGCAAATATCATATTTTCTTTACGCATTCGATGCTTGATGTCCAATTCATTAATTACCAAATACAAAGGCCATAATGAAAATGTAGATGATTTAAAGACTGGAATACCATCGGTATTCCAACAGAAGGAAATGTTATTGGGGTTGCTCAAAGGTCCTTCTTCAAATATTTTCTTATACAAAAGTCCATCATATAAATCTTCCATATTATGTTAAACCGTCTTCTTTCTGTTAAAACGATATTGTAATTTTTCATAGAAACCTGCCCTTGCAAACAATTGGTTTAATTTGTTCTTTGATTGGCATTTCTATGATTATGTTTTTCTCTTACTTTGTAAGTTTGATTGACAGTGTAAGCATACACAACTATCAATTTCAACACTGCAAAAACATTTATAACTAAAAAGGTGTTTGATAAGTGGCGACTCAACATTAGCAAAATACTTCTTAAAACAGTAGATACTCTGTAAAGCTGGATGAGACTCTAGCATGAAGCAATTGAGAAGAGTTAATAAATCTGATAACTAGGTACCTGTAATTGAGTGTTTCGTTGAGTATACTAATACTAAAATTAGACCGCAATGCACACGCAACCAAGGGCCCTTGTGAAGTGGTTTGTGTGCTGTGTCTGCCGAACTGGATGTATCAGGAACTTCATCTTCAACATCAGAATCAGTATCATCCAATTCAGTAATGCTCATCTGGTTCATTCAGGATATTTTCCTCATCTACAGTATCCGTTTGATGAACCTTTTCCAGTAGATCAGTAATTGAAGCAGAGTATGTAGGTACTTCAAAGCTTACCTCGCCTAGCTTGCTTGATTTCTCAAACGCAACTTCATCTGTATCTGAAACAAAATACGAGAAGAAACAAAGGTTAAAATAAAGGATGTCATTCAACTTCTTTGTTCACACTCCTTGCACTGGCGTTTGATGCATGCAGGATTGTTGAATTTGGTACCAACTGATTTGGGACACATTGTTGCCGATACCAGACTATAATCATCTTTGAACGTCCTAGGCTGTAATTGATTGACGACCTTCAGACAGGTGAATATTCTCACAATATTTGCACAGACACCCTATATATTTCGCTTGAGACTTTGTCTTGACAATGCGATGTCCTAGGCATCTTCCTATGCAGTTTCTATGGGCGTGGAGCAAGGAAGTTATGTGATTCACATCTTGACATGCATGCAAGATGCTTGTGTGTCTGGTTATATGCAATCCTTTAATTTGTAATAATATTTGAAAATGCGTCAATTTTAATAAACTATTGTTTCTATCTCTTACGCTATATCTCTGCTCGTGGGGCTACCCATCATTAAATGGTGGGTAGGAGGGGAGGTGTAATATGATTCAAAACTTGACACTTTACAGCACATTATGGTGTGGTTCTGTGGGATTTCTAAATCATAATTTATATGGAACTAAAAACCTAAAACTAAAACTGAGTTTTGTCTGTTTAACCTCTGGAATTGAAATTATCATTTTGTGTGGGATAAGTCATAACCCAGTGTAGGATATAAAATTGTCATATACAAATATATGAGCATGTGTTTTAAGACAATTTTATACTTGTAATAATACCGTATCTATTAGTGTTGTCGCTGTTGTGGGTTCACAACAGGTCAAGTCTTTTTGGAAAGTGACTCAAGTCAACTCTTTCACTTAAGTCAGGTGTTTGTTCTTACTGACTCAAGTCAAGTTACCAAAAGAGATGACTTGTCAGCTGTTCAAATGTTCCATTTTCTTTGCTCTTGATCATCTGTTACTGGTACTTCCAATTCAGTTCTCGGTAAAAAGATATTGACAGACCAAGTTATATATTCAACGAACTTGAAGATTGATATGGCTGTCCAGTGATGTTTTTGAATGATTGTACAATGAAGAAAAGTAATCCCTTCATGTGCTCTCTGGTATTAAATCCTGGAAGTATAAAATAAACACATTTATAAGTGTCACATAAAACACAGTTTTTAGGCAATCAATTATAGATTCATGTCAGCAATTTTACCATTAAGCTTTTTTTAATATTTGGACAGTTATCCTTTTAGAAATTTCAGCTTTTATTTCAGCTGTCTTCTTTCGCTTCTTGATGTATGTCTTCCTTCCCAATGTTGTAGCTAGTCTAATAACCTTGTTTCTCTTGTCTATATCCAGTTCATCGAGGTAATCCACAACGTTGTTCTTACAGCCTCTAATCCTGGAGGACAAGAAGGGCATTGTTGCATTTGGGGCATGGTCCTTGGCAGCGCTAAACATGCCCATGATTTATTCCGCATCTATGTTATGACTACGTGCTGATGCTGTCTTTTTTCTTAAGGTTTCGGTGACATCTATGCTGAAGTACTGTGAATATTGTCTTTCTAACACTTCAACAATCTTCAGCAAGCAGGTTTTCATCATGGATTGAAACAGGGTTTCATAAACTGGTGCTCTTTGAAGAGATGCAAGTGTGGCATCTACTGCTGATAAAAGCCATCTCTAAAAAATCTGTAGTTGCTATCAATGTGGCTTCAGGATTTTCTTAGAACATATTCACCACACTGGTTAGATCCTTGCTGATGGCAATGGCATCTATGTGGCTTATTTCTGCATCATGTGTGTTGTATAACTTCTTCATCCAGGGACCTGTGAGGAGTTTTCCTAGAAGTCCCAACACATGCAACTCCACTTTGGCAGCAGGCAACTGGTAATCATGGAGTATTGCAGTTAGCAATCCTCCACATGTGAGTCCATTTTCCTCCAGTGCATTGATAAAACCTTTTGGTTCGCCCTTCCCATCCTTGTATCGCATCTTGTTGAAGGCTAGGATTAGTTAATGTGACAAACACTCAAAGCCAAACAACTTTTTTGTGATGTTGGCCGGTTCAACGACTTTGAGTGCAGCCCGAACCGAAGTTGGGATGGTATCCAGGGATGGAGATGGCAGTTTAATTCGTTCAGACTCTTACACCAGTCAAGTTCACGTTGTCTGATGGTAGCATGATTAACAACGGCCCGATCAGTCATCATATTGCTGATGTTACCGATTATCTTTTGACGCGTATTTGAAAAATCTGTAGAGTAGAATTTGCAATAAACATCACTCAAACCATCTACTGTCTCATTTACATGAAGTTTGTAATCCTCAGCAGTGCCGCCAGGCAAAACACAAGTATTGTACAGGTTTCATTAAATCTCAGCACACATATAACATAGAGCACCATAATAAACTTGAAATAACGTTGCATTAAATAAGTTTTCTACATATACATTTACCATTGATCTACCAATTTAAAGTATTGCTGTAAGTATGTTTCTTGTAATATATGATCTCAGCACTTTAAGTTTCACCAATAGTCTTATTATTAACACCTATATTATGTACATCTAAAGGTGTTAACAGATCCAACGTTTGTTACAGGTGTTGGTGGAGAAAGCAGACGTCTGAAAATCCCAGTCTTAACCGATGCCACATCTTTCTGTGTTGGCCAGATGAATCGATTATCCCCTTTCTGTGATAATGCTGCTTTGCCTGCACCTTCAGTGTTTTCCCAGCATAGATTGTAGTACAGATTTGTTGATTATCATTTTGTGCATCCATCCGCACATACTTCACATTTTCCCTGGTTGTTATGGAAGCATTTTCGATGAGCATATATGCTGCCCTGTCTGCACATTCTGTGCAAGACTTGATGATGCAGTGTTTCTCAAGCACAAATTGTGGGTTCAAGGACCTCCAAGTCAGAGTTGAATTCTTAGAATGCATAATTCTGTCCTCGTGCACACAGTGATGTAAAGACATAAATGCTCAGGTTGGCCATTATTTTTCTACAGGAATAAAAGTAGACAACGACAATGTTAGGATTTTTGATTGTGAACGCTGAAACTTCATGATGAATTTGTGTACATGTACATATGGTCACACGTTCGAAACTCGCCTCCTTCTGTGTTACACACTGATTTTAGCTTTCGCGCCATGATTTTACCTTTACAAATTTATATTTCCTTGTATACCCTTCTTAGGTAGTAAAATTTAGATGAAAGTCCTTTGCAACAAAACATGGATTTTAGCCCTTTTGTAACAAAACTCCATCTGCCAGAGTTGCCGTGGGCAGTTCGCCTCCCCTATTGGCGATTTCGGAAGGACCTAGTTCTGCATTAGGTCGAAACACACCGTCAATACTGATTCATCTTGCTCTTCCTTTAGCAACGAGTAGAATTTCTTGGCACATGCTTTGTGTACTAGCAATTCTGTTAGCAATGTTCTCTTCTCCTCTCTGTCAAGAGTGGTCTTGATGATTGCCACTTTCAGTTTAACACAAGCAGAACAAGCATCCTTATGAATTGCGATGAGATTATGTGTTAATGTCAGTGTGTAGCTGCAATTGCTATTTGAATTGTGTGGTGATCAGACCATGCACAATATAATGCAGTTGCATGCTGCAATTGGAAAATACAAAATCAATTTTACTACCTATTTTGAGCCCTGCATACATATCACATTTCATTTGTACAGATTTGTTGGTCGAAGACTGCCAAGGGACTTAGGGAGCATTCATTAGTACTTTGGTGGTGTGTGTGGGGGGGGGGGGGGGGGGGGGGGGGGGGGCTGGAAAATTGTAATTTTGGCACACTGCCACTTTTTTGACCCCCTCTATCAGTGCCTGTAACTGAACACTCCTTCTTGATGGATCCCCCTTTTTATACACCCACACTTTTTGACACCCCCTACATAAACCTCCCCCACCCCTATATGCTTTTGCCGCCGAACTAAGACCATGAATTACAAGGAGATTTATCCTATGTCCTATAGATATATTTATAAGTCACAAAATCACTTAAAACTAGGGCCTGTCAATTCTTCTTGTCATTTCTTTTGCAACATCCCAACACCAGTTCTCTCTCATCCTCTGCTCCTACCATAGCATTTTGTGCATCCTCCTGCACATACTTGACATTTTCCCTGGTTGAAGAGCATATGATGTCCTGCACCGTCTGTGCAAGGGCTGTTGTAATTGTTTTCCCGGCACAAATTGTGGGTTGTATAGGACCTCCAAGTCGGAGTTGAATGCATAGAATGCATAACTGACTGTAGATCCCGTCTACATAAACATGGACTGTGGAAGCCATGGCCCAGAATGGCCAGTGCATCCGTTCCTAGCGTTTTAATGTTATCTACATTGGCCAGGCAATGTGGGGAGTTTATAAGCTTGTTGGCCATTATTTATCTACAGGAATAAAAGTAGACAACGACTATGTTAGGATTTTTGGTTTTGCACGCTGCCACGTCATGATGAATTAGTGTACATGTATGTATGTAAAATAGTGATGAGATTATGTTAATGTCAGTGTGTAACTGCAGTTGCTATTTGAATTGTGTGGTGATCAGACCATGCGCAATTTGCCACGTAGTGGTGCTAAGGCAGATAACCCAATGACAAGGGACCGATAGATGCTGTGTATACTCGATAGCTGGTCTTGGAGCAGGAACGTGCCTAAGTTGCCGTCTCTCCTTCGGACTTTGCGCATCAAGTGATCTGTCGGTAAGGACGTCATTTGGTGTGCAGTTGACAAGAACATGACAACCTTATTGTCCTTCCAGATGGTGCATGTCAGCGGACCATTCTGCAGTACGTGGTATGTTCCTCTCAGTGTTTTGGGCTTGTGCAGCTGGAGAACCTTTGATCTGATTTGAATGCTCTTGGCAATCCCTTGCAGTTGCTTTTGATGGCCCCAGTAAGGTAGGTTTGGTTTGCCAGCAAATCCCTCACGACAGCTACTCCAGTATACAACTTATCGGTGAAAATGTGGTAATATTTGCCAAGGAATGGCTCCATAACTTCCATCACAGCCTTCATGGTTGTTGGTGTCTTGCTATTTGGATGTATCATGAAATTGCACATGTAACCAGAAGGCGACTCACATAGTGCGTAAAGCTTAAAGCCAGCACGAATTGGCTTCAATGACATGAAGAATTTCTTGATCCATGCAAGAAAGCCCTTGTACTTCACCATTGCTTCATCTAATGAGAGGCGCTGAACTGGGTTGTATTTCGTCTGGCACATCTCCACAACTGTTGTCCAAATGGATTCCAGGAAGTAGAGAGGTGAGCCTGCCTGCTAAGGTGACGATTCTGGCGGTCCTCATGGCGCTCTGGTGAATCATCTCGGTCGACACAAGCCAGATGCTGTGATAGTTTGGTAAACCTATCCCTGGTCATTGTGCAGCTGATCAGCTCATTGTTGAAAGCTGGAATGGTAGACCAGTACAGGCTCTGCTCGGGAACTTTCACAAGACCCATAACCATGTGGACGCCAAACCATACACTGATCTCCTCTGGTGTCGAGGCAAAAAGAGCTGCCTGGCGCAGGTTCTGGTTTGTCCACTGTGATATGTCGGCAAACAGGGACTTCAGAAAAAATTCATGAAAAAGATCTACTGCCATCGTTGTGGACGTGATGATGATGGTAGGGCCCTGAGTTGACGGCCCTTCAAACTCTCTCTTGTCAACAGGACTCGGCTGGTCAGTCCAGTCATCAGGCACAGCAGCTGGTGTTGGTTGGCGTGGCTTTGGCATTGTCAATAGCGGTACATCCTGGTGTTTTTTCAATGTCTTCCCCTTTTTTCTAGGCAGGATACAAGTAGGTGCCTGGGATGTTGACGGCTGGTTAGTAGGGTCGGATCTGACCTTATGCTGTCGCCGAAATACAGGGGAGGAAGGTGCGTCAGAGGACGATGAATCCTGCTGGGACGGTGTATCATCAACAAGAATTGGTTGAGATGGAGGCGGGGATGGTGACACCATCATATCAGATGAGTCCTCATCAATGTCCATGTCCATCCCTTCTGCATCGCTTGCTGCATCGCTTGAACGCTCTACTACTGTCTGCTTTGGCTTTTTCGTAGACTTGGTCTTTCTTTTCTTCTTCCTCTTTTTCTCTGTTTCCAGCTCTACCGACCTCGCTGTAGTCCTCTTTGCCTTTTCTTTTTCTTATTGGGAATATCAGATGAGGATGCCTCCTCCGATGCTGCCGTTTCCTCTAAAGCCACTGGCCTCACTGTGTCTTCTTTTTCTTCTATGACATTTGGTGTAGAGATATAGTTCTATATGTTCTGTATATAACCCAACAACATGTGTCCCGAGAATGTCTTTCCAGCCAGGCAATGTCCATCAGTGTTCATGATTTCAACACGATAGTGATGCAACTTATGCTGTAGCTCTTCGTTCTGTGCCTCTTTCACTAGTCGTGACGACGGTTGCAGTTCTGCAACATTTTGGTTTCCTATTGTCAATGCAGCTTCCGCTATTGTTGCACTGATTTCCTCCTTCAAATTTGATCGTTAAGGTATCAGGCCGAGTTATTTTGGCTGCTCCTAGGTAGTTCACCAATACGGACATGCTCTGTTTTCCATCTCAGCCTGCCCTGCCAGATTCCTGGATAAACTCTTCGATATCATGTGGTAGCCCATAGTGAAAGATGATGTGAACCCCTTTCACATCTATACCCATGCCAAATGCCATTGTGGCAAATATTGCACGGATGGTACTAGACTCCAAGTTAAAGTATCTCACTCTAAGGCAACAAAAAAAAAAGTTGTGTTGCCCTCACAAGCCTAAAATCGGGAAGGACGGCCGGCCGGATTTTTTATTTTTTATTTTTTTATTTTTTTATTTTTTTTATTTTACCAAATCAATGATTTTATACCTATTATTTCAGTCAACATGTGTGAAGATACTAAGGAAAACGCTTACTGGATGTAATTTCAACCCAATGGTGAATATTTTGGTTTCTTGCCCATCACTTTTCACAGATTGGAAGATATTGAGAAAAAAATCTTGGGAAGAAAAAAAATCGAAAAAAAAAATCTTTAAAAAAATCTTTAAAAAAGAAGAAAAATCTTTAAAAAAAGAAGAAAAAAATACCCGGCCCACATTCTCAGAATTTTGACCCGGCCGGATGAGGGCAACACAAGTCATTTTTGTTGTTGGCCTAATCAGAATCTGATGAGGAAAAGAGCACTGGTCTGTGAATCAGACTCTGATAAAGATGAGAATGTTACTGTTTGTAGATCATCAATGGGCAGAGTCTGTGTGCAGTTCATCAAGGCATCCTCGACAATACCATACATGTATACAGTTCTTGCTATGGAAGATCATAGAATGGATACCGATCAATGAATTGTTCAAAGCCAAATCCAATGTGGCATTCCTAGGCTATCCTGGTTGTAGTACTGTGTGAAAATACACTGGTTATATCTCCATCAGCAAGGTAATGTTCATCAGGGTTCCAGATTTCAACACGATAGTCATGCAACTTTTGCTCCAGCTCTTCCTTTTGTGCCTCTGTCACTAGTTGTGATGGTTGCAGTTCTGCGACATTTTGGTTGCCTAATGTCAATGCAGCTTCCGCTCTTGTCTGCAGCTCCACATTCACAGGCTGCTGCATAAATGTTGAATCCTGTCGCACTGATTTCCTCCTTCAAATTTGGACATAGGCTAGCAAATACAAGTCTAGATTAAGTTGAACATAACAAACTCCTTCATTAAAGGTATATTATGTGATCTTTTCCAGGGGACGCCCTCAATCCTCAAAAGAAAATTGGAAGCATATTTTCTTGCAGATTTACTTTTCTGATCATAAATCATAAATATATTCCAAGTTACAGAGCGATACGATTCCTAATAACCTCAAAATCATAGTTTAAGAGTGAATTTAGAGTAAAATTTGAAAAAATAGATTGTACCGCTCGGTACAATCTATTTTCAAAGCATGATTTTGAAGTAATTAGGAATCGTTTCGATCTGTAACTTAGATGATATTTATGATCAAAAATGCAAATATGCAAGAAAATCTGCTTTCATAGTAAAAATCAATGATAGAGGGCGCTACTTGGAAAATATCACATAATATGCCATTAAGGTATTGGGCCGAGTTATTTTGGCTGCTCCTGTGTAGTTTACTAAGATTGACACGCTCTGTTTACCATCTTGCCCTGCCCTGCCAGATTCCTGGATAAACTCTTCAATATCATGTGGTGGCCCATAGTGATAGATGGTGTGAAACCCTTTCACATAATACCCATGCCAAAGGCCACTCTGGCAAATATTCCGACTAGACTCCAAGTTAAAATCCTCTAGAATGTGTGCCTTTACTTATACCCCATTGTGCGAATGGTACTTCGTAAACAAGCGATCTTCAGTTGATATGGGCTGCATATAGCCCAGTGGTTCCCAACCTATGGGGCGCGACCCCAATTGGGGTCGCGACGCACCTTTTGTGGGGTCGCGGACTAGCCTAATCTAACCAAAATAAAATGTTATGTTTTTGTACTGTACTTTAGTGTACTGTACTGTATAGTTATATAGCAAATATCATGGCAACACATTTCAAAAAGGTTAAAAATTGACCATTTTAGCATAAAATATCAAATTTTGGCGCGCTGCGCGCACATTTTATCACCATATTAGGTATTATAAGACCAAATGTTGCAATTTGCTTACCAAATTAGTTAAAATTAGACCAAATTTGACAGTTTTAGCGTAAAATGGCAAAACAACCCTCCCCCACCCACCCAATTTATTATGCTGGTGCCGCCACTGTGGTGACTTTGTTCTGTGAGGGTCGCGCTCTGATGCTGGTTTCTGAAATGGGGTCACCATCAAAAAAGGTTGGGAACCACTGATATAGCCTATTCAAATTTGCCATACAAAGTGTTGCAATGAGACATTGTCCTGTATTATTGTACAGGTGTGCAATTCCTTCTGCTTTGACAGGTCATCCAACAACCATTTGAATGTGTTGTAAATGAACTTGTGTGGTGTGGTGAACACAACAAACTTGATGTTGTCCCTTCTTGGTGGCTCCACAATAAGTACCTCGTTTCTAAGTCCTAGGGATTTTGTTTACATACAGTCTTTCTGGTCTCATATGTCGCAGTAGCTGTTTGTGCAACAACTGGCACTCTCTTAATCAAGCAAGCTCCCTCAGATGTCCATATTCACTTTGAAAAGTTTTCACTTTACCATCAGCAAAACCCCTGTTCAAAAACACAAAAATAAAATAGAAAAATAAAAATAATTAGTATAGCAACAAGTGAATTTGTGATAGATGACAGAAAACACCTAGCATTTTGTGCATCCACCACCTGCAAATACTTCACATTTTCCTTGGTTGTGGAAATATTTTTATTAGCATATATGCTGCCCTGCCAGCACCTTCTGTGCAAGGGCTGTTGCCTGTGTTTTCCCTGCATTGATTGTGGCCTCTAGAACATTTCATTTGTAAAGATTTGTGTGTTAGCATACTGTGCATCCACCCACACATACTTTCACTGCATAGCAATCAACTGGATTTGTTGGTTCTGGAATTAGTTTCATAATGAATTGGCTTCCTATAAGTGGTCTCTGGTGGTAAATATGTTACCTGGATAAAACAAAAACATTTTGAGTAGTTTATCGCTTCATCCCCAGGCCAACATAAACATTGAATCATGTCACACTCCTTCATTGAGGTATGGCTGCTTTGGGTAGTTGACAAAGACGAACATGCTCTGTTTTCCATCTCAGCCTGTCCTGCCAGATTCCTGGATAGATGCCTTGATATCAGGTGGTGGCCCATACTGGATGATGGTCGGAATCCCTTTCACATCTACACCCATGCCAAAGGCCACTATGGCAAATAGTATATGGATATGACTATAAGACTCCAAGTTAAAATCCTCTTGTATCTCTGCCTTTACTTCCTCGTCCGTCTGCGAATGGTACTACGCAAACAATCAATCTTCAGTTGATTTGGGCTTCATAGCCTTCATATTTGCCATGCAAAGTGTTGCACTGGGACTTTTTCCTGCGATATATTAGTGTACAGGTGTGCAGTTCCCTCTGCTCTGACAGGTCATCCAACAACCATTTGAACGTGCTGTAAATATTCTTGTGTGGTATGTTGAAAGGGTATCCACCCGTACATACTTCATTTGTTTCCCTGGTTATGGAAACAGTTTTGATTAGCATATGCTGTCTGTTCTGCACCTTTGGTAGAGTCCTGAATAACTTCTCTTTAATACATGTGACCTGTGAACATGACCGTCCAGATGCCCAGAAAACAAAACCCTTGCCCTACAGAATGCCTTAGCTGTAAACTTCCCTTTGTGGTGCAAAGCATCAAGCAACCCTCTAGACAGTTCTTTCTGTACAAGCCTTCACAGTTGGGCATACCACTGCAGAGTAGAAACCATTTCATCTTTGGTTTGTTGAACCTCTTCTGTAGCACGGAGCTTATGCAGATATACATCCAAAGCTTTCTGTTTGACATCATGCATGTCATCACCGTGGTCCTGTGTGCCTTTATCTTTTGTAAGTTCCAAACATATTTAGATAGCTCGGTTGAATGGGATAGTGATTTGTTCTTAAAAGATTGGGTGGGATTTCTAAGTCTTTCTTTAAATGTGGTGCCGACTAGGCCGATGTATTGCTTTGTTGGAGAGGGATCAGCTGTGATAGATGCTTTATAAACAATGTTTTGTTGGGCAGAAACCACCTAGCGGGCAATTAGGCTTTGATTTCCTTTGCCAAAGACATGTACGGGCCTTCATCAATCATAAGCACATGCTTGTTGTGGATGCTTATTATGTATTTCATGTTCTCCATACATGAATAGCTTAATTTAACAGTGTTTTTGTGAAATATCAGTGGAGATCCCTTTGGGAAGTTGCGGGTCAGGAGTTTGAAAAATTCCTTTCCGATTTCACATTGCGCTTACGTTGCTTCATTTACTGGTTATTTGGTTCAGGTTTGTCATCAAAGATTAAATCATGAGTCGAGTATCCGGATTTTAACAATGCTTCCTTGTACGGTGGGATGGCATCGTTGAAGGATTGATCAGAGTCTGATAGAATGGATATGCGCTTGTTTATAAAGTTAGGTACTTCTTTAATTATTGTTGGAGGGTGGTTGGACTATATATTTGCCAACAAACTTTTGTGGTAAACAGTAAATGCGCGCATATGTGCGCAGGTGTCATGCATCATGCACCGTGTAATCAGTTTTTTTGCAATTTCGATTTTGACCCCAACTTTTCAATAAATGTAGGCCTTATACATAAAAGAAGAAATTTCATGAGATATTGACTGAAGCCAATTTGTTACGAGAATCTTTTGCAAGAATTGATTCACATACTCCAAAATATATGTGTATGAGAGAGAGATAACTCACCATTCCTTTCTTTATTACCGGGGTTAGTTGTCATTCTGTATGGAATCTCCATGTTGATTATGTCATTTGCAGCCTTGCGTAGTTCCTCTAATACTGGCCCGAATGCGATGCCAACGTTATTGCCTTCGAACATGGCCAGCAAATCTTGGGGACTTCACACTATGTGCGGTTCTTGCCGTTTTATATTTGTAAAACTAGTTTTGTTGACTTCCCCCCTTTTCTACACTAACTTGTAACCATAGTTTGTCAGGTTTAATATTGGATAGGTCCTCGATTTGATTGGATTTCCAAAGTTCTGCAACCGTCTCTTTGATGACAAGATACATACGTCTGCTACCCTTATTACGCTAACTGTAGGTCCTGCTACCCCATCCCCTTTGAATATTGCACCATGGTATTCAAATTCTAGATTTCTCATATCGGAATACAACTCCTTTTCTATCCCGGGGATGTTGAAATTATTTAGTTCATCAAAGAAAATCCTTTTCAACCGTTTCTAAAGTGTCATTGGTGTTACGCCTGACCTTTGGTGTAACGCCCAAGTTCAATAAATTAACTACGCATAAGTGAGGTACTATACATTTGAACGCCAATTAACACATCGTACAAATCAGATTTACCATATTTAACTATAATTTTAATTCATCATCTCCGTCACTGACTTTCTTCAGATCCATTAACATATGGATGACCTATACAATAGGTCTCATTCACATAAACAATAATATTCACAAAGTTCAAATCAAATTATAATGTCACTTCAATTATGCCTCATTTGTTGTTGTAGATGGGTTTCCCATGAATGTAATAACCTCGACGAATAATCAATGGTGTTGTTACGTCCCCAGACAATTGAAAGTGTTATTGATATATATGACGTAATAATAACCAGTGCTTACCCATTTAGCAGAATTTAATGTTATCTTACTTAATCTGCGACATCATTAGGGATTATTGGATTACATCTGTCATTTAATCAATATAGCGGTTGTTATATATTCTTGATGATCATTCAACGGTCGTAGCCAAGGTTTTTTAATGCTTGGTTGATTTCCATGTCAACAACATCAGATTCATCGGATTACCCCACATTTGGTATGCATTAATAATCGGTGATACAACTGCTAATTATATCGGCAGCCATTAACCTCCATAAACAGTAACAAGCTGTAACAGCAGTAACAGCAATAACAGCAATAACAGCAATAACAGCAATAACAGCAATAACAGCAATAACAGCAATAACAGCAATAACAGCCAACGCACTGAAACAATAAATTGAAACCAAAACCTTGCAAATAATATTTTGTATTTGCAAATAAAGCTATATCCATTTCGGATACAAGTCAAAATTGTTTCTATATATTAATAGACCAAATTCAACACACATCAATTCTTTTGATACCGTATTAAAACGGCGTGTCCAAAAGTAGATTTATAATTGACATTTCAACTGATGTACTCATGAAATCTTGGGGTATTATTTCCACCACGCAACATCGGTACAACATACACAAATGAAAGTTTACTTTTATAAATCACCAGCCATATTTATTTTGCGAGAGAAATCATGATCAAATGCTAATTCGTATAACGTCACATAATATTAGCAAATTCATGAGTTCACTCCATACACAATACATTGTTATAAACATATATAATTTTGGGCGGGAAAAATCATGATTGTTATGCTAATTCGCATAAAGCCACACAATATCAAGAAGTCATGATTTCACCCTATTACACAACATTTATTTCATTCGGATAAAATTGTATTTACAAATATATTTACATTCAAGACATATTAATTGTATGCGGAAAGAAACCTACTATTATCCCATTTCAGCTCTATTCCAAAATATATTAAAAAGGAGCTTCATTTTGTTATATGTTTCTTTATCCAAAACTTCCTTGATCATGAGATAAAACAACGGATACAGACATTTTGTTTTCTTAATTTCTACGAAAACAATTAATGAAATTTCCGTAATTTTCACGGATGTAAATTTTGATATTTGAATTGCAAAGAATAACTTCATTTTATACCTTCAATGTAGTCAACTTGAATACACGGATTGGGAACATGTAATATCGTGAAATATAATTTAGACGTATTTTAAGGGACGTCAGCACGTACACGTCTATAGAAAAATAATACAATATTTATTTACACTTATTTACAAACTTACGTTAGATTCCCAAATGTGATGTCTCGTGTCTCCAGACATTCGTCGACATGATGGCACTACTTTCAGTTGTTCACCCTGGACGAAATTCTGTATGACTCGTCCATCCAACGGGGTGCTGATACCATAGCCGACGAAATTAATGATGTTAACTTTCACGTAATAACTTGATTGCCACACATTAGACCAATCGATGGGTTTGCAAACTCGCAAACTTACCCCATGAAACAAAATATACCAGGCTCACAATGACCGCAAGCTTACCCTGATAAAGATGTCGGTTTTTAGGAAGCAACCAAAATATAGTTATCTCCAAGACATCGCATAAGGGAATGATTTTTGTTGACAACGCGATCACAATAATCCTTCGTAAAGCGCGGGAGAAATTAGTCACGCTTATACAACCTAACGCACCTGTTTATATGAACGCCATCTAGCGACCATCGCGCCAGATAGTGTAATATCAAATCATACTAGAAATACATTACTAAATCAAGCGTTAGAGCCAAGCTCTACGTAACAATTAACCCCCCACTTAAGATAAATATACGAACTGTATTTATCAAAATAAAATAAAAAAAATCTGCTTCCATGAATATATATATACAATCAGCCCCCATGATTTTAAAATATTTCTACCCAGTATGCTTACGTATGACCGCTCATCTATCGTATGAATACTTATATGATTTGATGGATTCCTGTTATTATTTTGATGTTTGTTTTAGCATTTTAATCAAGTACTGCTCTACTCATGAAATCGGCTCCAACATTATGTTTGCCTTTGATGACTTCTATTCGGTAGCGAAATTGTTGTAGTGCTAATGCCCAACGCATTATCCTGCCATTTGCTACTTTGGATTTTCGGAGACATGTCAAAGGTTGATGGTCGGTTTGGATGACAAACTCCTTTCCAAATAAGTAGGTGGAGAATTTCTGAGTTGCCCATATTAATGCCAAGCATTCCTTTTCCATGACTGAGTAACGCTTCTGATGTTCATTGAGCTTTTTACTCGCAAGTGCCGTTGGGAATAATTCCCCGTCATATTCTTGTAACAGCACAGCACCGATGAGAAATATGAAAAGAAAGAGTTGCAAGGTGATGGCGACAGTCGATGTCATTGTAAGTAATACTGCCATGACTTTGGAGATATATCCTTCAATACGATGGTAAGACTCTGAGAACTTATTCTTGATTCCTGTTGCTGCATGTTCTCTTCTCTTTTTTAGGGTTTGATCTTCCTGCTGTGGACGTACTTGTCGGGTGGTTTCTGGCGTCACTTCTTCATCTGATGGAGTTACAAGTAATGGTGTAAGAGGCTTAGAACTGGCTGATTTCTGAATTAGGGTTTCAGCTGCGACAACATGTTGTTCTTCTAAATCGTCTGTTTCCAAATCGACTTGCACTCCGATATCTTGAGTTGGTATGATCTTTACATCTGGATCTTTTGCACCTGGACATTGTCCGACCACTAAGTCACATATTGGTGTTTCCATTACTAGAGCGTATACTCTACCTGTGAAATATGGTGACGTAATATCGATCTTGGCGACGGGATACCTTCGTTGCGTACCATCGATTAGATAACATGTATGTTGTTCACCTGTATACTGATGCGGTTTTACTAGACCTTTGCGTACAACGACACCATTACAACCTGTATCACGATATACCTTAACTGATGTACCATTGATCGTTCCCTCTCTCAATGGCATACGTTTATTATCCCAATGCTTACATGCTATACCTATGTTTTTTCGTTGGCAATCACACTCTATTTCAGGATAATCTTGTTGCAGATTTATGTCTACCTTATCTGGATCAATCTCAGTACATAGTAGACCTAAGGTTACGTGTCGTGATCCATAACCTTCGTCACTCTGTTGCCCATTATTTGTAGGCCTATGGTTATACTTACCAGGGTTATCATGACTAACACCTTGGTGTTGTACTGGTGCATTTCTGTTTAAGCCTATGTCAGAGCTTAAAGTGTGATAAGCATGACCATTACTGTAGTTACTATCGTTACCACCTGACTGATTACCATAGTCTATACTCTGATTATAACCAGAATGGTTTGTAGGCCTATCACCTGTCTCAGTATTTTGCTCGTCACTTTGTTGCTGTAAATTACAGTTACTTTCAAGATTGTCTTGAGTGTTTACATCAGTAGGCCTATTTCCATCTGTAGGGTATAGTTGTGCAACACTATCTAATACAA
This sequence comes from Ophiura sarsii, assembly GCA_035610835.1. NCBI lineage: Eukaryota > Metazoa > Echinodermata > Ophiuroidea > Amphilepidida > Ophiuridae > Ophiura > Ophiura sarsii. The sequence goes on from CM069448.1 coordinate 42,192,201, forward strand.
GGGCTAATGTTCCTTTACGGATACAATCCTTTGCTCTATGACCTTTTTTTCCGCATAGGAAACATGTGATCGGTTCACGGATACCTGTATTGAACTTACCACTATTAGTGTATGAATTGCTAGGCCTATTTGTTTGACCTCGAGGTTGGTTTGTACGTTGGGGCTGGCCAGTATTTTTATATTGACCTGTATTTTGACCTTGTGTTTTCGGTTGGGATTGAAATTTATTTTCTTTCACTTTGACCTTGTCGAACCAACCACCATGTGCATTTATGTAATGATCAGCGATTATCGCAACTTTGTTTGCTTCTTTTGGTTCTTGTTCCAAAATATGAGTGGCCATGTTTCTCGGGCAACTGTGTAAAAATTGATCTCTGACCAATAGATCTACCAAAGCTCCAATTGAGTTACCTACATCCGCGAGTTCAATCCACCTGTGAAGGTACCTGGTAATTCGGGTTGTATATTGTTCAGCACTTTCATTTGGGTCAGGTTTAGAGTTTTTGAATTTATCACGAAACCCAACTTCGGTATGTTTATACCGTCTTAACAATGCTTTTCTCAAAATCATATAGTTATCGGCATCGTTAGGAGTAAGTGCATCATAAACCTGTAGTCCTTGTCCAGTCAAAAGAGTACTCAAATTCAAGGCCCAAATTTCTTGCTCCCATTGACTTGTTACTGCATATCTTTCAAACCTATTAATGTATGCATCCATATCATCTTTAGTTTCATCGTATTTTGGAAGTTTCAATGGTCTATACTTGCTGCTATTTGCCGAAGTATGTGAGCCATTTATGGCAGTCTGATTCTGTAATTCATTACTTTTGAGCGTAAGGTTAGCCATTTCAATTTCATGATGATATTGCGTGTCATTTTTCTTTTGTTCAAGATCGGCACGCGTTTCCAAAAGTTCTTTTTCGCGCCCTAACCGATGTTCTTCATTAATTTGTTCCTCTGCTCTACGCTCTTTCTCGCGCAGTGCGCGTTGCTCTTCAATATTTAATTCATGAGCTTGACGCTCTTTCTCGCGATTTGATTCATAAGTTTGACTCTCTTTTAAGTGAACCATACGCTCTCTCTCATGTTCACGCTCGGCTACTCTTGCATCACGATCAGCATCCCTTTGTTCCTTTAATTTCCTTCTTTCCTCAACCAAAAAATCCTTTAACTCGCGCCCCTCGAGACCGATTTCTTTCCCCAGGGAAGTGAGAGTTTCTATTTCTTTGAGATATTCTACAGACATGATGAGGATGGATATGAAATTAAATTTGGGTAATAAAAAAAAAATGTAAACAACTATCGCGAAAATTCTTGTCACGAAAATTATTAAGTAAAGTGTGTCTATAAATCTGTGGCAATCAACTATTATAAATACGTAAAATTTAACTACTACACTATGCTCACCCCAGCACTTCTACGTTGGCTGTTATATCTTGGTGTTCTTCACCTTGATCTTGACTTGTGTGATATACATGTGGTGACCATCCGAAGTAGTGCCAACCATGTAGTCGAACGTCTGAAGATCTGAAGATAACAAATATATTAAGACAACAGTGAGATATATATGATGTATACAAGCAATATATAAGTTAAATTGACGTTAAATCATCCGCACCTCCTTAACATTAATTATGCAAAGATTTATTAGCACGTATTGTTTTTGGCGCATGCGTAAACGTTCCCGGACGAGCCCCCAATTGTTACGCCTGACCTTTGGTGTAACGCCCAAGTTCAATAAATTAACTACGCATAAGTGAGGTACTATACATTTGAACGCCAATTAACACATCGTACAAATCAGATTTACCATATTTAACTATAATTTTAATTCATCATCTCCGTCACTGACTTTCTTCAGATCCATTAACATATGGATGACCTATACAATAGGTCTCATTCATATAAACAATAATATTCACAAAGTTCAAATCAAATTATAATGTCACTTCAATTATGCCTCATTTGTTGTTGTAGATGGGTTTCCCATGAATGTAATAACCTCGACGAATAATCAATGGTGTTGTTACGTCCCCAGACAATTGAAAGTGTTATTGATATATATGACGTAATAATAACCAGTGCTTACCCATTTAGCAGAATTTAATGTTATCTTACTTAATCTGCGACATCATTAGGGATTATTGGATTACATCTGTCATTTAATCAATATAGCGGTTGTTATATATTCTTGATGATCATTCAACGGTCGTAGCCAAGGTTTTTTAATGCTTGGTTGATTTCCATGTCAACAACATCAGATTCATCGGATTACCCCACATTTGGTATGCATTAATAATCGGTGATACAACTGCTAATTATATCGGCAGCCATTAACCTCCATAAACAGTAACAAGCTGTAACAGCAGTAACAGCAATAACAGCAATAACAGCAATAACAGCAATAACAGCAATAACAGCAATAACAGCAATAACAGCCAACGCACTGAAACAATAAATTGAAACCAAAACCTTGCAAATAATATTTTGTATTTGCAAATAAAGCTATATCCATTTCGGATACAAGTCAAAATTGTTTCTATATATTAATAGACCAAATTCAACACACATCAATTCTTTTGATACCGTATTAAAACGGCGTGTCCAAAAGTAGATTTATAATTGACATTTCAACTGATGTACTCATGAAATCTTGGGGTATTATTTCCACCACGCAACATCGGTACAACATACACAAATGAAAGTTTACTTTTATAAATCACCAGCCATATTTATTTTGCGAGAGAAATCATGATCAAATGCTAATTCGTATAACGTCACATAATATTAGCAAATTCATGAGTTCACTCCATACACAATACATTGTTATAAACATATATAATTTTGGGCGGGAAAAATCATGATTGTTATGCTAATTCGCATAAAGCCACACAATATCAAGAAGTCATGATTTCACCCTATTACACAACATTTATTTCATTCGGATAAAATTGTATTTACAAATATATTTACATTCAAGACATATTAATTGTATGCGGAAAGAAACCTACTATTATCCCATTTCAGCTCTATTCCAAAATATATTAAAAAGGAGCTTCATTTTGTTATATGTTTCTTTATCCAAAACTTCCTTGATCATGAGATAAAACAACGGATACAGACATTTTGTTTTCTTAATTTCTACGAAAACAATTAATGAAATTTCCGTAATTTTCACGGATGTAAATTTTGATATTTGAATTGCAAAGAATAACTTCATTTTATACCTTCAATGTAGTCAACTTGAATACACGGATTGGGAACATGTAATATCGTGAAATATAATTTAGACGTATTTTAAGGGACGTCAGCACGTACACGTCTATAGAAAAATAATACAATATTTATTTACACTTATTTACAAACTTACGTTAGATTCCCAAATGTGATGTCTCGTGTCTCCAGACATTCGTCGACATGATGGCACTACTTTCAGTTGTTCACCCTGGACGAAATTCTGTATGACTCGTCCATCCAACGGGGTGCTGATACCATAGCCGACGAAATTAATGATGTTAACTTTCACGTAATAACTTGATTGCCACACATTAAACCAATCGATAGGTTTGCAAACTCGCAAACTTACCCCATGAAACAAAATATACCAGGCTCACAATGACCGCAAGCTTACCCTGATAAAGATGTCGGTTTTTAGGAAGCAACCAAAATATAGTTATCTCCAAGACATCGCATAAGGGAATGATTTTTGTTGACAACGCGATCACAATAATCCTTCGTAAAGCGCGGGAGAAATTAGTCACGCTTATACAACCTAACGCACCTGTTTATATGAACGCCATCTAGCGACCATCGCGCCAGATAGTGTAATATCAAATCATACTAGAAATACATTACTAAATCAAGCGTTAGAGCCAAGCTCTACGTAACAATTGGCATTAAGCTCCTCATCAGCAGCACTGAAAATGCGCCATGCACATTATAACCAGCTGCTTTCATAGCCATGGACCATGTATGCCTATCTGACTTTATTTGGGCCGCCCTTTGCAATAGTACACTCTCTTCAAGCTCTTCGTGCGTCGCTGTGCTTGGGCAGGAAACCAATTGTTCGTAGTCTCAAGCATTTATATTTCTCTCTGACTTGCTTTCTTGCGTGGTTGTGTTACTCGTTGTAGGCTTATCGGAGGGCCACTCTTGTTTCTTGCTTGAATTATCTTTCTGTCCTGCAACATATACATGAGGGATCCCTGGGGGGGGGAGGGGTGGTACCCTCTGTATATCCCCGACTAATTACCATCAGCAAATTAATAAATATTCCTGATTAAGTGTCTGGTGCATCAGTGCTGTATCGCTTCATACTCCCTCTTAAGCCTTTGGATTTTCTTGATTGCTGTTTTTCTTTAATTTTAAAACGTTCTACAATGTTCCTGGCGTACGAAAAGAGACAGATCTGGATATAAAAATCAACAAATAATTGAAGAAGAATCAAACTGCAATGCTCTGAAATACCACTCCTCAACGTCATGTTGTACTTGATCAAAGATAGCTTTTCAGTTGATTAAATAAATTTCTGATCCAATCTAACCTAAAAACGTTCGTTCTATATATCGAGCAGCACATTAGCAAACAGATCTGATGGCAAGGAATGTTGCCGATTCCTTCCGGCTCCATGGTAGATGCTTTTTCCTTCCCAGCTTGCCGCTATCGGATTCTACCTGCTCCCATTCTTTTAGTGCAGCACCAGCATAGTCCTGTAAATTTAAGACTAAGTGTTTACCACAATATAAGTCATTGATTGTAGTATGTTTGTTTTTGTTTCTGGACTGAGATTATCCCAATTGCTAATTACATTTGGCAATGTTTTCTCTCTCCATTCTTCAAGAAGTTGAACAATTTTTTGTTCACAATACATCTGTCTGTCATTGTGTTCTTTAGTTTGAGTAACAACAGTTCATTCAGTTTGGCTTCATCTTCTTCTATGTCCACCCCCAGCAATTCTTTTACAGAACTAATTGTTTCATCCAACACAGTTTGTGCTGTCTCAGTCCGAATTCCTGATAGACCAATACCATAGGTGCCATCTGCAGTACTTATCAGTGAAGTCAAATATGGGACGTGTTTGTTTTTTGTGCCATCAACTTGGAGAGTCACTGGAATTGTGCTTTTTTTTCCAACGCGGATTTGGCAGATTCTTTTGCAAGGAGCGCTTGCTCAAGCGCCATCATTCTAATCAGAGTTGGTTTCGGTAATCGTCCACAATTCAAACCTCCTACACGCTGTAAAACTAATTTGATTATTTCAGACACGTGATTCGAGCCGACACCTCTTGAAATCAACTCGTAACATACAACGCGAATATCCGCTTTATACTGGCCACCTTCAAAAGTGGTGATTTCCTTGTCCCCCATGATCTCATCAAGATCTGCTTTGAGTCGATCATTCTCTCGCTCCAATGCTGTAAGCTGATTGTGCAGCGACTTGTTTTCTTCTCCTGATGCTAACTGTCCCGGGATGTTGAAATTATTTAGTTCATCAAAGAAAATCCTTTTCGACCGTTTCTAAAGTGTCATTGGCATTAAGCTCCTCATCAGCAGCACTGAAAATGTGCCATGCACATTATAACCAGCTGCTTTCATAGCCATGGACCATGTATGCCTATCTGACTTTATTTGGGCCGCCCTTTGCAATAGTACACTCTCTTCAAGCTCTTCGTGCGTCACTGTGCTTGGGCAGGAAACCAATTGTTCGTAGTCTCAAGCATTTATATTTCTCTCTGACTTGCTTTCTTGCGTGGTTGTGTTCCTCGTTGTAGGGTTATCGGAGGGCCACTCTTGTTTCTTGCTTGAATTATCTTTCTGTCCTGCAACATATACACACACCAACATGCTCAAGTTATTCTCTTCCAAAAGATTAATCACCTTGACTGGCAGTGTTCTAGTCATTGTTCCTTTGTTGTCTTCACCCATGTGCTTCTGGTTGAATTCGTCTACTTTCTTCCTGAAGTACAGTGGTAAGTCAGGATCTAGTTGCCCACTCGTCCACGCAGCATTCCCGAAAGATTTTTGTATCGCTTCTATTATCGTACTGTGTTAGCTCATATCACTATTATTGAAAGACTGGTTACACTCAAACAACTGCACGTCTTCTTCGACTGCTTCTGCTTTTTCTTAGTTTTCGGTCTACTTCCCTGTGCTGGAGCTTGCGTATCATCTGGCACATCGGGAACCGGAATGCGCGGCTCCAGCACGATGGATTGCTTTGTTCAGATCAGCAAGCATGCGCAATTGGCCGTGGTGTGTTTGACCAATCACGGTTTGCCCTGCTGCTCACGATATGGAAATAGCAACGGCCTAATTAATAATTAATCTTGTGGGTCAAACCCACATATTTTTAAGCATGAATGTTTTCAAGGGCTTCCTCTTTATCTGCAGCCGAAAGTGTATCGAGGCAAGTGTCAGTCTCTTCGCCAAAGGACCATGAAAGTAAGTTTAAAAAAAGTTGGTTTGAGGGAGTCCTGTGGGGGGGAGGGGTAGCCCTCTGTATATCCCTCTGTATATCCCCGACTAATTACCATCAGCAAATTAATAAATATTCCTGACTAAGTGTCTGGTGCATCAGTGCTGGATCGCTTCATACTCCCTCTTATGCCTTTGGATTTTCTTGATTGCTGGTTTTCTTTAATTTTAAAACGTTCTCCAATGTTCCTGGCGTACGAAAAGAGACAGATCTGGATATAAAAATCAACAAATAATTGAAGAAGAATTAAATTGCCATGCTCTGAAATACCACTCCTCAACGTCATGTTGTACTTGATCAAAGATAGCTTTTCAGTTGATTAAATACATTTCTGATCCAATCTAGCCTAAAAACGTTCGTTCTATATATCGAGCAGCACATTAGCAAACAGATCTGATGGCAAGGAATGTTGCCGATTTCTACCTGCTCCCATTCTTTTAGTGCAGCACCAGCATAGTCCTGTAAATTTAAGACTAAGTGTTTACCACAATATAAGTCATTGATTGTAGTATGTTTGTTTTTGTTTCTGGACTGAGATTATCCCAATTGCTAATTACATTTGGCAATGTTTTCTCTCTCCATTCTTCAAGAAGTTGAACAATTTTTTTGTTCACAATACATCTGTCTGTCATTGTGTTCTTTAGTTTGAGTAACAACAGTTCATTCAGTTTGGCTTCATCTTCTTCTATGTCCACCCCCAGCAATTCTTTTACAGAACTAATTATTTCATCCAACACAGTTTGTGCTGTCTCAGTCCAAATTTTTGATAGACCAATACCATAGGTGCCATCTGCAGTACTTATCAGTGAAGTCAAATATATGGGACGTGTTTTTTTGTTGTGCCATCAACTTGGAGAGTCACTGGAATTGTGCTTTTTTTCCAACGCGGATTTGGCAGATTCTTTTGCAAAGAGCGCTTGCTCAAGCGCCATCATTCTAATCAGAGTTGGTTTCGGTAATCGTCCCCAATTCAAACCTCCTACACGCTGTAAAACTAATTTGATTATTTCAGACACGTGATTCGAGCCGACACCTATTGAAATCAACTCGTAACATACAACGCGAATATCCGCTTTATACTGGCCACCTTCAAAAGTGGTGATTTCCTTGTCCCCCATGATCTCATCAAGATCTGCTTTGAGTCGATCATTCTCTCGCTCCAACTCTGTAAGCTGATTGCGCAGAGACTTGTTTTCTTCTCCTGATGCTAACTGTCCCGGGGATGTTGAAATTATTTAGTTCATCAAAGAAAATCCTTTTCAACCGTTTCTAAAGTGTCATTGGCATTAAGCTCCTCATCAGCAGCACAGATTAGCGTAAAACATGTCATGCACATTATAACCAGCTGCTTTCATAGCCATGGACCATGTATGCCTATCTGACTTTATTTGGGCCTCCCTTTGGAAAAGTACACTCTCTTCAAGCTCTTCCTGCGTCGCTATGCTTGGGCAGGAATCCAATTGTTTGTAGTCTCGAGCGTGTCTATTTCTCTCTGACTTGCTTTCTTGAGTGGTTGTGTTACTCGTTGTAGTGTAATCGGAGGGCCACTCTTGTTTCTTGCTTGATATATCTTTCTTGTTCCACAAGAGTTGTACACATTTCTTCTTGGTCAGGAGTGAGCATTACATTTGGCGACACTAATGTTGTGTTGTCCGGCGTTATACATGATGTGGCCGACTTTACCCTCACTCCTCCTATTATAGATCTATGACCTTTCTTTCCTTTCTTGGAGTCAAATTTGGTTCGGTTGATTTTTCCAGTTGTTTTGAAAAGAGCGATGTCCGACTGACAGCAGCAACACAGATCGCGAATTGCGTTGTTTACTTGGATGTCAACACCAAAGCACAGATTAAAATGTTTCTCCTAATTTCCACGAGAATACCAGCAGTTCAATTGTTGTATCCCACAAATGCAGCACCCGCCAACCTTAGTTGGCATTGCCAAACACAAATTATTTTACACTATTTTTTGGAAAAAAGGGAGAAAACACAACAATGTGTACACGAACACCTGATCAATTAATTGACAAAATGGCACATATGTAGTGATCTTTGACTGTTACTACAGGAAATGATCAAGTCAACAGCGAGGCGATAAAAGCTGGATAAAAGCATTAGCATTACAAAAATGTGTAACTTATGTTTTAGGACCATGAAATTAAGTCAAAAAAAGTTGGGTTGAGGAAGTCCTGGGGGGGGGGGGGGGTGCATGGTAACCCTCTGTATATCCCAGACTAATTATCATCAACAAATTAATAGATATTCCTGATTAAGTGTCTGGTGCATCATTGCTGGATCGCTTCATACTACCTCTTATGGTGTTTATTTTTAATTTTAAAACGTTCTACAATGTTCCTGGCGTACGAAAATAAACGGATCTGGATATGAATATCAACAAATAATTGGAGAAGAATCAAACTGCCATGCTCTGAAATGCCACTTTCCACACACACTGATGTCCATTTGTCTAGAATAATATGTCTTTCAGAACTGCCTCGGCTGTATTCAATCTCAGATCTGTTGTCTTCACTGCGGTCGTCTCTTTGGGGGAAAAGGTTGCGAACCAGTTTCTCCAATTGTTCAAAGAACAAGAATGTTCTATCATTTAATAATGTTAACCCTCCTTTATCTCAACTGACTTTCTACCCACTCACGAGTATAATTTAGTTTTGTGTCTTTGCCACTTTCTTTCGTCATGTTGTCAAGAATCTGGCCCATCGCCTCTCTTTCTTTCTTCAGTCATATTTTGCGTGGCATTTTATGGACAACATATCCAGTCGTATGCCGTAGTGCATTAAGTTCTTTTGTTTGGAGTTTCGATGTTGGCGGAGTTGCTTCACCTGTCTTCGCTTTTACCTTCTCATGACGCAAAACTAAAAGCTCAAACAGGTACCTGGCAAAACTCTGGATGAACATATGTGGAACTGTCGAAATTCCTGTAAGTCCCTCGACAAAAGAGCGTAGTGAAAGGATTGCCGAGTCCTTAGTTGGTAGAAAGCACTAAAGGCTGGCTGCTTTCCTTGCAACATTTGTTGTGTGCCTATCTGCTGCTTCTACCACTGTACTGGCCACACAATTTGCAAAATCGGTATAAAATTGACGATAAATGCAGCATTGGACTGCATCGTTTCCTTGGACTTTGCTGCAATTGCTTCACTGGGGGTGCATTTTAGAAGGTAGTTTCATTCAAAAATGGATCAGCATTAACTGCATCCACAGCTTCCTCAAAGATTACTTCATTCTCACTAGTTGTTTATCCAGGGTATACATTGACTTTGGCCGTGAGATTTCTGAATAAAACAAAAAAAGGAAAGAGCTAGAAACAAAAATAATAAGATTAATTTTGTATTAAGTAATTTATGATCATGATCGATCATGAGTCGGATCGATCTTGAGAAAGCTTTCGGACTGTGGTCTTTAGGTCTGGCATAGAGTGTTGATTTGCTGCTTTGTACAGAGCTTCTACTTTTTGTTCTATGTTGTAGTACTTGGTGCATACGCAAACTCTGCGACAGGCCTGATTCAACTTGCGGATGTGTTTTGGGATCATCTCATAGAATGTGATGAATTTCCTCTTGTATTGTGGATTCTCCTTTTTAAATTTTTGATAGGCCTGGTATTTGGTACAAGTAGTAGGTGCCGCTTTGCAGTAGGTGTGCCATTTACAGGAATAGTATCTTTCTTATTTGGCATGACCCTCGAGTTGTCTTCAAGGAATTTTTGTATTTTTCCTTTCCATGTATTCCCAGAGGAAGTGGACCCAAGCAGTATTTCAAGTCGTTCGAGAATTTCCCGGTCACTCTTAAGACTGCTTTCTTTACCCGTGCCTTTAATGATACCTTTTTCCCAACATCTGGGAAAGTTTTAAGCTTCATTTACTTCAAAAATTCCTCATCTTCCCCGTCACTGCTGTCTTCTCTTGCCTGCCTCTCACTCCCCCATTACTGTCCTTAGCGGGTCCTTCGCGTGCTTGAGCCATGTTTTTATGTAGTTTTCAACTTCTGATGATGTAGTATGGAATCTTGAATTCTTCCAGATTGCCTCTGAAATGGAAAAATAAACTGCTCACAAAAAGTTAGGAAACTTTTTTAAATCAAGTATATTTTTATTATTTATTACCCTCTTGTATTATGTTGCATATCAATGGAAAGCTGAAGTGTTCTTCTTTAAAATGATACCAAATGTGCAATGATGACATGTTGCTAGACATTTGCCACATTAATGAGAATGAGACAAAGTCACAAATCAAATGTGCCAAAATTAGCAATTTTATGTTACTGTGTGAACAAACAAATTGACACTTTAATGAAACAAGCAAGACAACTTACTGATCTTAATCCACTTTATTGAGACAAATGTACAAGTTGTAGGCCTAAAGTAAACCTTTCATCACTTACCTTCATGACCTTCCACCTGTTAACCCAGTCTTGCAAATACTCAAACAATGGTTTTCTAAAGAGATGAGGGTTAACTTGTGTGTGTTGTGCTCACTGGTGCAATTCTTTGTGTAACTGTAAACCATTCATGGTTCTCAAGCATGACCGGTTTGGTTATTGATCATTACCTATTGACTGTTTAGCACAGATAACGGTAATTTTGGCACATTTGATTTGTGACTTTGCCTTATTCTCATTCATGTGGCCAAGCTCAGCAACATGTAATCATTGCAAATGTGGTATAATTTTAAAGAGGAACACTTCAGCTTTCCATTGATATATAACATATACAAAGAGGGTAATAAATAATAAAAATATACTTGATTAAAAAAAGTTTCCTTACTTTTTGTGAGCAGTTTATATAACCAAATGAGTCGGTCAAAGCTTAAGATTGAAAATCATGTTACAATTCAAGGTGGGAATAACCTTATCAAACTTACCTATAACCTAAGCTCCAAAATGTTCTGCTTTTTTCCGCTTTGTAAATTTTGCATTTTTCTGTGATGTAATTTGTCCCAAGAATGCTTAAAATTTACGATGTTTACATTCTATAGTAACCAAAATAAACACACTTTACAAAATATACATCATTTTAGGCTTACCTTACTGTACCCAACCCTCTATATCCGGTTGTATTTTAGCATCATCAGCTGCTATGTAATTCTGTTAGATTTGTTAGACTCTGTTGGTGGTGTGTTGCCATATATTTACTTTGGCGATTTTGGCCAAGTTTGAAGTCTGGCTAAGACATTCCCCGACGTTATAAATCCAAGTCAAACTCATCCATGGGTTGTTGTTCCTTACGTGCTGCTTGAATGAACAAGTCCCATTCATCTTGTGCAAGCGTTACAGTCACTCCTTTCAGCATGTCAATGTCGCACTTGGACCACATTTCAAACGGGAATTCTTCCAACTGCTCTTTGTTATAGCTGTTACTTAAGTACTTTTTCCATTGTTTTGGAACTGGTTGGTCTGGTCTTGATATGCGGATTCTCTGACTGCCACTTGCTGCTCTCCTCTTTTGTTCAGCATTTTTGATGCTTACTTCTAGATATGTCTGTCATGAAATGTACATTAGATGAACCCTCAGACATCGTAAGATAGATCCATTGTCGTATGATGTTGTCAGCAAGTACACCAATGTTTTGAGGCATGTGTTTTGGGCTCATCTATTGTAATATGGCCATCCCATCCACAATCCAAACGCATCCAGTCGGTAGCTTATCAACCTTTGTGTTTTTTCTGGAGCTGACTCGAAGTAGTGGAGCAATCGTGCCTTGTTGGGTTTTACAAGGCACCCATCTAGTGTGGAGATTCCCAGAGGAAGTGGACCCAAGCAGTATTTCATCATATTCTTTACGTCAACATTGCGAGCTTTGCTTATAATCACAAGTCGTACGAGAAGTTCCCGGTCACTCTTAAAGGGACATTAAGTGGTGTTGAAAAGTTTAAATGTTTAAAAATTTACTTCAGAATTCAAGATGAACATTAAAAATCGCCATTATTGTTGTTTCTACTAACAAAAAACACAGCAAAACTAGATTAAAACAATATCATCGCTATTTATTGAAAAACGCCCTCTATGCAAAATATGGTTCGCGTTATGTATCACGCGTACTGCACGGGGATACTGTCGGACGTAAAATGCTGGTCCCGCGGGATAAGCATTTTTTGAATCGACGTTTTCTGGTACAAAGAGAGCTGATTTTTCTTAATCCTTATAGGTGTAAGTTCATACATGTAATACAATTATAAAAATAAACTAATCTCAGTTTTTATAATAATTGAGGGCGCTGCCTCCAACACATCTCTTAGTGTCCCTTTAAGACTGCTTTCTTTACCCGAGCCTTTAATGATACCTTTTTCCCAACATCTGGGAAAGTTTTAAGCTTCATTTTCTTCAAAGGTTGGTTGATGTCAATATCATTTCCCTCTAGCCTGTCCTTAGAAAATGCCTTGAATGCACCATATCCTTTCTGGTAGACTGTCATCATGTCCGTGCAGGCATCTGGGGGAGCAAGGACTCCAGAAAAGATGTGAACCAGATCTTCTGGATCTTGGTCAAATGGATTTATCATTGTGGATATTGTATCCATTATGCTCTCCACATCTTCTGCGTCCTTTGTCATACGACCTTTGGTTAGATCCTTTCGGGTCGACACTTTCTGTCCCTTTCCCGCCGTCTCCTCACACTGCCTTGTGATGGCTGCTCGTTCATGGTGAGATCTGATCCATCTGTTGACAGCCCCTTTTCTGGTAGTGAATCTTTTCATGCCACCCTTTGTCTTGGAATCTCGGTTTGCTGTCTGTTCAATTGTCATGTCGCATGCTATTCTAGCAAATCCATGTACATCTTGCCTTTGGACAGCAAAGTTTCAAATCCATGTACATCTTGCCTTTGGACAGCAAAGTTTCAAATCCATGTACATCTTGCCTTTGGACAGCAAAGTTTCAAATCCATGTACATCTTGCCTTTGGACAGCAAAGTTTCCTTTCTTGAGTTCATTGAAAATAAACGGATGAGTGGATTCAAGTGCCTTCATCTCCAACCAATATATAGGGAGATACCTCGAATGGTTTGTTCTGTCATAAACAAAAATCCAAGGAAGGAGAGAGAGAATTGCTGCTGTCTCTAGATGCCCGTGTGAACAGCAGGATACTCTCTACGATGTCCAAGTATGAATTCCAAAAGGCAAATGTTCTGTTCTTCTCACCCTGGCTCTTGATGAAGTTATCATAATCTGCCATTAATTCCTTGAATTCTGGACCCTCGCTTAATTCATTGTATGCATTAGCAGGGAATGAGGTATAAAGCTTCCCCCCCCCCCCCCCCATATCCTGATATCCCTTGCCTTATCTTCTGTTACATTCTGTGGTGTTTTTTAAACAGTATCTTATGTTTAGCTTTGCATGCTAATTCAAAGTGGTTTATTCCGCCACACGCTTTGCATCTCTGTGTTGGCACAGAACAGGCATTTCTTTATTTCCTGTTTGTTAGTTTTAGGCCTACTTTTAGGCTGGGATTTATGTTCCCTATCATTGGGCTTCGAGCCCTGTCTGGGTTTTGACCTATGCTTTACCGCCCACCTTGCTCAAAATGTTCGCCCTCACCAGCGTCATGACGAGCTTGGTCATGTTGCACGTCTTCCACCTCAACATCCGACATTACGACTAAAAATTATTAGCTTTAACAAACCTGTACCCTTCCAACTATATTATAGATTGGTTTAGAATCGTCCTGGCGGGGTTCCTGGGGCATAGCCCCCAGCGGGGTCCAAGGGGCAGAGCCCCTGGCGGGGGTCCAGGGGGCAGAACGCTCCGTGGGGGTCCAAGGGGGTGAAATTTGACATTTTAGGCACACAAATACCACTTTTCATGCACTTTGAGGGGTGAATTTTACACATAATTTTAGCACAAAATGTCACTTTTATATGAATACATACATACATACATACATACATACATACATATGAGATTTTATAAAGCGCTATTTCATTTAGATCACGGCGCTGGCAGCAAACAAACAAAACAAAAAGGTACAATCCACAAAAAAATCAAAATGTACCAATAAAAACTAGTACTACATGTATACAGAAAGAACAATTAAGTAGGAAACAGATGAGTCTTCAGTTGTTTTTTGAAAACTTGTAAGGATTCACAGAGTCTGATGTTGTTGGGTAGATCATTCCATAGTTTAGGACCAGCAACAGTGAAAGATTTATCTGCGGCAGAGTTTTTTGTACGTTGAACAACTAGGAGAGATCGATCAGACCCAGATCGAAGACCAGGTCGACCAGGTTCATAATGAGCAATGCACTGATTCAGATAGATAGGTCCAGTATCATTAATACATTTATATATATGAACACACAGTTTGTAGATAATACGCTGTCGCAACGGGAGCCAATGAAGTTCTTTGAGCAACGGAGATGCTGAGTCTCTTTTTCTGCCTCCACAGACAAGGCGCGCTGCCCAGTTTTGTAATGATTGTAATTTGTTGAGATTAGATTCATTTGAACCAAAAAGTAGCGAATTTCCGTAATCAAGTCTAGAAAGTATGAGTGCACGAGCTACGTGGTGGCATGAATTGTAGTCAAGAAAACGGCGAATTCTAGACATGTTGCGGAGATGGAAGCTTATATTACGACGGAGATTGGCAATATGGACTGACATAGACATGTTAGAGTCAAAGAGAACGCCTAAATTACGCACACTAGTTGTCGGTTTTATGGAACTATCTCCAATGTTGAGTTCAACAGTAGGCATGATACGTGTGGAATGAGGGGACCCAAGAACCAGGAACTCAGTTTTGTCCTCGTTTAATTTCAAAAAGTTCTTGGTCATCCATGATTTTATCTCCGTAATACAAGAAGCAATTGACGAAAGTGCATTGTTGATAGATGTCTGATCTTTGGGATTGAAAGTGGTGTAAATTTGTGTATCATCCGCATAAATATGATACGAGAGACTGTGTTTTTTAATGATTTGTCCAAGTTGAAGAGTATAAATAGTGAACATTTTTGGTCCCACAACCGATCCTTGTGGTACACCACAATTTAAAGGTTTCGACTTAGAGAGTACATCATTAATGAAAATGCGGCTCGTTCTTCCATCCAAGTAGCTTTTAAACCAGTTGAGAGCTGTCTCATTAATTCCAATACATTGATTTAGTCTTTGAAGCAATATTTGTTGATCCACTGTATCAAAAGCGGCGCTCAAATCTAGTAACACCAAGAAAACCCCTTTTTGTTTGCCAATTGCATACATAATGTCATCCTTAACTTTTAACAAAGCTGTCTCGGTGCAATGAGCAGCTTTATATGCAGATTGGAAAGGTTCATTCATTTGGTGCAGGTCCATATGATCAGCAAGACGAGATGTGACAACTTTTTCTATAATTTTGGAGAGGAAAGGCAAATTCGACACCGGACGATAGTTTTTGAGAATATCATGATCCAAGGAAGCTTTTTTGAGAATAGGTGTTATTATCGCGTGTTTCAGCGAGTCAGGAAAACAACCAGTAGATAACGATGTGTTGACAATATGAGTAATGACAGGTAGAAAAGTGTCAATGTTAGAGTTGATTAACCATGTTGGCACTGGGTCTAGGCTGCATGATTTGGCTGGAGTTTTACTGATAAGTTTTCTTATTTCGTCTTGCAAAGCCAAATTGAATTTACTGAGTTTATGCGGAGTAGATTTAGAAGAGACACCATTGTATGGATGTT
Organism: Ophiura sarsii; assembly: GCA_035610835.1. NCBI lineage: Eukaryota > Metazoa > Echinodermata > Ophiuroidea > Amphilepidida > Ophiuridae > Ophiura > Ophiura sarsii. The sequence goes on from CM069448.1 coordinate 42,208,338, forward strand.
GTTGGTTCATGAGTTTGGTATGTATGGCTGTAATCTTATTAGAAAAGAAATCTGCAAACTCATTAGCCAGTACCTGTGCAGATTCATGAGTAGGCAAACACTTGCTACTCTTATTAAGAATAATTAATTGAAAAGCTTACCTGGCAACAACATGTTTTTCTTCCTCAGCTTTACAATTTCAAAATCATGCGACACATAGTTAGTGCAATTCTTCCACGACTGGCATATTTTATTTCCTTGTTGCATATCATACACATAGCATGTCCAGGCTTCGTAATTTTCCTCATCGTCTCGGACAATCTGCTACCATTTTGTTCGTACTCCAACCAAGCCCATTTCCAATGGTTTTTAACAGAAGGATCTTTCCTGTCTTCGTCGGTGTACATTTATGTGTTGCGGAAGACATATTCACTCATATGATATAATATTGGAGACAATTTTTACATCAAAACGATAGCTAAACGCTTTCCTTTTCAGAGCGATGTCAAGCAATTGTCAACACGTTGAAACTGAAAAACATGGCGGTATTCGGCTCCCCAAACTTTGCCATCGCAAAGCGCTACAAATTGAACTGTGCATAAAATGTTGGGGTCGAGAAAAAGTCTCTTTGGCACATGTTACAGTATCGCATAATACTATTGTTTATGCATGTATACAGCGATGGTTTGAAGATGTTACAGAGATTATATTTTTGCAAATTTGTGAGCTCGCTTTTAATTTCCGCGCGGCTGGAAAATATCAAACCGCAGAAGTCGGGATATTTTCAAAAACGCGGATTTAAAAAAAACCCAGGGATTTCTAATTTTTTTAAAAAGACGGAAATTTCACAGCCCTGAAACACATTTATTGATGACGTCACATCAAAACAATCAATTATATCAGCTGGTTATTAGATACCACAACAGATGTAACATGTGTGAGTCGATTGTAGATTTCAAATTTTCATGTGACTATATTATTTAACTTATTAAATTATTTCAAAGAAAGGTAACAAATTTGAACAAAAATGTAAGTTTGTAATTTTATTTGCATTGTGGTGTATGAATTAGGTCAATACATGTACTAATTTGTTTATGTCTTTTTTTTCCATTGAGAAAAATCAATGCACTTGTGTTGATTTGTTCATGCATTTAGCTTTTTCTAAATTTCACTCGAAACAAAACACTCATTTATAAAATTAAAGTTGCTTATCCTACCATAGTAAATGTACATGTAAAAAGTAAGCTATCCCAAATTAGTATAGTGCAAATAATTTTTGTATGATATGAGTTATACAGGTTTATTCCATAATAATTAATACACATAGACTATTGGCTCTTCCACCTCTTTTGTAGAATTACTAGGACGTTTACCATTTTCCCAACAAATTGGTAAACGTTTGAGTCAATTTTCAATTTGCTGGCGGTACATCCCTACCAAAAAAGTATCTGAGTGCCACCCCCTTCTTGATATTATTCCAAGATATTACCCTCTGGTTAAATAATGGATGACTCCTTTTTGGAAAATGTATGGGTATTTTAGCAAAATCGATCAAATATAGAGGTAAACATAATTATAGGTCCGGTCCATTTCCCCCCGAAAATTGGTACATTTTGGGAAGACATCTTTGGTGCAATGCTCCATCCACAAAGGTTTATCATGATCCTGTAGCATACTTCTTTCTAATCTTATTATTTATATTGTATTAATTGTGTAAACTAATCTTATTATTGATGTTGTATTAATTGTATAAAATTGTAAACTTGAAACAAGGTTGTGAGTGCTTTCTTATGACTTTCTTATGATCTTTTCTCTACCGACAAATTGTAACATATGTTGTATGGGTTTTGTATTTGAAATTCACTTTCAAGAGCTTGAAGATGAAAGGAAACATAGTTATCGCCGACGTTTTGGAACCCGACAATTTATAGGAATAAATTGTATTCAAAATTGGGAACCAGCGCGATGCAGGAGGGTAACTCTCAAGCTGTCGAAAGTCAATTTCTTTGTATTTTGTATTTGTTTACAAATTTATGATGCAGAAATGGTGTTAATAAATACTATGCAACTGAAGTATTGCTGTTTGATGACAATTTCTTTCTCAGTCAAGAGTCTTTCAGACATAAGGCAACAAAAAATGAAGCCCTGTTCTACAGGCCCGACCAACCCATTGTGTTTAGAAATTGGGGTAAAAAAAATCACATGCAAATGATTATTAACCTAATTGTTTCTTAAGTTTTAAGAAGATTTTAACTTACGTAGCACCCACAGCCAATGGAAAAATTCCCACAATGCATTTTAATTTCCCCTTATTGATACTCGTATCAAACCCAGAGATATCGATATCGTGGCTTTCTGTCATGCATGACATGTATCAAAAAGTTGATGGTTCCCCTGTCTTTTTGGTTTTCCAAATGCCATGAGTAAGTCATTTACTAGTCAAGATGTTAAGTTTTAGAAATAAGAAAGGGAAAAGTCATGCTTTTGTGCATATGTCTATGAAACCAAGATGAATTGGAAACCAAATGCAATGCATTGTGGTGCTGTCTTTAAAATCTTCTTTGGTCATGTCATATGTCAAGTCAGGTATGTCATGTCTTCCATACTTTCATAGTTGTTACATCATCTGTGTCAAAATGCAAATTTCTTCAAGAGATTTGCCCTAACATCAATATTCTAAACAAATTATAAATTTATGGAAATCAACTTTAGGAGCATGCATTTACAGTCCTCTAAAATAGGTAACTGTCCAGGTAATAAATACGCTCTGAACTCCAATATAATAGCTACTATGTAATAATATTGAATTATATATACTTGTAAAGAAATGTCTTCTCTCTTTAATTTGAGACATTGTTCACGAAGATCGGTTTACAATCAAGAACACTATGTTGAAAAGGATAGAACAAAGTGCTGTTTAACACGCAGGACAGTGTGACAGGTATCATGTGTACGGGATGTGTTGATCAATTGAAGCATCCCCAATCCTCATCTTATCGGCCTGTGAATTGTCGCTACGACTTACTCAATAATAATCTACCTGTTGCTAGTCTGAGGTTTCAAGATGACAAACAAAGAAAATTACCAGGCTTTGTTTGGGGTTTGGGACACATAACTGAGTTAATATTCATTCAATCTTCATGTTAAATTCACAAATTAAAGAGGAGAAATTTCCCTACAACTTAATTATTTAATATTCTTATGTATACAGTGTGTCATAAGTGATTACCCCCCCCCCCCCCCCCCCTGGCACTGCCGATTATCATCCTTACTGGAGAGTAGATGTTGTGCACAGCTCTACCACTTATCTAATATGGTAGCCCACATGTTTAAGACGTATCTCAGCGTTTAGACCATCAAAATTGATCGGGTTTTCAGAATTTTATAGCTGTTTTACTGAAGAGGTGAAATTTAAAGGTACCTGTACCTCACTGCGAATACGGCGGGATTTTGAGGTCGGCCATGTTTAGTGACATCATTGTGACGTCATGCGTGTGAGGTTTGTACTTGTTTTGGTATGTACGGAAAGAGGGGACCTCTAACTGTACCATGGTACCCAAATAAGCATACTCTGTATTTGCAAACACTTTACGAGCCTCCCTACTGCACGACACGTGACCAACTTCAAAACCATGTTCTTCGATAATGGAAAATATTCCATAATCGACGTTGAGGGCGCTTTTTGATGTACACTGGGTAAAGAGAGTGCAAGAAGTGTTTGATCATAATGGTGCCAACATCTTCGGGTCAGACTCATCACAAAACTCAAGTATTGGTACGTTTATACCTTTCTAAATAATCATTTACACTTTTAATTTATCATGTTTATAGGGGGGGGGGGGGGGGTAATCACTTATGACACACGGTATAGGAGGTTTGGTTTGGAGTTGAGAGCATATTTATTACCTGGTCAGTTACTTACTTTGAGGAGTATATTTGATTACTTGGATCAGATACCAAATGATCTTCCTGAAAATAATTCAGAAATTTTGTTTTAATCGCATACATTTGATATATTTCTATATATGGCCATAGTCATTAGTACATCAATGAAGCTGATATGGTCACCTTTCCAAAGATACAAACAATTGTAACAATCACTTGTTTCAGTGCTGAGCAGCTTATTTGAAAATATACATAGGTCTCTATCTGAATGTACCAAAATCATCACTAAATTGCATGTTCATAAATCAATAAGAGCATCGTTTTTACTGTAATTATCATGGAACAGATGATAGAGTTGTTCTATTTAGCACGCAATAATATAGTGGTGAATTTGGCACATTTTGAATTATATCTAACCTCGCATTCTTAAGTAGGTGGCTGAGCACCAAAACAAGTGATTGCTTCAAATGAGTTATCGTTGGAAAGAGGAACACATCAGCTTTACATTGATATGAAACACAATATGAATATATCACAAAATATCCACAAAATTGATGATTGAAAAATGTTTCCAATTTTTTTAAAAAATTTGTTCTAAAGCTATTCCAAAATACACAGATTGGACATACCATTTTAGCGGTCACAAGTTGATTATATCCTGAGCAAAATATGCCTTACGCATATTTTGAAAGTTGAAGGAGTTAAAACTCCTCTGTGCTCACAATCAAATGATAATCCTGAAAGTCCATACTAGTATTTCTGTGGGGTACCAAAGCTGTATTTTAATCAAAAGTAGGCATCACAAGAATCCCAAATAGATTTCAAGCTTAAGAGAACCAGAGTCATTTTACATGTTCATATAATGCAACAAAGAAAATACCTCTGTTCTTCAGGCCCGACTGACACATTTTGTTTTTGAAATGATCAACAAACACAAATAATGCAATTTTTTTTTTTTTTTTTTGGTGAAAATTGTTGACATTTTTTTGAACATTTTGATTTTTTTTTCTTCAAAAATTGTTGAAATTCATCAAAATGTTCACAACAATTTTGAAACAAAAAACCAAACACTGAAACAACCAAAAATGTCCTGACCCTACCTGAGGTCAGTTTGACTGTAGAACGATTTTTTTTGGTTAGATAAGCACCTTTGAAATATTAAAAGGTAACTAGGTTCATGAAATTACATTTTTCCTGGAGGGTTTCCAAAGTCACCCATTGCTTAAAGGTATATTATGTGATCTTTCCAGGGAACGCCCTCAACAGAGTGAAAATAAACTGGCGTGATAACACGAAAGTTTATATTTTCACTCTAAATTCACTCTAAAACCATGATTTTGAGGTAGTTAGGAATCGTATCGCTCTGTAACTTGGAATGTATGTACGATTTATGATCAGAAATGTAAATCTGCAAGAAAATCTACTTTCTAAAAAAAATCATGAATAGAGGGCGCTCTCTGGAAAAGATCACATAATATGCCTTTGAGGGAGCTGCGAACCCTCAGGTATAGCCTCAGTAAAACTGCCGTAACTTCTTATTATTCATTTAATCTATATAAAAGAATACATTTTTTTGCAGAAAAGGGTTTAATGAATCCAGCCATGATCATGAAATTGACCATTTTGGAGAAAATTATTTTTAAAAAAACATTTTTTGACCCATTTTGGTTTCTGCAAAATATATTTTGTCATATTTTGTCAACAATTCCCTAGGATTTTTTTGATTTTTTAATCTTTATTATTTTTGAATTATCAACCAAAAAGTGCCAAAAATGAGATTTGTATACCTCCAAAATCATGAAAATCACATTTTTGGCACTTTTTGGCACATAACATCACTCTGGTTCATGGTTCATGGTCCACTTTTGTTTGCATTTCTTGTTATAACAACTTTTGTTAGAACAAAATACCAACATTAACATATTGCTATCTAATCTTCTTTTGGGCACATCATGGCTATACATTGTTTTGTAAACCCCTCAAAAAAAAGTTTGGAATTTATTTTCGCATCGCATATTTGGTACATTTCGTTTATATGTTCAGAGTGTTTCAGTGCTACGCTTACGCCACTCGCTCGAGAATATCAGGTCTTAAAAGTCATAGCTGTAAATATGTCAATGTATTACTTCATTGAACAGACGACAACGTACGGTAGAATGGGGTGAATAGGGACATGGGACCCCAATGTCCCTATTCACCCCGTTTTACGGTACACAATCTGGCCGGGTGACATTTAAAAAACTTTTCCCATTTTTGTCCCTATTCACCTCATGTCCCTATTCACCCCATTTTACGGTAGTTATTTTAAGCACAAAATATTCTGGAATTTTGCACATTTTGGATAAAGACCTCACATTCTCCAGCAAGTGGCTAAAACAAGTGACTATCAATGGGATATCATTGAAAAGAAGAACGCATAAGCCTTTCATTGTTCTAGCTATGAGTATGTTATTCATGAAATCGCCAATATACCAGATGCCATAAAATATTAGGACACAGCCTATCTACCAGCGCATACGTGACAGGTTTTCCATGACCTAATCGACCAAGCCTATATAGTGAGCACAATATACTGCGCAAAGGTAAAGCTGATAGCTGTGGCGTGCCTATGGCTTGATGTGCGGAGGGTCCCATGATCGAATCCCGGTGGGGAAGCGGTCATTTATTTGTTAAAACTTATCTGAAATCATCATTTTAAAAAAACGGCTGGTCGGTGGTCGGGTTAGCGACAATCAATACCCTATAACGGGGTGAATAGGGACATGGGGCCCATGTCCCTATTCATCCTGTTTTACAGTACACAAACTGACCTGGTGACAGTTAAAAAACTGTTCCCATTTTTGTCCCTATTCACCCCGTTTTACGGTAGGTGTTATATTTAGTTGAATGGTGATGAGATTTAAAGGACATCATTCTCAGTGGAAAGAGTTTTAATTATGTGAAGGGCATTATTAATTCACATATTTCAATACCATATTTCAATTTCATTATCATTCGAGAAATTAAATAAGAAGCAATTTGTGAACTAATTTTCAGACATAGCAGAAGGCTTTTCGCAAGGGCACTTGGGAGATACTTCAGGGATATCGTTAATTTTGTGACGTACATGTATGCGCAGCTCAACTCTTATCTGTGCTGTGCATACGTCACGATTCTACCGATATCCCTGTAGTTTTTCCTAATTGCTCCTTATTTCATTTCTCGAATGATAATGTAACTGAAATATGGTGGATAACATGTGAATTGATAACCGCTTCAAATGATAAAAACTCTTTCCTCTGGGCATAATGTCCTTTAATCCGTTCATGAATGTCTTATTCACGGGTAACACCATTGTCATTGATACTAGTAACATAACACAAAGAATATATTATGAAATACGGCGTTAAAAAAAAGTTGATTGAATCAAACATCCGAACACTTGAGGAGTTTATATTATCCAGGGGGGAGGTACTTAGTGGATATGAGGTCACATGGATGTGCCGCCAAATAAGGCCCCATTTTACACCTGTCTGGTAAATGAATGACCCTTTTTATAGCCACTTTTGGTAAATTTATGGGTCTAAAATCTTTAAATTTGCTGTTTTTCACATAAAATATGTCAAATATGTAGGAAAATTATAAATCTATTTCCCCGAAAATTGGAAAATGTTTGGGATCAATTTTCACTTTGCTGGCGGCACATCCCTACCTAAAAAGTATTGAGTACACCACCCCCCCTTTCCAGATATTATCCCAACACAAAATGGGTTAACTTTACAAGGCATAACAAAATAATGCAAATGAAGAAACTCAATCTAATGAATCATTTGAGATGGTTTAATACATATTTTAATGTTTCTTTCAATTCAATAGCACACATTAAATTCATAATAGTCGTGCAATTTGGGAAGCACACAATTTATAAGTGATACAGGCCATGCACATTATTTAATCATTCAATCCTTCTTATTAAAGTATTGTAAAAGTGGAATTTTTTGAGTGTTGACATTTTTCGCTTGCAGATTTTGAACAATTTTGCTTGTTTTTAGTTTTATGATTTTGAGCTTCCTTACAAAGACCTACATACATGAATTTATTTGCATGTTTTTATTTTTGAGCTTGCTGATTTTAGCGCGAAAATAAATGTAGCACAAAAATCTCCACTTTTAGTTTACAGTACCATGCATCAAACTATTCTTATCAAACAATTCAATTCAATTCAATTCATTCAGCAAAAATTAATACATCAAATAATAATACAATGCGAGAAAGAGGCTAGGAGCCCCCACAGAAACATCCATGACACTCCTCTGAAAGCCATCATGTCAAAATAATTTTGGTGAAATATTTTGAAATTTGCTGTGGTGGATTTCAGTGAGTGTCTTCCATAAGTTTGATAAGTTTCTTATAACACTTATAGTATTAGTTTCCATGCAACTATAGGTTTTACCATACAAGAGTTTTCAGAAAACATTCCCAACTTTCAAGGTCTACTCTCAAGGAATACTGAACCAATACAAGGCATGTTAGTACATATTTTAATAGATTTCTCAGTAACACTTTCCACTCGGCTATAGATTTCTCAGTGACACTTCCCACACGGCTATAGGTTTTACCATGCACTAGATTTATTCAGAAAACATTCCCAACTTTCAAGGTCTATCTCAAGCAATACTGAACCAAGGCATGTTTGTACTTATTTTAATGCATTTTTCACTGTGATTCCAAATATGGTAATGAAATACAATAGTTTGTATATTTTTGAAACATTTGTAAAATGGTGAAACTGTCGTATAGGACTGCTGCGTGGGAAAGTATTGGTCAAGTGTACATTCTCCACTTAACATGTAATTTTCTGTAACAAATACAATAGGCAATGTCTTGCTAGACATCTTGTAACTGATGTGAGCATGTTCATAACAATTAAATTATTCCGTATGGGATGTCTAGCAAGATATAGTCCTACAATATACAATGGTACAATTTGTTGGTATCATCTAAGAATACAACTCACACTACACTGGAGTACAAATATGAAGGTCAAATTGAATTACTGAGGGGGGGGGGGGGAGTACTTTGTTGATATGGGGTTACGAGGATGTGCCATCGAATAGGTTCCCATTTTTCACCCTCTGGTAACTGGATGACCCCTTTTCAAAACCATTTTTGGTAAATTTATGGGTCTTTTAAATCCTTAATGTTGCTGTTTTTTTGCCCAAATATTAGCAAAATCTGTCAAATATAGAGGAAAATTACAGGTTTCTGGCAGGTAAGCAAATGGGTCCATTTTCTCACGAAAATTGGTAAATGTTGGCAATGTAGGCAATGTGGGGGGATTATACATAATTCATATTTTAAGGACATGCACATCAACCCTAAATCCTACACACTACAAAACTGTTCGCTGCTACAATCGCCAGATCAATCTCATACCACACTCCGCCGAGATTTCAACTTGCGAAAAAACCTTTTGGTCGAGTTTCGGACTTGCACACACGTGGCCTGGGTATATGATCCCCTGCGCATACAGAGAATAATTTTCCCCTCAAATTTGACCCGTTTTTCTTCCCTGATATTTTTATTCACAAACACACGTCCGGGAGTTATAAAGGGTTAAGCTTGATTGTATAAAATAAGACTGTCTGGAAAAAGAAATGTATCAAACTTCAGGAGCAATCACTGAATCATTGAAAGCTATCCTGTAAACAAAATGAATTTTGCTGTAGTGGTTTGTTATAGCAAGTGTCTCCCTTATGTTTGGGAAGTTTCTTTTGATGGCCAGTGTTACATAGCAATGCTCAATATACATTACTATTAAAACTACATCAATACAATACAATGGTACAATTATCGGTTATCGTGTAGGAATGCATCTCGCACTACACTGAAGTACCCGCTTTTCATATGGAGGGGGGCAAAAAATGAAAGTGAACTGACAAGGACTTTACCAGCAAAAGGTGGGTGGGGGTGACATGGTAATAATCTAACAGAGTCAAACCGGAATAGTTGGCTCCATTGAAATATTAATTTGGATTAATTAAGGAAAAGTGCTCAAGTATTTTCATAAAAGAACCAAGCATCAGATTTTCAGGAGATGAAGGGGGTAGACTTAGGAGAATTTGTAGGCCAGAAAACTCCAAGTTAGTCATGGGCTCGATGTTGTCATTATATATCGGGCAAAACGAAAGACGAGGACTTACCACCAGGCGTGGGGCACGTCAGGAACAGGAACGCGGAGTGCAGGGTGGTTGGTTTGGGCAAAGAGGAGAATAATTAACCTTTTGGGAAGAGTGCAGAAATGGAGTCTGGAGGTAGGAATTGTTGCTAAAGACACTTTGGAGATCTGTTCTAAAGCTTACCCAGCATTTCAGAAATAGACTAGATACAAATCTGTTTTCACTTGTTCATAAACATAGTTTTAATACTAGCGCCCTACAAAAAATTGTGAAAAGTCTAAAATCTATCTGAAAGTATGTACTAGGCAGATGCAAATCTGAAAGAAGATATTTTTCTCTTAAATGAAGATATATTTTGCCTAAATTTGCATTTATTTAGCCACATTTTAGGCAATTTAGCACAAAAGTCTGCTTTTTAAAATAAATATCTCAAGGAATTTAAGATATTCACTTGATATGAATATCATGCCTGTGTTGAATGCAATGGTGACATGCTTGCAGCCATACGATGTAGTACAGCGTGTCCCAAAAAACTGGGTCCAAAATTTGCACAGAGCTTGTAGCTTAAAAAGTTGAAAACGTAGCTGCTTCATATTTAGGGATATTAAGGTACATATACCTGACCTTAATTGGTTAAAATGTGAGATTAATCAAATGGCAACTTTCTGAAATACAAAACTTTCAACAGAGCGTGGTTATAGAACCTGTTTTTTCCAATTTAGCAATAAACCGCCTTATGCCTTGCATTTGCTTTGTGTGCAAGTTTTCCCTACATCATGTGCATAGTATTTATTCTCTGAAATATATTATGTTTTGTAGAAAAGGGTTAAATTATAGGTATTTTGGATCAATATTCAGCATTTTAAATACCCATTGCAGTGACCTTGTCATTAAATATACACAAAAACAGAGCAACTGTTACCCTGATACCATGTTTGGTGTCCAATTTGTGCTAGAATAGAATCTTGAATTAGCACCTCCTTGTTGTGTACAAAGGAGGATTATGGGTATAAAAGAGTCAAGAATAGTTTGTTTGTTTGTTTAGATAAATATTTCATTCAAAACATACATATTTCACCATAAAAATATCTGTTAAAAGGGCAGGTAGTTTAGATTACATGGGTCGGTCGGTCGTGTTTGGGCAAACAACCCTTTTTTTTTATCTTTTAAATTAATGATATTATAATAATACTAACAACCTCAAGTTGAGGTTTTTACATTATGCAATTGGTTGTATGGTTTAAATTAAATGAGGGGTTAAGGTTCTGAATCATATGAACACATTTGGTACCTTTTCCAATATTCATACGTCGCGATCAGTTTCTATCTTTCAATTTCTATTGTAAACGCACCAAAAATAATCTAAAAACACGACCATTCACACATAAATAGTCATAAGTAAAAGAAATACAGCTTGAGGGAAAGCCCCCGTAATCGATTGTGAAGATAATACTAGTAATATTCTCCCTCAAAATATTTGAATACATTTTAGTAAAATAAGTAGTAAGTTTCCTATTTGAATTTGCTTACGGAAATTTTATCACATTAAAAGTATGCATACAAATGTTATTGGATTCTAATTATAAAAAAACAATGATGTTTCGTGTGTGAAACCATGAGGAACACTGTTAAAACATAAATCAAAGAAATATGGTCACAGTTTTAGGTTCATGAGTCCAGGAGGAATGTCTTTCTTGATCAACAACAGTAAATTTGTAGGCCAGAAAACTCCAAGTTAGTCATGGGCTCGATGTTGTCATTATATATCGGGCAAAACGAAAGACGAGGACTTACCACCAGGCGTGGGGCACGTCAGGAACGCGGAGTGCAGGGTGGTTGGTTGGGGCAAAGAGGAGAATAATTAACCTTTTTGGGAAGAGAGCAGAAATGGAGTCTGGAGGTAGGAATTGTTGCTAAAGACACTTTGGAGATTCAGGAGGAATGTCTTTCTTGATCAATGTTTAAGAGGTTGAAATAAAATCACATAAGTAACTTTAAGTTCATGATTAGAGTTGCTAATGGTATGTTTAGGTGAAGGAGTCTGATAAATTACTCTAGAATAACAAAATATTTTACACATACCAATAGAGAAGGCCATTTGGCCAGAGTGTGTAGGAATGCTCCTGCAGGACCAAATCCGGTTCAACAAAATAATTACCAATGATATCATGCACAACTGCCTAATTATTGATCAATCGGTACCAATTGCAAATACTATAACAAAATCGGGATCTAATGTTGTCTGTCGATTTACAACTTGGTTCATAATGGGTTTTTTCTCTTTAACTGGTCCATTTGTATTACCATTTTTTTCCTTTCTATTATGATTTCTTAATAGTTGTACAGCAGAGTCACAAATCAGAATGTCCGCTGACATAGAGCTACTAGAAAGTATAATAACTTCTGAAAACAGCGTGATGTACATGCACACGATCTGAATGACAGCGGTGTTGCTGATTTGGATGATAACATTCAAGATGACGAAGAGCCCTTATCAGATGAGGGTGGGACAGCCTCCCTTAAAGTTAGGCCATTGAGCCCATCTTTGACCCCAAAGAAAAATGGAAATAAAAAATGGAAAACCCGCAAAATTATTGGACCCCTAGATGCAAAAGCTGCCCGTCGGAGAGATCTCCAAAACCTTTCACAGCACCGGTCCAGAAGGAGGCAAACCATAATGACCAATGTAATGGAGATGGCCCAACCAGATATTGCAGATTGCAATGTCTTTGCCTCATCACATACTGCCATACCAAAAAATCTTGGTATTGTGGGACACCTGAGTATGTGGCAAATTTCCAGCAGTCGCAAGCACTCTACCCATTTAATTCAAATATTTGAACACAGGGAGACATAAATGGCAAAAAACTTACTAACACAGACAATTTTGCATTACCAGAGTCTGTGGAAGGTATAGAGGGGCGTGTGGAGGCTAGTCCGGAGAAAAAACCTCCGCTATCACCAGCAACATGCTGATGGATATGCCTATAAGCCAAGGCTCATCATGCAGCATAAACTACATGGATAACAGATAGAACAGCCTTCACACAGCCAACAAATAAGTAAATTTGTAAAATGCAAATAAAATGTAAAACATGATGGCTTATATGCATCTAAATTATGACGTTCTATTTTTATTCTTCAATCTTTAAACTTCCATGGCTATAGATAGCTTCACTTCTTGTTCAGTAGCTGTAAATGATCTACTGAACCAAGTATTTCATTTCATTCACAGTCCTGTTTCGATTACTAGAAATTTAGTATTTCATTGTTACTCCATTATATAGGTATCATGTGACTTCCACAAGAGGCCGCTTGTAGGCAGACAATTCTTAATGACACTAAACAGAGAACCAGAAAACAAGTATGACAGTGGTGCTGTGTTGGTGGTGGCACCATCCATTGGGGACATTCCTCAAAATCTTCATGATATCATCACCAAGGATTCATCCTACAACAGAGTGTCAAAGATGTTGCAGGGGAAGTCATTGGTAGAGCTCCATCCTAGTTTGTGGGATTATTTCTGAAAGGCTGGAAAAAGGGTGTGTTTAAAGGAAGCTTTAGACCTATCTTCCAAGGATCCAAATAAGAAGAATGCAGTGTCAAAAGCTTTTTCTAAGCGCGACTACTGGGAAACGCCAACGCTTTGGGTTTAGAACTTAGCTGCGATGTTCCAGCTGATGGAAACTGTTTCTACCACTGCATTGAAGACCAGATAAAACGTGCCATGTTCGGTGGACAACAACGAAAAGCAACTCGGCTTCGAAGAAACGTTGTGGACACTACATGTACCATATCAGTAGCTTGATACGTTCAAGAGGCTTAATCTAATTCATAAGAATCCACATCAAACTACCTTTTGTTTTGTCATATTATCCGATCAGATGCTATTCACTTTGAACAAATGTGCTAAAACAAAGGATCAAAAAATATGTGATCTTTCCTACTGTAAAAGTGGAAATGTTCACGCTACATTTATTTTCGCGCTTTTCTCGCTCAAACCAGCAAGCGCGAAAATTAAAATGCGCGAATATATTCATTTTGTATGTAGGTCTTTGCATGGAAGCTCAAAATCGCGAAAATAAAAACAAGCAAAATTGTTCAAAATATGCAATGCGCGAAGATTTACACGCGCGAACATTTCCACTTTTACAGTATCAGAATAATTTCAGTCACTACTTCTACTGAAGAGGAGTTACAGAGCCAACCATTGATGTTGGTAGGGATAGTTGGCCGCCAGGAATCTGGCAACTTTGTACTGGGGCCAGACATCACTATAGATAATGATGGGAAGCGCCTAAAGATGGAGGACACATATGTTTGGGCGCTGGCAAATGAGCGCCCAAAGATTTACCAGCCGCTGCGCTCACACTATGTTAAAGAATTATTTGCCCATCTCCGCCAGCATCTTAGCCCTCAGTATTTCCTGAAATGCTTACTGATTGCAGGTACTGTTTCACATAAATCTTTTTATTCACTATGAACAAATGTGCTAAAACAAAGGATCAAGAAATATATATGTGATCTTTCCTACCATAATAATTTCAGTTACTACTTCTACTGAAGAGGAGTTACAGAGCCAACCATTGATGTTGGTAGGGATAGTTGGCCGCCAGGAATCTGGCAACTTTGTACTGGGGCCGGACATCGCTATAGATAATGATGGGAAGCACATTAAGATGGAGGACACATATGTTTGGGCGCTGGCAAATAAGCGCCCAAAGATTTACCAGCCGCTGCGCTCGCACTATGTTAAAGAATTATTTGCTTATCTCCGCCAGCATCTTAGCCTTCATCATTTCCTGAAATGCTTACTGATTGCAACTGGCAACTTTGTACTGGGGCCAGACATCGCTATAGATAATGATGGGAAGCGCCTAAAGATGGAGGAAACATATGTTTGGGCGCAGGCAAATGATCGCCCAAAGATTTACCAGCCGCTGCGCTCGCACTATGTTAAAGAATTATTTGCTTATCTCCGCCAGCATCTTAGCCTTCATCATTTCCTGAAATGCTTACTGATTGCCGGTACTGTTTCACATAAATCTTTTTATTCATTATGAACAAATGTGCTAAAACAAAGGATCAAGAATTATGTGATCTTTCCTACCATAATAATTTCAGTTACTACTTCTACTGAAGAGGGGTTACAGAGCCAACCAGATGTTGGTAGGGATAGTTGGCCGCCAGGAATCTGGCAACTTTGTACTGGGGCCAGACATCGCTATAGATAATGATGGGAAGCGCCTAAAGATGGAGGATACATATGTTTGGGCGCAGGCAAATGAGCGCCCAAAGATTTACCAGCCGCTGCGCTTGCACTATGTTAAAGAATTATTTGCTTATCTCCGCCAGCATCTTAGCCTTCATCATTTCCTGAAATGCTTACTGATTGCACTTGCAGGTACTGTTTCACATAAATCTTTTTATTCATTATGAACAAATGTGCTAAAACAAAGGATCAAGAATTATGTGATCTTTCCTACCATAATAATTTCAGTTACTACTTCTACTGAAGAGGGGTTACAGAGCCAACCATTGATGTTGGTAGGGATAGTTGGCCGCCAGGAAACTGGCAACTTTGTACTGGGCCAGACATCGCTATAGATAATGATGGGAAGCGCCTAAAGATGGAGGACACATATGTTTGGGCGCTGGCAAATGAGCGCCCAAAGATTTACCAGCCGCTGCGCTCGCACTATGTTAAAGAATTATTTGCCCATCTCCGCCAGCATCTTAGCCCTCATCATTTCCTGAAATGCTTACTGATTGCAGGTACTGTTTCACATGAATCTTTTTATTCACTATAAATAAATGTGCCAAACAAAGGATCAAGAAATATGTGATCTCTCCTATCAGAATAATTTCAGCTACTTCTACTGAAGAGGAGTTACAGAGCCAACCATTGATGTTGGTAGGGATAGTTGGCCACCAGGAATCTGGCAACTTTGTACTGGGGCCAGACATCGCTATAGATAATGATGGGAAGCGCCTAAAGATGGAGGACACATATGTTTGGGCGCTGGCAAATGAGCGCCCAAAGATTTACCAGCCGCTGCGCTCGCACTATGTTAAAGAATTATTTGCCCATCTCCGCCAGCATCTTAGCCCTCAGTATTTCCTGAAATGCTTACTGATTGCAGGTACTGTTTCACATGAATCTTTTTATTCACTATAAATAAATGTGCCAAACAAAGGATCAAGAAATATGTGATCTCTCCTATCAGAATAATTTCAGCTACGTCTACTGAAGAGGAGTTACAGAGCCAACCATTGATGTTGGTAGGGATAGTTGGCCGCCAGGAATCTGGCAACTTTGTACTGGGGCCAGACATCACTATAGATAATGATGGGAAGCGCCTACAGATGGAGGAAACATATGTTTGGGCGCTGGCAAATGAATGCCCAAAGATTTACCAGAAATAATCTCAAGACACTGAACCTGCAAATTCGAGCAGATGTACCTAAGGACGGAAACTGTTTTTTTCACGCAGTTGTAAATCAGCTGAAAAGAATAGGCAATAAGGATCATGCGACATACGCCAATCATGTCATCCTGAGGGCTGCAGCAGTGCAATTCTACAGAGATATGGTAGGTTGGTATAGGCATGATAGGGAAGCCGATGCAGTGGCCTAGGCTAGAGTTTTCAATGATGGGGGAGGGCCCACAATCTGGTCCTTGTCATGAACAAAACACAGGTATGGAGTAGAATAACCCATCACAGAGAGACAATGCCAATATGTGTTCAGGAACAAGTGCGACAACGATACCCAAATCCTCCAGGCGTGCCCTTCCTTGGATATAATTATATAGTATACCGCAAGTGATGAAGCATTTATTTAGGCCTACATCATATTTCATCTGGCGACTGATGAGAATAAAGTTGTTCTATAAATTGAACTTCAATTTAACGTTACGAATTTAAGATCATCTCTCTCACTAAAATGGTGTTTAGGGCGCTTATTCCTCCGGAAACGAAAACCTACGCAAAGTTTCTAAAGAATGATTTGAACATGCCTTAGCGTAAGATTGCTCAGAAGTGCAACATATCTCACAGTAGTGTCAGCCGAATCACAAAAGCATCATTGCCTAGCAGCATTTGCTGCCGAAAAGTAGCACAGGGATGTGAAAAGAAAACACCACCCGGTCGACCAAGAATCATAAGTGTGAGGACAGAACATTAGGAGGTCGTATTCAAAAAAAATCGCTGTGCAATTGAGAAAAATTTCAATTTACCCCCGGCTCTGTAATTGGTACAGTCCCATTCTGCCTCGTGTCGTGGCATGGTCTCATTGGCGCATGCGTGATGGACTGTTTGTTGCTCTACCTCCCTCCGCGGGCTCGTTTGTGGCGCATACGTGGTGCTCCCGTTCATATCCATAATGTTTCATGCTTTCTATGCAAGAGGTTGGTGCTCGTTTTCGCTGAAGGGGGAATACATTTGTAATCTTCAGCTTTTCTACACCGATATTTTGACTTACTTTTTGCTGCATTCTGAGTCCTGATTTTATGTATTGAGGCCTGTGTGCGGTTCTGTTTTTTACCTAAATGATTTGCCGTTCATAAAGGACATTATCATGGGTAGGAACGCAACAAAAAGAGGAACCAAACGGTCTGCAACGTCAGCCAATCTTCCAGCTAGAGGACGTCGGAATGTGCCAGATCATTCAGCAGTCAGGGAAACCCGATCACAAGCACGCGCTATGGCGCATTTGATAAGTGCGGTAGTTCAAGACAGCGTCAATAACAACGCCAGAGGTAATGTGGAACCCCATGTAGAACCCGTTGCATTGAATGCGGGACCCCCGGATTTTCCCCCGAGACGACCAGCTGGATACGATTTGTCTCGCGTGACGAAATTGGCGGGAATATTCATAATAACACCCAAGGCAAAGATCCCCGCAAATACCTGGGTTTACAAGTTCTGGGGCACCAGTTGCCATGGTTTCAGCACTATCTTATGCCCAAGTTGTAACAGGCCATTCATCGAATATTTACAGTCATCCTATTCAAGTCAGCGCTCAACGGCCACCTGCTGAAAACTGTTATGTGGTTCCAAGTAATCCCCTGATTAACCAGGCGAATCAGGCCACATCGTCAACTTTAAGTTTGAATCAATATACGAGATCGGGAGGTAACTTTGTATCACACGCTGGAAATGGGACTATGTTTATGAATTCCAACGTAGCTAGGGCCGCATCTTCCGTCGTTTCGTCGGGTATTTCCAACTCAGGACCAGTGTTTCAACACCCTAACATGTGAGTCTAGGGTTATGACTTCAAAATGTAAATGTAATTGAAAACATGGCGATGGATTTAGATAAAGAGGTGAAAGTAGCTGAGGGACATTCAAGCGATTAGTTAAATGTTAGAACAGACAGAATACAGAATACCTTAATTGGTTTAATTTATCATGAACATCGCAAGGTGTTTATAATTTTGGATGTTGTCAAGCTGGCTTAAGATAGTATTAGTAGATGAAGTGCTTACCCAGTTAAGTAATTTCTGTAATTCAACAACCCCGTTATAAAAGTCACTTGTTGTAAAAAGTTCTTTATGCTAAAATAATAATAACAGATTTTTAAATATGAAACTTCCATATGGGTCAACAATGTATGGAAGTTTCAACTTTATTCCGGTAATTATTAATTCAAAGTAGCAGACTCTAATTGTGTATGATATAATTTGTTGAATGGCCAGACAGTCTTGATTTTGGTGCATTATGTAATTTTCCATGCAGGGAAGCATGTCACAGACTGCAAGATGCATAGACAATGTACATTTATGTGCCCCTACACATGTAATGTCACAATAAACTCCAATTTATTGTACTCACATTTTCAGCTTTTTTCCATGTGGTTCATACATACAGGGTGTCTCAAAAAAATTAGGACTCTGTTTCATGACAGTGTAATTCTTATTATAATCATTGGACCATGACCAATTTAGTCTCAATGTAAAGCCCAATTAATTATTATGATATCCTGAAAATATAAGATCGATCCGATGCAAAATGAGAAAACTAGCGTACTTTGCGTAAACCATGTCATTTACTGGTTTGTACAATGGGATCTACATGTACAGACCAGTAAATAACATGGTTTACGTTTCAATACGTTATAATAATTGTCAACATAGTAAATAATCTATCAGTCAATAGCAATAATTTGGTAATCCATTTGATTCTGGCACAAATCAATACTTGCTAAAAAAATCTGCAAAACAGATGCATGCATATTCTGTGCAAATTAAAAAAAGTTTTGTTAAAGTTCTCGAACCCACTGTGGATGGTTCATTGAGTTACAAGTCGAGCACTTTCATGTTACTCGACTGTTACTGTGTGAATTCCCATTGTACAAACCAGTAAATGACATGGTTTACACAAAGTACGCTAGTTTTCTTATTTTTCATCGGACTGATCTCATATTTTCGGGATATCTTAATAATTAATTGGGCTTTACATTGAGACTAAATTGGTCATGGTCCAATGATTATAATAAGAATTACACCGTCATGAAAAAGAGTCCTAATTTTTTTGAGACACCCTGTAGTATTTGAACATTGTTTAAAATTCACTTTTTTAGGGCAATTGTTGTTGTGCAGTGAAATTTTTCAGGATTGTCGTCCAAATTTTCATGTGGCTCCAGCATACGTTATCCCTTGAATGGTAAATGATACCTTTAACTTGTATTTTATTTGTGACACATGATCTGTCTTTGTTTAAATTACTTAGTTGAACAATGCTACAACAGAGGAAGGTCTAAGAGAGGCGATTGATGTGGTTGGGGATTGGGCGGCAGGAAACGGTTATAACAACATTTACAGCACAAATTTAGCAAGTAAAGAAATAGCAATCAAGACTTTATTGCAACAGCATGTCTTCCACAGGTAAATAATCAATGCATATTGTTTAATAATACCATAAAAAAGTATAATATAATTGTTTTACACCAATTACATTGAACCCTCTGCTGAATCCTGTTCTAAAGGATTCATTGACAAGCAAAATGCGATCAAGAAGAAGGAGAAGAAAAAGACCAGTGTGTAGCTCCGGCACCGCCAGAGGAAGATGTACCTTCCATTCAGATCAGGGTATTGTCATTTCGAGACACAACTACAATGCCCAATCTCATCTCTCCGAGTTGGAAGAGGACCAATTCCTGGACCAGCTTGCCGATGCCGCTGATAAGATTGACGGGGAATCCAACTCATCTGATGATGACCTCTACAGTTTTGGACTTGGAGATTTTCGCGTGGCAGCGACATCGTCGATTGATTTCGCGTGGCAAGAACTTCTTCATTCTTTTTTTGGACCGAGTGGTCAACAGACGTCCTCACTCTCTCTCTCTCACGACGACAGCGATCATGGAAACGGCTACTAAAAAGAAGACACAGCGAGCTGGTCAAAGACATAAGAAAAAGCCTGCCCCTCTACCATTGCCTGAACCCTCACTGAGGGAAGTACCCTTGCAGCCAGCCGCAGTGGGCCAACACAACCCACCAAATGGTGAATTGGCTCAGGCACAGTTTGCCCCGCGAGTTGCCGCGGAACCGCAGCAACGGCCGCGTCCTTTAGCGCTATACACAGAGACGACTAATTGGCCGAGGGCCATTATAGGGCCTAGGGTTATACCTGTTGCGCCTACACCGCAGCCCGCACCTGCGCGGCCACGTATTAATTATAATAATTTAGGACAGAGAATTGCCAATACTCATACCCTAAGAGGTATAACACCCGAAGTTATGAGAAGGTTCCACCAATTACAAACGGCAAATCCTGACAGGGAATTTCATCAGGTATTGGCAGTATTACGACAACCTCAAGATAATGAAAGACCATTATGGCAACATTAGAGTGTTTGTTTCATTATTATCGGTACTAATTTGTTGGCTTTATTGTTTACAATTTCTAGTAAAAGTTTTTGTCAAATAACTTTCAGTTAGTGGTAACAACAATGTAGCTAAGAGGGCACAATATTGTATAATTATCGCAGTTGATGTTTTATAAATTTTTCATACTCGGTTTTTGTGTTTGTTTTGGAAGCACCAATTATGACAAGGGTATTCATATTAAAAACCATGAATATCATATCACTGTCTAAATATAATAAATATATGTGTCATGAGTTGCCACATAGTACACACCACGATTGCTAAGTGCTATAGTTTTGAACAGTGACAGTGGGTCATAAAAAAACACCATTATGCTTCAGGTGCCATCAGAGCGGGCACAAGGATTGCCATGAAATGGACACTTACGACCAGGCAAAGAGGAAGTTGGAGGAGAGGAGACGGGTGACTGAGGAGAAGGAGCGAAGGGTGGCGAAAATGGAAAGAGATTGGGCATGGCATGCGAGGTGGACAAACCAGGAAAAAGGAGAGAGCATGGAGGATCATATACAAGTAGGATGGTTAATCTATGGATTTGTGACAGAAATAACTTTCATTCTGGTGGGGTTGCTGTTGGGTATTCTCTGGCGTTTCGAAGGACGGACCCGAGAAGAGATAGGGGAGTGGAATAGACGGGCCATGTGGGCCGAACGACAAGAAACAAAGTTGAACTGGATTGTCAGATGGTGGGGCCAACAGGATTCTAGATTAGTTGTTGAACAGCGGAGGTGAACCAAGCATTTCATTTCATTCACAGTCCTATTTCGATTACTAGAAATTTAGTATTTCATTGTTACTCCATTATATAGGTATCGTGACTTCCACAAGAGGCCGCTTGTAGGCAGGAAATTCTTGATGACGCTTAATAGTGAGTCGGAAAATAAATATGACAGTGGTGCTGTGTTAGTGGTGCCGCTATCCATTTGGGGACATTCCTCAAAATCTTCATGATATCATCACCAATGATTCATCCCCACAACAAAGTGTCAAAGATGTTGCAGAGGAAGTCATTGGTAGAGTTCCATCCCGGTTTTGTGGGATTATTTCTGAAGGGCTGGAAAAAGGGTGTGTCTACAGGAAGCTTTAGACCTATCTTCCAAGGATGCAAATAAGAAGAAAGCAGTGTCAAAAGGTTTCTGAGCGCGACTACTGGAAAACGCCATCGCTTTTGGCTTAGAACTTCGCTGTGATGTTCCAGCTGATGGAAACTGTTTTCTACCATTGCATTGAAGACCAGATGAAACGTGCCATGTTCGGTGGACAACAATGAAAAGCAACTTAGCTTCGAAGAGACGTTGTGGACTACCATATCAGTAGCTTTATAAGTTCAAGAGGCTTACTCTAATTTATAGGAATCCACATCGAATTAGCTTTTGTTTTCAGTAAGATTGTCCGATCATATGCTAGTATTATTAGGCGGTAGCCTATGAGTGGAAAACAAAAACGCTTACCATTTTAATCTCAGTTTCAAACAACTAACAAATTCATATGAAACTTGCAAAGCCCACCATTGATGTTGGTAGCGAAAATTAGATGCCAGGAATCTGGTGACTTTGTACTAGGGCCGTACATTGCAGTAGATGTTCATGGGAAGCGCCTGAAGATGGAAGACACTTATGTTTGGGCACTGGCAGATGAACGCCCAAAGATTTACCAGTCGCTGCGTTCGCATTACATTGGTGAATTGTTTGCCCACCTCCGCCAGCATCTTAGCCCTCATCATTTCCTGAAGTGATTGCTGATTGCAGGTACTGTTTCACATAAATCTTTTTATTCACTATTATATGAACAAATGTGCTAAAACAAAGGATCAAGAAATATGTGATCTTTCCTATCAAAATAATTTCAGTCACTACTTCTACTAAAGAGGAGTTACAGAGCCAACCATTGATGTTGGTAGGGAAAGTTGGCCGCCAGGAAACTGGCAACTTTGTACTGGGGCCAGACATCGCTATAGATAATGATGGGAAGCGCCTAAAGATGGAGGACACATATGTTTGGGCGCTGGCAAATGAATGCCCAAAGATTTACAAACACTACAAAGGTGAATTGTTTGCCAATCCCCGCAAGCATCTTAGCCCTCATCATTTCCTGAAATGCTTACTGATTGCAGATATACTGTTTCACATAAATCTTTTTATTCACTATGAACAAATGTGCTAAAACAAAGGATCAAGAAATATGTAATCTTTCCTATCAAAATAATTTATGTCAACTTCAATCCTGATTTATAATATGCCATGGTGCATGAATGATGTGCTAAACATTGGAGACATATAACAAGTCGTACAGATGGCATTCGAAGATGGGCAGATTGAAAACATGAGAGGTTCATATAGGTGCCATAGTACCCATTAATTTCCTGTAATACGGATGTGATAACCGTGGCCTCAACATATACCAGGCAAGTACATAATACTTATCACATAGAATTGTAGTCAAGCGCGAAGCGTCTTTGCATCATTTTTATTGCTGAGCAGTTTGATTGGCAAAACCATCAGCAAATGTGACACACTTACTCTCTTTTAGATACAGAGGTTTTGGAGGCTGGCCCCGCATGCAGACAAGGACGAGACACCGTACCCAGAGAAGTAAGTAAAACTTTACAGTTTTGAAGCCAAGGGAGAAAAACGGACAAGGAATACACAGAGACAATTCTAAGAAGTGTTTACGCTCAGGGAATTATTTCAAATCTATTTGCCAGGACATAGGAATTCCATTAGCCACTGAGAAGACCGAAGTTCCAGTAACTCTGTTAATTTTCTTAGGCCTTGAATTAGTTTCCCACTCACAAGTTGTTCTCGTCCCCCAGGACAAAGATGCAGCATGTGATGCAGCATCAATTAGCACTATGCTTGCAAAACACAAAGCTACTTTAAAACAGATTCAGCAGTTAATTGGTTCAATGCAATTTGCTTGTAGGGCGCTAGTTCCTGGAAGAGCATTTATAAGGTGACTGATTGATTTAACATAGGGTGTTAAGAAACCACATTATTTCAAACGACTAACAAATAGGGCGAAAGGTGACCTCAAGATGTGGCTGACATTTTTCAACAACTGTTATCAGCGTGTCGGCGTTATTAGATCGAAAATAGTAATGGTCCACACCCCTTCACATGCACGTCTTGTTATACTCAGGTCCGAGACATCGAAAGCCATCTTCGCAAAAGACGAAATAGAAAATATGAAAGTGGAAAAAGAATAGGAAAGACAGGATTCCGTCATGGTTATGCGACGAAATTCGAGGCGCATTCTGCTTTACAGAAATCAACCAAACAACCTAGCCCCATAGAAACATCAACAATTGTGCCTGGAAAGTCGTCTTATGGAATCCTGTGTCAAAAACAACCTAAAGCAGCTAGTCAGTAATTTGATGATGTTATTTGAGAAAGACATCGACTCGGAAAAGCCTATGCAATAATTAAAAACCTGATCGTGCAACTAAAGAGTGGTCGCAATCATCACTTCACAGATGACATAAAGAACGTGAGCACGATGTATTGCAAAAAGCTAGGCGGGACGAGTTACAAGTTGTTTTAGTGACTGTTTGGTCTTTGTAGCAATACAACTTGCGATAACATGACTTCGGGCACCAAATTGTCTCCGGGGTTAAACCTAGAGGTTTTTGACAAAGCTGCTGAAGTGTATAGCGGACAACTGGTTGTAGATTGCAGTGATGATGCAAGGACAACTAGAAGCATTCAGCCACATAGTAATACCGCGATATCCCGCAACTACTGAAGGGATGTAATGAAAATAAAAAGTTACCTGCACAACAGCAATTTTCCCTTGAAAAATGGCTGAATATCACATAATTTTACATGCACAGACAACATTTTACATGGGTAAATGTTGTTTAAATAGTACCGTTTCAAAAAGAATGATTAACTTTTGGGCAAAAATCATATCTGGCAATGAAAATAAATTAACTTACCGCATATATAATCTCATTAAATGTATGCATGATGACAATGAAAATACTTTCAAGTCCAAGTGGTTAACCAAAATTCAAGATATCTTGAACACAAGTGGCTTAAGTGATATTTGGATTAATCAAAGTAGTATTCTAAATACAAAACAGCTGAACAATATTATTAGTTATAGATTAAATGATATTGATAGACATAATTGGCACACTGATGTATCTAACAATAGCCAAAGTAGTTTATATAGGATAATTAAAACAGAGTTTCAGTTTGAACCTTACCTATTATTATTAGACACCAAACATAGAATTAGTCTTTGTAAATTTAGATGTAGAAACCATAAATTACCTTGTATGTTAGATAGATTTGATACAAGTCTTGCAGATGATAATGCCGACAAGTGCTGCAAATTATGTAGTCTTAATATTATTGGTGATGAATTTCATTACCTGTTTGAATGTGACTTTTTCAATAACGATAGAACAAAATACCTGTCTTCATACTTCAGAAATCGTCCAAACACTTTTAAAATGAACCAACTATTTAACTCCAACAAATTCCTGGTGCTAAAAAAACTTGCTCACTTTGTAAGAAATATTATGTTCAAATTTGTGTAACTAGCTTTTCTAAGTTCCTATTTATGTACATGTATTAATACATTCTATTTTATCCATTGTATTTTTATTATTATGTTATTGTTGTATCTCTGTTACCCTGATGGGGTCTAACGAGATTAATAAAAAAACATGCACAGAGCCAAAGTTACATGCAGTCAAGCGTGAAGCGTCTTTGCATCATTTTTTATTGCTGATCAGTTTGATTGGCAAAACTATCAGCAAATGTGACACACTTTCTCACTTTTAGATGCAGAGGTTTTGAAGGCTGGCCCCGCATGCAGACAAGGACAAGACGCCGTTCCCAGAGAAGTAAGTAAGACTTTAAAGTATTACATCAGGAAGCCATGGGAAAAAACAGACAAGGAATTAACAAGAGACAATTTTAAGAAGTGTTTACACCCAGGGAATTGTTTCAAATCTATTTGCCAGGACATAGGAATTCCATTAGCCACCGAGAAGACCAAAGATCTGGTAACTCTGTTAATTTTCTTAGGCCTTGAATTAGTTTCCGACTCACAAGTTGTTTGCGTCCACCAGGACAAAGATGCAGCATAATGACCCATCAATTGCAAAAAACAAAAAACTACTTACAGATTCCGCAGTTAATCGGTTCAATGCAATTTGCTTGTAGGGCGCTAGTTCCTGGAAGAGCATTTATAAGGTGACTGATTGATTTAACATAGGGTGTTAAGAAACCACTATGATCAGCTGTGAAATAATCTCGAGACACTGTACCTGCAAATTCGAGCAGATGTACCTAAGGACGGCAACTGTTTTTTTCATGCAGTTGTAATCAGCTGAAAAGAATATGCAATAAGGATCATGTGACATACGTCAACCATGTCATCATAAGGGCTGCAGTTTTACAGAGATATGGTAGGTTGGTATAGGCCTGATCAATGTTGATGTTATCTTTGTGTACATTTCTATGTGTAATTTGTTGTTTTTATACCATTGTAATAACCATGTACAATGTAATTCAGCTTTTAGCTGCGATTTGGTGATAATAAACTATGAACTAGGAAGGTACAGGCAGAAAGTATTGTAACAAAAATCTATTTCAGCTCTTATTTGTGAGAGTTAACATTTTAAATTGTATTGTATTTAGACTGTTCTTTGTACTATTAATATCATGGTTGAAGAGAACTTTGAATAAATACCTGGCCAAAATATTGAATACAGTAATTGAGGGCCAATATATTGAAACATAAATTGAGCATTAGTACGATTGTGTTATTTTATAGAGTTTGCCAGGTCGGATATAAATTTATTTGAGTGGCCCTTGTCTACCGAGGCTATACCGCTACAAATTGGTGGCAGCGGTGGGATACTGGCAACTATATGAAATTTCATAATGGCACACACAAATTGGCCCCATAGTTTTTAATTTGAGGATTCAAACAATGAAACGTTACAAGAATGGGAAACACTTGAGGAAATGTACAATTTAAGACATAAGTTAGAGGAAACAAGGCAAAGTAAAGAACAATCAGCAAAGGAGGCACAGAGGGTTATTGACCAGAAGAACGATGAGGTTAGTGAGTTAAATGAAGTGTTGAAAAAGAAGGAGGATGATTTAAAATCTTTCAAAACAGATATGTTAATGGAATGTAGAGAATTGAAAGCCGAGATAGATCGGTTAAACAAGGATAAGTACAAAGGTTTGGCAAAAGTAAGTGCAGAAACACCAGAGTGTTTGTCTGATCCTGGTGATCAAGGTATAATAGTCCAGGCTACGCAAGTCAACATGAGGAGCTGCCACATTACAGGGGATATGTTCAGGAGGAACAGGTGAGATATAGAGATAAGATGAATAAAAAATACTATGAATAGACTAACATACAGGAAGGTATAGGGACCGACCGAAAAGGGAGGTCCACCCTGAGAAATATGACGGTAAGAGACCATGGGCTAATTACAAGGTACACTTCAGGGCATGTAAGGAGTTAAATGGATGGAGCGTTGGCACGCTACCAAAGGAGTCACAGCAGCATTTCGCAAAATCAGCACTGGGGCGAAAAAAAATGAAGGCAAGACTTGGCACGTAGAGCTAATGCAGGGATCAATGTGCAGCTTGAACCTACCCTCCTCAAGCATTCACCTGTATTCACCTTTCTTCAGGATAAATTAGGTCGAGATTAGGTCTATCCTGCAATTTGTAGGGTGAAGATTCACCTTAGTGCACCATGTAAGTTCAATAGTAATATGTGGGAGAAGTTGAAATATAGGTGAAGATTCACCATAGATTCACCTGTCCAATGTATAAATTAGTTCAAGATTCACCTCTCCAAAAATATTACTAGGCAAAGATTAGGCGTCTTATCTTTGACTAACCTTGAGGAGGGTAGGTTCAAGCTGCACATTGATCCCTGCATAAGTGATAAAGGTGCAATGGTGAAGAATCACATCTACTGGTCAATGGACAATTGTGACAATGATGTAGATAAATTACGGAAGAACCTGGACAGCTGCATAACACATTTTCAAAACAATCATTCGAATTGCCACCACAGTTCCAACTGCCAAGAAATATCATATGTACCTAGCTTCATAATTTTAAAAAGTGCAATAGCAGTGAAACTTCTCACAGACTTCATTCATTCTCATGTTGTCTACAAAAATGCCAATGACTACATTTTTGCCAAAGACACTGGATATGTTGAAAGTTGTAACAACAGTGGTCTCATGTTTCTAGACAAACGGATCTACTATAAAAAGAAATCAACTTATGAAATGAGACAAAATGTGTGGGTTCTAGACTGGAACGAACATGTAGATAGACCTTATACTTCTAGAAGTACAACAATGTGTGCTCAAAAGGAACGCCAGAATTGTGGCAAGAAGAGACATATTAATAAGACTTATAACTTTGTAGAAAAACTGTTCGATAACTGGCAAACAGAGCAAAAATGACATTGCAAGTAAAAATCTTTGATTATTCTTCTGAAATATATTGATAATGAGCCACATCGGACTTATTTTCCTTTACTCTGATTCTTATTCTAGCTCATCATGAATTGCAATAATTTAATTCACCATTCAAAATACATTCCAAAGAAATTTTGCTATCATTACATGCAATTAGGACTGTATATTATATTGAGAATGGATGCATACACTTTTCATTTGATAGCCATTTGAAGTGGAAGAATGAATGCCGAATGGGTCTCTGTTTCCCTATTTTAACTGCTCGTTGCTAATTGTTTTTCTTGCAAGATATGTCATGTATGTTGATGATGTTCTGACCTGGCTGACATTTGTTTGGAATATGCAGCCCGAGACGGCTGTGTCCTGGTAGGGGGCTCTGTAACAAAAATAGATTTCAGCTCTTATTTGTGAGAGTTAACACTTTAAAGGCCATTCTTGTTTTACTATTAATATTGCGAAAGTCGCCGATTGTTAATCTGAAGAACCAATCAGATTCGTTCTTTTGGATCACATATGTCTAGACCAATCAGCATCGTTTAAATATTGTAGCTCTATCTGGTATATAAATCTCAAATTATCACCAATTTCTTCACTTCTGACCCTGATCATACTAAACATACACGGAAAATATTAATAAACTAGTTGGCTCAGAAGTCCCGACTATTTTTTCTTGGATTACCTCGGCTATCGGTGCCAGATTCCAAGTGGCGCGTGTTTGTGGTTTGATGAGAAATCAGGTATAAAAATGACTTAAGTAATGTCCGGTTGCTTTGGTTCTTTTGTTAGTGTGGCAATGTTGAGTTTTAAGGTTTATTGAACTTGGATCCTATGTAACATCCTAATGGGGATGAGGATTTGGTATTGGATAATTAATATAATACTGCTACACGAGAGTTGGACCAAGGACCAGGTTTTAGTCATTTAGGATTAATTCAGGTTTTATGATCAACATTATTAGGCTTTTGTACACAGGTTGAAATTGTATTGTATTTAGACTGTTCTTTGTACTATTAATATCATGGTTGTGACTATGTAGATGTTAAAGAGAACTTTGAATAAATACCTGGCCAAAATATTGAATACAGCAATTGAGGGCCAATATATTGAAACATAAATTGAGCATTAGTACGATTGTGTTATTTTATAGAGTTTGCCAGGTCGAATA
Organism: Ophiura sarsii; assembly: GCA_035610835.1. NCBI lineage: Eukaryota > Metazoa > Echinodermata > Ophiuroidea > Amphilepidida > Ophiuridae > Ophiura > Ophiura sarsii. The sequence continues at coordinate 42,237,886 of CM069448.1, forward strand.
TAAATTCATTTGAGCGGCCCTTGTCTACTGAGGCTATACCGTTACAGTATGTAAAGCTTATTGTAGCAATATCATATGGCAAAGATATAAACTGCTCATAAAAAGTATAGAAACACTTAGAAATGATTCAATATATAACGGCTCGAAAGGGTATGCATTAATCGAAGCCAAGAACCAAGTGCATAATTTTGTTCTGCGTATTTTGACGCCTCGATCGATGAGATACGATGTTGCGGAGCGGAGTTATTGTCATTTCAATGGTCGTGGGTCCAGTTTCAAAAGTGACAATCATCCTATAGAAAGAGGTGTGCATTACTGTTTAGAATGATCAGATTCATGCTTTTCAATAGGGATGAGTGTCACTTTTGAAACTGGACCCACGATCATCGAAATGACAACAACTCCGCTCCGCAACATCGTATCTCAACGATCGAGGTGTCAAAATATGCAGAACAAAATTATGCACTTGGTTATTTGCTTCGATTAATGCATACCTTTTCGAGCCGTTATATATTGGATCATTTCTAAGTGTTTCGATACTTTTTGTGAGCAGTTTAGTAAGGTGTCACTCTTACGACAGAATGAGCAGAGAGTTTTTTGCCAACTTTATTAGCAGCAATTTTAAACAGATGTTTTATGCTGCAGACAAGGATTCAACCACATGGGTACAAGATGGAGATCCATCACAGAACAGCAAGAAGGCAAAGAATGCCATGCGCGAGGTAGAGTCAAACCTTCGAAGTATTCCTCCTCGCAGTCCAGATATTAACCTTATTGAGAACATTTCATATCATGAACAATACACTTCGGAGGGATGCAATTGCTAAGCGGATAGACCGGGAAAACATGGCAGCCTTTCAACAGCGTGTGATTAATGCATTGCATACATACCTATATTGCCACTATTGACAAACAATTCCATCCATGACCGGACATTTGAAGAAAATCATTAAGAAGGGAGTAAGGGAGTATTCAAAATATTACGCTATGCAATTGAGAACAAAATTCAATTTACCCTCGGCTCTGTAAATGGTACAGTCCCATTCTGCCTCGTGTCGTGGCATGCGCCAGCATTGGCGCATGCGTGATGGGCTGTTCGTTGCTCTTACCTCCCTCCCCGGCTCGTTTGTGCATGCGCGTATCCATATTGTTTCATGCTTTCTATGCAAGAGGTTGGTGCTCGTTTTCGCTGAAGGGGGAATACATTTTTAATCTTCAGCTTTTCTACACCGATATTTTGACTTTCTTTTGCTGCATTCTGAGTCCTGATTTTATGTATTGCTGCCTGTGTGTGGTTCTGGTTTTTACCTAAATTATGTGCCGTTCATAAAGGACATTATCATGGGTAGGAACGCGACAAAAAGAGGAACCAAACGGTCTGCAACGTAAGCCAATCTTCCAGCTAGAGGACGTCGGAATGTGCTAGATCATTCAGCAGTCAGGGAAACCCGATCACAAGCACGCGCTATGTTGCGCATTTGACAAGTGTGGTAGTTCAAGACAGTGTCAATAACAACGCCAGAGGTATTGTGGAACCCTGTGTGGAACCCGTCGCATTGAATGCGGGACACCCGGATTTCCCCCGGGACGACCAGCGAGATACGGTTTGTATAGTGTTGTGCCGCGTGACAAAATTGGCGGGAATATTCATAATAACACCCAATTCAATTCAATTCAATTCAATTCAAGGTTTAATAAACATATCATTCTCGCAGCAAAATGCTGAATTACAACAATATTTACAATATGTAATATATAGAAAAATAGAAACAATATATTCATAGAAATAACTAAGCATGCAAAACACAACAACCCACCCCCTATTGGAAACAGAACTATAATGTATGATTTAAGAGTTTGACCATGTATGGAATTGAGCTACGAGCGTAACGCAGGGTACGTGTTTTAGGAACAGTTATTTTGTGAGCACTACGGAGAGTCATATTATGCACTTGTTCATCTCTAGATTTTGGTAACCAACCACGGAATTCATTAGATTTTAAAAGGGATTTAGCAAAGTTTAAACAAAGTTGGTCTCTACGGTTCCTGAGTTCCGGAATAGCACATGTTATTAAGGCATCCTGATAGCCTATGTAGTTAAAACCTAAGATGATTCTACACGCCCTCTTCTGAATACGCTCCAAATCATAGTGGAGATTTTCTGTCAGACCAGGATGCCATACTGGTAGAGCATACTCAAGAAGGGGGCGAACAAAACCAACATAGATTGTTACCAGGTCTTTAACACTTAGCCCATGCCGTTTTAGGATGTTAAGCATAAATAGCCGTCCACTTGCACGTTTCGTAATGTCACCAATGTGGGTGTTCCATTTCAGATCTTTAGCAATTTTTATGCCCAGAATCTTCACCGTGTCAGTGCAATGAAGGTCTTGATCATACAAACGGAGGGGGGTAAGTATCGGTGGATTCATCGCAAAGGTGACATCCATAAACATGCATTTGGTCGGGTTTAAATTCATATGATTCTCTGTAGCCCATTGTTCAAATTTATCCAAATCATGTTGGATGGTGGAAATTTGTTTTCCCCACACATTTTCTACAATAGTTAAATCATCAACATATTTCAAAGCGAGTTTATTTGGCTCCTCCACTCTGGCAGCATCATTAGCTAAGGCCATAAAGATTGTTGGACCATTCAACGTGCCCTGTGGGACCCCACCTGAGAGTTCACTCCAATCAGACAAAGTGTTATGGTATCTGACACACTGGACTCTGTTAGATAAGAAACTACATATCCAGGGTATGACCCCTGGTCTGGCTCCCATTTTGAGCAGCTTGGGGATCGCAATATTATGGTCTACCCTGTCAAAAGCCTTGCTGAAGTCCGTTATGATTATACGAGATATTGACTTTGGTTTGTCAGCATGTTTTAAGATGTTATCAACAAGCTTTACTAAATAGTGTGAGGTAGACCTTCCTTTGCGATTCCCAAACTGCCCATCATCTATCACAGAATCAATGTCATTAATCAACCAGTCTGTGATGAATGATTCAGCAACCTTTGCAAAATGATCTGTCAATGAAACAGGTCTAAGTTGATTCCATGTAGGTGGGCTAGACTTGGGAATGGGGACCACAATTGCACGCCTCCATTGTGGAGGAACCAAACCTTCTTGAAAGGATGCATTCAAGATATCTGTCAGAGGTTTACTGAGCTCATAAGGGAATTCCCTGATTAATTTTGAGGGTATGCCATCTGGACCCCCTGCCTTTTTCCTCCCAATTTTACCAAGTTTGGCACAAACATCCCAAGGATAGATTTCCGGAAGACTTTCTGGTGCTGGTAGATAGGCAGGCAGAACTGAAATATCAAGAGCTTTAATATCTTTACCAATCGAGATAAAATGATCATTTATACTATTAGCCACGTCCGTGGTATTTGATGGATTAGTACCGGGTGGGGGTTTTATAATAGGTTGGGATTTATTGTTTGTTGTCATCACTCGTATCTGACGATACCATTCGGCTGGGTTAGAGTTTTTATGCCTTTCCACTCTGTTTTTGTAGTAATTTCGCTTATCAGTGGTGATCGAACGCTGAACCTTATTTCTGTAAAACTTCCAAATGAGAGGTTTAGAATGATTGAAAACTTGTTGTCGTTTCTGAATCAGATCTTTTGTTTTCGCCGATATCCAAGGTTTATCTGAAACATGCTGACTAACCTGGCATACCGGAAAATACAAGTTCATATGGTCGTGGATCGTTTCATAAAAGGCATTAGTTTTTTCAACAACACTGTTTGGTTTAAAGACTTCTTGCCAATCATGGTTAGCAATCCATGACCCAAGGCAAAGATCCCCGCAAATACCTGTGTTTACAAGTTCTGCGGCACCAGTTGCCATGGTGCCAAGGAAGAGATGAGCAAAGCCGACCACTGAGGCCGATTCAGATAGCGAACCCGATCCTCCAAGTCCTGGCCAGAAGTCCTACGTTCCACATCAGCACGGCTGGAACAGAGGTCTGCAGGAAATAGATGTCCATCCGTTTGCTGGAACTACACCCACTGGGCCAACGTTTGACAGCTACACCCACTGGGCCAACGTTTGACAGGATGGAGAGTCCATTGAGTTACTTCCTCAAATTCTTTCCGGTCAGCTTGATCATTCAAATTGCAACCTGGACCAGTAGCATTCTAACAAAGGCTGGGAAATTGACAACATCCCTCTTCGAAATCCAGGCATGGATTGGCATCAGGTTGGTCATGGGCCTTGTGCGCATCCCATACTATCAGGACTATTGGTCTACAGAGCCTGGCTACAGGAACAATCTGATAGCTGGAACGATGAGCCGTAGCAGATTTGAGGCATTAACCAACAGCATGGCGTGCACAGATCCCGCTACCAACCCTGAGCGCTACCCGGCAGAGGACAACAAACACAAGTTCAGTTGGATGCGAAAATACCCACTGTACCCACTATAACCAGTGTGGGATGCAGTCCTCCAACTCTGCCATATCAATGTTAACATGGGTCGCTGCATCGCCATTAATGAGGCCATGGTCAAGTATTCAGGGTTTAAGGCCAAGGTGAAGAAATTCTTCATGCCCCTGAAACCCGTCCGGGCAGGCTTCAAGCTCTACACCTTGGACGATTCCATCACTGGATACATGTTTAATTTCATACCACATCCATGGAACCAAGGCAAGCCCTCCAAGATTGTAGACATCACCTTGGAAGTAGTCAAACCTATTCTTGGTAGATATCATAATCTATTTACAGACAAGCTGTATACTTCCATGGCTGTCGGGAGACTCTTGCTGTCCAAGAAGACATACCTGACAGGCGCTGTAGAGTCCAACAGCAAGGGTCTACCCATTGATATTTTATCTAACCAGCTAAAAAATCCCCAGAACCACCTAAAGATCGAGAGAATAATTTATGTTGACTTTAATCCTAATTCATAGTATGCCATGGTGCATGCATGATGTGCTAAAGTAAACATTGGAGACATATACAGTCATCAAAAAAAGTAACTATACAGGTAATAAATGGGCTTCCAACTCTTAAAATATATATCCTACCTAAAAATATTAAATTTTAAAGTTGTTGAAAAAATTGTCTTCTTTAATATGAGATATTGCACGCTAGGATCAGGTGATTATTGAGGAAGAAGCACTAAAAAATGTAAGGAGAAGTCCGATTTTCATTTTCACATTTTTATTTTCTACACGCGGATCAATCTACGGGTACCTTATCGATTACCGGTAGTGCAATTGGGGGATGCATGCTTAGGTTGGACAGTCGGCCGCATTGTTCCGATGGATCAATACGCCACACACACGCTACCTGTCATTCTCTCCCCCGTGTTGAAATGTAAAATGTGAATTTGAAATTGTGACTTTACCTTACATTTTGGATTGTCGCTTCTTAAATATTCAACCGATCTTAGCGTGTAATACCTCATATTAAAGAAGATGAATTGCTCAACAAGTTTATTATTTAATATTTTTAGGTAGGAAGAATATTTTAAGAGTTAGAAGCCCATTTATTACCTGTATAGTTACTTTTTTTGATGACTGTATAACAAATCGTACAGATGGCATTCGAAGATGGGCAGGTTGAAAACATGAGAGGTTCATATAGATGCCAAAGTCCCCACTAATTTCCTGTGATACGGATGTGATTACAGAGGTAAGTACACAATACTTATCACATAGAATTGTAGTCAAGCGCGAAGTGTCTTTGCATCATTTTTTATTGCTGATCGGTCGATTGGCAAACTATCAGCAAATGTGACACACTTACTCACTTTAAAGATGCATAGGTTTCGGAGGCTGGTCCGCATGCGGACAAAGATAAGACACCGTACCCAGAAAAGTAAGTAAGACTTCACAGTATTACATTAGGAAGCCAAGGGAAAAAAACGGACAAGGAATTAACAAGAGACAATTTAAAGAAGTGTTTACGCCCAGGGAATTGTTTCAAATCTATTTGCCAGGACATAGGAATTCCATTAGCCACCGAGAAGACCAAAGATCCGGGAACTCTGTTAATTTTCTTAGGCCTTGAATTAGTTTCCGACTCACAAGTTGTTTGCGTCCCACAGGACAAAGATACAGCATTATGACCATCAATTAGCACTATGCTTGCAAAAAACAAACTACTTACAGATTCAGCAGTTAATTGGTTCAATGCAATTTCCTCTTAGGGGGACGCTAGTTCCTGGAAAAGCCTTTATAAGGTGACTGATCGATTTAACATAGGGTGTTAAGAAACCACTATGATCAGCTGCGAAATAATCTCGAGACACTGAACCTGCAAATTCGAGCAGATGTACCTAAGGACGGCAACTGTTTTTTCCACGCAGTTGTAAATCAGCTGAAAAGAATATGCAATAAGGATCATGCGACATACTGTTAAGCTTTCAACATTGGCGAGATGGTTGAGGGTGGTAGCTGGATCAGGCGGATTGAGCAATTTGTCAACCATGTCATCCTGAGGGCTGCTTTGCAGATATATGGTAGGTTGGTATAGGCATGATAGGGGTAGTCGATGCAGTGGCCTAGGCTAGGGTTTTCAATGATGGGGGAGGGTGTACGGGCACGGGGGCAGGTATGTAAACGGGGGAAGGGCATAAGCGACTAAACGGTGGGGACACCATCTAGAAACCTAGGCGTAATTGAGTAAAATGTTCTAGTTATACGAGGGGGTATCAAAAAGTTTTAGAAATCACCCAGAAGTGAAGGAGCCAGAAACTTAATTTTGTTATGTGATCCTTCAGACATCTTTACTAAGTCCCTGTGCAAAGTTACAAATTTCTCCTACTATTTGTTACCTGTCCACAGACCGCCATTGTAGAGATCCTCAGATTGACAGCCATTGATTGATTCTCAGATTGCCTCAGATTGTGCTATTCCCAAAACAGCAATAAATAGTTTAGACAGAAAGAGGTCACAGGTCATTACAAATAAGCTTGGTGACAATAAACTTATGGGTAACATATGGTGTACATAGATTGACCTCTAATGACCCCTACAGGACCTATGACCCTTTCTGTCAACACTTTAAACTATTTATTGCTGTTTTGGGAATAACATAATCTGAGGCAATCTGAGAATCAATCAATGGCGGTCAATCTGGGGATCTCTACAATGGCGGTCTGTGGACAGGTAACAAATAGTAGGAGAAATGTGTAACTTTGCACAGGGACTTAGTAAAGATGTCTGAAGGATCACATAACAAAATTAAGTTTCTAGCTCCTTCACGTCTGGGTGATTTCTAAAACTTTTTGATACCCCCTCGTATAACCACATTTTAACCCCCATGTATAAGAAGTTTTTAAGAACTTGTTATACATTTATTCTTGTTCTTGTTATACATATATTATTGTTCAATGGTTCTCCTTTAGTTTAAACATGTTAAATCTAAACATAGAGAAATAATCACTTCATTTTTGATAGAACCCAGAATACACGCGTAAGGTTGGAATGAAGGCAGTTGAAACCAGTGACAGATACATTACGGAAATGGAGAGATCAGGTATATATGACAACATTTATATATTTTGTGTATTAGCAAATTTATTACTGCTTTGATATCTATATGGAAGTCTTGTCGTTAATAGCATCCTGGTCCTCAACATGGCTCATGAGTTTCAATGTCGCAAAATGTGCTGTTATGTCCATCACCCTTAAATAGAAGCCAAGCCTATATCAATACAATATTAATGGCGAAAATCTTCAAAGCTCAGGTATCTCACCATGAATACTATTTCACAAGACCTTAAATGGACAACCCACTGCGAAAAGACTGTAAAAAAAGCCAACAGAAGCCTTGGTATACTCAGGAGAAATTTGCATGCCTGTAACAAAGAGGTAAAAGCCAAAGCCTACCTTGCCATAGTAAGACCTCAACTAGAATATGCAAGTGAAGCCTGGAACCCACACACTCAAAAAGACATAAACAGCCTTGAACAAGTGCAGAGACATACAGCCCGCTTTGTCCACGCTGACTACCGCAGAACGACCCCAGTCACCCCACTTGTCCAGGAGTTGTCATGGACAACTTTACACATCAGACGCCTCTTATGTCAAGCTACTATTTTTTACAAAATTCAACATGAACTTGTAAACATCATCAAAATTCCGTCATACATGAATTATGTTATTCCGTCACAACGCACCACTCACAATCTTAAATACATACAGCCACAATCAAATGTTGATGCCTACAGATACTCGAGGTGGAGTCAAACTTGCTAAGTATTCCTTGCACTCCAGATATTAACCCTAGTGAGAACATATTTCATAACAGAACACGGAGGGATGCAGTTGCTAAGTAGTTAGAGCAGGAAAGAAAACATGGCGGACTTTCAACAGCGTGTGATTAATGCATTGCATGCCGTACCTATACTGCCATTATTGAAAAAAATATTGCATCCATGACCGGACGTTTGAAGAAAATCATCAAGAAGTGAGGTGGTTATATTTAAGTATTGAACTATTTTACTTAATGAATACACCTATGTGGAAACAAACTATATACACCATTTGTACTAAACACAGTCAGATAGAGTTATTTGGTCTTTTTAAAAGCGTACGGGAAAATGGACTTTATTTTAAATCTTCGCGCAACCTGGACAAGTAGCAATCCAACGAAGGCTGGGAAACAAATAACGTCCATTTATGAAATCCAGACATGGATCAGCATCTGGTTGATTATGGGCCTTGTCGGCATCCCATACTAGGATTATTGGTCAACAGAACCTGGCTACAAGAATAACCTTCTTGCTGAAACGATGAGCAGACATAGATTTGAGGCAGTATCTATTCAGGGGGTCGGGTGGCGAGGTGATTAGTCTGTGGTTAGACAGGATGGACTTTGCCCTTAGGGCGGCAAATCCTAACTTGACGGATGCCCAATATAGAATCTAGTTTGTGGTCTTTAATTCCACATCGTCTTTCTGATTCAGCGTATATACTGTGTATACCAGTTTGCCTCTTGGAGTCCGTGATGACTATGAACTTTTGAAGAGAGAGCTTTGTCGGGTGTTTAACAACGATATCGCATTGATAAAGTTTCAGGAATAGCTGACAGCTTGGGTTGGTGCCCAAGGCAAAAATGTTGAAGTATTCTTATCTGATATTACACAATGGTTTGATAGGACTTCCCTACTTACGATGTGGACCAGCAGAATGACGAAGTTTTGAGACGACTTGTAGCAGGCCTTGATGCTTTCTCGAGGGGTCATGTGACAGAATTGGGTATTGATACAATTACTGGCATTGTAGAAATAGTAAAAAATATGGAACGAGCATGGGTTGATTACCAATAAACAGGTTCTTTTGACAGTCCTTATGCACCTTATGTAGCATCTGCTAATGTTAGAACTGACAAAATACCTTGAGACCTTCCAAAACCTCAGTGACCAAACAGATACACCTATCAAAATATGTAAGTTCCCCCCTAGCATATACTAGAATATTTCCAAAAATATTTGATGAATTTAAATAATTGTCAGCTAGAAAGATGCACCCAATTGTACTTGAAATACTCTAGTATATGCTAGGGGGGAACTTACATATTGTGATGGGTGTATGTTACAACAGCAAGTTACAGACCTAGAGGAGAGGGAACAAGAATTGAAGGATAACAATCCTGTCTATTTCAGAAAGGAAAATAGAGCCTTTGTTGACAAAGGAAGACAAGCTAAAGCATCACACACAACCTTGAAGACCCTCGTCCAAGTCAAAAACAATCTTAAGATAGATGAGAAGAACACATGCACTGAAAAAAACCCTTAAAAATGAACTTTCAAATATCGAAAAAATCAGCTGGGCCCTGTAAAGTCAGATTTTACGACACAATGAACTCCCTCAAATTGAAACATGTCGTGTATCACAGCGGGGCTTTAATTGGACCTGATGTTCATAACACCCTGCAACCCGACAGCATTCAGTGTTTTGGTGATATTTTTCAATTGCTGGAACTGAAGACCAAGTCAGCTGGGAAACAAGTTTGATAGCTCTATCAATATTTACTTATACCTGGTAAATGGGACTCTTGTTTAATATTCTTAAATTGCAGTTACGTGGGCTGTAATCCAATTTCCCCGAGGATAAAAAATGTGCTGTACATAAACTCAGGGGAGAATATGAATGTTGAACTGCAGGAGGGCCAGGAGGGCCTCACGTATTGGAAGGGGTTTCTCTGCATAGCCAATACCCTATCAATACATGGTAAGCATAGAAAGTTGTGTTTCTTCCCCAGAAGAGATTATGCTTATTTTAAACATTTATTATACAATCTAGCGACTCCAATTTGTATGGAGAATGATCCAGGCCCAAACCAATGTCTCTGAATCAGAGGAAGAAGATTTCCTCGATCACCAAGTCAATGAAGCCCAGAGATTGGACAGCAAGTCATCAGAAGATGATGATCAGCCACAACCATCAACTTCTGCTGCTCCATCAACACCACTTCCAAGGAAGAGAAGGGCGAAGCAGACCTGACCAGAAATCACACGTTCTAGATGAGCATGGCTGGAATAGAGCTCTTTTGAACAGGAGGTTGATGTTCAGGTGTTTGCTGGGCCTACTGGGCCAACCTTTGACGAGATGTATAGTCCATTGCACTATTTCCTGAAGTTTTTCCGGTCACCCTGATGATGCAAATCGCAACCTGGACAAGTAGCACTCTAACGAAGGCTGGGAAACAGACAACATCCCTATAAGTTTATATTGGTATATAAAAGTGCTTCTGAAACAAATCAAAATGCCACCATGCATATTATCAACAACTCGCAGCATCTCTACAAAACCTCTTATATGCAAAACTTGCGAAGAAAATACTACCCAAATGCCAAATGAACCTGACCATGAAGAGGGGTAGATCACAAAATTAGAAGCTCAACGTGTCAGGTGATTCCAATGTATGCCTGTATAATTCCATTGCACTATTGGTAGGTATCCATCATGACAACAAGGAAGATATTACAAATGCTTACAATCTTGGAAACAGCAAATTCGGGGAAAGATTGTGTATTGGAACAAAACTTAGGAACGATACTTGCAGATATTGAACACACTGATGTGCTACACTACCTAGTATAATAAGCTAATGATTTTGTTTCACCTGATATTTTATTTCGTTACTAGAATCAGGTTTTTCAAATACGTGCCAACTGAAGTCAAAGATGCTCAGCTCACGCCTATCAACGTGTCAGTGATTCCAATTTATCATCAATGAAGTCAAGAGAGCAATATAGGAAGACTTATTTACTTATTTAACTTTTTAATAATACTTTGATTAGGGCTGTTGACGTATCGCAACTTTAACAAAATAAATTATAGAGCTGTTCTTATCGTGATCTATCCTCTGCATGAGCTAATAAGCATAATGATACATTAGAGGAGATCGGTATATCTCAAGATTCCCAGAAGAAATATCATGATCGGGTAGTGCGTTTCCATGACTACATGAAAGGTGATTTGGTTTGGTAAACTTGCTGCTAAATGGTTGGGTTTATGTTACATAGTCCTTGGACATTCAACTAGTCACATTTGTACTATTTTATATTAAACAGGCACTTGATTGACACTCACATGCCTGAATTTCCAGCAGAGGTTAGGCTCACGTACAAGCACAACCACAATCTTAACTGTGCAGATGCATTGAAGTTCAGAGGTGTATCCACTGAAACTGAGCAGAAACTAATAGCACTCTTCTACAAGAAGTACGGATAGCCGACGCTTTGGAAGTGATGAAATTTGATCTTCATGAAGAACATGGTGACGACTATTACATGGTAGCTGCTGACCGGTCTGTCGTTCCGGATGTTCATTATTGTAATAGACGTTGTCGTCACAAATAATAACCCGTAGGTATTTCAATGATGGATGTCAAGCGAATGACGACAACGTCTGAAATGTCAAACAGATGAAAAGAATAAGAGTTATAGAGAGTTATTGTCTTAGTTGCGATGATGAGATTCCCTATGATCTATCGACAGATGTCAAACTCCAACCTACAGGGGCCATCAAGAGCAACTGCAAGGGATTGCCTAGTGCCTTCAAGTCAGAACCAAAGGTGCTCCAACTTTCCAAGTCAAAAACATCGAGAGGGACATACCATGTACGGCAAAATGGTCCTCTGTCTTGCACCTTATGGAAGGACAGCAAGCTTGAAATGTTCCTGTCAACAGCGCATCAGATGACGTCCTTACCGACAGACTATCTATTTTGATGATGCATGCTATCTACAGCCTTGGTCGCTGATGTTGTTTTGGGCGAACCCCCACTAGTTGCTATAGCGAGTCATCATTACTCACGGTGCTAGTGGATACTATACATTATGCATGAATATCAGGCTCACAGCCATTAAGACTAAAAAGGGATTATTATACATTATAGATATCAAGCTCATGGGCCATTAAATGATTAAGACATGGATATCACAGTCTCAATTTACCATCATTCTGTGTTACAGCTCATACCTCCAGCGTACGTCCAGCAAGCCAGGAAGGAAGTAGATGCACGGGCAGCGACAAAGATCTTACTGCTACGAATGTTTGGCAGAGACATTCTGGAAACTCATTCACTGCGCAGAAGTGAGAAGAAGAAAAAACTGGATTGTACAACAACAGATACCATAATAAGTAAGTGTTATTTATTTTGGCTATAGCGATGATCATACGAAGAGAAAAGTGAAAGTATAGTATTTTTCACGCAATTGCCAGTCGTTGCATTACAAAATTGTTGGCAAGTGAAGTACATGAGCTTTTGATGTGTTTTCACTCAAACAATCGGCTTCTAATTCAGAGTCAGAATTCAGCGGGTACTCTTATTGAAATCAAAGCTTATGTAACAGGGGAAATGCATTTGACAGAATTTGTAAAATGTATCAGTTTTCTTGGAAATGCTAGATAAGCTCGATTCTCGACTCATCAAAATGGTTCAAATAATGTGACAGCAATTAAACACGCACAAAACAGAATCGGGAAAGAAAGCTGGATGCAACGTCACAGAATGAACCTGAAAATGGAAGTAGTCAAGTCAAATTTCAACCAAAAATGTTGCAAGAATAATGGGATGGGCAATAAAACTGAAGACATTTCTACGGTTCTGATGGCACTCAAGTGGTCCGTCTTTTTTAGCATTGCAGAAAAAACCCAGGATTCAGTGGAATGGAATTCTAAGCTCATGTAACAGAAAATGCCCCCAGATGGATGCACTTGACAAAATATGTAAATTGCAAAATATTCTAAGAGACATGACTGATGTATCGACACGTCAAAGTGGTTCAAATTTTGTGACGTAATTGAGAAAATTAAGATTGGTATTTCATTGCATATTCCATGCTTTTTGTCGTTGCATATCCCATACTTTAGAAGCAATTGAACACACACTAGTAGATCAAGAGAATAAAGCTGGATGCAACCTGGAAATGGAAGTTGACATGTCAAATTCCAACCAAAATAAGTTGCAAGAATATATGGGGGTGTATGTTCTTCTTTTAACCCAACATTTTTTTTCCATTTGTGAAGTCCCCTTAGTGGTATTACAGAAAAGAAACAGATTAGGAAGGTACTCTTGATGAAATCTATGTTCATGGATCAGGGGAAATACCCCTAGATGCATATAACAGAATTTGTCAAACATGCTTGATGTTTCGCACGTCAAAATGGTTCAAATTTTGTGACAGAATTAAGTTCAAAAAGAAAATTAAGATTGGTATTTCTCTGCATATTCCATGATTTCAAAGCAATTCAAATGTGTTTCTTTTTTTCTCTGTTTCTTTTCCTGCATCAATTTTGAATGTTTGAAGGGGAGGTGGAAGGGGAACTTTCAGGCTACCATTTGCAAATTGGTATTTCACATGACTCTAATAAAGCATCATATGATAACGAAAAGGTGCAAACAAGCGTCAGTGTTCGAACACATTTTTTATGATTGTATGTCATTTATATTCAACCATTATTCACATATTGAGATCAAAAAATATTGATAACAAAATGTAAACTAAATTGATTGAATTAGTAACGTTTCTTGATATCCTTTTCATCTTAAGAAGCTGGTATTGAGCTATTTCCAGCTTGCCAGTCATATAGCCGGGTAGTAAAGGCAAAGACACCAACTGCCGCTGAGGGGTGTTTTATTGGGGATGCCTGCCAGGATGCCTTTAGGAGTAAACAGGCCCTGTTACGAAAAATGGACATACACTGGGCTCAACATTCTGCACCCCAACCCCCCTCAACCCAACACTCTGCACCCCCAACCCACCTCTACCCAACAAACCCCACCCCAACCTGCCTCTACCCAAAACCCTACACCCCAACTCTCACCTGAACCCCCCTCAACCCAACACCCTGTAGCAGCATTCCAACCTGCCTCGGCCCAATCTGCACCTCAACCAACATGGGCCCAACGTCAACTCACATCCCAACCCACCTGGGCCCCGGATTCTATATCCCAACCTGCCTGGGCCCAACAACAACCCGCAGCCCCATCCGCAACACAACACTCATGGGCCCAAGATTATACACCCAGACCCACACCTGAACCATACAAATTGTCAACCAGTCTGTCTGATACGGTTGGATCAGCTATGGCATCTTATTTGTGTTATATGTAAAAATACTCTACTGTGCAACACATTTCTGACAATATTCACACTGAAACAGTTTTTTCAATCTCTCAATAGGTTTTCCACACCACTTTCTGCACTAAGCATTTCTGCCAATATTCACAATGAGGGGCGTTTCATTGGGGATGCCTGCCAGGATGCCTTTAGGAGTAAAGAGGCCCTGTTACGAAAAATGGACATACACTGGGCTCGACATTCTGCACCCCAACCCCCCCCCCCCCCCTCAACCCAACACTCTGCACCAAAACCCAACTCTACCCAACACACCCCACCCCAACCTGCCTCTACCCAAAACCCTACACCCCAACTCTCACCTGAACCCCCCTCAACCCAACACCCTGTAGCAGCATTACAAACTGCCTCGGCCCAATCTGCACCCCAACCCACATGGGCCCAACGTCAACTCACATCCCAACCCACCTGGGCCCCGGATTCTATATCCCAACCTGCCTGGGCCCAACAACAACCCGCAGCCCCATCCGCAACCCAACACTCATGGGCCCAAAACTGCCTCGGCCCAATCTGCACCCCAACCCACATGGGCCCAACGTCAACTCACATCCCAACCCACCTGGGCCCCGGATTCTATATCCCAACCTGCCTGGGCCCAACAACAACCCGCAGCCCCATCCGCAACCCAACACTCATGGGCCCAAGATTATACACCCAGACCCACACCTGAACCATACAAATTGTTATCGTCAACCAGTCTGTCTGATACGGTTGGATCAGCAATGGCATCTTATTTGTGTTATATGTAAAAACACTCTACTGTGCAACACATTTCTGACAATATTCACACTGAAACAGTTTTTTCAATCTCTCAATAGGTTTTCCACACCACTTTTCTGCACACAAAGCATATCTGCCAATATTCACAATGATTGAAACAAGGGTTCTTTGTTAAAGACCATGAGTGTTTATGCAACATTCTACTGTGCAAAGCATTTCTGACAATATTCACACTGATCAGATAAACAACAGTTTCATATTCGCATCAGCATTTTTTCACATGTTTGTTAAACCATAAAAAGTAATGATATTTTCCAAAACAGGAAACCAACATGGATCTAGACGACATCAATCTAGACGACATCAAGAGGCTGAATTCAAAAGAGTCTTTGCAGTGTTTCTTGAGGAAGAGAGGCTTAAAGTCGACTGGAAGGAAGAGATAACTTGTTACGCTAGTCTATTCAGCCCAGGTAATGGAACGTTCTAAACTTCCAACAGCTGATGAGAAGGAAAGATCAAGTGAAGAAAGATAGCGTGAACCTCTGCCAACGACCGATGAAGGCGTGTTACCGGATCCCCTAACACTTACAGAAGGTTGGCTAACAGAGAAAGAAGGAATGAAGCTATGGCCTCCAACAATGTATTCTGATATATGTAATTATTAAGTAATGAGTGGGGAAATCTCAACACTGTGTGGGAAGCTGATGAAAGACTATAAACAGGGCAAAGGATATAGTTACTTTACTAGCAACTGGCATCAAACCATACAGCAGTATTGTTACCTTAAGGCAAAATATATGCATTCGACATCTGTATCATCCAATTGGAATCTGTGGGTGCTTATTGACAAAGCTACAGGAGATATAGCTTCAGCATGGCGTCAGGGCACTTGTGGGTAAGTACAATGTACATGTATCAGAGTTGTGAAGTCTAAGAGGAATGGTTAATGTTACCGATAATATTATTTTGTTATTAGGCCTACAATACGACATGTGCCATGCTACCCTAATAACTCTTGTTAATGTTGTGAGGAAGTCTCCTCACACTAAACCTCAAAGTGAGGAGACACTTAACCCCCAATAAAGTGAGGGGACAATAACCCTCAATAAAGTGAGGGTAACCAACCCTCAATAAAGTAAGGAAACACTTGACCCTCAATATAATGAGGAGCCAATCAGGGTCACCTAAAACCGGATGAGATTGTTTATTCACCTCAAAGAATTTGAGATGAAAAGTGTATCTAAAGAGGGGCAGAGACCAATGGTGGCGCTAGGTTTTTAAATTAGGGGTTTTCAGAACCCTGAACCCCATAAAAACTTGAAAAATAAGGGGTTATTTTGGATTTTCCACTACGACGTTGAGTCAAATCCAAACGGCAATGACAACGAAGATCTGTAATTTTGCCACCAAATGATCCAAAGGCTACTGACGATGACAACGACGACATCAAAATTGGATCAAGTCCCAACAGTGACAACAGAGATAACGTCGCAAAGAGTGAATCAAAGGCTCGCGATGGTGATGGCAACACAACGTGCACACTTGATGATAGGCCTGCTTGTGAAGGTGAAAATGTGGAGTCTACATCTCTCTGGCATCAAATATTCGGAAAAGCTGTCATCATTTCGAATGAAGAACTGTGATGAGTTTTTACATCTCCAACAAACTAATCAAGAACATTTTTATTTTTAACTTGAAGAGGTGTGTAATGATATGCGAGAAAAGCACAAATTATGTTCTGCTCTCTCTCCGGCTCTCGGTGGATGTGTACCGCTTCATGAACTATGATTAAATTAGTGTTTACTATAATATACATCGTCTTTAATGAGTCTTCTTCACAATGGTGGCAGCGGTGGGATGGAGGACAAAAGAGATGGAGGTCTGCTGAGTGCAGAGGAGTTTCAAAAACTGTCCATTGTGCAGGAGACCACAGATGATATTCCAGCTGAGACAGTTGAGAGGCCCTCATCACCATATATTCCACAGGGAGTATCAACCTAAATCCAGTATGTGGACACATCTTCAGGAAACGCCGAAGGTGGAGTTTATACGATGACAGCTAAAACGTCAGAATCAACGATTTCGGTTTCAACGTCGGTAGCTGAGCACCAATATATTGCGCTGAATTTTGATGATTGTCCAATAGGGCCTCGAGCATTGGACGCACCAAAATTGCACTGGACTTGTTCAATTTCACTCGCAAAAATAAATGCCCATTTATTAACCTTTAATGTATTTACTGAAATTCAATTGTGTCATACATAATTTTTCTTTGCAGGTACAGGATTCTATACCCCACAAGCTGCGGAAAGAATTCTTATTCAAGTTGGCTGCTGTAGGTTCAGAGAATGCAGGAGAACTGTTTGAAACATTAGCAAAAACTCCATATGGCTGGTCTGGTAGTGAATGCTGTCACCATCTTGTTTTCGCACACCGTCCCTGTTTTGTCAGCTGTGGGTTGCCCGTAATGGGTCAAACAAAAAGCTATCAATCCATTACCGTGCCACACAAGTGAAATATTTCGGATTAGATATGGCGAAGAAGCGTCAGAAGATTTGCCTGAAGTGTGATTCTTGTTATGTGAACTATAATATCTGCCACTATGGTGTCAAAGACAACTTTCAGTTATACGTTGGAAAAAGAGACACCATAGAAGTTACTGATGGTGTCGTTGTGGACAAATGTATCTTTGAGAGATATGTAAATACTCAGTAAGTAGTAGAATATCTTTTTTTACTCAATTTTCTAAATTCTGCAAACAAATATTAGAAAATATAGGAATTGGAGAAAGGCTACAATGTATGAAGAAAATTCCAGCTATAAGAGGTACACTTTATAAACTTTAAGAAAATTTGTTGATGATAAAATTTCATTTCATTGCTACAGTTTATTTTCCTTCTTTGACATTACGGAAATAACTTTCTATACTCTGACAAACTGTAGAAAAATCCATTGAATCTGACAAATCAAATGCATTAGGAGCCTGAGGAGGATGCCCTCTGAGGAGTTGAAAACTAAAAAAATATTAGCATGAATTCACAGGATTTAATTGGTGTACAAATGTTTGCAATAATCATATTTCACCCAATTTGTTGGAGTAAACTTCTCACAAGAAAGGATTCTTACAGGTGTAAGAGCATGAGTATCAATATGTTAAAGGGATAAACGCATGCGCAATTGATCATGTATTATAACATCCTATCCTATTCCATTATAAAGGCACTGTAGTCAGTGACCTAATCATGTGATCAATTGGGCATGCGATAGCTCCTCCCATACAAGTTGCAGTGGTGCCGGAAACCCTTAGCCTAGAGAGTTGCAGTTTGCTTCTCAACGAGATGACTGGGTGGTGGTTCTTGGCATCACGCAACAGTATGATAATATACTAACAATCGTAGGTCGGAGCTTAACTGTGGAAGTTCCTGTGCCTATCCAATAAAGCTGTATCATCTAAATATGAGAAGTCTTAACGTGTTTGATTGTGTGAATATATGATCCCATACATTCTGTGAAGTTCAGATAGGATGGTAGTTTATAGTTAAGAACACCATGCTACTGAGCATCTCACACTGGTGGCTCAACATGGGGCGTTCTATTTCACGCAACATTTGCACTTGGCTACCCTTAAAGAAATTTTTCTACAAGACTACAAGTTATAGTTTCATCTAGTTTCTTCAAGTTTACAAGACTACAAGTTATAGTTTCATCTAGTTTCTTCAAGTTTACAAAACTACAAGTCCTGTTCCACACCAGTTTTTTTTCTTTTTCACGAGACTACATTTTAAGTCCTGGGAGCGGTTATCAACTGCAACGAAACTTTGTTGTTTTTCTTCGTTTGGTGCATCGTGGACGAAATTTAGTGAATTTGAAGATTTTCGCGTGGCAGAATCAATCGTCGTTGGAATTCGCACGGCAAGGTTTTTCTTCATTCTTTGTTTGGACCGAGTGGTCAACAGACGTCCTAACTTACTCTCCCTCTCAACGACAGCGAACATGGTAGCCACTACAAAAAAGAAGACAAGGCGAGCTGGGCAAAGACATAAAAAGTCTACCCCTCAACCATTGTCTGCACCCTCACCAAGGGAAGTACCCTAACAACCAGCCGCAGTAGGGCATAACAACCCCCCCAAATGGACAATTGGCTCAGGCGCTGTTAGCCCCGCGAGTTGGGTACACAGATACGACTCATTGGCCGAGGGCCATTATACGGCCTAGAATTGTAGTTGTTGCGCCAACACCGCAACCCGCACCTACGCAACCAAACCTAAATTATCACAATTCTTTAGGACGGCGTATTGCTAATACACATACATTGAGAGATATCAGACCTGAAGGAGGAGGGTCCACCTATTACAGACAACAAATCCTGAGAGGGAATTTCATCAGGTCATGGCGGAATTGCGTCAACCTTTCAAATTTCAAGGTGGTAGTCGCCTTGGACCTTCGTATAAGATTCTGCGCTGATGAATTACTAACCAGCGCGACAATGATTGCGACAGTATTAGACTCGCGCTTCAAGAGCATGAAGTTTCTTAGTAATGAACGAGTACAGGTGTACGAGAAGGTCAAACGAGAAGTGGAGCCGTTAAAACAACACACAAGAAACACCTTGAAAATGTAATCAACAAAAAGAATACACCCCCCTTCCCTCCATCAAGTCGCATCAAGATAGGCCCTACTGATCTATTTGACCCCATATTTGACCTTGAATGACCTTGAAAATTTAATCAGCAAAAAGAACACACCATCCCCCTTCCCTCCACCAAATCCCATCAAGATAGGCCTTACGGATCTTATTTGACCCCAGATGACCTTGAATGACCTTGAAAAATTAATCAGCAAAAAGAACACACCACACCCCTTCTCTCCACCAAATCCCGTCAAGAGAGGCCTTACGGATCTTATTTGACCTTGAATGACCTCTGATGACCTTGAAAAATTTAATCAGCAAAAAGAACACGCCAACCCCCTTCCCTACACCAAATCACATCAAGATAGGCCTTACGGATCTTATTTGACCCCAGATGACCTCAGATGACCTTAAAAAATTAAGCAGCAAAAAAAAAAAACCATCCCTCTTCCGTCCACCAAATCCCATCAAGATAGGCCTTACGGATCTTATGACCTCTGATGACCTTGAAAATTGAATCAGCAAAAAGAACACACCATCCCCTTCCGACCACCAAATCCCATCAAGATGGGCCTTACGGATCTTATTTGACCCCAGATGACCTTGAATGACCTCCGATGACCTTGAAAATTGAATCAGCAAAAAAAATACACCACCCCCCTTCCCTCCACCAAATCCAATCAAGATAGGCCTTATGGATCTTATTTGACCCCCGATGACCTTGAATGACTTCTGATGACCTTGAAAATGTATTCAGCAACAAAAAAAACACCACTCCCCTTCCCTCCATCAAATCTCATCAATATAGGCCTTCTGATCTATTTGACCCCATATTTGACCCCAATGACCTTGAATGACCTCTGATGACCTTGAAAATTTAATCAGGAAAAAGAACACACCACCCCCTTCCCTCCACCAAATCCCATCAAGATAGGCCTTACTGATCTATTTGACCCCCGATGACCCCGAAAAATTAATCAACAAAAAGAACACACCATCCCTCTCCCTGCATTTCAAAACTACACTCGAGCCTCGAGAGGGAATGATTTGAAATGATCCAGACTTTATTTATTTTGATTATAGAGATTGTGGGCCCATGAGCCGTGTAAAAACACTGTTGTTTACATCAGCAAGGCAGTGTCTATTCGAATTGTCGGAATATTGCTCTTATTCGTACTACTGTTGAAGAATTAGCGGAACATCGATGTTATTCGCACAACTGTTGTACGAATTTGCGGAATATCGCTGTTATTCGTACAATTATTGTACAAATATTAATTTCCCATCGGCAAACGGCATGTGACTCCGTGGTGACCTATATGAGACCTGTATGCGGATTTTGCCAGGTGGCCCACCACCTGATAAATATGGACGGGCATTTAAAGTGTAACTAAAAGCACTTACCCACACATCTAATTTTACATCTTTTACTGTTCCTGTTCCACTGTACAAATCAACACTCAGCTGATCGAGCATCAATTTTTCCTCCAGAAAATTGCCAACATAATGTTGCAAGAGGTATCTGCACGCTTTCATTTTTAATATAATCCGGCCACGGGAAACACCAAGGCATCGTTGAATCGCTTCTTCACTAATATAATTTCAAATCAGTCGTAAATTCTGATAAATTCGTCATTAAATTACCAACAAAACAGTTGTCAAACCATTCGCAGGAGGCGGCCATGTTGAAATTCTCCAAATCAAAACAAAATGCAACATCACAAAATGAATATTTATAGATATGAACTTTTGCAATCAATTACCAGCCAGGAACGGACGGTCAATAAGTGTGTAGATCAAGTCTTGAATCATGTCACTCATAAAATTGAATTTTGTAACATACAAAGAGTGAGAAAAATAAACTGCCATGTCTGCGCGACAACTTATTTTTCACTGTAGTAAAATCACTCTAAAACCACGATATAAGTAATTAGGAATCGTGTGTTTTCAAAAACTGTCCATTGTGCAGGAGACCATAGATGATATTCCAGATGAGACAGTTAGAGAGGCCCTCATCACTATATATTCCACAGGTAGTATCAACCTCAATCCAGTATGTGGACACATCTTCAGGAAACGCCGAAGGTGGAGTTTATACGATGACAGCTAAAACGTCAGAATCAAAGATTTCGGTTTCAACGTCAGTAGCTGACACACCAAAATCCAGCATGCTTGCAAAAATAAATGCCCATTTATTAACCTATTATGTATTTACTGATATTCAATTGTGTCATACATAATTTTTCTTTGCAGGTACCGGATTCTATACCCCACAAGCTGCGGAAAGAATTCTTATTAAAGTTGGCTGCTGTAGGTTCAGAGAATGCAGGAGAACTGTTTGAAACATTAGCAAAAACACCATATGGCTGGTCTGGTAGTGAATGCTGTCACCATCTTGTTTTCGCACCACCGTCCCCGTTTTGTCACCGGTCACAAGTTTAAGAAAGCCGAAATAATGTTCATTATTATAGCCCCCTCTATAATAATATTATTATATTGATAGTATTCCGAATGTTACGCAGCTTCAATATGAGCTTTACAATATACACGCACGAAAAGAATCAGGAAACCACGCGAACTCTAATCGATTCCCAGCGCCCGCCCACTTTTTTAGCCCAACTGGAGTACCCGGATGTCATCCAACATCACATAGAAGATTCAACGTAATTGGCTAGAAGATAGAACTTAGCTATACCTTTTCTTTAGACGTTTGGCGAATCAGAGAGCTTGTATGATGGTATGTTTGGAAAGCTGAATATATTTAGAAGTTCGGTAAATTGATCCAGCTTGGATAGCTTCACTTGGGCGCTTGAAATGACCTAGGCAGTTACAGCGAAATTTCGGAAAGGTAAGACAAACATTTGCCGTATTTTAGCGTAGTTTTTGTAAACCTTGTCAACTTATTATGGCAATGAAATGTATTTGTCGAAGTTCTTTGTTTATTGAGGATTGTAATGATACCCTACTCGTTATAATACGTGCCGTAGTTCGTCTGTTTCAAAGGTATTTGTAGTGACATGTTGATTTCATTTCCACGGTATTTTGCATGCCAGTAGCCAAGATGGAGGGTCACTTTTGTTGTATACAAATGGTAATGCGACCGCGACGCGTGTGCAAAATATTTCGATTTCGAGTGATAATTATACGGCTAGGTACCGAATTATCCGTATATATTTTGAATAGCTACAGAAAGTAGCATATTTTCATCCATCAAAATGCCTAAATATCTGTAAAACGAGCTATTTCTGGTCGAATAATCAGGGTAAATTGACCGATGTTGCCAAATTTAAATTTGGTATTGATTCAGGGATTAACCATGCCCGAGTTTAACTACTGTGTATTTTTTTCAATTCAATTCAATTTATTCAGCAATATGAATACAGAAGATATAATAATAACACAATGTGATAAAGAGGCTAGGAGCCCCAAAAGAAACCCTGATAGCGGGCTTATAATATGGGGACCCTTAAAACAAGAAATGAATGTAGACCATATGAAAACAAAAACAAAACAACAACATACGAGCAAAACAGGACAAGACAAAAACAGAGACTACACAGAAAATAACAAAAAACATAACAAAACAGAACTAAACCAATACATAACAAAGAGACAGGAACATTGAACGAGTCAAAATATGGTTGCCAAAGAAAAGCAGTGTAGTTCAAAGCAAGGTATTGTGCTCATTATATTTTAGGGATTTATAAATTAGGGGATCATATAATCAATTATGCTACAATACAAATTACAAATCTATTTTAACATTGTAATATAATATGAATGTATTTATCAATCATGTAATATATTAATATTAATTTGTTAATAAAGAAAGCCTATATTAGGGCCTATATAAAAAATAGTTCAGTCAATTCCAAATTAAATTGGCGAAATCTTACACAATAAGCCTAATCGCCAATCAGGAAAAAATCCATTGATTATCCTTTTCTGATGCATTGTGGGATCCCGAACGGGGCAGATTTTGCCCTTTTGCGATCCCACAATGCAATAGAAAAGGATAACCAATGGCTTTTTTCGATTTGCGATAAACCTTATTCATTGGCGATCCTCATCCTGCTGATTATTTTTGAGTAGAAGTACAATATAGGCCTACACTTTATAGTACAGCAGCGAATGAATTCGGAATAGCGTTGCACGCTAACGCTGGCATTGTGCAAGATTTCGTGTGTCATTTTATACATTACGTGACGCTTGCGTACGCAAAAATCGAACTTAGGCCTATACTTGAATAACTTGGCGCACGGACAGAATAGATAAAAAACACATATTTCTCGCCAATTTGGAACTGATTGACCGATGGATTTATTTCGGCCAACAATAGGTTTCATGCCGGTGAAAACAGTCAAAAAATCAAATGCCGGTGAAAACAAAAACATAAACAACTTGCGCAGATCAATCAATAAAGGCAGCCACACATTGCCCGTACTGCGAATCAAGTGCGTAACGCTCAGCGTTGAATGCGTGCATGGAATGTTTTGCTTTTGAAACACTGGTTACCAAGCAAATTTGCTAAAAATAGCTCAAAAAGTGCCCGTATGTTCGCGCCGTCCTATAGTCAGGTTTATAATTGAACGAACACTTTGAGGCAACGTATTGCGTACATTGTGTGAAGCGCGTAATAATTTCGGACGCGATCATCTTTGTGCTGTGTGAGTGTTCGTTCAATTATTTATTTTACTAAGCTGCTATGCCGCATGCTTCACGATTCGTGGTACGATCCGGCGAGCTGTCAAATGGCAAAATACTCTCGAAAAAGTTGACTTTTTTGGAGCTTCCGTAAATAGCGCTTGCAATCAAAATAACTTGAATAAGTTGTCCGCCAGCCAGGTCACGCGAGCGGCCCAGGTTCGCACAGTGATATACTGATCTTTCCCAGTTTTTTAGAGACTCTTCTCCTTCATGGTCAGGTAACTTGGGGGCGTTTTAACCATTATGTCATGACTGCTGAATTCGGCAACCCATTTCATATTTTGAACGCGCCAGAAATGTTTATGCTTATTGTTGTGCACGCAATGTACGCAAAACGCTGCTTCAATGTGATTTTGTTAAATTATAAATCTGACACTTATGTACTGTATGTCATGACAGCTTTAAATTTTGACCAAGTATTTTTAGAAAAAATAAATGTGTATTTTATTTTTTCCATATCTTTGTGTCACAATTCTGTCACAGAAATTTCTTGAGACAATTTTTCTTAAAAATGTTGCTATAAATACTTATCTTATCGTGTATACATACATGTACAGTATATGCAGGGCTGTAGTACATCCCCTGCATATACAGCCGCTGTACTTAGTATCCGCCCACACGCCCATGGCGGGTAACTGTGTCACTAATAGTACACTCCCGTGGTGGGTAACTGTGTCGGGCGGGTAACTTTTCAAATATACACGCCTGGCTGGCCGGTAAGAATTTTGCTGTTGGTAAATGAAGATTACTTGTTTGGCTGGTAACTTTTACATGCTACCAGCCCGGCTGGCTGGTTGGAGAAAAAATGAAGGTACACCCCTGTGTACATGTATGTACATGTATAATTGTATATCATGACTGCTGATTCGGCACGGCATCCCATTTCATATTTTGAAATGTTCACGCTCTTTCATGGTGTCACAATTCTGTCACAGAAATTTCTTGAGACAATTTTTCTTAAAGATGTTGCTATATAAATACTTTGTCAAAATCTTATCGTGTATAACTATAACATGTCATGCCTGTTGTATATACGGCACGGCATCCCATTTCATATTTTGAGATGTTCATGCTCAGTATTTTTGGAAAAAATGAATGTGTAATTTATTTTTTCCATATCTTTCATAGTGTCACAACTCTGTCACAGAAATTTCATCCCATTTCATATTTTGAGATGTTCACGCTCATTGTTGTGCGCGCTTCACGCAATGTACG
The DNA here is from genome assembly GCA_035610835.1 of Ophiura sarsii. Classification (NCBI taxonomy): domain Eukaryota; kingdom Metazoa; phylum Echinodermata; class Ophiuroidea; order Amphilepidida; family Ophiuridae; genus Ophiura; species Ophiura sarsii. The sequence goes on from CM069448.1 coordinate 42,263,773, forward strand.
CTTAACATACTAATCAGGGCTCAAAATACACGGGGGCGAAGGGTGATTAGCCCCCCAGTTTTTACAAAATAGCCCCCTAAGAAAATGTTGGCCTATGGTAAAATGTACTTAAGGGGCGATTTTTGGCAGGTTATCCCCAAAAGTATTTTCCGCCGCTATAGATGCATTTTTTAAATTTCAAAAAATGAATGTGCCATTTCTTTTTCTCCATATCTTTCATGGTGTTACAATTCTGTCACAGAAATGTCTTGAGACAATTTTTCTTAAAAATGTTGCTATATAAATACTTATTCAAAATCTTATTGTGTACATGTATGTCATGACTGCTGAATTCGGCAACCCATTTCATATTTTGACCCAAGTATTTTTGGATTTTTAAAAATTATTTGGCTTTAAGGTCGATTGGTCAGGCTTTTTTTGGGAGAAATGTGCCGGCGTCGGCGATAACCTTCTTTGGGTGTAAATTGGGGGGGGGGGGGGGGGTGAGGGTGCCACCGTGTCAGAAATGTGAATATTAAGAAATTTTTATTTTCAGGCAATTTTTCAAAATATTTCACAATTTGAAAACTTTCTTAAATATGGGTCGGCAGGTTATTTGGTGGCCTTCTGATTTCACTGTGTTTATATCTCGAGGGTGAACACCAAAATGATGACCAAAATTAAAGTAAGTGTATAAATTCAACAACCCGATTCTCAAACAGTTTTCTCTTCTCTTTCAGGCTTTTACCAAATCTGTTGGTGTCAAATCTGCTGGGTCGCATCTTCTCATTAAACTTCGCACATGTAATGTCGTATAACCGGAATATGTTTTCCAAGGGGGGGAATGGCGTCAAGAAGAAATATTTCACTGGGAAAAGTAAGAAACGTAAGCATACTTTGACATTTGAAGTAGGAGAGGATGTTGTGTTTACATCAAAGTCTCAGAATGTTGGGAAGAAAAGCATGTATGCTGGAAGGATTACTCGTGGTGTTGGTGACAACTCATATATAGTGGCATCAACAGTAGAACAGGGACGAGAGCACAGAGTGACATGGCAGGACAATCCTCACAGTGTAAACGACTTCACTGTTGCTGCAGATACTCTCATTATTGGTCAGACCATCCTCATAAGTTGGAAAGTTGTTACGGGTTTTGTCGAAATTGTTCCAGCGCAAGTTGTAGAGATAGTAGGGATTGACTATGTATGGGTGAAGCCGGAAGATGACATTAGCGCAAGTTGTGTAAGGGTACACATCAACAATGCATTGCACGTTACTGATGAGACCAAATGCCTCGCACAACACGTACCTGACATCAAAATCAGTCACGAAGAGGTGAATGTTGTCAGGCTGATGCTGAGCACAACACAGCATGAACTCAATAATGTAAGGGCAACCTACCAAGACACACTGGGACAAATGGAACTCCATATCAAAAACTCTGAGAAACTGCAAACAGAAAAAGCGAAGTTGCAAGATTTATACAACAAGTCTCTTACCACAACATTAGAATACCGCGACCAGTTGCTTGCATCTGCCAACGTAAACCAGACTGCTGCCACTCTCCAGGATATTGTGACCTCCCAAGTTGAGCAATTGGCCGTACAGGAGAAAGCCATAATAGAACTAAATGAAACCGTGAGAGACTTACGACTAATGTACCAGCAGCAGCACGAAGAAATTGCCACCCTGCAGAAGGAAAACGCCAACCTAAAACACAACATTGAAGTTTTAAAATCTTCAGGGAATTTCACTATGCACCAAGGGAAGGATCATGTTTTAAAAGGACGGGAAGTCGGAAGCAAGACAAGATCAACAGGGTTTTTCCCTCTCGCCCTACCAAACCGTGGGTCCCCAAGCAGCATGGCTGGCCGATTGACTTTGAGGAGGAGAGCAGAGCAGTTGAGTGAGGTAAGCAATATTATTCAAGTTTCATGAACATTTTGGATTTAAAAATAAATCAGAAAAAATTTCAGTTTTTTAAAGAGAATTCCTTTTTCCCGCTCAAATTTGTAAAGCAATAAGGCCTAGTAAAAAAATAAACATGTTTCCCGTCCCCGCCCGCCTCCTTTTTGGCCGCCGCCTCCTATTTTTTACTATTTACTATTTCCGAAAATTCTGTAAAAAAAAATAAAAAAATAAAAAAGTTTTTTTTATTTTTTTTTTTATTTTTTATTTTTTTTTTTTTTTTAGTGATTGATCCTTTGCCCATAGGAATGGCAGGTGTAATAGAAATGCTGTATCATTTCATAGCATGTTCATGCCATTCATGACACGGAATTATTGACATGGCTTCTCAAATAGTACCATGGCATGGGGACAATACATGTAGGCCTACATCCTTTCGATCAATGATGTTTTGTTCCTCATTCAACCTGAAAAATGAACAAAAACATAAAGAAACAATGTGTACTTTGCTCTATATATTAGGTAAACCTTTTCATATTTGTATTCCTCTGGCAATTAGAGTGGAAAATCCTGTTTACAAATGGTTTAGGAGTGTCTGTAACACTGTCAGTTGGTCACTTTCGACTTGACGGCCATCTTGAAAAAAATATCAAAAAATGGGAAAATAGTAAATAGTAAGACCCTCCCTCCTCCTTTTTAAAAAAGTCCGGACGGGAAACATGTATTTTATTTTTACTATGCCTAATAAAAAATGATCTTTGGGTTGTTGTGTACATCATTAATTAAACATTTATTTACACATTAAATTTGAAAACAGGTTATACTATTATTGCGAGTAAGACTGAGAAATATTCAACATGACATTGTCAAAATTTTTGACACTGCAATCTGCACTGACCGCAGATTCTACATGTAGGGTAAAGTCGCCAGTTTTCGGTCAGCGCATATTTTCGGTCATTTCGCCCAAATCGTGTTCGCCATTTTAAAGCAATACAGGGCATCAACTATGCGCCGTTTTTTTAGCCGTCAGTTTATAAAGACGAAGTCATATTTTCATTACACGATTTACAAGTAAGCAAAAGTGACCGAAAACTGGCGACTTTACCCTACATATAATTCAATTTAATATATTTATGTTTTGTCACACATTGCCATTTACTTTTACACTGAGTTATTTCATAGAAAAACTGGTCAAATTTGGGGTGAAAAATCACTCTCTGCATGCGCCGAAATTTAATCCCTAGGCTGTGTTGTGCGTTCTGACTTCTCAGAGTTTACTACAAATTAAGCTAAGGCCAACAACAAAAAATAGTTGTGTTGCCCTCATCCGGCCGGGTCAAAATTCCATTGGGTTGAAAATACATCCACTAAGCGTTTTCCTTAGTATCTTCACACATGTTGACTGAAAAAATAGGTATAACATCGTTGATGGTACAAATTAAAATTAAAAAAATAAATTTAAAAAATCTGGCCGGCCGACCTTCCCAATTTTAGGCTTGTGAGAGCAACACAACTTTTTTTTTTGTGCCTACAGTAATTGAAGAGTTTCAAGCATTTATATGAAAATTGATCTTTTGTTTTAGGTTCTTAAAGTAATATCTGCCAGAGAAAATCCCACATCTGCTGATATCATCCACACATTGGCAGAATATCTGAGACGCAATCCAGAGATAGCCATTCCAGCATGCAAGTCGGCCAAGATCAATTTTGCAATGGGTGAGTTACTTTTTGGGGGAGGGGGGGGTTGCAGTTGTATAATATTGTTATTTTTAGTTGAAGATTGAATAATCACAATTTTTAATGAAAGAATCATCAACATTTACCTATGCGTTCTCTTTTTATTATTTGTAAAATTTTTTTTTTTGAATTGACTTCTTAAGTACAATCGGTCATCATGGCTGCTGAATTCGGAAACCATTTTCAGAAACATTTTAAAGAAAAAGTGTCTCAAGAAATTTCTGTGACAGAATTGTGACATTATGAAAGATATGGGGAACAAAAATTGCACATTCATTTTTCCAAAAAAAATTCTTAGTCAAAATCTGAAATGGGTTGCCGAATTCAGCAGTCATGATAAATAGAAAATGAGTAAAATACCCCAATTTAAAAGAGTTGCCTGACCATGAAGATACTCTGACACCAAACTGACACTTTTCAAATAACTTTATTAGAGACATATCTTAAACATAGGTAAACAAAAAAAATGGTGCATTGGTCCAAACCAGACTTTGGCCCATTTTCAGGCCCTTGTCATTTAAAACTGGAACATGCTACAATTTTGTTGATTAAAGTTTTGAAATCGGCATAAAAAGTAATAGAAACCAAATCTCAATATTCTAGGGGGTTTACTTCTTGAGATAATGGCCGCTCAACATGGACTTTAATTTCGCAACGCATGTTTTTTGCGGAATTTCAGCGACCCCCTCCCCCCCCTAAATTTAAAATTGCCGCTACGAGAAAACTGAACGGAATTAGGACCTAAAAATTTCAGATTTTTCATATCTCATTAATATCTACCAGTATATGAAATATGAACAAAATCTATTTTTGATGGTGTAATCCATTTGTTGAATTGGGGTGGAATGACCCACCATTATTTAAAATCTTTTCAGACTACTCTAGCCGGAAAAAGTCTGATCCATATATATCCCATATAGTTTTTTAAACCTTATTTGTAATTGCCTTCACTCTTAATTCCAGAACTTAATTCAAAGGATGCCATAGACTTGAAGGTCCTCTTACGTCTCCCGATGACTAGAATGCGAGACCTGCGTCGTTTCTTCAGCAGATTCAATGTGAAGTTGTTGCCATCTGAACAACGTCTGTACAAAGAAATGTCTGGTGAGTTGTATACAAAATTACAAATTAAGTAACTGTAAAAGTGGACATTTTTGTGTGTGGAAATTTGTGCTTGTTTTTATTTTGCGACTTTTAGCTACTTGCATTTAAAAAGTAATATATTCACATGTTTTTATTTTGTGCTTGCTGATCCTGGCGCAAAAAGCGTGCACATAAATGTAGTGTGGAAATATCCACTTTTACAGTATTCACTGACGAAGGGTTATTGAATGCTTTGGGGACATGGTTGAGACCTGTGGGATTGGTGGGATGAGATAGAGACTTGCCATCCCAACATTGTAGATGGAGATTGATTTCTTGTATTGGACCTTTTGGCATCTATTTGCTGCCTTGGATAACTTTAATATTATATTGATCAGAGAATGGGTCAAATTACGTGAAATGGTAATAACACTTTTCGTATTATCATTAAATGCTATATTTTAAGACATTGTTTTAATGGAGAACCATCACTTTATCATTTGCAGCACGTCAGTACATGTCGGATGAAATGGTTGAAATCGGTGTTATGAATATGAAGAAGTCAAAGAATGCCGCAGAGACACCAGTAGCCTATTTCAGGATCAGAAGTCTACAGGATTTCATAGTCTCCCACATAGAGAAACAGCTAGCAATGAACAACACATGGGACCACACTGCCTTCAACAATGAGTTGTGGATTAAGATTGGGGTATGTTTCACTTACTTTAATGTATAATACTCCAGTGGTATTTTGCCCATTTTATATGTATCATGACTTCTGAATTCGGCAACCCATTTCAGATTGTGACTTAGTATTTTAAGCAATATTTGTAAGAAAAAGTGTCCTAAAAAATTTCTGTGACAGAATTGTGTGACATTATGGAGGAAACAAATTACACATTCATTTTTCCAAAAAATACTGAAATGGGTTGCGGAATTCAGCAGTCATGATACATAGAAAATGGGCAAAATACCCCAATTTAGTTTTTTGAAAAAGGAGTCGAGTACCAGAGCTGAAATTTGGTTTACAATATTAATAATAACTGGATTTATATAGCGCCTTTTCCAAAGGGTTCAAAGCGCTGTAATTTCTTGACTTGGGTGCGGGATGGTCCCGCGATCGAATCGAGGGGGGGGGGGGGGAGTGCTGGGTGATTTTTCGGGTAAACATTTTTTACTTTTTTCCCCTCCCCTGATAGGCGCAAAAACATAGCCACGTGCAGTTAGGGTTAATAAAAATAAAAATTATTTTTTTCATTTTTGTTTGTTTGTATTTTCATTTTTTAATCTGAAACTTATATTATAGACACTCTGAAGATTAATTATTAACAAGAAACTCAAATTCCCAAAAAATCACCCCCAATTAGGTTTCGGTACACTCTACAGGCAAATGGACCTACACCTAGGATCAGATTTTGTTTGCCCATACATGTATGAATTAGAAATAAATGTTATGCTAAATTTTCAAGCATTTTTAATTTGGCAAACAAAATTAATCAATTTTTCAACAAAAATATGTTTTCATTTTCCACAACAATATTTTTAATTTCAAAAATTTCACAAATAAATAAATACAAATAGGAAAAAGGGGGTCGTTTAAGCCGATTGAACAAAGTGGGTGATTTTTCATATTCATATTTTCAAGCTTTACGATAACCGTTTATAACTTGTAATTTGAAGATGTCGATGTCCTTTTGAATATATCTGTCTCGTGTATAACTGTCTGAACAAAAATTATTCGATTTTCACCCTAAGACTATTTTGTATAATTTTCTTACCACAGGGTGATAAAGGTGGAACTTCCACGAAGCTGGCTTTTCAGTTTGTCAACCAAAATAACAGCAACTCCGCAGATGCAACAAATATCATGTCGATGTTTGAAGCAGGTGACAGCTATGAAAATATGGAGAATGTTTTCGGCAATTTTTCTGCACAGATATCACAACTCATGAGCCAGAAACATTTGATCATCAATGAAAAAAAATATCCCATTCGGATTTTTTATTTCGGCGACACCGAATATTTATGCAAAACTTCAGGCCATATGGGCTGTGGCTCTAGTTACCCATGTCTATGGTGTCACATCCAATTACAGCAGTTGAGGAATACCGGCGGCCTCCCACATTCAAACATGACAGTAGGTGCCGATGGAAAATGGGTACCTAATGCCAACTGGCCCCCAAAGCGGACTAGACAGTCATACCAACAGGACGTCGCTAATATGGTTGCAGAGCAAGAAGATGGCAATGTGCACCGTATTAGCGGCATGGATCACCACAGTATTTCCAAAAAGCCCATTTTCCCCCTACCCTTTGATGTAGATCATATAGTCCCCCCAGCCTTGCACATACTCCTTGGCCTCACAGTCCGGTACTACAAGCGCATTGAAGAAGAGTGCCGCAAACTCGATGAAGGTGATTTACAAGACCGGGATGGTCCGTTATACGAAACATGGCTGACGCATTCAGAGGCAACAAAAAAGGCAGAGGTAGACCTTGCAGAAGCCAAAGAAACCCTCAAAGATGAGATTGGCATGCTGGAGGGTTTGAAGAAAGGACGAGCGCGTAAAGGTAGAGGAGCCACCACCGAACCATGTGACATGCCACTCTGTAAGTTGCATAACACTAATCCATCAAATATCAACAAAGATGATATCCCATGGATTCGGTGTACCGAATGTGGAGAGGGTCAAACCAAAGGATGGTTTCATACATTTTGTGTAGGGCTGACAAGGGAAGAAGCAGAAAGTGATGAGAACGATAATTTTGTCTGTCCTATTTGTAAAGGAGATGTTTCAGGTGCTGGAGATGTGATAGATGAGCAGGTGAAGAGGGTGGCTACCCACCAGGCTGTAGTAGATGAGAAAGGTGAGGAGTTTGAGAGAGAACAGAAAGAGTTGAAAGAGGTTTATGCCAAGGTAGAAAAGAGTAGAGGCCAAATTGAGAAGGACCTAAACACATACTTGGAGAAAACACTGAAAGTAAAGCGGCAGGCCTACCATAGCCAATGTTTCGTAGGCAACCATTGTAAGCTTATTTTGGAGGGTAGTGAGGATTTAATTAATGTCATACCAGACACTGACAAGTCGCGCCCTATCAAAAATAGATTCAAGGGTTTGTTTGGGAGATTAAAGCGAATTTTTAGGTTTTTCAGATCAGAGTTTTTATCAGAGGAGGAAGTGAACACCTTATGTCGTTGGTGTTGGGATTTAGGGGTGTGGTTCCCCACACATTTTCCAACTGAGACCATACCACCCAAATTGCACATTCTCATATGTCACGTCCCAGAATTTGTGATGAAATTTAAAACCATCGGACTCCTGTCAGAACATGGCATTGAGAGTATGCATAGAGACATTAACTCTATTGAACGCATTTATTGTACAGTCAGAGATGACCAAGAACGGTATCGATTGGTGATTGGTAACCACCAACAAAGAGGGAGCACGGATAGTGCAGCTGTGGAAGTTTCCGCAAAAAACAAAAAAACTTGCTATGATAAAAAATGCAACGGTCGATATAAAAAAGTGGGACAGAGTAAAAGAGAATGCCAGAAATGTGGTCACTCTATATCTGTCGATACATAATTTGTCACTATGTGAGCTCAATGTTACGATCTGAGAGTAGTCCAATATGTAGGCCATCACGTGTATCAAGTCTTTGTAGTTACGTAGGTACAGGTATGCTTATACAGACAGCTTGTATTTAGTCAGTTCCAGATTAAAGGTAGATGTTCCGATTTTCAACTTAAAGTTTTCTATTCTACATGAAAGGTCATCCTCAAAAGAATTGTATTCCAAAATGTGAGTTGCATAACTCTAATGGTTCTTATTTTAGACGCACACGACACGATGCCGTGAAATGTGCCCATTGAGTTGTACACAAACTATATTGGTGGTTAACCACCTTTCGCGGTAATTCGATGTTATTTCACCGATTTCTTCGTAATCAAACTGATTTGGACCGTCAAATTTCAGTATGTTAATCAGAAAAATG
>CM069448.1:42272574-42446503 GCA_035610835.1 Ophiura sarsii
GCAAAAATGTCCACTTTTACAGTATACCATCTTAGAAACTTGTTCAACGACGACATCTGTTAGGCACCAAAAGAAAACTCTGTTCTACAGGCCCAATGGAGCCAATTCTTTTTATATTTTCAAATAAAAAAACTAGAAAACCCGGCGACCAAACCCGAGTGGTCAGTTTGCTCATAGATCAAGGCAGGTATTTTTTGGTAATCCTTAGAAGCTGGAAAAAAGAACCCTGTTCTACAGGTCCAACATATCCAATGTTAGAAATTGATGGAAATATTCTCATGCCAATGAATATTGGCCCAATTTCTTTTCTTGTCAGAAAAATGTCTACAGATCATTTATACGGTCATTTTGAGGTGGGGGGGGGGGGGGGGGGGGGGGGGGTCCATGACCAAACCCGAGCGGTCCCTTTTAACAGGGTATTATGTCCTCTTTATTTATTAACAGTTTTTAACCTTAATTTTGCTCTGAAAATTGAGTGTCCATATTTAACTGGGCGCCCGGGAGTTTTTTACACCTGGTTGCCAAGTTTTAGCTCCCGATGTTTTCAAATTTTGAACAGCAAAGTATAGGACCAGAGCTACTATGGTCAGAAAAGTCACTAAGTAGCTCCTAGTCCACATATCCTTAAATCGAGGCTTGCTACTTAGTGTATTACATTTTCTGACAATAAGAAACAAGTAGGCTAATTCTTAAAGGAGGGGTCTCGCAAGCACAACATTTTGCATTATATATATTAGAAAAATAACTACTGAGCCCAACTTTTGTTTTATATAGAATAAAACACCACACTTATGACAGAAACGAATAAAAACCACCATCTTTCAACATGCAATTTTAAAATTCTTGGCGATCAAAAATCCCTTTGTCGATGAAGTCATAGTTATACAATGCACATGCGTATATTTGAGCACCATGCAATAAGCTATTTATAAGGCCTAAAGAAAAAAGTTTGATTAGCCTAACCCGACGACCCTAAATACATCACTGACCCTGAATATTTGTTATTATTTTGAATTTGAGGGGGAATTTTTTATTTATTTTTTATTTTAAAAAAGGTTTTGTTTTTTTAAATACAGGGCGAGTCAAAAAGAAGTGTACGGGAATGAATATTTGTTTAAAAATAGACCAAACAAATTTGACAAACCAATGAGGCAAGTATTCAAAGAGCAACTTATTCCGCGCATATCACAAAAGGGATCATTGAAATCGATCAAAAGAGGGTCTCTTTTATTAAAACAGACATAGCTCCTGATATAATTGATCGGTTTCAATGATGCCTTATGTCATATAAGCGGAATAAGTTGCTTTTTGAAAACGTGCCTCATTGGTTTGTCAAACTTGTTTGGTATTTTTTTAAACAAATATTCATTCTCGTACAACTTCTTTTGGACTCGCCCTGTATATATAAATATAAAAATTGAACAAAGTATTAAAGTTTCTGACTGGTTGCTTTCATTTTCGGCTATTTTAAGTCCCCAAAGCAGGTGATATAAAAAAAATTAAAAAATCTCGACCGACCTACCCCATTTGTTTTTGTCATGTTAGGCCAATCAAACAATTTTTTTAGGCCTGACCATGAAGTCATCGACAGTGGGACTTTCAAACGCCGCAAATTTTAAAAATTGCATGAACATTGAGAGATAGATATGGCAGTTTTTATTAGTTTTTGTTACTATAATCAAAACCAAAATTTGTCAATCACAGCGTCATGATCTGAGCGCTCGTGATCATTACAAAGGTTGAGTGTGTCCTTGCATGCAGTTCGTTCCAAAACAGTCGCAACGTGGCGCATGGTCTTGTTGAGTAGGGCCGCGATTGGTCAATTACTTATTTGTTTACAAGTATGTAACATCTTCCAGTTTTACTGTGCCCTTGATGTCACGGTTACGCATGATACGCACTAGTCGCATGGGATGCTGGGGAATCGTATACGCTGTGATCGACCATTTTTTGTTTTGATTATAGTATGATGTTTTGTTCTATATAATTATGCAATTTTGGCTAAATAATGTTGTGCTTGCGGGACCCCTCCTTTAAAAGCTACAACATCATTGTGTTTGAATTATAACTGATGCCAAACCAAAAACCAGCCTTTTCATCCCCACTTGTGTTTTTAATCAAAGCCAAAACCCAATAATCAAATATTGACTCATGTGACTCCTTGATCAACTAAATTTATGTCCAGGTACTGTTTAATACCATGCGCAGAGCATTTCTTGATTGCTGTACCATACAGCCGACTAATTGTGTTTGGTTCTGGCCTTATTATCGATACTCCTCCTTCACTTGTACTGACTCTCTATTTATAATTTCCTTTGCGTTGAGACTAGAAGTGATAATTGCCCACGACACAAAATACCAAGTAAATTTCACTGTAGAAGATGGCATCTCATTACAATACTACATGTACAATTGGTATAACCTTGCTCAAAGTTTTTACACATAAGGTAATATAACAATATATACCTCAGTGATCAGAGCAGCTGGTAAAACTTAAATCTCTATAGAGTCTAGTTTCATCACTGCATCGCCCAATGACATGAATATAGCTACATGTACATGTATGAGACATATACATAGATGATAGATAGATAGTTAATTAATTCCATCCATACATCCAAATGTGAAGTCTATTGGCCATCATGTTCCCTGTTCCATCCACACTTCAGGCAAATTGAATCCCTTGGTCATCCTGCTCCCTGTGTCCCACTGAGTACAGGCCATCCGTCTTCGTAAGATATCCAATGCTTGACAGTTATTCACATCCATTTGGAGATTGACAACAATCTATTATAATGCAACCTAAAATTAATATTGTAAAAGAGAAGACAAAAATTGGTTATTTTGAGCTGCAGGGGAAATCACCTTAACACTATTATAAATTGATTATTTTGTGTCCAGGTCAAATGTTTGAATTACCTAATATTTACTTTTTTTTAAATGGGTTGTAGCATTAATAAAGGCATTGTTTAAATGCAGCAAATACCCTAGCAACTTAATATTCTACGTCCAATCCAATGTCAGAACAGAATCAAGGAACATAATTCAATTTGTGAAAAACTTAAGTTTGAGTTTGCATAACAAATATAAATATTTTATTATTGCTTTTGATGGTGCCAGCAAATTCAAATGAATATCCCAATTTGGTTTACTTTCCCAATAAACATGATAAAGGAAAAAACAAAACCTGTTGTACAGGCCCATTGTATTAGAAATTAATTATTTTTTTCCCTTTTGCTTGTTATTGTAAACAAATATTTACACATTTTTAAAAAGTAAACAATAAATATGGTCAAGAAAAAACATGAAAGGAAAAAAGCCTGACCGACTCGACCTGAGAGGTTCGTTTGCCTGTACAACCGGACAGGGTGGCTTTTTTTTGTACCTTAGCCAAAATGTTTCTTTCTTTGTTTAATTTGGCAGTGTCCCTTATAAAAATCGCAATCAATTCTGCAACCTTGCGCAAGGATAAATTTGGAAAAACACAACCTTGCGCAACCAGTTTGGTTCTTCTGAGAAGGTTGCACAACCTTGCAGCAATCATCCACAACCTTGCGACAAATGTGTGCAACCATGCGCAACCTGGTACCACCTTGCTGATGATTGCATTTTAGTAAGGGTGTGTTGAGGTACACGCTTGGGTCCGGGTGGGTAAACCCTGAACTTTTCCTTAACCCTAACCCTACTACACCACACAGCAACAGATTCTTTTTCCGACCCCAAAATGCACCAGGAATGTCCCCGCTCCCCTGGGATTTGAACCCCGGACCTCCTGCACCAAAGCCCAGCTTCCAATCCAATACACCACGGGAGCACTACACCTCGGCTCAGTATATTCGCCTCATTATATAGTCTGGGTCCATTTTGTAGCCCAAAACTTGCACACAAGGTTATAAAAACAGGTTGGCCGTGTGGTGTAGTAGGGTTAGGGTTACTTATAGTGATGAAATTTACAAAATTTTAGAATGAAAAAAAACAACACAAAAAACATGGGGCTTGAGAACGGAGGGTCCCCGAATCGAATCCTGGCAGGTTCCCTGAGTGTTTTTCCTTGAAAATTGTGGTCTTGGTCAAAAACCCTAAACCGGGGTTAGGGTTATGGTACCATTTTTTCTTCCTTTTTCGATGATCATGATGTAGTCAATTCAACCAAGCCTATATAGTGAGCGCAGTACACTGCGCCAACGAGTAGCTGAGGGCCGTGGCTTAGTGGGTGTGACATGGGGCTTGAGAACGGAGGGTCCCTGGATCGCATCCCGGCAGGTTCCCTGAGATTTAGCTGGTGTTTTTTCCTCGAATATTGGGATCCCAGTCAAAAACCCTATACTGGGGTTACGGTTAATTAATCAATTAATGCAGAAATGTAAAGATCTCGAAACTGTTTAGCTGTCCAATATTTTACATGTTCAGAAGTTTTCCAAGGGTGCAAGAATCCATTCAGTTCAGATTATTGCCAAGGATTTGATGAGAATCTATGAATTTTCCTCCATACAATAACATATTAGATAGAATACCACAATCAACTTGGATTCTCAGAACTTTACCGGCAAGAATGGATTCTTGGATTCTTCTCAAATTTCTGACCCTGTTTTAATGCTCATTTAAATCCAAATGAGTTCAAACTCACATATAGTTAATAGGAGTAAGAATGGATATCCACCAATCCTCCATGTAAATCATGATCTTCCTTTGCATGGCACTCAACTTGTTGGAGACATCTTCCAGGATTAAGTCCTTACAATGCATCTGCTTTGGCAAACATGTCTGGGTCCCATAAGTCCCATACAGAGTTGTGCATGTGGACTGAGTTGGTAGGATCCTGGCAGGAATCCTACAAGAATGAACAATCAGGCATAAAGAATTAGTTTAAAATCATGAAATTGCTGATTACTTGATAACTTGTATTACGTTTTAGCGGGCTATTCTTTAATCTCCATTCTCTACATCTTTGTAAGAATAATTTGAATGAAGTTTTCATCTTTTGTATTGTAAAAAATGCCCAACATGAAAGATCAGCTGCTCGTGTTCATGTGAGACCACTGCAAATATCGGTAACACGCATTACGCGCTGAGACGCATTAAAAATATCCCAACATTTATTTGCTTAAACTAAAACTAAACCTACAATTAATCGGTCACTACTGTAACTTGTAAGCAAGTATAATATACTAAGGTTTATAAAAACAACAATTCAATTTTTTATTTTTATTTTCAATTTAAAATGGCAAAATATTCAGTAACACATTGTTACCGTAACACATGTTACACTCTGTCCAGCCATAATTTACTAGCATTTTATTCTTTATATACATTGTAAATTAACAAAAATCTTGATTTTGACAATTGAAATAACATATTTAACCATTAATAGTGATAAATAACACTTTTGAAAAATTGAAGTTTTAGCATCTTTTACTGATTATGATTCTGGTTACTCATGTTACAATTTTATGATGACTTATTGTGAAGTGGCGGTTATGAATATATCTAAATGTTTACTATTTTAATAAAGGGTCTTACTAGTAGGATTAAAATTATAAATAAGTGGCATCAATTAAAACCAAACAATTTAAATGTTGGTGCTGGTGCCACCACTGTTTGGCACATCAATTGATACCCTGTCACCCAGGGTCATGGACCAAAGTAGCTGTGATTTGGGGTGACGTTCATGCACACATCTCAATGTGATGTCTCCACCAGTCAGTTCCCACTTCCCAGTCTGCAATTTGTTGATGAATCTCATTCCTAATTAGCCTTTATCATTGGAGTAACAACCAGAATTATACTTACTGCAGAAAATGATGAGCACTCTGCTTGTGTCCAATGTAAATCTTCATTAAGTTTTTGTAGAGGGTGGTTTTTTCCGGATGTATCCCCTTTGTGTCGGTATTTGCATCTTTCTGCCATTCTGCATTTTGAAAAAGGAATAAAAGGAATGAAGTTATATTTCATTTTATTCAAGTATTCAAGTACATGTACCTATTAATTTTAAATCTGTCGGCATAATTCTGTTATACCCTACACACCAACATCGGTAGTATGCGTCGTTCTTAAAGATCACACACTATGAATACCCCTGTGAAGGGTATAACCGAATTACTCCAATCTTTCATTGCCCCCTCCTCCATAAAGTATAAAATCTAAATATGAAGTAAAGACATTAGGCCACATGTTTTGAACCCGCCATCCAAAACGGTCACGGTGGTGACTTCGCACTTTTCTGAGAAAAAAAAAGGTGGTGACGTCGCACTTTTCCGAATTGTGTCCTAGGTGTTGCAGGTTTTTACGTGGTTTCACAAAACAGGCGTGAAAAATGAGCTCTTCAAAAAAAACGACAGTACAGTGCTAGTCTCAAACGACAGTGCCAATATTAAACAGCAATGCCATTCTCAAATGACGACAGTTATTGACAATCACACTAACCGATGACGGTTATTGACAATCACACAACCAACGATGTTTTTTGACAATCACACAACCGACGATGTTTTTTGACAATCACACAACCGATGGAGGCAATCATAACCGACAGGCTTCAGTCTACAGTCTGAACCGACTAAATTATAATATTAAGGGAGCAATCGCCCCCTGCTCCCTCCGGCTATGCCACTGACTCAAAAGGTTTCACATTTTTATAATGTTGCCGAGTTCAAAATGCATGGCTATTGTTTTACCTAAAATGTCACCAAAGTCTAAAGTCTGCATAAATCTGGAATTCTGGAAAAAAATGGCTGATTTTACATGATTTGAGAAAAAAAGTATCCACAAATCTTGAAAATACCAAAAAGTGGTTCGGTACCGGTCAGGCCCGTAAAAGAGGGTTTTTTCATCGCTTATTTGTCAGCTCAAATAAACGGATTGTTGCGGATGCTCCATAGACGCCTGGGTCGGTCTGCCAAGTTGTTTTTTTTGTTCCTCCAAAGGAAACATTAACATTGACATTCATTGATTAATATAAGACGAACTTGAGGAACATTTTCAAAGTGAAATAACTTCAAAGGTGGTTAACAGATTGTTTGTGTGCAAATTTCATGTCACCTTCAGTGTTTTCACAGAACAAAATTCTTGAGGGTGAAAAATGATGGCCAAATTAGCGCTAATCAAAACAAAAAATGTGTCGATCACAGTGTATACGATCCCCCTGCCCAGCGTCCCATGCGACTGGTCCTAACCGCGTCATTCGCGATGGCAAGGGCGCAGTAAAACTGGAACATGTGATATACTTGTAAACAAATAGGCAATTGACCAATCGCTGGCCCTAATCAACAAGACCACACGCTGCCTTGGGACTGTTTTGGAACGCACTGCATACAAAGAAAGGCTCCACCTTAATTTGTAATGATCGCGAGCACTCAGATCATGACGCTGTGATCGACAATTTTTTTGTTTTGATTATACTATAGTGCAGTGTTTTAGGCACCAAAACAATGGAATTTTCAACATATTTCACCCTTTGTATAGGGAGAGTGAAAACACTACTTGTGCTTCTAAAATAAGGGCAATCCTGTATTTTTTTAGGGGATAATTAATTGATTTGACAGAATAAACTGAATGCTTCATGAATTGACTGTACATTTCATGTACATGTATGTATTATAGACTTATAGTCAAATTTATGAATAAATTGGTTCATTCCGTCTAATCAATTTATCCCCCTAAAATAAAGGATTGTCAAGAACCAATTTGAGTTATGCAACTCAACTTTTGATGACTATTTTAAGGATGACCCTTCATGTAGAATAGAAAACATCAAGTTGAAAATAATAACACTACCTTTATTATAAACTGTAGTAGAAGTCTACAATCAAAACAAATAATTCTTGATTATTTCCTTGCAGTCAATGCCACCGTCTGCGTGACCATGACAGCATTGTGCGCTAGTAGTTCTGTAATTCAGTGCATTGCTAGATTGTTTGGATGAACGCGAGGGCCATGATCGACAATTATTTGTTGACTTACATAATTTACAGTTACACTTAAATGCACTATGCACCTATTTAATTGCATCCCCGGCCCGGGGGACCCGAGACATGACAGGGACCATGCGGGGACCGTACAAAAAACGTTGCCCGGCTATGCGGGGGCGTGTACCGGGGGCGTACAAAAGGTGCCCAGGCTACAGGGGCAGAATTTCGTAACCAACCGCGCGAATCCGTTAAGATTCTCGCGGAAGGATTTTGCGAGAATCCATGGATTCTCGCCAATTTTTAGAATCCATGGATTATTGCGAAATTAATGAAAATAATATCAAGAATAAGGCTATAAGCTTGCACAACTTCCAAATTCGGCATGTTTGTTGACTAAGGGTCAAATACCAGTCATCTAGGTCCTGTTTTGGACTTGAAATTGATTCGCGGATTCACGCCGAAATTCTACCCCTGGGCTAGCCGGGGCGTGTAGCGGGGACAGTGGCGTAACCAGCGGGCCCCCCCCCCCCCCCACTTGGAACCCTTGCCCCCCCCAAAATGAAATCAAGTACGGCTGTAAATAAAATTTACAAAAAAAGTACACACCAAATCCCCCCAATAATGACGTCAATAAATGGCACTGTCGGTTCATTTGACGAAAGGAATCATGGAACTATGATGGTCAAAAATACACATTGTGTACTGTAAAGGCCGGGACTGTAAATAACACAAGTCAACTTACAAAATTTACAAAAAAAGTACACACCAAATCCCCCCAATAATGACGTCAATAAATGGCACTGTCGGTTCATTTGACGAAAGGAATCATGGAACTATGATGGTCAAAAATACACATTGTGTACTGTAAAGGCCGGTACTGTAAATAACACAAGTCAACTGGCAGTTGTGGGACGTACAAAACATGATGGTGCTGCGCGCCCTGCGGAGACCATACATGGGGCGTCACAACATCTTGACCCCTCCCTGATACATTCCAGTTTAGCTGTTTAAGCTCTATAGTAATTACCACATCAAGCATCAAGTGTGTAAATTCGGTGTAAATTCTCACCAATTCGGCAATACACACGCAGACCTTCCGAATTCGGAGTTTCTGGAGACACAGCCGCCTATGAAAAGCACAACAAATCAATTGATTGTTACGACTCATGTGCGTGTGTCAACTCACCTTATGTAATGTTATTGTTAACCTCTCTGTCGTACAATCAGTTATACATGATATGTAGCTGTTGTAGAATTGTTTAAATCCAGTTGTGTTTGTCAACAACATCACTCGTCCCCGCATCAATCTCCATTTTTGTGTGACAGGATCATAATTCAGTCTCTTTAGCATATCTATGTTCTGTTCGTATAACGACGTATTGCGATATTGCTCAGTGATAAGCAAAGTCTGTTGAAGAGACACTAGACATTGTAACGGGTTTTTCGTAATTTGAAAGGAAAACTGTCAAAATAGCAGTTCTTTAATGTCTTTTTGCTAAAAAACGTCCCGTGGGCCACGCTTGTTTTTTCTTGAAAATGCAAGTTAACGTCTTTATCTTCCAGTTAAGACTATAAAAAGACGTGGCCCACGGGCCAATTAAATACAATCAGTCGGTTAATATTAGTCTCTACGAAAATCTATCCCATAGACTTGTGTACAAAATACAATTCGCCATGTCGCAATTTTGGAAATATCCTTGGAAAATCCCCCAAATTTAGTAACAAAATAAAACGATGTCCTTCCCCCCCTGGAATGTCAATAGTTTCCATAATACAGGGGGTGGCTCAACTTACCCAGTGGCTCAACCCCGTTCTCCCCTAATGCTTGGCATAAAACTGCATACCCTTTCTTAAGAGAAACCTCCGCCCAACCCGTTATTTCATTTTCGGGGGGGGGGGGGGGGGGGGGGTATGATTTTGACTTTTTCGGGGGCACTTTGTAAATTAGGTGTTTGTAGTATATAGATAAACGTGAAGGTCGCCCGGCATCTGAAATTAGACATTTGAACTAGGCCTATGGCATGGCTGTCCGAGCCACGTGGAGGCAGAACTCTACGGTATAATAATAATATAGTGCGTGGTCAAGATCAGACGTTTACAAACGGTTTACAATGGTTACTAAGACTAGAAATAAAGTGTGATTCCGGGGTGTGATTACAAGTAATTCTCTGAGCATGCTGAGTGAGACTGCAATATTTATTTGTGTACATTTACTGCATGAATAAGAATTGGGGCCTATACTGACCATACCGGGATACTGACCACCAGGCAAGGTGTTACATAAAGTAGGCTACTATTGCACAACGATCAATAGGGAGGTGAGTCGGTCGTGACAGACCTGCTTCCATGAGGACCTATATACAATTGGTATAACGTTCCAATCCCGTTCGTGTCTTGATTGGAAAATGGAAAAAGAAGACATCAGACTCTTTTTCGAGATGTTGTTTTTGAGAGCTGTGTATTTAACGTTGCACTTTAGGGTTCGTAGGAGACCTCTCAGACGTGTCTTATTATATTTTGTTATGATGCCCCTTGATCCTATTTCAAAGGGGATCAAGGAGCACTTGTAGCCTGCGTCCGAGATATCTCCTACCAGTGTTGATGCATCTTCTCAAGGAGGCTATGTAAAGACTTTACTCTGCTCTTCTCTCCTGATGAGTCCCATGACCATATCTTCAATAAAATAATGCCCAAGAACTCTTACTTTACTTTTCCCACACCCGCTTTGGTAAAAATACCATACCATCGTGTGGTTAGTTGCGGACATTTAAACTTTTATTAGCACATGCGCAGAATATTCATTTCCTTATAATTATGTACTTGACTCGGGCCTGGCGTCACCATTCACCGCTGCTGCAATAACATGGGATATTAAGATCATCAGTTGATAGTAATTTTCTGTAGTCCATCCACTCAAAGGTCCTTGTTTTGTAACTAGTTATGATTATTATTTATCTCACGTAATGATTTATTGGCTATTTATTGGCTATTGGACGAAATGGCTATTGGACGAAATGGCTATTGGACGAATTGGTTATTGGACAAAATGGGTATTGGACGAAATGGTTATTGGACGAAATGGTTATTGGACGAAATGGGTATTGGACGAAATGGTTATTGGACGAAATGGTTATTGGACGAAATGGTTATTTGACGAAATGGCTATTGGACGAAATGGCTATTGGACGAAATGGCTATTGGACGAAATGGCTATTGGACGAAATGGCTATTGGACGAAATGGTTATTGGACGAAATGGTTATTGGACGAAATGGCTATTGGACGAAATAACAATTGGACGAAATGGTTATTGGACAAAATGGCTATGGACGAAATGACTATGGACGAAATGGCCATTGGACGAAATGGTACTGGCCGAAATGGCTATTGGACGAAGTGGGAATGGACGAAATGGCTATTGGACGAAGTGGTTATTGGACGAAGTGACAGTGGACGAAGTGGCTATTGGACGAAATGACATTGGACGAAGTGGCTATTGGACCAAGTGGTTATTGGACTAAGTGAATAATGGACGAAATGGCATTGGACGAAATGACATTGGACGAACTGGTTAATGGACGAAATGGCATTGGACGAAGTGGCAATAGAGCGTTCATGGGACCCTCCGCACATCAAGCCATAGGCACGCCACAGCTATCAGCTTCACGTTTGTACAGTATATTGTGCTCACTATAAAGGCTTGGTCGATTTTAGGTCATGGGAAACCTGTCACATATGCGCTGGTAGATAGATTGGCTGTGTCATGGTATTTTATGGTATCTGGTAGTGTTAGGGTTAATATCGGTGATTTCATGAATATCTTACTCATAGCTAGAGTGACTTTTCAACAATATCCCATTAAAAGTATATTATGTGATCTTTTCCAGGGGATGCCCTAAATCCTCAAAAAAAATTGGAAACAGGTTTTCTTGCAGATATACATTTCTGATCATAAATCATGAATACAGGGTGACCCCAAAAAATGTTAACACTCCGGGCACATAAGATATCTTAAAAGGACAGGAACACACGGGTCTTGATGCATTATGAAAGCTGAGTAAATAAGCTTTCATTTGCATTTTATTGCGTTCCAATTGGTTATTTAGAACGGGAGATATGCTTCAGCAAACATGAGGAAGCAAAATCGGCTTGGTCCAATCCTCTCAGTATGAAAGTAAAGCTTTTAAAATGCACAAAGCAAGAAGCAACATGATTAAGTCACACACACACATCAATTAATCTCTTCTTTGTTCTTTTCAACGCATTCTTTCGATTCTTTTCAAGCTTAAAAGACATAAATAAATATATTCCACATAACTTATATAGGTATTTTGTCATGAGTTCAAGTTCTATACTCTTTTTCCATGTGCAATGGGTAGCTGTCAGTGAAGCAGTCTTTAAAATTGAAATTGAAACATTTCATTTTCTTTGTTGAAATGGTCCATCCAATTAAATAAATTAACTAATATTGCACTGAAATTGGACCAAGCCGATTTTGCTTCCTCGTGTTTGCTGAAGCATATCTCCAGTTCTAAATAACCAATTGGCACGCAATAAAATGCAAATGAAAGCTTATTTACTCAGCTTTCATAATACATCAAGATTAGACCCGTGTGTTCCTGTCCATTTAAGCACAGATAGTCAAAACCAGGGATAGATTTCTGTCGGTAAAGCTTGAAGCTATGCTTGTTTCGCAACAAGGTCGCCCCTTGCTCAGCATGTGGTGCCGATTGAGTTGTTACTGCCATAAGCCAGTGCACAAGCATGCTTAGCAGCATACATGTATACTATAAGGATTCCCACCCAAATACTATGATTAAAGATCATCGATTGTTATTTGCATTTGCCTGATATTACAAATTCATCATATTCACAGATGGATAACTTACTGTAAAACATTCAAAACAATGGCTTTAAAGTTGTTTTCTGACGGAGATTGGTAGAAAATTCCTAAAATGTCATCATAGTACAGCACTGGTTGACACTATATCGGATCCTTTTATTATAGAAAAAAGCAATGGTGAAATCTCAATTTGCAAAGGTAGATCGAAAGAACAGGTCCTGATGTACCACCCTCAAGTGGATCCACTTTATTCCGATGAAAGATGAGGTCATGGCATCTCATTGAAAATGCAAATTGGTAATTTTCCACAGAATAGCACATGTGTTTTGTTTGTAAACATCAAATTCAGTGACCTTGCGCGTGCTTTGATTGGTTGACACTGATCATGTGACGCAACAAGCGTTATGATTGGCTCAATTACTATCAAGGGCACACATGTTCAGATGCCAAACCACAGAAATCCCACGCTGAGATCATGCTGGGATCTGTCATCGGCGAAACAAGGATAGGTTGGGCTGAATTTTCTGGCCCTATATTAATACATGGGAGGATATAGGAGAAATCTATCCCTGGTTTTGACTATCTGTGATTTAAGATATCTTATGTGCCCGGAGTGTTAACATTTTTTGGGGTCACCCTGTACATTCTGAGTTACAGAGCGATATGATTCCTAATTACTTCAAAATCATGTTTTTTAAAGTGAAAATAATAGAAATCTATTTTCAACCCCTAAAAAAAATGATTTTGACGTAATTAGGAATCGTATCCCTCTTTAATTCAGGATGTATGTATGATCATTTGATCAGAAATGTAAATCTGCAAGAAAATCTACTTTCTAAAAGAAATCATGGACAGAAGGCGCCCCCTGGAAAATATCACAGCAGTCACATGGTCACTTGTTTTAGCCACTTGCTGGCAGGGGTAGCACTGGCTCAAAAATGTGAGGAGTCCCATTGCATTTTTCAGGACCCTTTAAGGACTGCAAAAACTAAATTTAAGGGGTCCCCCAGAAATATAAGGGGTCCTGAAGTTTGAGCCTTTGAAAATGGTCAAAATTTGTTTAGAGACAAACAGTCGCTAACACAGATACGCACACTAGCGTAAGATCATGTAGATACCTATGTCGTGTCCATGTTAATCAGTAGAAGATACTTATATATAGAATGTTTTGGAAATCGCTTGAAACTTTTGCGGAAGCAATTCGGAAGCAATTTAGTGTGTTTAACAACTTTTAAAAATACAGGATTTGCATTGTATTTATCTTTTACGGACATTAATAAATTTAAAATGTAGGCACAGGATGGAGATTGACAATTTTCAGAATGTCTTAAGGTTTCCACGTCCATACATCGTCAGATTTAAGGGGTCCCTTTATTTTCGATTGGGACCCGTTAGTGAAGTTCAATATGTAAACTTACGCGTCCATTATCGTCCAACAAGAAAATAAGGGTCCTGGGACGCGAGGACGCGCAAGAACGCGAGCCCTGCTTGCTGGAGAAGATGATGTCTCTATCAAAATGTGCAAAATTCACAAATATTTTGTGCTCAAAAGAGCAATGAAGAGTTACATTGATATGTTTACAGCTATTGACTTCTTTGGCATATTTAGATTGAGACCTGATATTCTCAAGCAAGTGGCTGAGCACTGAAACACTCTGAACATATAAAACTATAGTACCAAATATGCAATGCGCAAAAAAATTCCAAACTTTTTTGGAGGGGTTTATGAAAATGTATAGCCATGATATGCCCAAAAGAAGATTAGATAGAAATATGTTAATGTCAGTCTTTTGTTCTAACAAAAGTTGTTAAAACAAGCAATGCAAACAAAAGTTGACCATGAACCAGGGTGATGTTAAGCAATGGTGACTTTGGAAACCCTCCAGGAAAAATGTCATTTCATGAACCCATTTACTTTATATTTCAAAGGTGCTTATGTGACCAAAAAACCCGTTCTACAGGCAAACTGACCTCAGGTTGGGTCAGGACATTTTTGTTTTTTCTGTGTTTGTTTTTTTGCTTCAAAATTGGTGTGAACATTTTGATGAATTTCAACAATTTTTGAAGAAGAAAAAAAATCCAAATTCTTTTTTTCCCCAAAAAAAATGTCAACATTTTCAACAACAAAAAGTCAAGATTTGTTGACTATTTAAAAAAAAATCTAAAAAAAATCAATTACATTTTTGTGTGTTTGTTGATCATTTCAAAACAAAATGTGTCCGTGGTGAATAGAGACATGGGGGCCCATGTCCCTATTCACCCTGTTTTACGGTACACAAACTGGCTGGGTGACATTTAATAAACTGTTTTTTGGGACTATTTTTGTCCCTATTCACCCCCCACCCCCATTCACCCTGTTTTACGGTATATGAACATGTAAAATGACTCTGGTTCTATGTAATCCATTTGGAATTCCTGTGATGCTTACTTTTGCTTAAAATACAGCTTTGGTACCCCACAGATATACTACATGTAGTATGGACTTTCAGGATTATCATTTGATTGTGAGCACAGGAGTTTTAACTCCTTCAACTAATTTGACTTCAAAATATGCTTAAACGCATAGTTTGCTCAGGATGTAATCAACTTGTGAACGCAAAAATGGTATGTCCAATCTGTGTATTTTGGAATAGCTTTAGAACAAATTTAAAAAAAAAAATTGGAAACATTTTTCTATCATCAAATTTGTGGATATTTTGTAATACATTCATATTGTGTTTCATATCAATGAAAAGCTGATGTGTTTCGTCTTTCCAACAATAACTCATTTGTAGCAATCACTTGTTTCAGTGCTCAGCCCCCTACTTGAGAATTTGGGGTGGGGTATAATTCCAAATGTGCCAAATTCACCACTATATTGTGTGCTAAATATAACAACTGTCATCTGTTCAATGACAATAACAGTACAAGTGATGCTCTTGTTAATTTGTGAGCATGGAATAGTGATAATTTTGGTACATTCAGATAGAGACCTCTGTATATTTTTAAATAAGCAGCTACCCATATGAAAATCGCAACCTTTATCGCAATCAATTTTGCAACCTTGCGCAAGATAACCTTGCGCAACCTTAAATTTAGAAAAATACAACCTTGCGCAAGGTTAAATTTGGAAAAATACAACCTTGCGTAACCTTGCAATGTCAGTTGGCGGTGTAACCTTAAGTTTGCATTCTCAACCAAGCACTTATAAAACTCGCCCATTGCTTGTGTGGTAGATTTCGATCACGACAGGAGCATGTGCAGATGCGATTTTTGTGTAAGTGGTCTGTGATTTTGTCAATATTATATTTTTACTGTGATTTGTCGATCTGCATTAAATGCAAAAAGTAACAACGCCCCAGGCTGGACTCGAACCACCAACCTTTCGGTAACAGCCGAACGCGCTAACCAATTGCGCCACGGAGGTGATTATTTACTAGGCTGTTTTGGTTTGTCATGTTCACCCGTACACTTCCCCGTACACTTTCTTGCAAAGTCGGGCATCGTTTTATCTCAAATGTTGCTTGCATATTGCCTTTGCTGTCGCCTTTAATACACGTGCTGTCACTTGAACTTGGAACCAACGTTTAATTTGAACTGTCTATTTTCAATAAAAAAATACTCCAATACGGGAAAAAAATCAGAAAAGCTCACAGACAACAAATAAGAACATCATTTTACTCGACCTAGAATTTCAATCAACGGATTTCAATCATCGGCAAAACCCGATGATGTGAGTGACGTCATTTAATGAGCTCATTAGCATAATTTATGTCCGTGAAATATACAATAGGGTTTTGGTAGTGCCAAGCACAAGGTTGCGCAAGGTTGCGCAAGCAACTGGTTAAATTTGGAAATAATATAACCTTGTGCAACCTTGCAGAAACATCTAAAGCTTGCGCAACCTGCCGCAACCAGGTAGTGCTGCAAGGTTGTGCAAGCAACTGGTTAAATTTGAAAAAATATAACCTTGCGCAACCTTGCAGAAAAATATAACCTTGCGCAACTTTGCAGAAAGAAACATCTACAGCTTGTGCAACTTGCCGCAACCAGCTAGTGCTGCAAGGTTGCTCAAGCAACTGGTTAAATTTGGAAAAATATAACCTTGCGCAACCTTGCAGAAACATCAAAAGCTTGCGCAACCTGCCGCAACCAGCTAGTGCCGCAAGGTTGCGCAATCAAATTTAAATTTGGAAAAATATAACCTTGCGCAACCTTGCAGAAACATCTAAAGCTTGCGCAACCTGTTTGAAACCAGCTAGCAACCACCAAAAACGTGCGTCAAAATTTGGAACCAATACCAAAATAAGCTTATATGTTTTAAACTTACTATTTTTCAGCATTTTTATCTGCAACATCAGTTTCCTTCAAAGATTAGAATATGATTCACAACTTGTTTTTCTAGCATACCTCATTTTCATTATGAAATTGATTACAAAGTATGGGTACAATTAATCATCAAAGTCACTACAATTTTAGTAAAGGTCATGTTTTTTATACTGGGTACCCAAAAAAGGTGGATCTGTTACATTTGCACTACATATTATTACTTTGCATGCATATATTTTGGCTATTCTTTATCACATATACTCAAATTTGGTCTTATTTTGATGAGAAAGTATTTGGTCTTTATTTGAAAAAGAAAAATATAAACTACCATGGTTCTGTTAATTACAATAGTTCGTTAAACCTAATTAGTCAGGGGTGGAAGAGTATGTGGAGGAGGAGTATGTGGAGGAGGAGGAGTGCATAGTTGAACAAGTATGGTGCAATATACATTGGGCAAACATAAAATGCACTGTTTTCACTCTTGGTACAATTCTATATTGAAAACATAACATTATTGAAGCATATTTGAATTAAAAATATAATTAGTTAATTAAGGAATCATTAATTAGTTAATTAAGGAATCATTAATTAGCATTAAGAAGCTCAAAAAATTGTTAAGAAACGTAAGTTGGTTGTCGCCGTTTGCGAATGTATGCAAACATATGCCTGCACCAAACTGTCCATTTTAAAAGTATAGAAAGGTTGAGGTACCCTTTTGAATAAATAAATTTAACTATTTAATTAAAAATCAAAAGAAGATATGTAATTAACCTCATGTATTCTGTATTGTCTGGATGTTAATTAGCACATTTTGTTAAATGCGTTTGTGTGGTGTTATTACTTGTTTTTAACTGTGTTACCAAATAAGTAAAAAACTGCTGGTTTTCATCAAGCTTGTAAACTCAGGAGAATTATTAAATTCTTAGGAATGCAACTGACCTGACCTAGTATAGGATGACCAGCATAAGCTGCTTGATTAGTTCACCAATCAACATTGGATCACCCTATATGTTGAATACAACTTAAAACGATAACATTTTATAATTCAATCTTAAATCAGACTCTTGAAATTTGAATACTGGGTTCAAACATTATGGAAACTAACCTAATTTGTTCATTTGAATGTGCTTTGCACATCATGAAGGTGCAAGAAGGATGAACGCAGTTAATTGTATGCCACTAAACATGTGCCATTGGGAAAATTTGAGTCACCCTGTAGTTAAAGGGCCCCTTTTTATTGAACATTATTTGAATATCATACCACTTTAAGCATTTGCCACTTCAAATTGGAATGTAAAATCATGTTTCAGATGATTTATGGATAATCACGTATACCTATTAATGTTTTAAACACCCTATATGTTTAAAATTAACACCTTTACATAAGAAAAGGGTGACTTTTAAAATCAATCAATGTTCATGTACATGTAATTGATGCATTTTTATTTGAAATCTACTTGAATTTTGTTAAAATAGCATTTTTCCGGAACTAAATAAACACATTTTTAGACACCCTGTATATAGAATTTCAGATTCATAATGAAATTTTATTTGCATATGTCTGGATGGGTATTTTATTAAACTACTTTAAATCTGTACTGAACTTTTCTCTCATCACTTCATATACATAGTGGAAGTAATTATTGAAACCCTTCTTTTTTAGAACATTTTGCTTGTTACACCCTGTCCAATTTCGGGCCACCCTGTATAATCAACTTGATTGTATGCTAATGTATCCGTTACAGTATATGCTTTCAGAATCTGTATACTTTTACCAACTTAAAATGTAAACTTTTTCAGATATAATGCATTAACTGAAAAAGGAACCTAATTTATGAAAAAAGGGACATGTAACACAAATTGTACCCAGTATAAAAAACATGACCTAAAGGTTAAAATGACAGCAATGTTTATTTCACATGTTTGACCTTTTGACCTGACCTTTGACCATATGAAGAAACCTTGCGCAACCAGTTTGGTGTTTCTGAAGAGGTTGCGGGAGCTTGCGCAACCAGTTTGGTACTTCTGAGAAGGTTGCGCAACCTTGCAGCAACCATCCGCAACCTTGCGACAACCTTGCGCAACCTGGTACCACCTTGCTGCAACCACATGTTGGTGATTGCATTTTCGTAAGGGTAATACACCTATCAGTTGTAAGACGCACTATACGACCCCTGGGAGAGGTGCGTCGTAGGTGCGTCGTTTACAAATAATTCTTGACGGAGGGTACGTCAGTGGCAGCCTTTGGTCCGTCAAAAAAATGACGGGAGGGTGCGTAAAGGTCCGTCACTTTACATGGGTGCGAATGGGCTGAGAGTTGACTGAGGGTGCGTATTTGGATGGCAATGGTCCGTCGTTTTTTTGACACAGGCTGCGTCATGGTACATGAGAAGTTGACGCACCTCGGTAAAGTGACGCACCACTCCCGGGGGTCGTATAGTGTGCGTCTTACAACTGATAGGTGTATAAGCACTGAAACAAGTGATTGTAACAATTGTTTGTATCTTTGGAAAGCTGACCATATCACCTTCATTGATGTACTAACTACTATATGGTCATATAATGAAATATACCAAATGTATGCAATTAAAACAAAATTTCTGAATTCTGAATTATTTTCAGGAAGATCATTTGGTATCTGATCCAAGTAATCAAATATAGATGGTGTGACCAGTGACGTAGTGCCCGGCAGTATGCGTGTGCACCTACAGGGAATGTTCTTTTATTCACACTTGATTGATCATTACTTACCATGCTTACAGTGTAATAGTGCAGTAGTCATGGTCTGCATCCCTAAGCACAATGAGAGACCAGGTACTAAATATGGTTGCCCGGCAGTATGCGAACGCACATGCTTTTAAAATTGGCGCTCAGTGATGTGTGTTTTGCTTTTGAATAGTATGTATGCAGTAGTCATGGACTAGTACCTCTAGCATGTCTTTAGACCAGGCGCTAATCAGTTTGTAAACACTACTGATGTAAACAACGGTCACCTCATCTATACTACAGTCCTCAAAGTAAGTAACTGACCAGGTAATAAATATGCTCTCAACTCCAAACCAAAGCTCCTATGTAAGAATATTAAATAATTAAGTTGTTTGTCAACCTGCAGCCTCGGACTAGCAACAGGTAGATTATTGAGTAACTCGTAGCGACAATTCACAGGCCGATAAGATGAGGATTGGGTATGCTTCAATTGATCAACGCATCCCGTACACATGATACCTGTCACACTGTCCTGCGTGTTCAAAACCCAAGTGTGAAAATGTAAACAGCACTTTGTTCTATCCTTTTCAACATAGTGTTCTTGATTGTAAACCGATCTTCGTGAACAATGTCTCAAATTAAAGAGAGAAGAAATTTCTTTACAAGTATATACACTCGTCAAAAGAAGTTCCTTGCCACTTAAATTAAATTAATATTTAATAGAATATATATAATTGTATATCAAAATAAGCAGAAAGTAATCCTCTAACAGCTTAACATGGAATTTAGACATGATCACTCATGCATGGCAGATCCCATTCACTTGACAATGGCAAGAAGATTGCACAAAATTGTATAATCCCTCCATTCAAATGACTGTAAATGCTCATTTCTTGCAATTTCCTTTTACGCACCTTACCATTGCTTAATGAATGTGCTCAGCCATGCATGATTGCGTACATCTTAATTTCATACAGACATGATAGAGAATTATTGTCTGTTTATTTTGACATGCAATTGTTTAATTTATATTAAATATTTATGTGAAATATTTGAACTTCAATGAGTGGCAAGGAACTTCTTTTGACGAGTGTATAATTCAATATTATTACATAGGAGCTATTATATTGGAGTTAAGAACGTATTTATTACCTGGTCAGTTACCTATTTTAGAGGACTGTAAATGCATGCTCCTAAAGTTGATAAATTTATAATTTGTTTAGACTATTGATGTTATAGGGCAAATCTCTTGAAGAAATTTGCATTTTGACACAATGATGTAACAACTATGAAAGTATGGAAGACATGACATACCTGACTTGACATATGACATAACCAAATAAGATTTTAAAGACAGCGCCACAATGCATTGCATTTGGTTTTCAATTCATCTTGGTTTCATAGACATATATGCACAAAAGCATGACTTTTCCCTTTCTTATTTCTAAAACTTAACATCTTGACTAGTAAATGACTTACTCATGGCAAATGGAAAACCAAAAAGACAGGGGAACCATCAACTTTTTGATACATGTCATGCATGACAGAAAGCCACGATATCGATATCTCTGGGTTTGATATGAGTATCAATAAGGGGAAATTAAAATGCATTGTGGGAATTTTTTCCATTGGCTGTGGGTGCTACATGTAAGTTAAAATCTTCTATGTGACATAACTAACTGGCTGGTTATTTTTACAAATCATAGTTGTTCATGATTATTTCATATCCGTTAAATAGTAATCAAAATATCTACATTATTTAGTCAACAAAAAACATCACCCTGTTCTACAGGCAAATGGACCTCTCAAGTTGGGTCTGTCAGTTGGGCTTTTGCTCCTTAAAAAATGACACAAAAAATCTCAAAAATCTATAAAATATTTGACATTTTATGACAAAACTTAAGAAACAATTAGGTTAATAATCATTTGCATATGATTTTTTTTACCCCAATTTCTCAAAACAATGGGTCGGTCGGGCCTGTAGAACAGGGCTTCATTTTGTGTTGCCTTATGTCTGCAAGACTCTTGACTGAGAAAGAAATAGTCATCAAACATCAATACTTCAGTTGCATAGTATTTATTAACACCATTTCTGCATCATAAATTTGTAAACAAATACAAAATACAAAGAAATTGACTTTCGACAGCTTGAGAGTTACCCCCTGCATCGCGCTGGTTCCCAATTTTGAATACAATTTATTCCTATAAATAGTTGGGTTCCAAAGCGTCGGCAATAACTATGTTTCCTTTCATCTTCAAGCTCCCGAAAGTGAAATTCAAATACAAAACCCATACAACATTGTGTTACAATTTGTTGTAACAATTTGTCAGCAGAGTACAAGAAAGTCATAAAAAGCACTCATCACAACCTTGTTTCAAGTTAACAAGTTTATACAATTAATACAATATAAATAATAAGATTAGTTTACACAATTAATACAATATAAATAATAAGATTAGAAAGAAGTATGCTACAGGATCATGATAAACCTTTGTGGATGGAGCATTGCACCAAAGCTATTTGAAACCCAAAATGTCCCTCTATATTTGATAGATTTGGCTAAAATATCGGTGAAAAACAGCACAATTAAGGATTTTAGACCCATAAATTTACCAAAAAGGGTTCATCCATTAACCAGAGGGTAATAATTTGGGATAATATCCGGAAGGGGGTGGTACTCGGAAGACGATGATTTCCACTCGATAGAATGACGTTGGTTCCCAATTATAAATACGGCTCCCAATTTTGAATACGATTTATTCCCTCAAACGGAATAAACGTATTTAAAATTGGGAACCAGCAATTATAACGTCATTCGATAGAGTGGAAATCATCATCTTCCGTGGTACTCAGATACTTTTTTGGTAGGGATGTGCTGCCAGCAAATTGAAAATTGACTCAAACGTTTACCAATTTGTTTGGGAAAATGGTAAACGTCCTAGTAATTCTACAAAAGAGGTAAGAGAGCCAATAGTCTATGTGTATTAATTATTATGGAATAAACCTGTATAACTCATATCATACAACATTTAATTATTTGCAATATATACTAATTTGGGATAGCTTACTTTTACATGTACATTTATCATGGTAGAATAAGCAACTTTAATTTTATAAATTAGTGTTTTGTTTCGAGTGAAATTTAGAAAAAGCTAAATGCATGAACAAATCAATACAAGTGCATTGATTTTTCTCAATGGAAAAACTAGACATAAACAAATTAGTACATGTATTGACCTAATTCATACACCACAATGCAAATAAAATTACAAACTTACATTTTTGTTCAAATTTGTTACCTTTCTTTGAAATAATTTAATAAGTTAAATAATATAGTCACATGAAAATTTGAAATCTACAATCGACTCACACATGTTACATCTGTTATGATATCTGATAACCAGCTGATATAATTGATTGTTTTGATGTGACGTCATCAATAAATGTGTTTCAGGGCTGTGAAATTTCCGCCTTTTTAAAAAAATTAGAAATCCCGGTGATTTTTTTAAATCTGTGTTTTTTGAAAATATCCCGACTTCTGCGGTTTGATATTTTCCAGCCGCGCGGAAATTAAAAGCGAGCTCACAAATTTGCAAAAATATACTCTCTGTAACATCTTCAAACCTTCGCTGTATACATGCATAAACAATAGTATTCTGCGATACCGTAACATGTGCCAAAGAGACTTTTTCTCGACCCCAACATTTTATGCACAGTTCAATTTGTAGCGCTTTGCGATGGCAAAGTTTGGGGTAGCCGAATACCGCCATGTTTTTCAGTTTCAACGTGTTGACAATTGCTTGACATCGCTCTGAAAAGGAAAGCGTTTAGCTATCGTTTTGATGTAAAAATTGTCGCCAATATTATATCATATGAGTGAATATGTCTTCCGCAACACATAAATGTACACCGACGAAGACAGGAAAGATCCTTCTGTTAAAAACCATTGGAAATGGGCTTGGTTGGAGTACGAACAAAATGGTAGTAGATTGTCCGAGACGATGAGGAAAATTACGAAGCCTGGACATGCGATGTGTATGATATGCAACAAGGAAATAAAATATGCCAGTCGTGGAAGAATTGCACTAACTAAGCATGTGTCGCATGATTCGCATCTTGAAATTGTAAAGCTGAGGAAGAAAAATATGTTGTTGCCAGGTAAGCTTTTCAATTAATTATTCATATAAAAAAGTGACATTTTGTGCTAAAATTATGTGTAAAATTCACCCCTCAAAGTGCATGAAAAGTGGTATTTGTTTGCCTAAAATGTCAAATTTCACCCCCTTGGACCCCCACAGGGCGTTCTGCCCCCTGGACCCCCGCCAGGGGCTCTGCCCCTTGGACCTCGCTGGGGGCTATGCCCCAGGAACCCCGCCAGGACGATTCTAAACCAATCTATAATATAGTTGATAGGGTACAGGTTTGTTAAAGCTAATAATTTTTAGTCGTAATGTCGGATGTTGAGGTGGAAGACGTGCAACATGACCAAGCTGGTCATGACGCTGGTGAGGGCGAACATTTTGAGCAAGGTGGGCGGTAAAGCATAGGTCAAAACCCAGACAGGGCTCGAAGCCCAATGATAGGGAACATATATCCCAGCCTAAAAGTAGGCCTAAAACTAACAAACAGGAAATAAAGAAATGCCTGTTCTGTGCCAACACACACGCGATGGACAAAATTCAATGCCCCGCATACGGAAAGAGATGCAAAGCGTGTGGCGGAATAAACCACTTTGAATTAGCATGCAAAGCTAAATATAAGATACTGTTTAAAAAAACACCACAGAACGTAACAGAAGATAAGGCAAAGAGATATCAGGATATGGGCCATGGGGGGAAAGCTTTATACCTCATTCCCTGCTAATGCATACAATGAATTAAGCGAGGGTCCAGAATTCAAGGAATTAATGGCAGATTATGATAACTTCATCAAGAGCCAGGGTGAGAAGAATAGAACATTTGCCTTTTTGGAATTCATACTTGGACATCGTAGAGAGTATCCTGCTGTTCACACGGGCATCTAGAGACACGGGCATCCTTCCTTGGATTTTTGTTTATGACAGAACAAACCATTCGAGGTATCTCCCTATATATTGGTTGGAGATGAAGGCACTTGAATCCACTCATCCGTTTATTTTCAATGAACTCAAGAAAGGAAACTTTGCTGTCCAAAGGCAAGATGTATATACATGGATTTGCTAGAGTAGCATGCGACATGACAATTGAACAGACAGCAAACTGAGATTCCAAGACAAAGGGTGGCATAAAAGGATTCACTACCAGAAAAGGGGCTGTCAACGGATGGATCAGATCTGACCATGAACGAGCAGCCATCACAAGGCAGTGTGAGGAGATGGCGGGAAAGGGACAGAAAGTTTCGACCCGAAAGGTTCTAACCAAAGGTCGCATGACAAAGGACGCAGAAGATGTGGAGAGCATGGATACAATATCCACAATGATAAATCCATTTGACCAAGATCCAGAAGATCTGGTTCACATCTCTTCTGGAGTCCTTCCTCCCCAAGATGCCTGCACGTACATGATGACCGTCTACCAGAAAGGAGAAGATGCATTCAAGGCATTTTCTAAGGACAGGCTACAGGAAAATGATATTGACATCAACCAACCTTTGAAGAAAATGAAGCTTAAAACTTTCCCAGATGTTGGAAAAAGGTATCATTAAAGTCACGGGTAAAGAAAGCAGTCTTAAGAGTGACCGGGAACTTCTCGAACGACTTGTCATTATAAGCAAAGCTCACAATGTTGACGTAAAGAATATGATGAGATACTGCTTGGGTCCACTTCCTCTGGGAATATATGGAAAGGAAAAATACACAAATTCCTTGAAGACAACTCGAGGGTCATGCCAAATAAGAAAGATACTATTCTTGTAAATGGCACACCTACTGCAAAGCGGCACATACTTTGTACCAAATACTGTAAAAGTGGAAATGTTCGCGCGTGTAAATATTCGCGCATTGCACATTTTGAACAATTTTGCTTGTTTTTATTTTCGCGATTTTGAGCTTCCATGCATAGACCTACATACAAAATGAATATATTCGCGCGTTTTAATTTTCGCGCTTGCTGATTTGAGCGCGAAAATAAATGTAGCGCGAACATTTCCACTTTTACAGTACCAGGCCTATCAAAAATTTAAGAAGGATCGAAGAATCCACAATACAAGAGGAAATTCATCACATTCTATGAGATGATCCCAAAACACATCCGCAAGTTGAATCAGGCCTGTCGCAGAGTTTGTGTATGCACCAAGTGCTACAACATAGAACAACAAGTAGAAGCTCTGTACAAAGCAGCAAATCAACACTTTATGCCAGACCTAAAGACCACAGTCCGAAAGCTTTCTCAAGATCGATCCGACTCATGATCGATCATGATCATAAATTACTTAATACAAAATTAATCTTATTATTTTTGTTTCTAGCTCTTTCCTTTTTTGTTTTATTCAGAAATCTCACGGCCAAAGTCAACATATACCCTGGATAAACAGCTAGTGAGAATGAAGTAATCTTCAAGGAAGCTGTGGATGCAGTTAATGCTGATCCAATTTTGATATGAAACTACCTTCTCAAATGCACCCCCAGTGAAGCAATTTGCAGCAAAGTCCAAGGAAACGATGCAGTCCAATGCTGCATTTATCATCAATTTTATACCGATTTTGCAAATTGTGTGGCCAGTGGTAGAAGCAGCAGATAGGCACACAACAAATGTTGCAAGGCAAGCAGCCAGCCTTTAGTGCTTTCTACACTAAGGACTCAGCAATCCTTTCACTACGCTCTTTTGTCGAGGGACTTACAGGAATTTCGACAGTTCCACATATGTTCATCCAGAGTTTTGCCAGGTACCTGTTTGAGCTTTTAGTTTTGCGTCATGAGAAGGTAAAAGCGAAGACAGGTGAAGCAACTCCGCCAACATCGAAACTCCAAACAAAAGAACTTAATGCACTACGGCATACGACTGGATATGTTGTCCATAAAATACCACGCAACATACATGTACGACTGAAGAAAGAAAGAGAGGCGATGGGCAAGATTCTTGACAACATGACGAAAGAAAGTGGCAAAGACACAAAACTAAATTATACTCGTGAGTGGGTAGAAAGTCAGTTGAGATAAAGGAGGGTTAACATTATTAAATGATAGAACATTCTTGTTCTTTGAACAATTGGAGAAACTGGTTCGCAATCTTTTCCCCCAAAGAGACGACCGCAGTGAAGACAACAGATCTGAGATTGAATACAGTCGAGGCAGTTCTGAAAGACACATTATTCTAGACAAATGGACATCAGTGTGTGTGGAAAGTGGCATTTCAGAGCATGGCAGTTTGATTCTTCTCCAATTATTTGTTGATATTCATATCCAGATCCGTCTATTTTCGTACGCCAGGAACATTGTAGAACGTTTTAAAATTAAAAATAAACACCATAAGAGGTAGTATGAAGCGATCCAGCAATGATGCACCAGACACTTAATCAGGAATATCTATTAATTTGTTGATGGTAATTAGTCTGGGATATACAGAGGGTTACCATGCACCCCCCTCAGGACTTCCTCAACCCAACTTTTTTGACTTACTTTCATGGTCCTTTGGCAAAGAGACTGACACTTGCCTCGATACACTTTCGGCTGCAGATAAAGAGGAAGCCCTTGAAAACATTCATGCTTAAAAAAATGTGGGTTTGACCCACAAGATTAATTATTAATTAGGCTGTTGCTATTTACATATCGTGAGCAGCAGGGCAAACCATGATTGGTCAAACACACCACGGCCAATTGCATTGCTTGCTGATCTGAACAAAGCAATCCATCGTGCTGGAGCCGCTCATTCCGGTTCCCGATGTGCAAGATGATACACAAGCTCCAGCACAGGGAAGTAGTCCGAAAACTAAGAAAAAGCAGAAGTCGAAGAAGACGTGCAGTTGCTCGAGTGTAACCAATCTTTCAATAATAGTGATATGAGCTACCACAGTACCATAATAGAAGCGATATGAAAATCTTTCGGGAATGCTGCATGGACGAGTGGGCAACTAGATCCGGACTTACCATTGTACTTCAGGAAGAAGGTTGATGAATACAATCAAAAGCATATGGGTGAACACAACAAAGGAACACTTACTAGAACACTGCCAGTCAAGGTGATTAATCTTTTGGAAGAGAATAACTTGAGCATATTTGTGTATGTATATGTTGCAGGACAGAAAGATAATTCAAGCAAGAAACAAGAGTGGCCCTCCGATAACCCTACAACGAGTAACACAACCACGCAAGAAAGCAAGTCAGAGAGAAATATAAATGCTTGAGACTACGAACAATTGGTTTCCTGCCAAAGCACAGCGACGCAGGAAGAGCTTGAAGAGAGTGTACTATTGCAAAGGGTGGCCCAAATAAAGTCAGATAGGCATACATGGTCCATGGCTATGAAAGCAGCTGGTTATAATGTGCATGGCGCATTTTCAGTGCTGCTGATGAGGAGCTTAATGCCAATGACACTTTAGAAACGGTTGAAAAGGATTTTCTTTGATGAACTAAATAATTTCAACATCCCCGGGACAGTTAGCATCAGGAGAAGAAAACAAGTCGATGCACAATCAGCTTACAGAATTGGAGCGAGAGAATGATCGACTCAAAGCAGATCTTGATGGGGGACAAGGAAATCACCACTTTTGAAGGTGGCCAGTATAAAGCGGATATTCGCGTTGTACATGTATGTTATGAGTTGATTTCAAGAGGTGTCGGCTCGAATCATGTGTCTGAAATAATCAAATTAGTTTTACAGCGTGTAGGAGGTTTGAATTGTGGACGATTACCGAAACCAACTCTGATTAGAATGATGGCGCTTGAACAAGCGCTCTTTGCAATAGAATCTGCCAAATCCGCGTTGGAAAAAAGCACAATTCTAGTGACTCTCCAAGTTGATGGCACAATAAAAAAACACGTCCCATATTTGACTTCACTGATAAGTACTGCAGATGGCACCTATGGTATTGGTCTATCAGAAATTCGGACCGAGACAGCACAAACTATGTTGGATGAAACAATTAGTTCTGTAAAAAGAATTGCTGGGGGTGGACATAGAAGAAGATGAAGCCAAACTGAATGAACTGTTGTTACTCAAACTAAAGAACACAATGACAGACAGATGTATTGTGAACAAAAAAATTGTTCAACTTCTTGAAGAATGGAGAGAGAAAACATTGCCAAATGTAATTAGCAATTGGGATAATCTCAGTCCAGAAACAAAAACAAACATACTACAATCAATGACTTATATTGTGGTAAACACTTAGTCTTAAATTTACAGGACTATGCTGGTGCTGCACTAAAAGAATGGGAGCAGGTAGAATCCGATAGCGGCATGCTGGGAAGGGGAAAGCATCTACCATGGAGCCGGAAGGAATCTGCAACATTCCTTGCCATCAGATCTGTTTGCTAATGTGCTGCTCGATATATAGAACGAACGTTTTTAGGCTAGATTGGATGAGAAATTTATTTAATCAACTGAAAAGCTATCTTTGATCAAGTACCGTATTATCCCTATTCCCTATTAAGCGCCCAGGGCGTTTAGCAAAGTTATTTTGGGTGGGCGCTTTTTATGTTACCTTTTTTAAACTCATTTATTGTACTAAATAAAATGTACAAGTGGTCATTTGAAGATGCTGACCATTTGATGGTCATTTGAAGATGCTGACCATTTGATGTACTAAATACAATGTACAAGTGGTAATTTGAGGATGCTGACCATTTGAAAAGGTGGGCGTTTATAAGAGATTGTTTGTTGTTAGTCATTGAGAAAAACAGGGGTGGGCGCTTATAAGGTCCTGGGCGCTTAATAGGGATAATACGGTACAACATGACGTTGAGGAGTGGTATTTCAGAGCATGGCAGTTTGATTCTTCTTCAATTATTTGTTGATTCTTATATCCAGATCTGTCTCTTTTCGTATGCCAGTAACATTGTAGAACGTTTTAAATTAAAGAAAAACAGCAATCAAGAAAATCCAAAGGCTTAAGAGGGAGTATGAAACTTCTTGAAGAATGGAGAGAGAAAACATTGCCAAATGTAATTAGCAATTGGGATAATCTCAGTCCAGAAACAAAAACAAACATACTACAATCAATGACTTATATTGTGGTAAACACTTAGTCTTAAATTTACAGGACTATGCTGGTGCTGCACTAAAAGAATGGGAGCAGGTAGAATCCGATAGCGGCAAGCTGGGAAGGGGAAAGCATCTACCATGGAGCCAGAAGGAATCGGCAACATTCCTTGCCATCAGATCTGTTTGCTAATGTGCTGCTCGATATATAGAACGAACGTTTTTAGGCTAGTTTGGATCAGAAATTTATTTAATCAACTGAAAAGCTATCTTTGATCAAGTACAACATGACGTTGAGGAGTGGTATTTCAGAGCATGGCAATTTAATTCTTCTTCAATTATTTGTTGATTTTTATATCCAGATCTGTCTCTTTTCGTACGCCAGGAACATTGGAGAACGTTTTAAAATTAAAGAAAACCAGCAATCAAGAAAATCCAAAGGCATAAGAGGGAGTATGAAGCGATCCAGCACTGATGCACCAGACACTTAGTCAGGAATATTTATTAATTTGCTGATGGTAATTAGTCGGGGATATACAGAGGGATATACAGAGGGCTACCTCCCCCCCCCCACAGGACTCCCTCAAACCAACTTTTTTTAAACTTACTTTCATGGTCCTTTGGCGAAGAGACTGACACTTGCCTCGATACACTTTCGGCTGCAGATAAAGAGGAAGCCCTTGAAAACATTCATGCTTAAAAATATGTGGGTTTGACCCACAAGATTAATTATTAATTAGGCCGTTGCTATTTCCATATCGTGAGCAGCAGGGCAAACCGTGATTGGTCAAACACACCACGGCCAATTGCGCATGCTTGCTGATCTGAACAAAGCAATCCATCGTGCTGGAGCCGCGCATTCCGGTTCCCGATGTGCCAGATGATACGCAAGCTCCAGCACAGGGAAGTAGACCGAAAACTAAGAAAAAGCAGAAGAAGTCGAAGAAGACGTGCAGTTGTTTGAGTGTAACCAGTCTTTCAATAATAGTGATATGAGCTAACACAGTACGATAATAGAAGCGATACAAAAATCTTTCGGGAATGCTGCGTGGACGAGTGGGCAACTAGATCCTGACTTACTACTGTACTTCAGGAAGAAAGTAGATGAATTCAACCAGAAGCACATGGGTGAAGACAACAAAGGAACAATGACTAGAACACTGCCAGTCAAGGTGATTAATCTTTTGGAAGAGAATAACTTGAGCATGTTTGTGTATGTATATGTTGCAGGACAGAAAGATAATTCAAGCAAGAAACAAGAGTGGCCCTCCGATAACCCTACAACGAGTAACACAACCACGCAAGAAAGCAAGTCAGAGAGAAATATAAATGCTTGAGACTACGAACAATTGGTTTCCTGCCCAAGCACAGTGACGCACGAAGAGCTTGAAGAGAGTGTACTATTGCAAAGGGCGGCCCAAATAAAGTCAGATAGGCATACATGGTCCATGGCTATGAAAGCAGCTGGTTATAATGTGCATGGCACATTTTCAGTGCTGCTGATGAGGAGCTTAATGCCAATGACACTTTAGAAACGGTTGAAAAGGATTTTCTTTGATGTACTAAATAAATAATTTCAACATCCCCGGGATAGAAAAGGAGTTGTATTCCGATATGAGAAATCTAGAATTTGAATACCATGGTGCAACATTCAAAGGGGATGGGGTAGCAGGACCTACAGTTAGCGTAATAAGGGTAGCAGACGTATGTATCTTGTCATCAAAGAGACGGTTGCAGAACTTTGGAAATCCAATCAAATCGAGGACCTATCCGATATTAAACCTGACAAACTATGGCTACAAGTTAGTGTAGACAAGGGGGGAAGTCAACAAAACTAGTTTTACAAATATAAAACGGCAAGAACCGCCATAGTGTGAAGTCCCCAAGATTGTTGGCCATGTTCGAAGGCAATAACGTTGGCATCGCATTCGGGCCAGTATTAGAGGAACTACGCAAGGCTGCAAATGACATAATCAACATGGAGATTCCATACAGAATGACAACTAGCCCTGGTAATAAAGAAAGGAATGGTGAGTTATCTCTCTCTCATACACATATTTTGATGTATGTGAATCAATTCTTGCAAAAGATTCTCGTAACAAATTGGCTTCAGTCAATATCTCATGAAAATTCTTCTTTTATGTATAAGGCCTACATTGAAAAGTTGGGGTCGAAATCAAAATTGCAAAAAAACTGATTACACGGTGCATGATGCATGCATGACACCTGCGCACATTGCGCGCATTTACTGTTTACCACAAAAGTTTGTTGGCAAATTTATAGTCCAACCACCCTCCAACAATAATTAAAGAAGTACCTAACTTTATAAACAAGCGCATATCCATTCTATCAGACTCTGATCAATCCTTCAACGATGCCATCCCACCGTACAAGGAAGCATTGTTAAAATCCGGATAGTCGACTCATGATTTAAGCTTTGATGACAAACCTGAACCAAATAACCAGCAAATGAAGCAACGTAACCGCAATGTGATTTGGTTTAATCTACCGTACTCAAAAAACATAAAAACCAACATCGGAAAGGAATTTTTCAAACTCCTGACCCGCAACTTCCCAAAGGGATCTCCACTGATATTTCACAAAAACACTGTTAAATTAAGCTATTCATGTATGGAGAACATGAAATACATAATAAGCATTCACAACAAGCATGTGCTTATGATTGATGAAGGCCCGTACATGTCTTTGCCAAAAGAAATCAAAGCCTAATTGCCCGCTAGATGGTTTCTGCCCAACCAAAACATTGTTTATAAAGCATCTATCACAGCTGATCCCTCTCCAACAAAGCAATACATCGGCCTAGTCGGCACCACATTTAAAGAAAGACTAAGAAATCCGACCCAATCTTTTAAGAACAAATCACTATCCCATTCAACCGAGCTATCTAAATATGTTTGGAACTTACAAAAGATAAAGGCACACAGGACCACGGTGATGACATGCATCATGTCAAACAGAAAGCTTTGGATGTATATCTGCATAAGCTCCGTGCTACAGAAGAGGTTCAACAAACCAAAGATGAAATGGTTTCTACTCTGCAGTGGTATGCCTGAGAGCACACCAAATTGTGCAGGTTTGTACTGAAAGAACTGTCTAG
This sequence comes from Ophiura sarsii, assembly GCA_035610835.1. Lineage (NCBI taxonomy): Eukaryota > Metazoa > Echinodermata > Ophiuroidea > Amphilepidida > Ophiuridae > Ophiura > Ophiura sarsii. The sequence goes on from CM069448.1 coordinate 42,305,572, forward strand.
AGGGTTGCTTGATACTTTGCACAACAAAAGGAAGTTTACAGCTAATGCATTCTGTAGGGCAAGGGTTTTGTTTTCTGGGCATCTGAACGGTCATGTTCACAGGTCACATGTATTAAAGAGAAGTTATTCAAAAAGAATCATCTGATATGATGGTGTCACCATCCCTGCCTCCATCTCCACCAATTCTTGTTGATGATACACCGTCCCAGCAGGATTCATCGTCCTCTGACGCACCTTCCTCCTCTGTATTTCGGCGACAGCATAAGGTCAGACCCGACCCTACTTCCGACCCTACTAACCAGCCTTCAACATCCCATGCAGGCACCTACTTGTATCCTGCCTAGAAAAAAGGGGAAGACATTGAAAAAACACCAGGATGTACCGCTATTGACAATGCCAAAGCCACGCCAACCAACACCAGCTGCTGTGCCGGATGACTGGACTGACCAGCCGAGTCCTGTTGACAAGAGAGAGTTTGAAGGGCCGTCACATCAGGACCCTACCTTCATCATCATGTCCACAACGACGGCAGTAGATCTTTTTCATGAATTTTTTCCGTAGTCCCTGTTTGCCGACATATCAAAGTGGACAAACATGAACCTGCTCTTGTTGATTCGACTCCAGAGGAGATCAGTGCATGGTTTGGCGTCCACATGGTTATGGGTCTTGTGAAAGTTCCCGAGCAGAGCCTGTACTGGCCTACCCATCCAGCTTTCCCCAATGAGCTGATCAGCCGCACAATGACCAGGGATAGGTTTACCGAATTACTATACATCATAAATATTCATTAGCTAATCGCGGTTTCCTATTGGTCTATTCCGTTAGCTACGCACTTCAGTATTTAGCCTACTTCCTCGCGTACGGGAAAGACGCATACGCGGGGAAAAAATAAGGGTACTACCGCACCCCTAGGAGGCAACTACCGCACCCCCTGAATGAAACAGTCTCATCCCCTGAACGAAACAGTTCAACAAACGTATACACGTCACATTGTATAGAACTTTGCATTCTGGCGACGAGCATGCTTATTTTGTTGTTGTCATTACTTGTCAAAATGGCGTCGTCTGCTGCTGGTCGTTTCGCGGAACTGTCAGAGACGGATTTAGTTGTAAGTTTTTATAATTTCGTGATGAATATTTATGATGTATAGTAAAACAAATACAACATGGTTTATATCGGGAAGTAGTGTGAATTACTGGCCCCTCGGTGTTGGATGAGTGCGTCTACTTCCCTCCGCTACGCGTCGGGAAGTAGACGCACTCATCCAACACCTCGGGGCCAGTAATTCACACTACTTCCCTCTATACCATGTTGTATCTGTATACTATCACAGCATCTGGCTTGTGCCGACCCAGATGATTTGCCAGAGTGCCATGAGGACCGCCAGAATCGTCACCTTAGCAGGCAAGCTCACCCTCTCTACTTCCTGGAATCCATTTGGACAACAGTTGTGGAGATGTGTCAGACGAAATACAACCCCGCAGCGCCTCTCATTGGATGAAGCAATGGTGAAGTACAAGGGCTTTCATGCATGGATCAAGAAATTCTTCATGCCATTGAAGCCAATTCGTGCTGGCTTTAAGCTTTACGCACTATGTGAGTCGCCTTCTGGTTACATGTGCAATTTCATGATACATCCAAATAGCAAGACACCAACAACCATGAAGGCTGTGATGGAAGTTATGGAGCCATTCCTTGGCAAATATTACCACATTTTCACCGATAAGTTGTATACTGGAGTAGCTGTCGCGAGGGATTTGCTGGCAAACCAAACCTACCTTACTGGGGCCATCAAAAGCAACTGCAAGGGATTGCCAAGAGCATTCAAATCAAATCAAAGGTTCTCCAGCTGCACAAGCCCAAAACACCGAGAGGAACATACCACGTACTGCAGAATGGTCCGCTGACATGCACCATCTGGAAGGACAATAAGGTCGTCATGTTCTTGTCAACTGCACACCAAATGACGTCCTTACCGACAGATCAATTGATGCGCAAAGTCCGAAGGAGAGACGGCAACTTAGGCACGTTCCTGCTCCAAGACCAGCTATCGAGTATACACAGCATCTATCGGTCCCTTGTCATTGGGTTATCTGCCTTAGCACCACTACGTGGCAAATTGCGCATGGTCTGATCACTACACAATTCAAATAGCAACTGCAGTTACACACTGACATTAACATAATCTCATCACTATTTTACATACATACATATGTACACTAATTCATCATGACGTGGCAGCGTGCAAAACCAAAAATCCTAACGTAGTCGTTGTCTACTTTTATTCCTGTAGATAAATAATGGCCAACAAGCTTATAAACTCCCCACATTGCCTGGCCAATGTAGATAACATTAAAACACTAGGAACGGATGCACTGGCCATTCTGGGCCATGGCTTCCACAGTCCATATTTATGTAGACGGGATCTACAGTCAGTTAATTATGCATTCTATGCATTCAACTCCGACTCGGAGGTCCTATACAACCACAATTTGTGCCGGGAAAACAATTACAACAGCCCTTGCACAGACGGTGCAGGACATCATATGCTCTTCAACCAGGGAAAATGTCAAGTATGTGCAGGAGGAGGCACAAAATGCTATGGTAGGAGCAGAGGATGAGAGAGAACTGGTGTTGGGATGTTGCAAAAGAAATGACAAGAAGAATTGACAGGCCCTAGTTTTAAGTGATTTTGTGACTTATAAATATATCTATAGGACATAGGATACATCTCCCTGTAATTCATGGTCTTCGTTCGGCGGCAAAAGCATGTAGGGGTGGGGGAGGTTTATGTAGGGGGTGTCAAAAAGTGTGGGTGTATAAAAAGGGGGATCCATCAAGAAGGAGTGTTCAGTTACAGGCACTGATAGAGGTGGTCAAAAAAGTGGCAGCGTGCCAAAATTACAATTTTTCAGCTGCACCCCCTCCCCCACCACCAAAATACTAATGAACGCTGCCTAAGCCCCTTGGCAGTCTTCGACCAACAAATCTGTACAAAGCTGAGTGTATGCTTGCTGGGTATGTGGGTACGGACGGGTGTGAGGTATGTGTAGGGTGTGTAGCCATATGATTGGTGTGCTGGGGCGTGTGGTGGGTGTGGGTGCGAGTGGTGTGTGGGGGGTGTACGCGTATCATCTATTTTATTGTATTCTTACTACATACTGCCATTTTCAATGTCCAATTTTTTCTATAGTTGTGTTTTATATTTTGTACATTACTTGGTACTTTTTATCGTGTGTGTATTTTTATCTCTGTACAGCGCTTTGGTCTTTTTTTAGAAAAGGCGCTATATAAATGCTGTTTAATAATAATAATAATAATAACAAATGAAATGTGATATGTATGCAGGGCTCAAAATAGGTAGTAAAATTGATTTTGTATTTTCCAATTGCAGCATGCAACTGCATTATATTGCGCATGGTCTGATCACCACACAATTCAAATAGCAATTGCAGCTACACACTGACATTAACACATAATCTCATCGCAATTCGTAAGGATGCTTGTTCTGCCTGTGTTAAACTGAAAGCGGCGATCATCAAGACCACTCCTGACAGAGGAGAAGAGAACATTGCTTACAGAATTTCTAGTACACAAAGCATGTGCCAAGAAATTCTACTCGTTGCTAAAGGAAGAGCAAGATGAATCAGTATTGACGGTGTGTTTCAACCTAATGAAGAACCAGGTCCTTCTGAAATCGCCAATAGGGGAGGCGAACTGCCCACGGCAACTCTGGCAGATGCAGTTTTGTTACAAAAGGGCTTAAATCCATGTTTTGTTGCAAAAGGGCTTTCATCTAAATATTACTACCTAAGAAGGGTATACAAGCAAATATAAATTTGTAAAGGTAAAATCATGTCGCGAAAGCCAAAATCAGTGTGTAACACAAAAGGAGGCGAGTTTCGAATGTGTGACCATATGTAGCCAACATGAAGTTTCAGCGTTCACAATCCAAAATCCTAACATTGTCGTTGTCTAATTTTATTCCTGTAGAAAAATAATGGCCAACCTGAGCATTTATGTCTTTACATTACTGTGTGCACAAGGACAGAATTATGCATTCTAAGCATTCAACTCTGACTTGGAGGTCCTAGAACCCACAATTTGTGCCGGTGAAACACTGCATCATCAAGTCTTGCACAGAATGTGTAGGCAGGGCAGCATATATGCTGCTCATCGAAAATGCTTCCATAACAACCAGGGAAAATGTGAAGTATGTGCGGATGGATGCACAAAATGCTAATCAACAAATCTCTACAAAAAGATGTTCTAGAGGCACAATCTATGCTGGGAAAACACTGAAGGTGCAGGCAGGGCAGCATTATCACAGAAAGGGGATAATCGATTCATCTGGCCAACACAGAAAGATGTGGCATCGGTTAAGAAGACTGGGATTTTCAGACGTCTGCTTTCTCCACCAAGCACCTGTAACAAGTCGATATCTTGGATTTGATACCGAAGTTGTCAAAGCTGTCTCATCTGCAGTGTCAAAATACCTAAAAGAATGCAAACGTTAGATATGTTAACACATTAGATATACATAATAGATGTACAAAAGGAGGCAAAATAAAGCAGCTGCAATCTCAATTGTCAAAGACAGTTGTGGGACTTGAGCTGAACCAACTTAAAAAGAAAGCCAAAAATGCCAAAAGAAACCATAGACGTGTAGTAAAAGCAAAATCTAAGATTGCTGATAAATCTAGATCTAAAAATGCCTCTGAAATTAAAGAACTGAAAGAGCAATTGCAGGAGAAAACTAAGACAATTCAAGAATTAGAAAATGAAAACCTGTGTTTGAAAGAAAATGTTGAGTTGTTAGAGTCTGAATGTCTTTCCGATTTTCAAAAAGATGGGAAAAATACTCTGAGCAAACACAAATGTATGTGTACGATTCCATCGTAAATAATGTGCCAACAAAAGATATTCCATTGCTCATGAAGAAGTTTGCCACAAGATCTGGTATCCCAGTTGATCAGGTACCACACAGGAATACAGTGGAACTCATGGCAAGAGAACTTGGTGTGGTATCGGACCTGATGGCTGCTGAGCTACCTGTTGACAGTGAGAACTTGATTCTCGGGTTTGATGCAACTACCCAAGAGGGAATGCATGTCAACAGTATACATGTTACCACCACTGACAAGTGCCATGTCCTAGCAGTGGACCAGTTGCCTGGCAGCACTGCTGAGGATTACAAACTTCATGTAAATGAGACAGTAGATGGTTTGAGTGATGTTTATTGCAAATTCTACTCTACAGATTTTTCAATTACGTGTCAAAAGATAATCGGTAACATCAGCAATATGATGACTGATCGGGCCGTTGTTAATCATGATACCATCAGACAACTTGAACTTGACTGGTGTAAGAGTCTGAACGAATTAAACTGCCATCTCCATCCCTTGGATACCATCCCAACTTCGGTTCGGGCTGCACTAAAAAAGTCGTTGAACCGGCCAACATCACAAAAAAGTTGTTCGGCTTTGAATGTTTGTCACATTAACTAATCCTAGCCTTCAACAAGATGCGATACAAGGATGGGAAGGGCGACCCAAAAGGTTTTATCAGTGCACTGGAGAAAAATGGACTCCCAAAGGGTCTGCTGGCACGATTTAGAGGCAACCGGTTGCACATTATGTTCAACATCAGCGGGAAACTTCACGAACATGATGACTTCTTTATGACACTGCTGACAGAAACCAACGTCACATGTGGAGGATTGCAAACTGCAATGCTCCATGCTTACCAGTTGCCTGCTGCCAAAGTGGAGTTGCATGTGTTGGGACTTCTAGGAAAACTCCTCACAGGTCCCTGGATGAAGAAGTTATACAACACACATGATGCAGAAATAAGCCACATAGATGCCATTGCCATCATCAAGGATCTAATCAGTGTGGTGAATAAGTTCTCAGAAAATACTGAAGCCACATTGATAGCAACTACAGATTTTTTTAGAGATGGCTTATCAGCAGTAGATGCCACACTTGCATCTCTTCAAAGAGCACCAGTTTATGAAACCCTGTTTCAATCCATGATGAAAGCCTGCTTGCTGAAGATTGTTGAAGTGTTAGAAAGACAATATTCACTGTAATTTCATGCTCTTTCCAATGGTACTAATTGCTAAGGAATTTATTGATTTTGAGCTTTGATATTATGTGTTGATGGAATGATTTCTTCTTAAAGGTGCTGAAGCACCACCTCTTCTTTCAATCAATGTCATCTTTCTGGGATGTTCCAATCAATCCTTTATCCAATACCTTTGGATGCAAATACGCATTGTCTGATATAGACAATTAAATCAGAAGGAATTATCTGGACAGATGTGGCCGTTGGGTGGGCAGAGGACCGGGTCTTGGCAAGCAGGCAATTGTTGAGTGTGATCACAAACCACTTATCACATTTATGCAGATACCTACAATGTATGCATATCATATGCGGGTATACAACGCATGCGACTCCAATTGCAGAAGTATGATATCACCCTTGTCTATATGAAAGGTGCGGAACTGTATATCTCTGTCTCGTCTACTCTACTGGTTACCTGTTCGCGAACAGATCAAATATAAAACTCTACTTCTGACATGGAAAGGTTTAAACAATATGGCACCTTCTTATATAACCGACCTTCTCTGTCCATATACTCTTACTCGCAGTCTGAGGTCGTCAGAAGAAAAGATAGTTATGCTATTTAGCAAAGATAGTAATGCTATCTACCGAAGATAGTAATGTTATCTACCGAAGATAGTTAAGCTATCTACCGATTATAGTAATGCTATCTAGCAAAGATAATAATCTCATTTTGCAAAGATTATAAATGCTATCTACCGAAGATAGTAGTGCTTTTTATCAGAGATAGTAATGCAACTGTCCAAATATTAAAAAAACAACTTAATGGTAAAATTGCTGACATGAATCTATAATTGATTGCCTAAAAACTGTGGTTTATGTGACACTTAAAAATGTGTTTATTTTATACTTCCAGGATTTAATACCAGACAGCACATGAAGGGATTACTTTTCTTCATTGTACGATCATTCAAAAACATCACTGTACAGCTATATCAATCTTAAAGATCGTTGGATATATAACTTGGTCTGTTAATATCTTTTTACCGAGAACTGAATTGGAAGTACCAGTAACAGATGATCAAGAGCAAAGAAAATGGAACATTTGAACAGCTGACAAGTCATCTCTTTTGGTAACTTGACTTGATTCAGTAAGAATAAACACCTGACTTAAGTGAAAGAGTTGACTTGGGTCACTTTCCGAGAAGACTTGACCTGTTGTGAACCCACAACAGTGACAACACTAATAGATATGGTATTATTACGAGTATAAAATTGTCTTAAAACACATGCTCATATATTTGTATATGACAATTTTATATATCCTACACTGGGTTATAACTTATCCCACACAAAATGATAATTTCAATTCCAGAGGTAAAACAGACACCATCACCGACAAAACCCAGTTTTAGTTTTAGGTTTTTAGTTCCATATAAATTATGATTTAGAAATCACACAGAACCACACCATAATGTGCTGTAAAGTGTCAAGTTTTGAATCATATTACACCTCCCCTCCTACCCACCATTTAATGATGGGTAGCCCCACGAGCAGAGATATAGCGTTAGAGATAGAAACCAATGGTTTATTAAAATTGACGCATTTTCAAATATTATTACAAATTAAAGGATTGCATATGACCGGACACACAAGCATCTTGCATGCATGTCAAGATGTAAATCACATAGCTTCCTTGCTCTCACGCCCATAGTAACTGCATAGAATCTGCGACCAATATTCCTAGGTGTTCACTTATGAGATGTTTAAAATTGCGTAATTCAACAGAAATCTCCATTGACAGTCAAGAGCCATGAATGCCAAGGATACAATTGGAGACCTCGTAAATGGCGTTAACTTTTTCTTGTGTTTCGCCAAGAAGAACTTGCACAATCAAGATGCCTAGGACATCGCATGTCAAGACAAAGTCTCAAGTGAAATACATAGGTGTCTGTGCAAATATTGTGAGAATATTCACCTGTCTGAAGGTCGTCAATCAATTACAGCCTAGGACGTTCAAAGATGATTATAGTCTGGTATCGGCAACAATGTGTCCCAAATCAGTTGGTGCCAAATTCAACAATCCTGCATGCATCAAATGCCAGTGCAAGGAGTGTGGAACAAAGAAGTTGAATGACATCCTTTATTTTAACCTTTGTTTCTTCTCATATTTTGTTTCAGATACAGATAAAGTTGCGTTTGAGAAATCAAGCAAGCTAGGCGAGGTAAGCTTTAAAGTACCTACATACTCTGCTTCAATTACTGATCTACTGGAAAAGGTTCTTCAAACGGATACTGTAGATGAGGAAAATATCCTGAATGAACCAGATGAGCATTACTGGTCACAGTTTGTGACTGAATTGGATGATACTGATTCTGATGTTGAAGATGAAGTTCCTGATACATCCAGTTTGGCAGATACAGCACACACCACTGGTTGAGCGTGCATTGCGCTCTAATTTTAGTATTTGTATACTCAATGAAACACTTAATTACAGGTACCTAGTTATCAGATTTATTAACTCTTCTTAATTGCTTCATGCTAGAGTCTTATCCAGCTTTACAGAGTATCTACTGTTTTAAGAAGTATTTTGCTAATGTTGAGTCGCCACTTATCAAACACTATTTTTTGTTATAAATGTTTTCACAGTGTTGAAATTGATAGTTGTTTATGCTTACACTGTCAATCACACTTACAAAGTAAGAGAAAAACATAATCATAGAAATGCCAATCAAAGAACAAATTAAACAATTGTTTGCAAGGGAAGGTTTCTATGAAAAATTAAAATATCGTTTTAACAGAAAGAAGACGGTTCAAAATAATATGGAAGATTTATATGATGGACTTTTGTATAAGAAGATATTTGAAGAAGGACCTTTGAGCAACCCCAATAACATTTCCTTCTGTTGGAATACCGATGGTATTCCAGTCTTTAAATCATCTAAATTTTCTTTATGGCCTTTGTATTTGGTAATTAATGAATTGGACATCAAGAATCGAATGCGTAAAGAAAATATGATATTTGCAGGGCTGTGGTTCGGGGAAACAAGTGAATACAACCTGGGCTTTCATATTCCAAAAAAAGATTTGTGTTTAACTTGCGCTAAGTATGATAACCTAGTAGGAGAAGCTAAGGAGGAATTTCGGGCCGAGGAGGCAGACAAACAATTCTCCAAACTAAATGACTACTATCAGGCAACGACCTTTGATTTGGAAGCCATGTTATGCACGCCATTCACCGACGTTAGTCTCCTCTACTACAAGCGCAAACTCACCGTCTATAATTTTACTATTTACGAACAGGACTCAAAGAATGGACACAAGCACTATATTTGGCCTGAAACTGTAGGGAAACGAGGAGCCAATGAAATTGCTACGTGCTTACTGAAATACCTGACGAATCTTCCAAATCACATCACTCATGTATCATCATTCAGCGATACCTGCTCCGAGCAGAATAGGAATGTGCATGTGGCGGCTACATTACTGCATGCTGTGAGGAAGATTCCCAATATTGAAGTCATAGACTTAAAATTCATGAAGAGTGGGCATAGCAGTATGGAGGTGGACTCAATGCACTCTGCCATAGAGAGAGCCCGGAAATACCAAAAGATCTACAACCCCATGAATGGGCCATGATATGCCAGGCTGCCTGGAGAAACAATCCATACCATGTACATGAACTTCACTATCAAGACTTTTATAACTTCCATAAGCTGTCACAAGTTATGGTGGTCAACAGGTCAAAAGACTTAAGTATTCCATCCAGCACAATTATTCTGGAACCAGACATGGCAAAGGAGCCAGTGATGGTGAGAGTGGGGTGGTGAGACGTCTTGCATCAGATACCATCAAAGCTGGAACCTGCAAGATGACACCCTACTTAATTCAATAGGTCAAGTACTTTTACAATAAATTGATTTCTTATCACAATTTTTTTGATAAGTGTAACAATTTCGCCTTATTTGATACACCAATTCACAACATTGACCATAGAGAGGTGGATCCAGAGTTCAATAACTTGGAAGCCAATTTCTCACAATGTAATCATTTTGCATAACGATACATCTGTAAAGTTAATCTCTCTCCTTTCTTATGCAAAAGTCATCAAAAACGTAACCGACGAAGTTATAAATGTTACCCTACTACACCTAAGAAAATTAAAAGTTGATATTCTGGGTTACATTTTGCAATAATTCCACACAACAATATTCCACTGCATAATTCAGTAAGGGTACCATATCCATAAGGGTTGCTTTAAATAAAAATATATCAATCAATATCTTCAACGAATATGAATATCAAATGTTCCTATTTTTGTTGTTTTTGTATTACAGGTATTGGTCCATTTGAGATAACGGAGGGGTACAAGGCATTACAGAAATACACCAAGTACCCTGAGAGAGGAAGATGAGTTCTATAACTCTGTATTAGAAGAGATGTACGCATTATGGATGCCAGTAAATTTTCAAAGATTTACTATACAGGAGGACTTGAAACAATGCCTAATATCATCACTGGTTCTAACATACCCCCGTATGGAAGGACAATTTGTGTTAGACACAGATGCCTCCAGCTTTGCTATAGGAGCAGTCCTATCACAGGAGCAAGATGGAGAGCTTTGAGCTATTGGGTATGCCAGTCGCACCTTGAGTAAGTCACAAAGGAACTATTGTGTCGCACGCCAAGAGCTGTTGGCAGTAGTCGCTTTCCCGAGGTATCATAGACATTACACTAGGAGCAGGCAAAGTCCAGAAAGTACCTGTTTTCGTCCGGAAATGGCCATAAATGGACAGAATTGGACAGAATTGGCCAGCATTGGACAGAATTGGCCAGTATTGGACAGAATTGGCCAGAAGGACTTGACTCTCCTGGCCAATTCTAGCCATTTCTGGGCAATTCCGGACGTTTCTGGCCAATTCCGGACGTTTCTGGCCAATTCTGGCCGTTCCTGTCCAATTCTGGACTAGATTGAGCTCAGAAATCTTTTGATTAACTTCAACAGAAGACAGACTGTCTGCTTGGTTAACACCCAATTAAGTTCTATTGTTAAAGATGGTCATAAAGTTTCTGGCCCAGACATAGCCTTTGTATTGCTTGTAATAAAATCTTCCTGGCAGAAGAAAATAATATTGATTGGATATGGTCATGGCTGGTGCACACCAAAATGCAGAAAAATGTAATTCATTTCAGTTTACATGTGTACATAAAAAGTTCTAATTAATGACATAAGGATAGTTTGCCATTAATAGGAAAACTCATACAGTTTTTGCTGACAAATTGACCTATTATTATTAGCCAATGTGAAGTGTGTGTGAATGCCTGGTAGTCTGTTTGTTTGGCATGTTATGCTTAAAAGACTAAAGTGAATCAAAGTTGGTTTTGAGACCAATTTATTTATTTAAATTATTAATTCTTTCTATATGAATGTAACTTTGTTAGTGATACATTTTGTTTAAAAACTATAACAATTTTGAATACGATCCAGCTTTACTGCAAAGGAATAAGATATCGATAGTATTGGGCAGAGTATTTTTTTAGTATAGCATCCTCTCCTGCTTCCTTTCCAATGTTATTTATATTTGCATTTGTTTTACCTGATATTTCTAAAGTTGGTATGCTCTCTACAGCTTTGCTAAAAATGTACAATGAGCCATTTTAGGAAGGTTTTGTGATAATTGTTATAACTACCCCAAAAATTAAACTAAAATTGCAAAAAAGGTCCTGCTCCTTCCTTTTTGTCAAAACTGGGAAGCTAAAACATGTTGCTTAATTGTCTTGCCTTTTAAACCTGAAGGATTGGCCATTTGTTGTTGTTGACTGTGCTGGTTTTTTATGACTGCGATTTTTGGACTGTGTGATTGTTTTGACCGTGCAATTTGTTTTGACCGCCCGCACCCCCCCCCCCCCCCCTCCCCTACATGAAATTCAAGAGGTGTCTGGTCAGGGGAATTGAGAAGAATCTGAGTCGGGGGGGGGGGGTTTCATTTATGGCCGGGTGGACAACCACTCACAATATCCTGCCCATGCCACTTAGTAATTTGATTGAATGCATTGACAGATAATCCACTTCAACTATTAAGTATCATTAAAGATTAACAAAAGAGCAGTACTTCAAGTTGAAGTAGCTTTTGAATAGACCTCTAATACTTTGTTGACTTGGCTTATGATCTTCTGTGAAAGGGAGAATAGATTTGGTCACAGTATGAAATGAGGATAAATTCACAAAGAGATCTATTGAAATAAATACATTTGTATTTTAATGTGTAGGCTCTACATAATTATAAACTTAACACAAACAGCTCGGACCAGGCGCTTCTATTTAATAGCTAGTTCAAAATTAATAATCTGTACTATAAATATGAGGCATGTTAAAGCGAGGCCATTAATCTGTATTATATCATTTGACACATTTGACGTATAATTACATATAACTCACTGGTAATATTGTATTTAAAATACCCACTCCTCCTTCAGGCAAAATATGACTCCCATATTTACCTATAACATGCAAATTATTTACATTAAAATGAACAATAATTGTTACCCAGAGTAACTAGTGTCAAAAAAGTCTGGGTGGCACTCATGTATATATAAAAGTTGTAATCATCCGTGTGAATTCACCCTAAAAAAATTGGCCTTCTACTTCAACTTATGACTGAAAAAAGAAGAAGAAAAAAAAAACACGAAAATGTAAGTGGGAAGCAGGAGGGGACGCTAAACAGGTTACTTTTTATTTTGCCTAATCATAAAGTTTAAAGGTATAGTATGCGATCTTTTCAAGCAGACGCCCTCAATCCTCAAAATTTGTTTGGAAGCAGCTTTCCGTGCAGATTTATATTTCAATCATAAATCATGAATATATTCCAAGTTACAAAGCAACAAGATTCTTAATTACCTCAAACTCATGGTTTTTGAATTTTAGAGTGAATTTAGAGTGAAAATATAAACTAACACCTCCATGGTTTAACACTTACGCATGAAAGCTTGATACAGCAATAGTTACACTTTTATAATATGCCTATCTCCGATGGGATGGTACCATGCCAATTGCTTGTTTAAACCACTGCCACTGGTTTAACTCTAATATGTGTGAAGTACTTCAGATGGAGAATGAAATAATCAATTTAACACACCAATCAATTTAAGATGTCATGGTTTATATAATAATACTTTTATCAGATAAACTTTCACTTTTTTATAAAGCCTAATGTAAACACCTCTTGATGAAATTGTCCCATGTCAAGTGCTTGTATTGTATGTGTGAAGTGCTTAAGAGAGCATAACAAAAGATGGTGATTTGTCATTAAGTGTCATTGCCAATCAATTTATAAGGATTATAAAGAAACCTCACTGTAGTTTTGAACTTTTCAATTTATGTAGTAGCTATAATAGTTTGAGTTAAAACATAAGTTACTTTTTTTTAAATTCTCTCTCTGATTTTTTCACAGGATTAATCGTTTTCTGAAATTTAAAAAAAGAAAAGGGCTTGGCTTCCCACAAAGTTTCTCTTTTTCAATATCATGTTTACTTTTCCCAAAATTGTCTCATTTTCTCAAAACGATGTTCTTAGAAACGGTGGCAATTTTCATAATCCTATACAATTTTGTTGTGTAACACCCCCACACAATTAGGGAACATTTTAAGAAGTTTTAAGAAATTGATTGCTTCTGAAACAGAAAAATGTACGCCTAGCTATCCGTACAAAGTTTCCGCTTTTAAAAAACCATGTTTACTTTTCCCCAAAAAGTGAAATATCCCCAAAATGATTTTTCGGTTAAGATGAAATTTGCCAAAATCCAATACAACAGGGGGTATCATTGTTATTCAAGGACTTTCAAGAAACATCACAATGATAACTGTTGATCTGACAAGTATGCCTATTTAGTTCAGGGTGGGGACACTCAACCTTTTTTTGGTAGGCGTCTGAAATACGGAGTTTGTTTTTTCGAAAAATTGGGTTTTAGAACACAGATTTTCAAACAAAAGGAAATGAAAATGTTTGTGGGTTTTGAATTTACAATGAAATGGATCAAGGAGCTGATGCATGCTGGTCTTCAGGGTGACACCTACCTATACCCCTTTCCAATGTCAATGACCCCCCCTGATACATAGTAATATATGATTTTAAAACTTTGTGAAAGCATGAGTATGATAAATCATTAAACCTGAGAAATATTTAAGGTCTCAAACAGAACTAAAAAACTACAGCAAAAAATGGAAACAAATTCAGCAAACACAAAATCTAAAATCAGCTTTTAACATTGAAAAAAAAGGTTATACCCCTCTGTAAAATACCCATAATTAACCTAGCAGAACATCACAGTGCCCAATCTTACTAAAACTGTGTTCACTGACCGTGTCCATTTTCAATTAGGAGGATTACATTCCACCATGAAATTTTACACAAAGGGATTGTTGCTGGGTGAGACAGTTTATGACCCTGATACAGACACACAGTCTGGAATAGTAATCCCTTCTGGCCAATTCTGGCCAATTCTGGCCATTTCTGGACTAGGTTTGCATTCATTGCACTCACACTGTATAGCACTGAAATTTCTTAATTGGTTCTGGCCAATTCTGGAATTTCTTAATTGGGTCTGGCCAATTCTGTCCAATTCTGGCCAATTCTGTCCAATTCTGGCCATTTATGGCCATTTCTGGACAAAAACAGGTACTTTCCGGACTTTGCCTGCTCCTAGTGTTACCTATATGGCAGAAAGGTGAAAGTATGTACGGATGGACCACGGTGCCTTCCATTGGCTGATAAACTTTAAAGACCCTGAGGGGCAATTAGCCTGATGGCTCAAGGTACTTAGCAGCTATGATTTAGAGTTGGAGCACCGCCCAGGCAACCTGCATAGAGAGACGCTGTCGTTAGGACATCATCAAGACAGCGTAAAATACAAATTGATTCATTACAAATGAACACTCAAATAAGCTGGCAGCTGCAAAGCACAGTATCAACATGGGTAAGAAAGGATTTCATCCTTCATCCAAAATTCAGCAAAATAACAAGCTCAAATACCATCAGAAGCAAGATCAACGTCGTGCAAATGATGGATATTACAACACTGTCCAGAGGTAGCCAAATAGACTATAGACATAGTGCCACTACCACACATCAGTTGAATTCCAGTACCTCTGAAGAGTAAAACAGATGTTCCTCTCATGTTCCTATTGACACGAATTGGGACAGTGATTCTTCATCAATGGACGACAAGTTTTGTGATTTTGTAGAGATTCACTAGGACTTATGACATTTCAACAATTTGTGACCCATTACATTTGATATTCTAAATTCATGTTTTACACACATTACGGATTTCATAGCCGTACCTTTGAAGTTCAAATTCAAGGAGAGGCGTCTGAGCAAACTTTGCCTTGGAAAATAGATTGCTCACCCCAATACAATCATTAGACAGTGCTGAGACACCATCATCAATGGACGCACGTCACATGAGGTTGACCTCGTATACTTTACCTCACGTAAAGTACGAGAGTTCAACCTCGCCCCAAACAACGGTGCAACGGACATCCGTTGTGCATAATACGTAATCTCGACCTCACGGCTATGATTGGTTAGCGGTATATTGTGAGTTTTCAAAAATGCGCTGATCGAAGTGCGCCCGCGTATGTCGGATTGTGGCCAGGAGACTATGTGCCGTAGGTCTATCACCTGGTTTTGACTGCAGTCAATTTACAGGCATGAGAATGAAAAAGAAGAAAAAAACCTGTGCGTGAAATTGGGCTAAAAAGGCCAAAAACAGGCTGAAATTAAAAGAAAGTGCGGAAATTTGGACCCCCAATAATCCTGAGCTAAAAAGGCCAAAAACAGGCTGAAATTAAAAGAAAGTGCGGAAATTTGGACCCCCAATAATCCTGAATTCAGTTTTAAAACTGAACATTCTCATGCCTGAATTTATGTTAGAATTTTCTTTTTGTAAATATATAGGATAGATGAATCCTGTCTTCTTAATCATGGACAGTGTCATAGCACAAGGCAGTAGACAATATCATCAAGCATAATCCCATAGTACAGTGAAAGAAGCGGTAGGCACTATTCTCAAGCACGAAAAAGGGAAAATTGAGGTTAAAAACAACACCAAATATAACAACAAACCCATCCCAACACACACCCCAACACAAAATGAGTTGTAACAACAACATCAACATGTAAATTTGATACCGAACTCGATAGCCATAATTTTTCCAGTGCAATAAAATGAGCATGATAAAGCTTTCCTAGTCTTCTCTCTTTTTCTGGGGAGTTGTTTACATTAATGAGAGCAGATTTCAAAACAAGTGTTTAGTGTGTTTGTGGAATGCATATAGCAAACTTAAATTGGAATTAATTAATATTGTACCTTAATTAACAAAATGTCTTTCTTTGCATAATTTACATGTCTAATATACAAATAATATACTATCAAAGATTTGTACACGATTATGAACTTTGACCCTATTAGATCTATTGCACCTGTTGTCATGACGATGAAGCTGTTTCCTTGTTTACGGGTGTGGTTGGCAATTGGTCCTGTTGAAGCACTTTTATGGCTATTTCCACTTTCCTGTGCAGATTGGCGGGTACATCTATCAGTTTTCTCAGCTCACGGATGTCCATCTCTAGAAGCATACCTAAAACAATTTTACACATAAATAGTGGTCTCATTATATAAGCAGAGTTGATGTGGACTTTGATGGCTAATTCCATTTTCCTGTGTAGAACAGTGGGGCGGGTAACATCGATCTGTTTTCTCAGCTGAATAAAAAATAAATAAAACTTGTATCTGGTCATCTTTATGGATATCCATCTCTTTAATTTATCAGTTTCAAATTGTTGAAAAATATTCATTTTATCTCTCCGTGTGCAAAGTAATCAAAGCTACGTGTGCGACTATGGCCACACGTATGTCACACGCACACAATTTTGGCCCACGCACGCTTCGCCAATTTGGAACTGATCAAACTATCTAAGCATACCTAAAAACAAATTTCACAAAGAAATACGGGTGGCCTTATTTTATATGCAGGGGTTATATGGATTTGGGGGGGGGGGGGGGGCAAATTCTGTGAATTTTATAATATACATAGGGTCACCCCCTGAACAAGTTGCATAGGTCTCAAATATTATTTGTGTTAACCCTAATTCCCTGAATACTACTTAAAAGCCTGTCTGGAAGCACCTGTGCGGACGGCATTAGATGACATAATCAACCGAGCCTATATAGTGAGCGTGGTATACTGCGGGAACCAGTAGCTGAGGGCCGTGGCTTAGTGGGTGGGATGATGGGCCGGAGTCCGGAGGATCCCCGGATCGTTTCTTAGCGAATTAGTTGGTGTTTTCTCTTCGAATATATTTTGTTAAATACACTAGCAAACAAACGGATAGGACACCGTGCATGCTGCAAATTGAGAGAAAACACTAGAAACCCATTGAACTACTGTCTTAATGTTTTGGATTATAGGTCCTAATACTTTTGGTTGGTTGGGAGGGGGGGAGCACTCAACTTTTTTAATGGTAGGTGTGCCGCCCAGTGTCTCAAAAAGGGAATTCGGAACTTAACTGAGAGAATTATATGTCGAAAAATAGGGTCTTAAGAACTGATTTTTCTTGAAACTGGTTTGTTTTTTTCAATAAAATAGGGGGTGGGGGGGGGGGGGGGGGGGGGGGAGGGGCTTAAGAGCTCATGCAGGCTAAAAAGGGGTATCTTAAGAGCTAGCAGAAGAGGGTGACAAAGGGGGTCAGGGCGGCACACACCTATAACCCTTTCCAATGTCGGTGCCCCCCAACACCAGGATTTATCCTCGTCATGTGAATACAAAATAACTTACCAGTAATCTTTGGTGCCAAATCTTTGTGCTGTAGCGATACAAGGTTGAACAACTCTTCTCCAATGTCTTGCTTTTCATCTTCTGAGTTGTGCGTCTTAGTTATGATGCTAAAAATAATAATGATAAAATAGGACCGTCATTTTGGCTGTTTTCTGGGTCCTCTGAATATCGTTAGATGAAGTCCAAACTCCAAATCAAGGGGGACATTGAAATTAGAATATATAGTAGATTATTTAGGGATTAAATCATGTTTCATCACCAATCGATTATTTATAAACACGCTGCACGCGCATAACGCAAGTAAATACATAATATAAATACATAAATAATATAAATATATACAGGGTGTCCTCTGTGTATTAATATTTAACTGTGAAAACCTTTGTGTTTGGTCAAAGTTCTCATGATTCGATGATTCGAACATCTACATATCTTCAGCTTTCATAGGAATTCCGAATGTTTAATAGGACATTTCTGTCAGAAATTATGGACTATAAAAATATAGTATTGACCAAAATTACATCTTTTGAAAGTCTTTAAATATTATTGACCATGTTCGCCACAATGCTCAATTTAAGGGGGGACTCAAGGAAATGTTGGACTTGATTTTTAAATTTTTTGTAAGTGCTGTAATTTAATTGGACTATTAATCAAATGCATATAAAAGTATACACTTTTGGAAAGGAAATGGATCAGAGAATCCAAATTTGGCGTCAATTTTGACCAAAAATGTTGATTTTTTGAGAAAATCACAAAATTCACTTTTTTGACCCAATTTTTTTGAAACAAGCTAACAAAAATAATTTAGAGTAAAAAATGCCCAAATCGCTTGATGATGATGTAAAGACACTAACTTATGAAGGGACAATTTTTTAAAAAACCGTATCTAATATTTTTTGAAATAGTGTAAAGTGATTCTCTATTAACTTTTGAGCATAAAATAGTGTTGATTTTGGCATATTCAGATTGAGACCTCTCCATGTTCTCAAGCAAGTGGCAGAGCACTGGAACAAGGAATTGCTACAAATTAGGTATCATTGTAAAGATGAACACATCAGCTCTTCATTGATATGCAACACAGTACGGAAATATCCTGAGATATTTGAACATTTTGTTATTGAAAAAAAATTCCTAACTTATTTTGAGCAGTTTATATATAAATTTGAGTCATAGTTCAATAATAACAGCGCTCACAAGATTCAACAAAAACTTCCTTAAGGGCAGTGTCAACCCGGCGCTTGTTTCAAATTGAATTTCACATTTCACCTAATTTTATACTTTTATATGTATTCTATCATTACCATCATAAGTTACTAATTAGAAGCGATTATTTCCCGTTCTTTTGTGTGATTTAAAATTGTTGTTTTGGTAAGTTTGAGTCAGGAAAAGGTGCATGGTTATTTGGCGGGAATTTAAGCGGAGTTGGCGCTTTTCAATTTCTGCGACAGCTGTTCTATCATTGCGTCGCGCGCTGAATCTTCCCGTGCGCAATACTAGACGCGCCGCTTAATATCCGCGACGTAGACGCGAAAAACAAAAGAGCGCAAAACAATGTCTAAAAATGTAAACAAAGGCCAATCTTACGATCATTTAAATTTCAGTTTTCTTCCAATTTCTTCACATTGTGACAATATAAATTGAATCTGATAGTTTATTTTGATTGTTCATAATAGTATACTCGCCTTTTAGGTCACACGCCCTTGTATTCCATGAACATTTAGCTTTAAATGGTGGAAAATGTCAATATTTTTACTAAATCGATGTTTTCTAGAAGTTCAAATTTGAAGGAATTTTACG
This sequence comes from Ophiura sarsii, assembly GCA_035610835.1. NCBI lineage: Eukaryota > Metazoa > Echinodermata > Ophiuroidea > Amphilepidida > Ophiuridae > Ophiura > Ophiura sarsii. Next base: position 42,325,271 of record CM069448.1, read on the forward strand.
ATTTTTCAGACAACATAAGTAAAAAAATATCAAACTATCAGGTAAGCTTTTACTACCATTGTGTAGAGGACTTTCAGCGCTAGGAGGCAAATTTTTATTTTTTCGATTATGGATTTAACACTCAAGATATGCATCCATTTCTAGCGAAATGTATGCAAAAAAACACGACTTTTACACTTTTCCTCTGTTTTTAGTAATATTTCCAAAACTAAGCCTTATTTTGGAAAAAGAAAAAATTGACTCCTAGACAAAATTGTCTTGTTTACAAAAATGTATATTAGAACAAATTACCATTTTTTATTTTATAGTTATGCTGTCTGAAAATGTTGGGGTAAAAAAAAAGAATCGTTTTTTTGTTCATTTCTCAAAATTTAGTTTATTTGGTATCACATTGATATCACCATTGGATTCCTTATCAAATTTCCTTTCTATAAATGTAATACTTTTATGTACTTTTATTTAATATTCTCAAACTTAGAAGCAAAAGTTGATCATCAAAATAATAGGGTTGACACTTCCCTTAAGTCCCCCCTTAAATGATATGCAGGTAATTGTCTGTGTCTGTTTTAATTTCTGCTACAAAATTAACAGATGTCAACTGCCTGTGATGTTTTATGAACCAATATTTGAATGGTGTGAGGGAATTGTTCATCCTGAGTGATTTATATCATACTTTCTTAAGCAGGAGTTTTGACGCTTGTTGTCAGTTTTACCAGTTGGAACATGCTGAAATTGAATAAACAGGTTTTTACAGATTTTCAATAATAAAATGCCATATCGGAACGAATAAAGATATTTTGATGAAATTGACAGATTATGTAGAAAACATGTTCCCCGTTATATTGCAGGAATTAGATTTGAACTGCAATATTGTTTTTATATTTTCTTCAAACATGGTATAAATCATTCTGGGACACCCTGTACACATGTGTCGGTGCAATGTCAATCTTATGGGTGCTGATGAACGGAACTGTTTACTCAATTACTACTATACTGTGTATAACAATAAATTGATTTCAAAATGAAATTATGAATAGTTATTTTGTTAAAATGGTGCACAAGCCCTTCATCATAATTGAAATTTAAAAAAAAGAAAGAAACAATTTGAACAAGTTTACCATTTTAGAATTCATCATCATTAAATGTGGTTATTTTAGTGCTTTTCGTGAGAAATTTATCAAATGCATATTTTAAATCAACATTTACAATACATACTGTTTGAAGAATGATCTGCAGTGCACAATATATATTTGAATAATAATTAGTATTTAGTTAGCTGATTATATAGAAATAATAGGCATATACGACGGGTATTAAACAAATTATATAAATATTTTAACCAGGTTCGCCGTCGTGGGTAGAAAAGAGACAATAATGGGAAAACGATCTCGCCTGGGAATCGAACCCAGGATCTGTTGATTGCTTGTCAACTGCCTTGTCCATTGGGCCACAAGACCTCACATGGTAAAGCATCTGAAATTCAAACCTAAGCGATTTCGTTTCCCAGTCTCCTGCCACAAGTATTAGCTGATTATATTGCAATATCCAGAATGAAAATACCCACATGATTGTCTACCCGGGTTTTCTAGGTAGGAACTACACACTCTGTGGACTCGGAATATATTTCTGACCCTAACTTTTACAAAAGGAAATAGATCAGTTGAAAAAGTGGTCCTAGTGGGAATCGAACCATGGACCTCTGCATTGTAAAGCATGTCTCTCGACCACTAGACTAGCAAGGGGTGAACTGGCCAGGGCTTGATTTTAATCCCATTTAAACATTACGGAATAAAGCAATATTACTGTCATAATCAGTACACACAATATTGTGAATAGAGCTGCGCTACACAAGATTGATCGTCTTCCCCGGGTAGACAGTCATGTGGTATTTTAATTACTGCATATTTACCTGTTGAATCAGGTATTGATATAATAAGGAAATTAGTACATGTAACCTACAAACAAATTAAGTTAGAACAAAGACAATTAAGCATGAGGTTAGGCAGGTTTTTGCATGCAAGTTAAAAAAGTTGCATGAGGAGAATATTAGAGAACTATATAGTGCCATTTTCTTGCAGACAGTGTTGCCCTCAGCAACCGACTCTTAAATTTCAAAAATCAGGGTCACATTTTTTTTTTTTAAAGATTTAAATTTTACCCAATTTGTCAAAATATTACTATTTTCTTCTTGAAATGAATAAGTTTGCTTGAATGGATTGCTTTTTAACTATTATCACACTAGAAACATTAGTCAAATAGTCATTTACCAATTTTGTCTTGTCATAAACCATGGTCTGTCAGTAATATTTGCCAGAAAAAAAGAAGAAAAAAAAAGAATGAAAAAAGGAAAATTGACCGACGGACCCAAGACTTCAAGATTTTTGGAACTCTTTAGGCCTAAGATGTTTGGAACATTTTTGGCCTAAGTCATGTCACCTGAAAATCGATGATGTATTTTCAAAATTTACCATGTAAAATTATAGCCAAATTCTTGCTGCCTACACTCTTGGATTGATGGATGGATGGATGGATGGGTGGATGAGAGTTATTTTGTTATCTCTTTGGTTGCGTGTGCAGTGGTTACCTGAAATATTTCTGCACTTTTGATCGGCTGAAGTGTTTGGAAATCAGAACAAAGGATAATACACAGACATAATTTATTGAATACATACTTCACTGAAACTATATATGTGATGTGATCAAGCAAAAAAAGTTGCTAATATTGATTTTGAGATATAACCAAACAAAGGATAGCATTTCTTGACACCATGGGTAACAGTCGAGCCAATTGGATATGCGCCTTATTCAGTTCAAAGACGTGCTGTTTTATTCCATCAATGGGAACCGCACTTCTGTGTCTACTCTCTATATGCGGCTGTAACAGAAAAAAGTGCTGGACTTCTTTTCAGTTGACTGTAGGAGTCACAAAGTATGATATTAATCATGGAAAGGAAGACATTTTTTGGTTCGATATCAAGCTTATATAGACTTCCTACAAATGCCTATATATCTCATGTGACCTGCTCCCACAAAACCAGACAGAAGTGTTGAAACATTTTTTTTCTTCTGATTTGTTGATGTTGAAAATGCTGAAAGAACTAGCTTTAAAACGATGTATCACTCATCATAATTGCTCAAACTTTTGTCCATGAATAATCAATATTTCTCTTGAAAATATCTTTGTTTTTTATTGATTTGTGACACCATCATTGAGCTGTATTTCCATAAGTGTTCTGGCGACTTATGTCAGGTTTTGTGGGAGCAGGTCACATATTTGCACTTAGTCGGCATCAGAATCTTTGTCAATCAACTGTATACTTGAAATGCCAGCTACATGCAGTACACAACAGCTGTACCCAGGCACATGATTTGCCAGAATTTCTGTCCACTTCTTTTGTATTACAGGAAATACAAGCGTGCACACATATATACCACCTAAAAATATGCAATAGAAGGCCTACATGCAGGGATTTGCAAAGCAAGCAATTTAATTGATCAATAAATAGCAAAAGAAGTGCTGCTTTAAATGCAATAATAACAAATTAAAATCGGTATCAAAAATAAACATGGTTCATTGGTTCTATTGCTAGACTTACTTGCGTGCTGCGTCTGCATTGAGTGTGTCTACAGCTTTATTTACAGCTTTTTGAAGGTCTGTCGGGGAGTCTAGTAGTCTTTGAATAGTAGGGATGTCCATCTCCATCAGCATTCCTATATTCAACAGAGAACAAGGTTTAACATGGTAGAATTTAATTAAGTCAAACATTGCGAGAATCAACTGATTTCCGCGTAAGAATTCAGCAAGAATCCATGGATTAATTATCACCATACAACTTGGTATGAAAAATGGATCAGTATACATTTAAGCTCTTGACTTTTTGCTGATGAGTGCATTTGCAAAAATGGGTTCTTGAATGCTTGTCAAAATTCTTGGCATTGTAAACTCAGCTATTAAATTTTGTAATTGCCACTTGACAATTCATGTTAAGGCCCTGTCACACCTATGGCGATCAGGCCAGCTAGGCCAAATAAAAATAAAATGTTGTTTCCGGTAACATGCTCTGAAAAATTTGGGACGGAAGGAAGGAAAAAATATATATTTTACCAAAAATTTTTATTTTCATATACTGAGATTTTCAACCCAATTTTAGGGCGTCTTGCAAAAAATTAAGTGCGATTCCTGTGTTAAAAAAGCTCACGGTTCGACCGTGTAACGCACGTATAACCCGTGGCCCGTAAGCAAAACACAGTATACGAAAACATGAACTAGATTTTACAATTTGAACTAACACAGTTTCATAATAAAACACAAGGAAATACAAGGAAATTAATGGATTATTAGCCGCACTTCGATCGCTCGAGTCACGATGGAAATACCAAAGCGCCATTGTTATACGATTCCTTTTGTGCCCATGGTGCACCGAAATATTAAAACGTCCAGATGGATGCGGCCGTTCCCAAATCGTAACACTCGGCGACATGAGAACAAGACTAACATCAAAACAGTGACGTCATGATTATAAATGCGCAGAATCCGCCATTTTGTACCGATTTTAAACCGACAAAAAAAAAATGCTGCGCAGGTACATGTAATCCAATGGGTTTTTTAACTCTGACGAAAACAAAATATTAACTGCCAATACTTCAGGATTTATGATACTTTTTCTAGTTATTTGAAGATGAAACTCAATCTTTGTAGGTTTGGCTTTGATGCTACGTGATCAGAGAACAAGTAGGGAATCTTTTTGCGTCGCACTTTTGCTAAATATTTGTGTATTAGCATCACGAAGTCTTCTAAAGTGTTTCGCATTTCGCGATGCTACATTTGGTTAATGCACTATGCAGGTTATTGCTGGGCTTGAACTCTACTCCGATCCCGGTGTGTTTGAGGGAATTCACGGAGAGTGTCACGTAAGAGAAAAAACACGGGATAACTCAACACTATTTGTAAGTTTTTTTATTTTTTTTATTTAAAGTTTTTTGTCGATCTTTTTCTTTTTTATCAATTATTTCAATTAACAATTCTTCTCGAGAGAGTCGAAGGGAAAAATAAAATAAATATGATTTCGGGCAGCTACATGTCAGAATTTCGACACGGACGACTCTTTAAAAAAAATTTTTTTCACAAAATGGCATATTTTTTTTTTTTGGCGCTGAAAAATAGGGACGGGCGGGTTACCGGAAACAACATTTTATTTTTATTTGGCCCTATTGCACTGAAAAAGTATGAAAATATGGGCAATATGCAGTGAGAGCGCGGAAAACTGTCCCAAATTGTCAATTTTTAAAACAAGGTCACTAAAACCTTTTACATTCTGCTGCGATCAGTCTGGCGCTTGCACTACGCTGCAAAATTATCAAAACGCCAAGCCAAGCGCATCAAGAACCCTCAGTGATGCAGTGGGAATTGGCTGAGACATGAGAGGGTCCCCCTTGAGCACCAGTGCACTGCGCTTGTTTTGTTTATGCACAAAACAAACACGGAGGTTCGCCGTTTTGTTCAGAGCGCTGTCCTTGGGTGCTGAAAAAGCCTTGCTTTTGAGTCTTCCCATGGTGTGTTTATGTTGGCCTATGTACTGTATATATTGTTTGTTCACTTGTCAAACCCCAAAACAGACTGAGTAGGCATCAGGCTCTCTTTAAGGCAATTGCACTGGGTCATCTGTTCAAATAATCCTTTAGATGAAAACATGCATGGATCGAGTCCAATCACTTGGATCAACCAATATACGGGTGTTTGGTATTGTACTAGGGGTGATGATTTGAATCGCTCTGTACTCTCCGCGCACACGTAGAGAAGGTTGTGCCAGAACATACTTAGTAACGCAGACAGTGATTTGGACGCACTAAAGAGCACTGTGAGCCTTTAAAGTAGAAACACATTAGGTCTTAATAAGAACCAGGCCTCGAAATAAGAATAAAAATCAAAGGGTCCTCTGGACGACCCTTGCCTCTGAAATTTCAAGGGTCCTCACTTATTTTCAAGGGTCCAAAACATTTGAAATTCGACATGAGTGGGGCTACTTTTGGATTCAAGATGTCTGGATAACATTATATCATAACATAATGTGGATTCCCCATATTTTAAACCCTGCTGTTAATGTTAAAGTACTACATCATAGGATATGTCATCAGCAACATCTTTTGTTTAAAAAAATGCACACAATTTTCTGTATGTATTTTATTTTTGTGGGTCTTGAGGACCCCCAAGATAGAAAAGTCAAGGGTCCTCACTATTTTTTTAGGGCTTTTGACCCGAGGGCCCTCCTTATTTCGAGGCCTGATAAGAACGCCGTGAAAATGTGATAAGTGGGGTAGGAGCGTAAGCTATGAAGCTTCCTGTATGAAGTATGAAGCTACCTGTTTTAAACAAATTGACAATTTTGAGCACTTTTCCGCGCTCTTGACATGGGGAACCTCTCCCCCTCTAGCCAGTGTTCGGTTTTTATGCGTTTGCTTGGCACTTTGGTATTTTTTTCAGCTCAAGGCCTGATCGCCGTAGGTGTGACAGCCCTATTAAATCCTCTTATGTAGTAAAGGTATCCCCATTAAAGGTGAAAAAAACCCACCTCTGTTCTTCAGGTCCTACCAACCATTTTTTTTCTCTTCAAATTTGAGAATTTTGAATTTTGGAAGTACATTTTGTGAACAATTGTTGGGGAAAAAATGTGGATAACATTTTTTGCTAGTTTGGACAAATAGTATTTTTGTTGAAAATTCACCAAAATGTTCACCAAATTAAAAAACACACCACCCAACTGATGGACTCTATCTGATGAGGTCCGTTCGCTCATAGAAAAGGCTGGGGTTGTTTGTCGACTAATTACAGTTTTTCACTTAAAGGGGCAATGACAGATTGCCCAGAAAAATGAAATTTGGAAAAATTAAAATGTTTCGATGGATAAGGTACGTAGCAACCCAGAAGTGTAACCATTTTTGGGAAAACGGTTGAATAATGGCGCTAGATAGAAAGTTGGTTGAAGCATTTCATGTGGTGAGTGATTGTGATAATTTTGATGTCATCTACATCTACAATGGTGGCGCTCTGTAGCTGCCACACTCGTTACGTTTCGTCCAGTTTCTCTGCTTGATTTTCATCATTTTTATCGTGTATATTTCCGTTCGAGTGTGTTTTATAGAACTATCAATGTGTGCTGTACCTTCCGTTACTACAATTTTCATCTAGAATTCTACTACGAGTGCAATTTCAACCAATTTATGTCTCGTCTAGCCATCGTTTCTTGTTGTTGTAAGTTAACGTGTACTGGTATACAATTACATACAGCTGACATTACTACTCAATCATCGGTTGATATCGCCCAGAGCTACAGAGACATTTTTCCCGTTAATGTCAGCCCTGTGTGTAACATCATTTACTGTGCAATTCACATCGGCCTACGGGTATTACGATGAGTGAACCGGGGAATGAACCTTACCGAGAACAAGTGCAATATGTATATACCTCTGAAACCTTGAAATCTATGGCAACCAAAGGCTTGAAACTGTTACCCAATGTGAAATATAATCTAGACAGACTTGGTTTATTGAAAACATCTTTCCGCCGAGGCAAACGGGCCGGTAAAAAAATCCAACGCCCTATCCAAGTTATCACCGGAAATAGATCAGCTGTCGAACCCAACTATGGACGCCATTCCTCCTCTGTACTTACTCATTTGCAACCTCAAACTTCTCAGCATACCGTTAGTACTAAAGTGATCTCTCTTCCTGGACTTTTTCTCACAAATTCCCGCTCAATTATGAATAAACTTGACGAACTGGAAGTGGTACTTAATCATACCCATGTTAGCCCTGTTGACATTGCAGTTATCACAGAAACATGGCAGCCTGAAGAAATACCAAATGAATTCTTATCAGTCGATGGTTTCAACCTTCTTACCAAACCCAGATTGTCAAAAAAAGGAGGCGGAGTAGCAGTTTACGACATCCAAGGGACGACATCCAAGTGAGTACCCTGCCTGATGTGACTGTTCCAGAAGATACTGACTTTGAATGCATGTGGCTCCGTGCCCGCCCTCAACGTTTACCAAGGAAAGTTTCTGGATTTGTGATCTGCGCAGTTTATATCCCACCGAAATCACAGTTCCAAGATGTGCTGATTAATCATATCATTAACACTCTTGATAAACTGAAGGCACAAAACCCTGATCTTGGTGTTGTAGTGCTAGGTGACTTTAACAGGACTGATATCAGACCCATTCTAAGGGCTCATTCATTAAAGCAAGTTGTTGATAAACCTACCCGTGGTGATGCTATTCTTGATTTGATCATAACAAACCTGTCAAACAAGTATGCTTCTCCCAGTGTCAGTTCACCTATAGGTAGAAGTGATCACTTCACTTTATATTGGTCCCCACTTGTGTGGAAAAAACAGGGTAAAGTCCAAAAAAAGACTGTCCGCCCACTTCTAAAATCACATATTCATGAATTTGGTAGATGGATAACCAGTCATCAATGGAATGAGGTTCTGAATGCACCCAGTACAACTGACAAGGCTGACAAGTTTTATAAAACTGTCCTAGAAGCAATGGAAACTCACTTTCCACCTAAAGTGATCAAGCTTCACTCTAATGACAAACCTTGGATCACCTCGGCGATCAAGGACTTGATAAAGAAGCGCCAAGTAGCTTTTGCAGAGAATAAACAATCTCTTTGGCGTTTTCTTCGAAACAAGGTCATACGTGCCATAGGTCATGCCAAGAAATCATACTACAGGGACCGCCTTCAGAACCTCAAAACCACTGATCCATCAGGCTGGCATAAAGGTATTCAGTTGATCACAAACAAAAACCAACGGCGCCCAATTATTTCGGTCCCCGGTATTGATCAGAATAATGAAAAAGCAATTGCTGAGGCTATTAATGACAAATTTGCCTCTGTCTCACAAAGTAGACCCCCAATCAACCTCCAGGAGCTGCCTGCCTTCCTACCTGCTAAACCACCACCTCAGATACAGGTTTGGGAAATGTATGACGCTCTCAGGAAACTGAACGCTAAGAAAGCAGCTGGCCCTGATGGGCTTCCAGGGAGGTTGATTAAGGAGTTTGCTTGTGAGTTTAGCATTCCTATCACAGATATCTTTAACTCATCTCTGATGGAAGGTGTGGTGCCCCAAGTATGGAAAGATGCAACAATTTCCCCCATCCCAAAGGAAACCCCTGCATCAATATCTAAACTTAGGCCAATTTCATTAACATCTCTTCTGGCTAAAGTGTGTGAAGGTTTTGTTTCCAAGTGGACACTTGATGATATTTCTAGTTCAATTGACCGTAACCAATATGGTAGTATTAAAGGTTCTTCGACATCTCATTGCCTAATTGAAATTCTTGATATCTTTTTTAAAGGTACTGACAAGGGAAGTAATGTAGGAACCCTGGTTGTGACGGACTTCTCAAAAGCGTTCGATTGTGTCGACCATACTCTAGCTATCCAGAGACTCTGCGAGCTTGGTGCCAGAAGTGAAATCATACCCTGGATTGCAAGCTTTCTTACTACTCGCCGCCAACGTGTGCAATACCACTCTGCTTTATCCGAATGGAAAACACTCACTTGTGGTGTCCCCCAAGGCACCAAGTTTGGCCCAATCACCTTTATTAGTGTTATCAATAACGCTTCTGAAGAGTCTCTGACCAATAGCTTCAAGTATGTGGATGATCTCACGCTAGCAGAAGTCCGCCATGCAGATCAACCCAGCCAGATCGAGTCGGATGTGCGGGACCTGGATGCTTGGGCGAAAGACAACCACCTCATGCTCAACCCGGGGAAGTGTAAGGTCATGCAGGTCTGTTTTAAGAGAGATCCCCCACTTCCCCCCAAACTCCAAATTGCCGGTAATGAGCTTGAGGTGGTGACTGAAACCAAGCTTCTGGGCCTTGCTGTCCAATCTGATCTTGGCTGGCAGTCCCAAGTTAATAATATGGTGTCTAAATGCAGCAAGAGGTTGTACATGCTGAGTCGCCTAAAACGTTTCGGAGTGCCAACTGAGGACTTAGTATCTGTGTATGTTGGTTACGTTCGCCCAACATGTGAATATGGCGCCCCTGTCTGGCATTGTAGCATAGGTAAAAATCAGGCCCATCAACTTGAACGCCTGCAGAAACGGGCATGCCGTATCATTCTGGGCGCTCAATATCAATCCTACACAGAGGCTTTGGACCAGTTGGCACTCTTAAACTTGGAAGACAGGAGATCACAATTATCGCTTCAGTTTGCCCAGAAATGTTGTGACTCCGATAGGTATTCCGACTGGTTCCCTAGCAACAATAATACCCATATGATGAATTTGAGACACACCAGCAAATATCAAGTTCCCAGATGCAATACCAAAAGATATCAGAGTAGCCCCATCCCTTTCCTTACTAATCTCCTGAATCAGCAGCAGTAAATATGCTTGCTAAGGGGGGGGGGGGGGGGGGGGGGGGGGGGGGTGTTAATCTGACTCTTGTGTATGTTTGTGATTCATTCCCTGTGTCTTTGTCATTTATCATGTTTATAATTGCCGTTTTTTAATCTTTTAATTTTTTATATGTTACCCACAGTGCAATATTAGCTATATTTAGGCGTCATAGCATTTTTTTTAAAAATGTATTACCCACAGTGCAATATTAGCTAGCCTATATTTAGGCGACTTAGCATGTACAACCTTTACTATCTATGTATTTTTTGATACCTTTTAATCTCTTTTAGCATTTTTAATTTTCAATTTTGTTGTTATCTTTGTATACATTTCTATGTGTAATTTGATGTTTTTATACCGTATGTAATATCCATGTAATTCAGCTTTTAGCTGCGATTTGGTGTCAATAAACTATAAACTATAAACTATAAACTATAAACTATAAACTATCGAAATTACCAAATCGTGAAATTTTACATGATAGACGGTGAACAGTTTCAGATGGTAGTTACTGTGTACATGCCTAGAAGAATTACCTGAGACTGATATAACTTAAGAGATACGGAGCGCCCATTCATACCTGCCATGTGCAGTGATCCAGGCCACCGCGATCCAGGCCACCGCGACATTGTTATAGTTGATGGCCAATCGATTATCATCATTCAGTTTAATCTGTATCACGACCTCATCCTTTGAGTAGTAGCGCGCTATTTTGAAACCAGTGTTATCCACACATGTATTACACTTTTCTAAATATCCTGAACGCACTTTAGTATCGGATGGTGACCGACTCACAGACCTTGATATATTTCTAAAATAATTATCCATTTATATCGCTAAAATTATGGTATTCAGAAGAAGTATGAGAATCGTGGCATTCTTTAACATATAAACAATACATTGTGATAACCAAATGTCACAGTTTGTGTTTAGATTCATTATGAATTGAAATACAAAATGTGATGTTTTGAAGAACTTGTTTTTGAATTAAAGTATAACATTTGTTTCTCAATTCATGTTAAATCTAAACACATTACCATGAATTTATGTATCATAATACATTGTTTATGTGTCCAAGAATGTCCGCATTAGGTTTTAATTTGCATACTTCTTCTGAAATGCCAAAAATATAGCGATATAAATGCATAAACATTTTAGAAATCTATCACGGTCTGTATGTCGGTAGCCATCCCAAGCTAAAGTGTGTCCAGGTTATTTAAAAAGTGTAATAAACGTGCGGATAATACTGGATTCAAATAGCACGCTCACTCATATAATGAGGTCGTGCTACAAATTAAACTGAATGATGATAATCGATTGGCGATTTACTGAACAATCTCCGCACCGGACCTTGTGCACAGTGATGAATAGCTGTAATGCGGTGCTTCCTATCCCTTTAATAATATTAGTCTCAGGTGAAAAAACACTGATTTACAGACAAATTGAGGGCGCACTCCATACGCATCTCTCAGTACCCCTTTCAATATGTATGCACTCCCTGGGTATTGTTACAAGTATTACGGCAATTTCACTGGGTTAAAACAATGATATTTTCAAAAAATTTCACTCTTGAAAAAAATGTTGAAGGGTGAAAATCAAAAGTGAAGGACATTTCATCCTTTGTATAGGGCGAGTGAAAACACTGTATCAGTCCATCATATTGGTGTTGCGATCTCGAATTATTAGCCTAGTTGTAAGTCTTCCGACTTAAAAACTTTGTCCCCGATTTGAGAAAAATTAATTGAAAGCAAAGCTTTAACATAAAATCTGATGATACTGGGATTCGAACCCTGGACATTCGGTCCCAAAAAGAATGACATAACCACTAAACAAGCTAGGTTGTCGGTGCCGAGAAGGCGATTTTAATTCTATAAAAGAGGTTGGGTATAGCCCATAGTCTATGTGTATTATGAAATACAGCTGTATACCTAATACAATAGAAGTCTTGCACTAGACTAATATAATTCGTTGATGCTTACATCGAGGGTTGAGCGCAGTGGCGTAGCTAGGTTTTTTTTCAGGGGGGGCAAGATTTCTAAAATTTTCGTAAAAGGTTGCCCCCAAATTTTTCCAAGTCAGTCACCTCGTGAATTTCACGTAAGTGGGGGGGGGGGGGGGGGGGGGGTGAAGTCAAAAAATTTCGCACGGTAAATTTTTTTCGCACGGACACAAAGTTTCACAGTCAAAAAAGCACTATAGTCAACAAATTTTGGCCAATCCTCAGGGTTTTAAGCAGTTTTTTAACAAACAATGGTCATTTATTTTTAAAAACCAAGCTAAAATTGTCATTTTTAAATGGTTACCCCGCATATAAACACTATATCCAAAGAGAGGGGCGGGGGCACAAAGGGGGGCGGGGGCACAAAAATGCTCTGTCAGGGGGGGCAACTGCCCCCCCTGCACCCCCTGTGCTACGCCACTGGTTGAGCGCCAGAAGGCCGTAACTCAAAAAATGCTATTCTGAGATCATCAACTTTCAAATATTTGGGACTCATTACAATACACTGTAGCACCCAATTTATAATTTTAGTTTTAGTCAGATTAAGAGTGTTTATGAGTTTAATATCTCTTTATGGTTCTGAAAATCTAGGTTATATTGATTATTTTGGTATCAAAATCTTATTTTGCCCAAAAGTTGAGTTACGGCCTTCTGGCGCTCAACCCTCGACATGAAGGATGAAGAACCATCTTACCAGTGATTTTTGCTGCACATTGGTTAGGTTTGAGATCTTGAACAAGGCTGTATAACTCCTCGCCTAAACTCTGACGGCCTATTCCGGCTGAATCCTCACATCCCCTACGGATAAAATTGTCCATAATATGAATAGCATGGGTGAGAAATCACAGAGTCAGCTGTAGTGGGATGGGGATGGCACAAACACTATACAAAACACATTAATGGTGTTTTTTAAGAAATGCGCCTTTATTATAATCAAAACAAATAATTGTCCATCCGAGCATCACGATCCACGCGCTTGCATTCATCCTAAGGTTGAACACAGTCTTGCTATGCACTGCATTCCTAAACAATAGGGCGGACAATGCAATAAGTCGCATGAAATGGTTTGAAATGATCAACAATTATTTGTTTTGATATAGGTATGAATAAAAGTTGAGAGAAAATTTGTTCCTGGGAGGTGTTTATATATATAAGATAAAAAGGCAGGAGGTTGTAGGGAATAAACTGTATACTTCATGAAACTCTACTAAAATGTGTGCAAATGTGTACACAAAAACTGTGGATATAAAAAAATGAAGACTATAATTAGCTGCAGCTGTACAATACAGCGGACTTATTAATTGATTAGTCTCTTGGTAATGTTGGCTGAACTACCGGTGAGTGGACAAGATAATAGGGTGACTGAACTGGTTAATCAACAGGGTGTGTGTTAAGGATTTGTGTGTGTGTAGCAAAACTGCTATGTGCTATGCAATTAGTTTTTTGTATAGCAATTTACAAATTTTGCATAGCAGTTTTGTTTTACTTTTTTTAATTCCAATTTGCTGTTGATCCGTTAAATCTATTTTCAATTGGTACAACAATTTTACATACGTTTATGTAAGGTAAGGTACAAATGATGTACAAACAGTGCATGTCATTTTAACAGTAAATTTCCCGGTTCCCCTCTCCATCAATTTTTAACCACTCTTCGACAGGATCTATTTCCCGGATCCACCGCAACGCTTGATAATTTCCTGCCGACGTTTGCCATTTTCGTATTCAGATCAGATCCCTGAGAGAACTGTTAAATCCCCAAGTGTGCCGCAGTACTGCCAAAAACTTTTAATATAATTATTAATTTATAGTCAATTTTAAAAAGGGGGGTGAGCTTTGGTACAATTTTAAACATTTGCGATTCCCAAGTTATTTGTTTTCTAGAATAGGAAGAAGACTGATGAAATCAAATATTTACAATATATTTCAGATAATTTCACTAATTAGCTGTCCGCTGACCTGTTCAGAAGCAAACAATAATTAAAACCATTCATTATTTACTATACGATTACTCGCCCCTCTCTCTCACCCCTATATTGGTAAAATGGCCAGGCCAGGGTCGAAAGTCAGGTCGAAGTTTACAGCATATTTAATTGCGTACATGTTCATCTGAGCTATACATGTAATGAGAATTCCCGTGTGTATCGTACAATGTTACGAAGTGTAAATGTATGATGTAATTTGTAAACAATCAGTCTGGAACATGTCATGTGGCGAGTAAACTCAACGAATGAAGTGGAGTTTATCAATTTAAACGTATCCAAATTCGGAATACTACGTGATTAAATGGCATGAAATGGACCATTTCGCGATGCGACACCGGTTATCATGAACGCTGGACCATTTACATCACTAATAACAGTAAGTTAAAATCAATCGGAACTTCGGAAGGAAATAATAGTGTCCCGAGTCAAAACTGTTGTGTAGCAAGTTTGCAATGCATGTACACATGTGCGTCGCAGTTGTGCTTGATTGTGGCGCAAACTGCGATGCGATACCGGTTAACTCACACCCTGTTAATCAATAAAGCTGTACATGACGAATAACTGGAAAACACTGGTATAGACAGGGTAGGTGGGGGTGATTGACTCGGTATGACCTGGGTACACGTCAAGACAGCAGGCTAAGCAAGCAAACAAAACAGGACATGCTCCAAACCATGCACACTCTTTAGGTGGGTCAGCCACACAGACAAGCGAAACTGTGTGAGTTGAATCGCATGGGTTAGTCTAAAACATGAAATTTTGCTTGTTTATTAAGATTTACTGTCTGTCCCTATCTTTTAATATCAAAATACTCTACCTGTGAATAACTTTCAAAGCGCTTTTGATGCACACTACCAGTAGGTTGGGGTCCTCAAGCATAACCATAACTTGTTCATTGCCAGCCTCAAGAAGCATACCAGTTATTCGGTCAGCACTGTCAGGATGAGTGGCTTGTACCTTGGAGTATAGATGCTCGCCAAGGATCTCTTTGGTGAGGGGTAATTCATCAGGATGCGGAGAAGGGTATGCCATATTACATGTAGCTCTACCTGCTCTAGTGCTGGTTAAATCTAAAATTTGAAAGAAAAAATAATGGGTGAAAGAGAAGAGGTCAACCTTGTTCCAGCCATGCATGTCCACAATGCCCTCTACACTGGTATCAAGCAAAAGGGTATACAAGGCAATATAAAAGGCAATTCAGGAGAGGACATGGGTACCTTTCTGATTCTGATGAAGCTCCTAGCTTACGCTAATATTAAAAACATCTTTTGTCTCAAAGCTCTTCAGTTTTTCAAAACCTAATGCGGAATGCGTTTTTTTTAGTTTTAGTTTTAGTTTTTTTATAAATGTAAAATATTGAAATCCTTGTAAAAGTGACCTTTTTGTATTAAAATGATGTGATCAATAAAAACCTGAAAAATCTGTGAAACGTAAGGATTTTTTTGTGTTTTTAAAAATAAAATAAAAAATAAATAAAATTTTGTTTTTTCTTCTTTTTTTCTAACGCGCAACAATTAACTAAAGCGCGCGGGAGCTTTGAGACAAACCATTTTTTTTTAATATAGCCTTTTAGGAGTGAAACGTTAACGGGGAGGGGCGGCTGTTTCTCTTGATTCATTAAGTTGATGATAGGATATTCTGTATGAAAATCTGTAAAATGTAGAATTTAAACCTGTTACCGGTACATGTATGGTACGAGGGGGTTTCAACAAGTTTTTGAAATCAGCTATATCGATGAAATTTTGTAAGTGTTATCACATTGGTGCAAAAATTGTCTGAAACTGCTTGCTCTAAAGTCACCAATATCATCTGCGATGCGATCGACCTGTTCATCCCAAGTAAGACAGTCACCAATAGGACCGGAGACAAGGTTTGGTTCAACGTTGAATGCCGTAGGGCATCTAAAAAGAAGCATCGTCTCTTTAAGAAAGCCAAAAAGGATCAAACTGATGCCAACAAGGCAAAGTTTGCTGAAGCTAGACATTCCTACAAACCAAGCTGAGAATCAAGCCAGGAGATCTTACAACGCCAAATTGAGATCTCGCAGACAAAACGCTGAGCAGCAAAAAATGGTGGAGAATCATCAACACTCTCTCTGGCAGAACAGCTCCATCTGAGATCCCAGTGATTGATCATCAAAACGTTACCCACATCACAGCAAGGGACAAGGCAGAAGCTTTTTGTCAGACATTTGCAGAAAAATGCAGACTCCAAGGGGCTAAAGACCAGGCCCCAAATGTTCATCCTTCAACAAACAAATCTGTTGACAAGATAGTCTTCAAACCTAAGGATGTGAGAAAACTACTAAAACACCTCAATCCAGATAAAGCCACTGGACCAGACCTTATCCCAACCAAGGTTCTAAAGGAATGCTGTGCTGAGCTCGCCAGCCCGCTCTGCAGGCTTTTTGACCTCTGCTTCAAGCATGGTGTGTTTCCAAACCAATGGAAGATAGGCTCGGTCACTCCAATTCACAAGAGAGGTTCCAAGGCTGACCCAACAAAGTATCGTCCCATCTCACTGCTAAGCAACATCAGCAACATCATGGAAGCTGTAGTACAGAAACAACTCCAACGCTTTCTTCTAAGCAATAACCTGATTTCCAGCAGACAGTTTGGATTTAGAGCAGGCCACAGCACAGCTGATCTCCTCAACATCCTGTCACAGAAGTGGAACCACTCCCTAGACCAAAGCGATGAAGTTTGTGTCATCGCCCTTGACATTAAAGGAGCTTTCGACAAGGTATGTGGTTAAAAAATGACATTTAGAAATTTAGTTTAGAACTGGGAATTTAGCGATAGTAAATCTAGACTGTGTTGAATACGTTAATCATTGAATCGGCAAGAAACCTTTTGAAACTTTCAGAAACTAGCAGTTTTGAATATCACATTTTATTTGATTCTCAAGTCATTTTTACACACGCTAGTATAGTAGTAATATGATCATCGCCAATTTGGTCCAATTGCGCATGTCTTGTGGCCTCGCTGTGACTGCCGATGTATCCCTAGTATTTATAAAGAGTACTGTTCTACGTGTTGGGTTTGCGTTACTTGATACTTGATACTTGATGGTGATACTGGCCAACACTCCATGTAGAGTCATCCGGTCAGGGTATGATCTGCGCATGCGTGTTGTTTTAGTCTTGTTTTTCTTGAGCTTGTAGATGTGATGTTACTGCTTTTTTGCAAGTTATATTTGATGTTAAGTTGGCCGTCTTATCTGGTAGGGCGTTCCAGTCTTTTATAGTTCTTGGTATGAACGAGTGTTTGTAGCAGTCTTTGTTTGTGGAGATAGTTGAGTATGCCAGCAGGTGAGAATGTCGTGATTGTCATTGCGCAGGCTGCAGGAGGTCGTCAATGGGCAGTGACAGGTCGCCAAGTCTCGCTTGGTGAAAAATGCAGAGACGTCTGGTGGTTCTTCGGATGTTTAGAGGGTCCAGTTTGAGTTCCTTGACCATTTGGGTTGCGCAGCCCGGAGTGCGTGTCTTGTAGTCATTTGTGATGAACCGGCGGCCCTTTTTTGCACTGTTTCAAGCTTGCGTATGTTTTTCTTTGTGTAAGGGTCCCAAACCGCCGCAGAGTATTCAAGCTTTGGACGTACCAATGATCTGTATACCACCTCCTTAGTGGATTTGTTGCATGAGTATAGGTTTCTTTTGATGAAACCAAGTGTTCGATTTGCTTTAGCTGTGATCTCCTGTATGTGTTGATTCCAGTTTAGTTTGTTGTTTATGTTGACCCCTAAGTATGGATGGTTTTCAGTTTCAGCTAGAATGTTTTCCCCCAGTGTGTATACGTGGGATTTGGTAGATCTGGCATGGGTCAATTTCATGATGAAACATTTTGATGTATTGAATTTCATCAGCCAGGTCTTTTCCAACCTCTCCAGTGTGTTTAGGTCTTCCTGTAGGATTTGGGCATAGATCTACAGTACAGCTCGCATTACACTGCAATATCATTGCAATTATCATTGCAATGTCATTGCAATGACATAAATGGTTACTTGATTAGTACAGTCATTGCACTGACATTGCAATGACATTGCGTTGACATTGTCCATTCTATTTCGAGCTGTACTGTAAGTCATTTTTGACTTCACGGTAGATAACACAATCATCAGCAAATAAACGCACTGAAGATTGGATACCGTCAGGAAGATCATTTATGTATGCCAAGAAAAGTAGCGGTCCAAGTACCGTTCCCTGAGGTACCCCAGAAATAACGTCGCACCAGGGAGACTTTTCACCACTGACGAGAACCCTCTGAGTACGGTGCTTTAGAAACGCACTAATCCAGGCATGTATTTTGGATTGGACACCATAGCGTTTTAGTTTTAAGAGGAGACGATTGTGCGGAACAACATCAAAAGCCTTTGAAAAGTCCATTATGGCCATGTCAACCTGGGACTTACTGTCGAGAAACTTTGCCAGGTCTTGTGTAGTTAGGATCAGTTGAGTTTCGCAAGAGTGACCTTTACGAAAACCGTGTTGTTTGTCTGTTAGAATGTTGTGTTTAGTGAAGTGTTTCATGACATTTGAGTGAATTATGTGTTCGAGGGTCTTGCAACATATGGATGTGAGGGAGACTGGACGGTAATTTGAGGCTTGAGTCCTATCCCCCTTTTTAAATAAAGGTGTGATGTTGGCTTGTAGCCATGAGTCAGGTAGCTCACCAGTGTCCAGCGAAAGCTGAAAAAGTTTGGTAAGAGCTGGGGCAAGTTCCTCAGCTGCCAATTTTAAGATTTTGGCAGGGACATCATCTGGGCCGGTGGCTTTGTGTGGGTCAAGGTTTTGCAATAATTTTAAGACACCTTCCTGATACATGATAATATCCTGCATAGGAGGGATTGCCGACTCAGGTTCAGATGGTAGTTGGGTATTTTCATGTGTGAAGTTGTGAACACCGAGCTGAATTGTTCGTTCAATATGCTGGCTTTTATGTCGTTATCTGAGTATATAGCCTACCATCTTTCTTTAACGTTGGGAATACCAATTGTGTCGACTTTGAGGCTTTTGATGTAGGAATAGAATTTCTTCAAAGATTCCGAACACACAGATTTGATATGTTTCCTGTATACTTTCCTAGTCTCTATAGTCGTGTCTTTTCTAATAGACTTGAATTTTTCAAGGCTTTCGTTTGAGCGAATACGTCTGTGGGAATTGTAAGCTCGTTGTTTCCGCTTGTGTAGACGTTTGACTTTTTTGTTTAGCCAAGGGCATTTATTACGTTTAGTGATCATTTTTGAGGGGATGAACTTTTCCATGGCTGTTTCAATGGCTTTTTTGAGATCATTGAACATGGAATTGGCAGTGGTCTGGGGAGTGATATCATTTATAAATTTTGTAGACCACGTTTTTAGCTCCTCTTTAAGACCAGTAATGTCGGCTTTGTCATATCTGTACACTTTGTGAGGTTTTATTTTGATATACCTGGGCTTAGTATTCACAACAATAACTGGGATGCCATCATGGTCACTGACACCTGGGACCGTACTGATCTTTTCCACAAGGGTGGGATTATTTGTAAAGAAAAGATCTAAGGTATTGTTTATCCTATAGGTAAATTAATAATTGAACGAACACAACTAAGCAGCGTATCGCGTACGTTGTGTGAAGTGCGCACAACCATTCGCGTGATAATTTCGGGCGCGTTCATCTTTGTACTGCGTTCGTGATGTTCGTTCAATTATTAATTTACCTATAGTCGGTTCGCTCACGATTTGTTCTAAGCCAAAATCATTGGCAATATCCAGCATTTGCCGGGAGAGGTTTGCATATGCACCTCCAGGATTGACTGTTAGTGTTAGCAAGTCCCAGTTAATGGCAGGATGCACTAGTCCCAATCAGTACCGTAGTGCAAGTGTATCTTCGATACACGGTACCACTACATGTACCCTCAATAGACTCACAACGTCGCGAAATTCACATTAACATTGAGTGTCAGCACTGCCGTTTTTTCACCTCAATATTTCCCCCAAAATGAGGAAGCTTGATCAAAATTAATGAACTCAATGTATTGCTAAGAGTTCTCGGAACAACATGTGAGCATGTGAGTGCATTTTGATTGATTTCAATTATATTTGATGTGAAAATCTTAATTTCAAAATGTGATTTTCGCGACGTCGTGTGTCTATAGACTATAGAGGGTGTTGTAGTACAACAAATCATACTTAGTGATATTTGTCATCAGTTGGTATTATTCATCATAGG
This sequence comes from Ophiura sarsii, assembly GCA_035610835.1. Classification (NCBI taxonomy): domain Eukaryota; kingdom Metazoa; phylum Echinodermata; class Ophiuroidea; order Amphilepidida; family Ophiuridae; genus Ophiura; species Ophiura sarsii. The sequence goes on from CM069448.1 coordinate 42,345,874, forward strand.
GTATTTTGCATGTTTCACTATCTGTCCCCATCCTAAGTATGACTCCTTCTAAATATGATTTTCGTGTTAATTTCTGTATCGCTTACCAGAGCTCAAAAACACACTTCTTTGTGCTTGTTGTTATCTACTCTTTCTCATCTATCTTGCCATTCGTTTAATATTTTGTACAAATGCAATATTCCCTTGAAATTTGAGGTGAAATTCTAAGCCAATTCACTTTAACGGCACTCGCGATGTTTATCGAAATCGGCGCCATGTTTTATTATAATAGACTTGTTTCAATACATTCGTAAGTTCGTAAAAAAGTGATGTGCGTATAAGATGTTGGCGATGGGAATGAGACTAAATTCACCGCGCAAATCATTTGAGATGCACTCCATTCACTTCATACAGCAAATGAAATTAACAGTTTCTCGCAATACAATTTCCCCATACGTTGGTAGGGAAAAAAAGAAGAAAAAAAACCCCACCAACGTATGGGTTTCCTGTTACACTAGAGGGTGTTGTGGCTAAGCCTATAGTATAGTGAAGCATGAACAATAGTATAGCCACCATTGGGTTTAATGATGCACCCCGAGACGAATATACCTGACATGGTTCGGGGAAATGAATAGCCTTGCGTGGAGCTGCCTATCCCTTCAGGTATATTCGTCTCAGGATGCACCAAAGTTTTTTTTTGAGCAGATGCACCAACGTTTTTAATGATTATCATTATGTTTATGGCATGCCTCATCAATATCATCATTATTGGATTTCTGACTTCATTTTGAGATGTCACGAAACAAAAATGGTGTTCACGCAATTCAGATTATACACACTGTTAATACACTGTGGGGTAATTATGAATGAATGTTTGTAAATTGATATTTTACCGTAGATTTCTCACCTCTGTCATTCGAAGATGTTACCTACTGCTGGAGGCTGCCATCTTTAATTGACTTTAAATATCCCATAAGTCTTTACGATAGTGCTGGGCGGTCGATACATTTCGCTTCAAATCTTACTATGTAATTTAGTCCATGAGCCTGGAGCGTCGGTCGGTACCATGTCGAGGGAGTAAGGCTTATAATGATTTTTGTATTGGTATTGATCCTTGAAACCAGAATATGGTTCTGTGTGTTATCAGCCATTTTCAAAATGGAATTTTTGGCCATTAATTTGGCTGCCATTTTGTTTAACAAAGCAAGAATACTAGATATGACTTTCTAATGGTCTAACACATCATCCCATTGTTAAAACTATACTCTGATCATACATGTTGGTTTATAGGTTGGGGCGTACCTACGTCACGCCAGTGAAAACAAATCATACGCCGGTGAAAACAAAAACAAGAATCAATTACGGCAACCGCACATTGCGCCTACTCAACTGCGAATCAAGTGCGTAACGCTCGGCGTTGAGTGCGTGCATGGAATGTTTTGCTTTTGAAACACTGGTTGCCAAGCAAATTTGCTAAAAATAACTCAAAGTCCCGTATGTCCGCGCCATCGTATATATGCCAATATATGGATTTTACTATTTTTGGCGGCCATTTTGGCGGCCATCTTGGATTTAGATGTGTTAACAAAGCAAAAGTTCTAGATATTAGTGTATAGTGGTCTAATACATACAAGACTGCAATATTTACATCCAACACTAGTTTCCAAAATGCATCATAGGCCTAAGTTTAAAAGTGTGCTTTTTGATGGCATTTTGGCGGCCATTTTGAAAATGGCTGACAATTCATATAAAGCTACCGCTTTGAATTTGCTATCAGCCATATTCTGAAACTAGATGTAAATACCTTTTCAAAAATCTAAGTTAGCCTTACCCCCTCAACATGGTACCGATGAGCACAAATTTGGGTCCAAGCCCATGGACTAATTGTATAAATCTGGAAACGGTGATTGTATGTTTGTTCTTCCTTATAAATATTATTTATATTAGGGCCTAGGCCTATATATAATCATTATAATATAAAGCAGTTTACCAACCTACAGTGCGAGTCAGATTTGACATGGAGATCACTGATATACAATCTGCCTAAAGGGATTCTTAAATTTGCCAGCAATGCTTTATGCTCCATCAGTGGCGTAGCTCAGGGGTGGGTGGGGGGGGGGGGGGGGGGGGGGGGGGGGGGGGGAACCCATTTGTGCCCCCGCCCCCAAAACCCATTTGTGCCCCCGCCCCCAAAACCCATTTGTGCCCCCGCCCCCAAAACCCATTTGTGCCCCCGCCCCAGCCCCTCTAAAAAAAATTAATAAGGGTAAAAAAAAGAAAATAGGGAAATAAACCGAGATTGCGTGCGGGGTACTTGTTTTGTGTGGGCATATTCAGCTCAAATAGTCAAATATAAGGCAAAATTGTACCAATAGTACATGTACTGTGCGATTTTTTTTTTTTGACCGTGCGAAATTTTTTGACCTCACCTTGGCAAAGGCAAGCCCAGGGACAAGGGACAGGACAAGGCACAGTACAAGGCACAAGATTCTAGCCAAAAGGCCGGGGGAAGCGATAACTTCAACAGCGGCGGCAATTGTTAGACCACGTCAGAATTTGTATTATGAAATCAATGGTGTCATTTTCCGCCCCTGGTATATTGTGCCCATTATTGGACCAATATTGGTTGCCAACATGATGCCAATTGAAGAGCGCCAATGTAAAACCAATATTGGTCCAATATTGGTTGGCAACATGATGCCAATTGAAGAGCGCCAATGTTAAACCAATATTGGACCAATAATGGGCACAATATACCAGAGGCGGAAAATTACACCATTGATTTCATACAAATTCTGACGTGGTCTAACAATTGCGGATTGCACAAAATATTTTCCCGCCATTGAAATTCTTTGGCGGGAATCTTGTTATGACCTATTGTTGGTTAAAATTATGATGCCTTAACCAGCGTTGAATAAACTAAAAATGAATTTATATTTACTCAGTATTACGCAGTATTAAAAGTAATTTTTAACCAACGTTTCATAACCCATGTAGTATAATTTTTAACCAACATTCTTTTAACCCATGGTTTTTTAATACCTGTTCTGAGAGTGCATGGTTTTTTAATACCTGTTCTGAGAGTGTAACTATATAAATCCCTATGGGCGAACCTGCCCCATCATCGTAGGGCGTATGTGCCCCATATATAGCGCAATAAGTGCATTGATATATATATACCACGGATGTCCCACATACGAGGGGGTAGCAAAAAGTTTTTGAAATCACCCAGAAGTGAAGGAGCCAGAAACTTGTTTGTGACCCTTCAGACATCTTTAAAAAGTCCCTGTGCAAAGTCACACATTTCTCCCACTATTTATTACCTGTCCACAGACCGCCATTGTAGAGATCCATAGATTGACCGCCATTGATTGATTGATCCTCATATTCTGGGTGATTTCAAAAACTTTTTGATACCCCCTCGTACATTGATGGGTTGTTAACGGCATCAAATCCATAATCAATCCCATACCTACCTAATGATAATGTAACGAAAAGTGCCCTTCGTCTTCGAACCTGATGTCTTTGTTTCAAGAGGTTTGAAGATGTCTTGAGATAAAGGAAGTATAACATGGTAGCGTGCGTCTTCCTTACTCTCGACACTTTTATAATACGTGAAGATGCAGTAATTCAACCATTAAAGCCTGGAGACTGAAATAAACTATTTGTGTGACTCATTATTGTTGTCTTTGACGAGAATAACTATGGACATAGCATTTATTCATTCATTACAAACTAAAGGTGTTGTTATCACTAATATAATTATTTACAAGATGAGTTGTCAAGGTCAAGGATGGGTTACAAGCATGAAGCTTTCGAACCTTCCTTGATGACGCAAGGAAGACAGTTTACAGTCCGTGTTAGGGCCTGATTTGCAACTGTCCATCCTTTCTTGATGACGCTAGGAGGGTAGTTTACAGTCCGTGTTAGGGCCTGATTTGCAACTGTCCATCCTTTCTTGATGACGCAAGGAGGGTAGTTTACAGTCCGTGTTAGGGCCTGATTTGCAACTGTCCATCCTTTCTTGATGACGCAAGGAGGGTAGTTTACAGTCCGTGTTAGGGCCTGATTTGCAACTGTCCTTCCTTTTGCAGCGCTAAGTGCCTTGCGGCAAACCCTTAGCGGGACCAGACCAGAGGCATTTACCTGATCTTGCTGATCGGTGCCGTGCCCAAGGGCGCAGATCCCGGGGGGACGGGGGGGACACGTCCCCCCACTTCCTGACACAATATCAAATGTCCCCCCCCCACTTTTTGTGGCGATCTAGTGAAAAAATGGCAATGTCCCCCCCACTTTCAAGATTGTCTAGTGAAAAAATGGCAATGTCCCCCCCACTTTCAAGATTGGATCTGCCCCCTTGGCCGTGCCCCGGCCTGACTGGCATTTCTGAGCAAATGCAGCCCATTTTATGCACTCTGTAGCTCTGTTCCATGGTAGCTGATTGGCTGACTGGTCAAAAGTAATTCCCTAGCCTGTCATTGGTCAGTCTCACTTAAATAGAATGTTTCTGATTGGCTGAAAGTTTGCTGAGTTATGACATCATCAGATTTGGATGCACATTTATAAATACGAAAATCACTTGAATAAATTAATATCCTGAAACTTAACTTAATATAATACATCAAACTTGTGTTATTATTTATAAATGATTTGCTACTTAATTATCCTACTTTGAGAGAGATTGAGCAATTATTAAAAATTATTAACAAAACACTGTCATAAATAACTAGAAACACTGATTACTCTGAAAATAGAGTTTGTTATGAAAATCGTTCCAATTGTCAGAGTATTTTGATTTATAAAACAAACTCTAACATTGGATTTATACAATGGATTTTGATGATTAGTTACTGTAAGTATTCTATGTGCTTTACTTGAACTCAGTGTGAACTCACAAAGAGAGATTTGACTTCTTAAATGACTTAAAAATAGATCGTTTGCGCACTGTCATTGCGGATATGGGTGCAGAATTCTGCTCCCGGGATGTTTTCTGTACAAACTTCTGGCCTCAAAAACCTTTAGCTAACACTCTTACAGTTACTAAATGACCTGAACTTCATCATCAATAGTTGTAGCCTAGTAAATTAGATACATTGGATCATCAGACATCGTAGGCCTTGTATTGAAATAAGCTTAAACACAAAATAAAATAGCCAAAAAACAACGGGACAGGGTTGATGCACAATCAAAACCCAGTTTCCGTTACACTAATGTACATTAAAACCTTTTCTGCGAATATCTTTGGAACAAAATCAATGAAAAATGGAAGAAAATTCACTTTTGCGAGGCAAAACTGTTTTTTGGATGATAACTAAGTTGACAAACATGTTAAGGTGATCTGTTACGTTAATGTTAGCTCTGCTGGCACTGCCCAGAATTCCCATTATTTGCCCACTCCGTGTTTTAGATTTTGAATCCAAGTTCTAGAAACACTTTTCAGGTCAATTATCTACAAACACTCTCTCTATATGCAGTCACCGATAGTCCATACCGGTGTGTGTGGTGTGTACTGGTGCGGCTGCAAAATACTCGATGGTCAGTGACCTGGCATGCCTGGCAGCTAGTGTAATTTGAGCAGTTTGTGTTTGGTCTGGTCACTGGTAGGCTGGTCGTTGAAGGGTTTGACCCGGAGAAAATTGGTAGAGAGCAGATTTTGGTGTCACAAGAAGCGGAATTCTTCCAGAAACAGCATACAAAAAGTCCCAAATGCCATTGTGGGGAAACTTTTTTAGAGCAAATTCAAAAATGGCTGCCAAAATATATATCTGAAATTTGAAAAGGTTACTGTAAAAAAATGAAGACAGCAAGTATGGTTGAAATTCATTACGAAAACATGTTCATCTCAAAGAATTGCCAACAGAAGAGTATTTTCAAAATGGCCGCCAAAATATCGTGAAGTTTGGTTCTGCGCCTAAAACTATCACTTCTACCCACTAACATTGCACAGTTAGTTACAGTATGTGATACATAACATCCATGAAAACTTAAGTAAACTATTGTCCAGTTAAGAGCTGCTACAGGTCATGTCAACTATGCAAGAAGAGCGAGACTTTATCTTCAGTTGATTTAGATTTACCGAGTGATCATCCGTGGTTGTATAGCTGCTTCACAGAGCACGGTTTCCATACTGTCCGGAGGAGTGGTAGATACTGGGCGGGACTCATGGCCTGATCTCATCATATAGCCTCAGGTTATGATGCGTTCAATAAAGAGCCGTGGAGGACTGACAAGAGGACGAGGTAAACATAATCCGTTAGACTACAGTGGATCTATAGTATGGACAAGTGTGCTGGGATCCACGTTGCTGAGACATCGATAACTGGTTTAAAGCGTCTGACAAGAGAACAGCACATCGAGTTGCGCACTTCTAGACAGAATCAGGACTACAAAGATCTCAGCAACATTCAGGAGTGGTTCAATCATCACGAGCCGTTTGATGTTGACAACAGCAAATTGCGCTCATTGTCGTCTGGTTTGACTGCCTCTGATGGTGACGGAGTGAATTGTCATGAAACCGAGCGATCGGTACAAAAATCCAAAAAGAGTTGGACAATGTGTCAATCCTAGATGTGTCAATCAAACCCAGTGAACAAATTCGATTCTTAGAACACCTGTGCCCAGGTATTTTGGTTGAAAAGCAGAAAATCCACATCAACCTGCTCTTCACCCGGCTTATAGCTCTTGTACAGAGAGAAGAACATATGCGTCCATACTTTGATTATGAGCTTACAGCAATACCAACTTCCTTATTCAAGGAGAGCCTGTTATGCCGCGGAAACCAGCTAAGGCGCAACTCGCGAAATCACTTACAAATGATGTACAGCCATCTCAGATGAAGAACCAAGCTATGCATGTTATCGACGATCGATGGAGCTCTTCTTCATAGAGTTAAATGGCCTAAGAAAGCAAACTATAAAGCTATTGCATCCCAGTATGCAATCTACGTCAGGGCAAAGTACGGGTGCTGTTGCATCGTATTTGATGGGTATGGACATGGTCCATCAGTTTAAAGACCACAAGCATAAGAGGCGAGTCGGTAAGACATGTGCTGATATATATCTTGATGAATTCATGGCGGCACACAGCAACAAGGAGATATTCCTCTCGAATGACAAGAATAAGAGCCAATTCATCTCACTTCTGACCCGCTATCTGCAAGCTGATACACAAATCGTCCATAACCATGATAACAGCGCCGGGGATGCAGACACTATGATAGCTTCATGTGCTCATTGCTAGTGAAGGACAAGAAGTCAATGTAGTCATGGTAGTAGCCGATGATACAGATATTCTGGTTCTTTTAATGCATCACTGGAAACCATACATGGCAGATACATGTTTTCATCCAGAGGCGAAGAGGTCTCAGAACATGAAAAGCCATAAAAATTTGGAAAATAAATGATCTCAACAACAAAGCTGGTAATGTTATAACATCACACCTTCTGTTCGTCCATGCCTGGACTGGTTACGACACAACATCTGCAACATTTAGCCATGGGGAAAACCAACATGCTAAAGCAGATCAAGAAATACAGCACATATCATCGGTGATGGGCGATCATGCCGTTACACAGGAAGAGATTGGTAAAGTTGGCATTAGATTATTTGTAATCTTGTACGGTGGCAAAGAACAAGATACACTAAATGATTTACGGTATGCAAAATTCATGGAGATGGTATCGTCCCAGCAAGACATCTATTGATCCACAAAAGCTTCCACCGACCATGGAAGTAACATGCACCGACCGAGAGAGCAGCATACTTTCATTGCTTGCGGGTGCATCTACAAATAATACTTTGGAAAGAACTTTCAATCAATGAAGCCGATCTTGATCCAAAGCAATGGGGTCGGAAACTTCACGTTTCGGAGTACATGCCCATCAACACGGACTTAGATGCTGCACCAGAAAGTCTGCTGAAGTTTGTACGGAGTAACTGCAAGCTTTCAGCAGGTAATCCTTGCGGAACTAATTTCTTGTCATACCGTTGAAGAAGAGATGGATACTATCTAGACTGTAAAGGCACATCTGAAAAACTGCTTACAAAACTTACGTGAATGTTGCAGTGGTTACAAATACAACACTGGAATTTGTTTCGGATGTGAGGGTTTAGAAATATTTGTATGTACATGTTAATAATGTTACGTCGCTTGCTGTATGTTTGACCAATTACATTGACTCTACAAATGGCCTAGCGATAAACCCACTACATGTAAAATAATGTGTACGTAATCATGACAATGTCTATCATATGTAAACAAGTATATTTTATTAACCAACCAATCATTTGGGTCAATTGAGTTGGTCCAACAAATAGCATACATATGTTCATCTTTTCACTTCATAGAAGAGTATCTGTAGCATAAATACCAATGTTATCACTTATTGGCGGACATTTTGGAAAGAGCCCTCTTGTGGCGTTGTCATACATGAGCAAGTAACCTTCAACGTGCACAGTGCACTCAGAAAAAGTACCAAAAAGCATGTTACTTGAATTCGCGGTTGTTGTTTTTCGGAAAATAATCACAAATTCGGCGGCCATTTTCAATTCACTCTAAGGGGGCTATCATTTTCTTCGGGGGGGGGGGGGGGGGGTCACAAATATGTTAATGGCCGTTGTTAATAAATTTATAACCCCCCTATCCGATACAAAATAATGTTATGACCCCCCCGCCCCCCGGCCTATCGAAGTTAGATTTTTTTATGACTAAAATAGCAAATAATGAAAAAATAAACAGGAAAGGTGTTGTAAATATGTACATTGATAAGGGATATGCTTAGATGAATGCGCGCAAAGCGCGAAACAAATTGCAGTTTTGACATTTTAGAATCTGAATTGCTACACAAAATTATAACCCCCCCCTATTTAAGATTTTACAAAATTATGACGCCCCCCACCATATTTGTGACCCACCCCCTCCCGAAGAAAATGACAGCCCCCTAATACATTTCTCCAAACGGGATTTTTGGGGACTTTTGATACGATTAAAATTATCTGCTTCTTATGACACCAAAATCAGAACTCTACCAATTTTCTCCGGGTAGCACCTATATTTTGTGTTCAACGACCAGCCTATGGTGCCAATGATTGGCTATGGCTGTACGTGTGTAGTCTGTATGATGTGCATTGCATCACTTTCATGATTACATGTATATCAGCATGGGCGTAGTCAGGAGCCTTGTTATCCGGGGGAACGAAATCAGCGTGGGGTCCAGAGGCAAAGCCCTGACACTGGCAGGGGTTAAGGGGGAAGCACTGGCCCCTTAGAGCTGTATGTTCTCTGCCGTTTTAGGGAAAGTTGTTCAATAAATTGGCATTAGGCATACACACATTTTTTGACAATGAACAATACAGACCGCTTTAAGAGACACACAAACCCAATTTCTTTCTGGAGTATAAGTTTAACATTTTCGTTAATATTGTCAATGCCGTAAAAAGCCGTAAAAACAGCGGAACATTGCGAGGCGAGGTCCAGGGGCCCGCTTATGGGCTACTGGTGGGGTCGAGGGCTGGGTATAGGTTTTGAAAACGCCCGCGCGTGTAGCGCGAATTTTCTTTTGACTACCAGGTACGTAGTATTATGAAGGTACATTTTTGGTATAAAAAATTGGATCAATAAAGCCCATTATTGGTTGAGCTAAGAGTTTATTGAAATAATATTGGGCGAGACGCAGTAATGTGGTTTACTCCAAACTGGCCCGAAAAAACCCCCCGAGCTTATGCAAACCGATAATAAACCCCTTGAATTAAGAGGGATAAGCCAAACAACAATGCAAAATTGCATGGCGCTTGACTAAGCCGGTACAATCCCTATTATGTCATTTTGGTCATTTCCAATCCTATTACATTGGGATTCTATTACCTCTTTGTACTTAACGTTTGACCCATCATTATCATTTTTTTTATATTATACAATATCCTTTTTTAAAAAGCTCTTTTCAGGAACACCAATTACGCAAGAACGAAAAAGTGCACCTTAACTCTCAAATCCTCGTGCAAATGCAGCCCAAATGATGATAATGTAGAGGGTCATGTGTTATAAGCTCAGTCAGCAGAGAGGTCACGCTGCATACAAGAAAACAATGGAGTTTCAGTGACTGCAATATTATTTGCTAGAAATAGCTTCGGGAAATGGTCTATTTGGGCATCTCAAACACTGAGAAACGTGTTAAAAATCATGTAAAATTTTAGAGGAGGGTCAATAACATCTGCAGAACAGTAAAATGTTAGTATTCAAACACGTTTTGTGACCAGATCTATGTCGTAAAATGTTGGAAAATTCACGTTTAGAAAATCCGTGGTCTTCGAAATTTCAGGAATCCTAACTCATTATAAACCTCATCAAATCATGAAATGAACCCTCGTCTACAAAAAAGGGTCCAAAAAAATTCGTACGGTAACAAAATTTCGCACGGTCACAAAATTACGCAAGGTCACAAATTTCGCACGGCCACACAATTTCGCAGGGTCACACAATTTCGCAGTACAAAAAACACAACAGTCAACAATTTGTTGACTGTTGTGCTTTTTGTACTGCGATTTTTTTTCTTCTTTCTTTCTTTCCCTTTCTTCTTTTCTTTTTTCCTCCTTTTTTTCTCCATTTCCTTTTTCTTTTTCCCCCCTTTGTCATTTCTCTCTCTCTTTTCTTTCACTTTCCCCTTTTTTTACAATTTTCCCTTCCCCCCATTTTTCCTGGTGGGTAGGTTTGAATTTCCTGCTGAGCACCTTCAGGGGGGGGGGGGGGGGGCACTGTGACCCCCCTGCCCCCCGGCTGTTACGCCACTGACTGACCCCGTTTACAATCTTCATAGCTTTCATATAGGGCTTGGGTGACCTAACTATTGACTGTCGCCTCCTTTCGCGTTACACACGGATTTTGGTTTTCGCGACATGATTTTTTAACTTTACACATTTATATTTGTTTGTATACCCCCTGAGGTAGTAGTAAAAGTATACATTTTCTGAAGGGAAATCGCATGAGGAAACCAAATAATATGCCATTGAAATTATAGTACGACTAAGGACTAAAAATAAAATGGTATGATTCACAATGTTCGAGAAAATATCAGAATTAATTTTAATTTTGAATTTGAGATCCATATAAAATTATTTGTTATACCAAAGTCCTATCATTATTTCTTTACATTACATATTTGAATTTCTCATGAAATTACCCATACGTCGGTAAGGTAATTATACCGGCTAGTGAATATCTCCAATTTGTATCTTTTATATTTTTAGAATTTTCAGAAATATTTTTTAAAGATGTACCCTTCCCTGATCTCAACTGCATTTCTGAATTCCTCTAGTTAGAAGCTTTCCAAAAATGTATACTTTTGCTATTATACCGGGTTGAAAACTTTTTCTGTTATAGTCATTTTTATAAATCCGGTAAACTTTGAGGCTGATTATTCATGTTGACTGTGTATAGGAAGAATGATCATGGTCTTATCCATAAGTAATTACTTGTTACAAATAGTGGACAAGTCTGTTGAACCACATACTTTAAGACTACTAAAATATCCTTTAAAATGGGACCAGAATGGTACGGTGTTTGTAACATTAGGGGATGACAAGTGTAAAAAGAACAAAGCATGGGATGATCCCCATTGCGTTTGTACAGGCGGCACCCCTTCCGGCGGCACCCTTCCGGCACCACCCCCGGTCACCAAACTTCAAACAGCTGTATCTCCCTTTCTGTATTAGGCTCATTAGCTATACCAATGCCATTTTGCAGGCAGATATAGCTCGTTATTATAGGCTTTAAAAGGATACCAAATTTGTTGAGATAGCTTTTGTGGTTTTAAAAATATTCAAGGGATATGACAGCATAAAACTAAAATGTGTAATAGCACCACCATATTATGTGGAGGCGAGTTCATGACGCGTGACCATCGAGAAGTGGCAGTAGTCGGGTATCTACGGAGGGTTAGTGTGCACCCCCCCCCCCCAGGACTCCCCCAAACCAACTTTTTTTACTTCCTATTATGATCCTAAGACATAATCAGGATGTTACCAAAAATATTTTCATATTGCTAAGGGGTTATGCAAGATGGTGTCCAAAATGGCCGCCATAACTGGTCAAATCTCATAAAATGACATATAGCAATCAAATTGTATGGTGAAAGTATAGTTTTAATAGTGGGATGTATGTATTAGACCACTAGACACTCATATCCAGAACTTTTGCTCTGTTAACACACCTAAATCCAAGATGGCCGCCAAAATGGCCGCCAAAATGGGTACAATTCCATATATTGGCATATATAAACCAACATGTATGATCAGAGTATAGTTTTAACAATGGGATGTATGTGTTAGACCACTAGAAACTCAAATCTAGTATTTTTGCTTTGAAAACATACCTTAAAACCAAAATGGCCGCCAAATTAATGGTCAAAAGTGGTCAAAATTCCATAAAATAGCATAATATCAACCGAAATGTATGATAAAAGTATAATTTTAATGATGGGATGTATGTGTTAGACCACAAGTAATTCATATCCAGTATCTGTGCTCTGTTATCATAGTTAAAAATCCAAAATGGCTGCCAAAATGGCCCCCAAAATGGTTCCTAAAGTGGTTGCAAAATTGTCAAATTCCATGAAATGGGATAATATCAACCTAAATGTATGATGAAAATATAGTTTTAATGATGGGATGTATGTATTAGACCAATAGTAACTCATATCTAGTATTTTTGCTTTGTTAACATACTTAGAAATCCAAAATGGCCCCCAAAATGGGTCCCGAAATGACTGAACAAATTGTTAAAATTCCATAAAATGGTATAATATCAACCAAAATGTATGATGAAAGTATAGTTTTAACATTAGGATGTATGTATTAGACCACTAGTAACTGATATCCAGTATATTTGCATTGTAATAACATACTTTAAATCCAAGATGGCCACCAAAATGGCCGCTGTAAATATACAAATAGTCTACATGAGTGTATGATAATCCACAATAGATATTGTAAGAGTGTATATTACATCACATTCACCAAATAGTAGTATGTTCGAAACTGCTAAGCTATTGCTTTTAGATATAAGGCCCACCTCTGTGACAATTTTGACTCTGTATCACTTTCCAAAATGGCTTCCAGAGTGGTTAAGTTGATGTTAAATGACCTAAAACAATTGTTTTGTATTGTAAATGACCATACTATGTAATACCAATGCCCCCACATCTAATAAGACAGCATTCAATATATGTCTATGATAAAGCCTAGGGGCTGTAGATCTAGTTTGAGTATTTTGAAATATCCAAGATGGCTGCAAAAGGTTAAAATAACTGAAAAACAGTATTAGATTTATTGTTAGTGTTACATTAGATATGAACAATGTTGGGGGTATTGCCCAGCACTAATATTATATAGTAATAAAGTATCCCCTAAGACGAGGGGTCGAAATGGCGGGTACACAAGAAGATCTACGTGTCTTGACTGCTCATTAATGTCTATAAAGACACACTTTATACTATTGTAACAAACAAAAGATTATATCTGTAGATTTTAATCCACCCAGTAAACGTTAAACGTATCTGTATGTGACAAGGTATGATTGAATGGTATAGACTCCATATTTTGATCAATTGGTGGCTACCTGTGGTAATTATTTAGACCATTTGGAGGTTATCATACACTCATGTAGACTATTTTTACATTTACAGCGGCCATTTTGGGGGCCATCTTGGTTTTAAAATATGTTATTACAATGCAAATATACTGGATATGAGTTACAAGTGGTCTAATACATACACCCAAATGTTAAAACTATACTTTCAACATATATTTTGTTTGATATTATCCCATTTTATGGAATTCCAACAATTTGCTCAGTCATTTTGGGACCCATTTTGGGGGCCATTTTGGATTTCTAAGTATGTTAACAAAGCACAAATACTAGATGAGAGTTACTAGTGGTCTAATACATACATCCCATCATTTAAACTATATTTTCATCATACATTTAGGTTGATATTATCCCATTTTATGGAATTTGACAATTTTTGCAGCCACTTCTGGAACCATTTTGGGGGCCATTTTGGCAACAATTTCGGATTTTGAACTATGTTAACAGAGCAAAAATACTGGATATGAGTTACTAATGGTCTAACACATACATTTCATTGTTAAAACTATATTTTTATCATTCATTTCGGTTGACATTGTGCTATTTTATGGAATTTTGACCACTTTTGGCCATTCATTTGGCGGCCATTTTGGTTTTAAAGTATGTTAACAAAGCAAAAATACTAGATATGAGTTTCTAGTGGTCTAACACATACATCCCATTGTTAAAACTATACTCTGATCATACATGTTGGTTTATATATGCCAATATATAGAATTTTACCAATTTTGGCGGCCATTTTGGCGGCCATCTTGGATTTAGGTGTGTTAACAAAGCAAAAGTTCTGGATATGAGTGTCTAGTGGTCTAATACATACATCCCACTATGAAAACTACACTTTCACTATACAATTTGATTGCTATATGTCATTTTATGAGATTTGACCAGTTATGGCGGCCATTTTGGACGCCATCTTGCATAACCCCTTAGCAATATGAAAATATTTTTGGTAACATCCTGATTATGTCTTAGGATCATAATAGGAAGTAAAAAAAGTTGGTTTGGGGGAGTCCTGGGGGGGGGGGGGGGGTGCACACTAACCCTCCGTATATACCCGACTACAGTCTCTATTGCAATTCCGAATTTATTAAATCAGAATTGTGCATTCACTAAAACGTGGCATGTCTGTTGTGTATTACTTTTTGTCGAGTTTCGAGTTTCGAGTTTCGAGTTTCGAGTTGCGAGTTTCGAGTCAAAATTTCGAGTTTCGAGTCAAAATTTCGAGTTTCGAGTCAAAATTGCGAGTTTCGAGTCAGGATTTCGAGTTTCGAGTCAGGATTTCGAGTTTCGAGTCAGGATTTCAAGTTGCGAGTTTCGAGTCAAAATTTCGAGTTTCGAGGCAAAAATCGACTTTTCGGGTTTCGAGTGTCTGTCTAAGTAAACGTGTAATGCAATTTAACTGTAACGTGTTCAGATATGAAGATATGGTTGAAATTCAAACATATTTAGAGACAACTTTGATTTATCAGTTAAGTATTTCTTTATTTTGTTAAAGCATGCATTTATTGTTTATATTCATCACATAAATAACATGCCTGATGTCAAAATGAGACTAAACATACACATGAGCACACATGTATACATTCACATGGAAATCCCGCCATCAATTTTCTTCCAGTTATGAGAAAATAGTTTAATTGAGTAGTTTTATAACGTGAACAGATGTGAGGCTGGGTTGAAATTCAAACATTTTTAGAGACAACTTTGATTTATTAGTTAAGTATTTCTTTATATAATTAAAGCATGCAGTTATTGCTTATATTCAACACATAAATATCATTCCTAATGTAAAAATTAGACTAAACATACACATGAGCACACCTGTATACATTCACATGGAAATCCCGCCATCAATTTCCTCCAAATTATGAGAAAATAGTTTAACTCGGTTTTTCAACATTTTCGATTTTCGAGTTACTTGACTCGGTTTTCAAAATTGTCAATTTGCGAGTTACTTGACTCGCTTTTAAAAAAAAGTCAAAATGCGAGTTAAGGCTGTAATGTTCAAAGTAAACATTTAATGCAATTGAGTAGTTTTATAACGTAATCAGATGTGAGGCTGGGTTGAAATTCAAACAATTTTAGAGACAACTTTGATTTATTAGTTAAGTATTTCTTTATATAATTAAAGCATGCATTTATTGCTTATATTCAACACATAAATACCATTCCTAATGTAAAAATGAGACTAAACATACACATGAGCACACCTGTATACATTCACATGGAAATCCCGCCATCAATTTCCTCCATATTATGAGAAAATAGTTTAACTCGGTTTTTCAACATTTTCGATTTTCGAGTTACTTGACTCGGTTTTCAAAATTTTCAATTTGCGAGTTACTTGACTCGCTTTTAAAAAAAAGTCAAAATGCGAGTTAAGGCTGTAATATTCAAAGTAAACATTTAATGCAATTGAGTAGTTTTATAACGTGATCAGGTGTGAGGCTGGGTTGAAATTCAAACATTTTTAGAGACAACTTTGATTTATTAGTTCAGTATTTCTTTATATAATTAAAGCATGCATTTATTGCTTATATTCAACACATAAATATCATTCCTAATGTAAAAATTAGACTAAACATACACATGAGCACACCTGTATACATTCACATGGAAATCCCGCCATCAATTTCCTCCAAATTATGAGAAAATAGTTTAACTCGGTTTTTCAACATTTTCGATTTTCGAGTTACTTGACTCGGTTTTCAAAATTTTCAATTTGCGAGTTACTTGACTCGCTTTTGAAAAAAGTCAAAATGCGAGTTAAGGCTGTAATGTTCAAAGTAAACATTTAATGCAATTGAGTAGTTTTATAACGTGATCAGGTGTGAGGCTGGGTTGAAATTCAAACATTTTTAGAAACAACTTTGATTTATTAGTTAAGTATTTCTTTATATAATTAAAGCATGCATTTATTGCTTATATTCAACACATAAATATCATTCCTAATGTAAAAATTAGACTAAACATACACATGAGCACACCTGTATACATTCACATGGAAATCCCGCCATCAATTTCCTCCAAATTATGAGAAAATAGTTTAACTCGATTTTTCAACATTTTCCATTTTCGAGTTACTTGACTCGGTTTTCAAAATTTTCAATTTGCGAGTTACTTGACTCGCTTTTGAAAAAAAGTCAAAATGCGAGTTAAGGCTGTAATGTTCAAAGTAAACATTTAATGCAATTGAGTAGTTTTATAACGTAATCAGATGTGAGGCTGGGTTGAAATTCAAACAATTTTAGAGACAACTTTGATTTATTAGTTAAGTATTTCTTTATATAATTAAAGCATGCATTTATTGCTTATATTCAACACATAAATACCATTCCTAATGTAAAAATGAGACTAAACATACACATGAGCACACCTGTATACATTCACATGGAAATCCCGCCATCAATTTCCTCCAAATTATGAGAAAATAGTTTAACTCGGTTTTTCAACATTTTCGATTTTCGAGTTACTTGACTCGGTTTTCAAAATTTTCAATTTGAGAGTTACTTGACTCGCTTTTAAAAAAAAGTCAAAATGCGAGTTAAGGCTGTAATGTTCAAAGTAAACATTTAATGCAATTGAGTAGTTTTATAACGTGATCAGGTGTGAGGCTGGGTTGAAATTCAAACATTTTTAGAGACAACTTTGATTTATTAGTTAAGTATTTCTTTACATAATTAAAGCATGCAGTTATTGCTTATATTCAACACATAAATATCATTCCTAATGAAAAAATTAGACTAAACATAATCATGAGCACACCTGTATACATTCACATGGAAATCCCGCCATCAATTTCCTCCAAATTATGAGAAAATAGTTTAACTCGGTTTTTCAACATTTTCGATTTTCGAGTTACTTGACTCGGTTTTCAACATTTTCAATTTGCGAGTTACTTGACTCGCTTTTGAAAAAAAGTCAAAATGCGAGTTAAGGCTGTAATGTTCAAAGTAAACATTTAATGCAATTGAGTAGTTTTATAACGTAATCAGATGTGAGGCTGGGTTGAAATTCAAACAATTTTAGAGACAACTTTGATTTATTAGTTAAGTATTTCTTTATATAATTAAAGCATGCATTTATTGCTTATATTCAACACATAAATACCATTCCTAATGTAAAAATGAGACTAAACATACACATGAGCACACCTGTATACATTCACATGGAAATCCCGCCATCAATTTCCTCCAAATTATGAGAAAATAGTTTAACTCGGTTTTTCAACATTTTCGATTTTCGAGTTACTTGACTCGGTTTTCAAAATTTTCAATTTGCGAGTTACTTGACTCGCTTTTAAAAAAAAGTCAAAATGCGAGTTAAGGCTGTAATGTTCAAAGTAAACATTTAATGCAATTGAGTAGTTTTATAACGTGATCAGGTGTGAGGCTGGGTTGAAATTCAAACATTTTTAGAGACAACTTTGATTTATTAGTTAAGTATTTCTTTATATAATTAAAGCATGCATTTATTGCTTATATTGAACACATAAATATCATTCCTAATGAAAAAATTAGACTAAACATACACATGAGCACACCTGTATACATTCACATGGAAATCCCGCCATCAATTTCCTCCAAATTATGAGAAAATAGTTTAACTCGGTTTTTCAACATTTTCGATTTTCGAGTTACTTGACTCGGTTTTCAACATTTTCAGTTTGCGAGTTACTTGACTCGCTTTTGAAAAAAAGTCAAAATGCGAGTTAAGGCTGTAATGTTCAAAGTAAACATTTAATGCAATTGAGTAGTTTTATAACGTAATCAGATGTGAGGCTGGGTTGAAATTCAAACAATTTTAGAGACAACTTTGATTTATTAGTTAAGTATTTCTTTATATAATTAAAGCATGCATTTATTGCTTATATTCAACACATAAATACCATTCCTAATGTAAAAATGAGACTAAACATACACATGAGCACACCTGTATACATTCACATGGAAATCCCGCCATCAATTTCCTCCAAATTATGAGAAAATAGTTTAACTCGGTTTTTCAACATTTTCGATTTTCGAGTTACTTGACTCGGTTTTCAAAATTTTCAATTTGCGAGTTACTTGACTCGCTTTTAAAAAAAAGTCAAAATGCGAGTTAAGGCTGTAATGTTCAAAGTAAACATTTAATGCAATTGAGTAGTTTTATAACGTGATCAGGTGTGAGGCTGGGTTGAAATTCAAACATTTTTAGAGACAACTTTGATTTATTAGTTAAGTATTTCTTTATATAATTAAAGCATGCATTTATTGCTTATATTCAACACATAAATATCATTCCTAATGAAAAAATTAGACTAAACATACACATGAGCACACCTGTATACATTCACATGGAAATCCCGCCATCAATTTCCTCCAAATTATGAGAAAATAGTTTAACTCGGTTTTTCAACATTTTCGATTTTCGAGTTACTTGACTCGGTTTTCAACATTTTCAATTTGCGAGTTACTTGACTCGCTTTTGAAAAAAAGTCAAAATGCGAGTTAAGGCTGTAATGTTCAAAGTAAACATTTAATGCAATTGAGTTGTTTTATAACGTGAACAGATGTGAGGCTGGGTTGAAATTCAAACATTTTTAGAGACAACTTTGATTTATTAGTTAAGTATTTCTTTATATAATTAAAGCATGCATTTATTGCTTATATTCAACACATAAATACCATTCCTACCTAATGTAAAAATGAGACTAAACATACACATGAGCACACCTGTATACATTCACATGGAAATCCCGCCATCAATTTCCTCCAAATTCTGAGAAAAAAGTTTAACTCGGTTTTTCAAAATTTTCGATTTTCGAGTTACTTTACTCTGTTTTCAAAATTTCCAATTTGCGAGTTACTTGACTCGCTTTTAAAAAAAAGTCAAAATGCGAGTTAAGGCTATAATGTTCAAAGTAAACATTTAATGCAATTGAGTTGTTTTATAACGTGATCAGATGTGAGGCTGGGTTGAAATTTAAACATTTTTAGAGACAACTTTGATTTATTAGTTATTTGCGATAAGTAAAAGGCAATACGACATTAGTATCTCCGAGAACGGCTGAAGAAATTGGAAAATAATAATTCGAAACACATCATTGCACAAATCATGAAAATTGAAGGCACTTTGATGTAGGCCTATTTGGTTTTAAAATAAATCATCTTTCGATATACTTGTATAGGCTAGTATCTGTTGCATGGAGTCTATGATATCGATGAATGAAAACAAAGAGTTGAATCCGGTGTTCGACATCCGGTATCGCGGAGCGAAATGCTCCACAATTTGGGAAATGTGGGGGGAATGTGTAGCAGTTGTTTTATGACGTAATTTAGATTGTAGATCAATAACTAAAGTGTGAACATTTACCAAAACATGTTATTATGAGCTGATTTTGCTTCGCGAATGTTAATATATAAATTATGTCGAACGCTGGTTGACTAATTCCCATAAAGTTTTCTTAACCAAACAGTTGCTTTAGGTATCCATCAACTACCTACTTGTTACCAACTCACGAAGGTGGGCGGAATCCCCGCACACCACAATGTTAAACATGTATATAATTATTATAACGGAATAAAACGCATGTTGAGAGATAGGTGCGCGAGGATTCCGAACCTAAGCCGCCGCACAGCACTTAGGTTTTTGTTGCCAACAGTTTCGGAGAATGGCCTACCTTCACAATCCGCGCAAAAGAACATATCATTATTTTGTTACAAAAGCCAGTATTTGTTTTCATTATCATAGAGAATATGTATAGGCCTCAAAACTTCTTGAATAAATAGTTTTTAACTAATATGGGAAGGTGGGGCTACTGCCCACCGGGATAAGTGGGCCACTACTAAGAAATATGCTTGTTAAATAGCTTTGCTGCCCTCAATTGATGAAAATATGATCCTGTGACCTTTGACCAGTTCATCTAGTACATTTCCGTCTAAATCAACTGTTAGATAGTTGCGTTTCAGACCAAAACTATCAATTTGTCGGAAGAAACCGGCAGAACTTGTGTTCTCTTTAAGATAAATGATGTTTTTAAATGTTTGACATGTAAGACTGTAAGTAACATATTTATGTATTGTAAATAGGCCCACTTACCCCATTATTCGGACATCTTGGTTCATAGTGGGTAAATTGATGGAATTATGAACACAACTTCAACATTTGGTTTTAACCCAAAAAAATATCATTTGTAATTTATGGTTCTTGGAAGCGTCAAAATGTTATCGAATGGATTATTTTCACTATCACATGAATAGTAAGGCAGTTAATATTTGTTTTATATTATGACATCAACTGTGTTTCATGCCCGGTCTCAAGCCACAGGTTGATAATACTATTCGATGACTATAATCCCTGAAACCATGATATAAATTAAAATATTTAAAGTAGGCCTCTAATAAACAACTTCATAACAATTAACTTTGAATTCAGAAGCATTTTATAGAATAAGCAAGAGTTTAGGTATTTTGATCAGAGATACTTCTGGATAACTTCAACATCCAAACTGGCAAATCAGACGGAAATTACTACCGGTTTGGAAGTTCTCTGAATTACTTATGTCAAAATGTACATGGACCAAAAGCATTAACATGATACAAAGATTATGTTAACTTATTGCTAAGATAGATCAAAAAAAACTTTGAAAACGTGACTGTGTGTGGATATCCTGGTGCGTACGCCAAAGTAGCTAAATATAGAAGTAGTGAGTACGGAGAAGTAGCAATCAAAACGTTGAAGGATGAATGCGAAATATATAGAAAGGTTTTTTAAAGGAAGCAGCTATACTAAGTAAGTTATCTCATCAAAATATAGCCCAGTTTATTGGTTACTCCGAAAGCAGTGATGATGCAATCATGCTAGAATATGTAAGTTTTGATTTCTCCCTGTACGGAATTGACGAAGAGAAGTACTCCCTTGATCAGTTGTTGGCTACGTTAGACGAAAGTAATTTCAAAGGATTTGAGCATTTACAAAATAGCATAGTCTATGGTTTGCTTAACGGTGTGAGTTATTTGCATGGTCAGGATATCGCACATAGGGATCTAAAGCCGAATAATGTACTGGTTTCAAATCAGCACATTATGAAATGCAACGCGAGTGAAAGGTATGATCTGTGGAACAAAAACCCAGTGATGGTCAAATTAACCGACTTCGGAGAAAGTAGGTCGCAGCTTATTCAAACGTGCACCTTATTGCAGACAACCACCGAAGACCTGTACAGAGGATCATTAGTCTACATGGCTCCCGAGATACTCCAAAGTATTCATGTTGAAGACATGCCAAAGAGGGCGACGTTAGACCAATTAAAGCTTATGGATGTTTGGTCTCTGTCAATGATCCTCTTCATACTGCTCAACCCGGACTTGAAAGTTCCATATGACTTAGAATTTCAGGACGTGCATTCTGCAGGAAATAAGACGGCATATGAAAAGCTTCTAGTAGCATTGTGGAATAAAGAACTACTCCCTAGGGCCAGTGACAGATATAAAGAGATCCGCCAACAAAGTTGGGCTACCGCAGACGCCATCTTCAAAAAGGCAGCCGTAGTTGATCCAGGGCGAAGGCCAAGTATCCGTGATCTAGAGGCATTTGCACAGGTCTACAAACAAGCTGAGATAGCAAGCACGTCAGAAGCTACCGAACAGAATGTGAGAGAATTGTCTGATTTGCTCTCAGGTGATGATGAGGTGATCGTATTGCAAGTAGTCGCAACTGTGGCCCCAGGTAATGTTGACGATTTGTCGGAAAACAGCGAACGTACGGCAGCAGAAGACAAACAGGTCATAATAAATGAATCAACTGAATCCACACCATCCACACCAAGTTGCTCAACGAAAGATGATCATCATAACAATGTGCCGTCGAGAAAACAGGACATGCCAGACGAACAGGAAGTAGGTACTTCATGGCCAAGCCTCTCCTTTGAAACAATGTCATGTAGCCAAAACACTGCGATGGAGCATCATGATAGATGTGTGGCCGAGGCGTATTCGTACAAACCAAATGACAGCTTTGATGTGTGTTTCGCCTTGCCTAAACATGATGGCACCAACGCGTGTACGTTTCTATGTCTACTGATTGCATCACGTTGCATGTCGGAACAAAACACTGATAATCTTAAAACTATGTCAGAATCCGTCATTGAAGAATTTCCACCCGTGATAAATTCTGTCCGCGATATCGAAAGAGGCTATACAGCTGACGAGGCTTTCCAGATGATGAACTTCCTGGGCGTCATAGAGGAATTGACGGTGACAACAATTGTTGATTCAATGGTGCCTGAAACTGTGTGCAAATAAATGTTATTTTCATCATGGCAGGAATCAAGGAATAGCATGTATGAGTTCTTCGTCATCATCATTGAACCATACACGATACTATGCATAGTCAACAAAGATAATCTTATACTGGTAGACACTCACTCGGTACCGCAATCTTTGGGAGGTCAAATGAACGGTCTTATTCTTCGGACGAAAAACGATGAAAGTGGACAGCGCGACTGCTTTAGATGGCTTTAAAGACGATGTGGAGCAAGTGACAGAATGGGTATCCGTTGTGAGGTCAATGAAATTAGACGGCCATACAACGTGGAGCAAGATGATGAGGAATATTCTGAATCTGAATCTGAATCAGAGGATGAGTTATTGGAAAACAAGCCTGTACGGGAACTGCTGAATCCTCAGACGTGGAGCTCGTGCAAGGAAGGCGATATCATCCCTGATAACGTCAATGGACTCTGCAAATTTCGAATGAAATGTAAAAGGAGCGCCATGATAAGCGTTAGTACAGATGGAAGACCATGGACACGATGGATGACTAGTGGTAGAAAAGGCTTTGATGGGATTAGAAGAGTGGCCAAATGTGGAGGATCGCCCGAGTGTGGTAATGTAAGTTGTATAATAAATGGACAGCCCAATCGAGGACAGTTTGAAAAAAGAGGATCTGCAATGCTGTGCAAATTGTGCCACAGTGAGCCACTGACCATTGATTGCCCTGGAAGGAAAGTGTGGGAATTTGACAAGGACGAGGTGGTAGTCATGTACGTAGGCGATCACACGTGCCAATACAAGAAGAAGAAAGTGTCCACCGAGCAACTGAAAAAGGAACTTCAGAAGACTCCAAACATGTCGGCAAGTAAGTTCGTCATCAACAAGATGACAGCATTAGTGGCGACAAATGACGTGGATTGGGAAGCGGTTAACAAAGTAGCCGAAGAGTTCGTTGACGTTAAACGGATTAATAATGCCAAAAACAGAATGCAAACAGATGGACAGGGTAATAGCTTTGATGCTATTACCGTATTCAAAAGAGAAATGGACAAAGAGGACAAATATCTCATGTTTAAGGTCAATAACGGCAACATGAACAATGGGATGCCAACTTACGCCTTCAAATCGAGTCGTGATATGGCGGAATTGGGACTCCAAATGGATAGGGACAATGAGGAATCCCCACTTAACAGATCGTATGCGTTTCTGGACACGCTACACAGCAGGACTCTGTCTATGAAAACCATCACCTTGTGGACCTACCACCCCACATTTCAACGTATAGTGTGTCTCGCAGTCATGGATGTGGAAACCGAGAACACGTCAAATCTTACGCGGTTTTGGAAATTCTGGAATGAAATACTTCAGGAAGTGTCAGGACAACCAAACTACGCATTTAACCCAACAGGTTTCTTGGTAGATGAACATTCGGGAAATTGGAAGGCAATTGAAGAGGTGTTCGGAAATGATGCTATCACACGAAGTTTTTCGTGTGAATTCCACTTTAAGCAATCAGTGATCAAGCATTCAAAGAAGGTAGCCGATTCTGACGCGTTCAGGAAATTATGCTACGATCTTCTAGAGTCATACACCAAAACCGACTACAAGAAGAACCTCGGGTTGTTAATAATAATAATAATAATAATAGTGACAAGGCACATATCCACTCTAAATAAGAGCGCTCAAGGCACAAACATAAAATACAATATAATAGAAAACGATAAACAACAATAAAACTACTTAATTATTACAAAATGTCTCAGACATCAGATGTGTTTTCAACAGTTTTTTGAAGATTGTAACAGTTTTTGCAGTTTTAATATGGATAGGAAGTTCATTCCAGAGACGAGGAGCTGCAATAGCAAAAGATCTGTCTCCCCAAGAGCGCTTAGATATAGTTTCTTGAAGAAGTTGCATTTGTCCAGAACGAAGAGTGCGAGTTGGCACATAGTTTGATAACAATTCAGATAAATATGATGGGGCAACATTATTGATACATTTATATACAATAAGCAATATTTTGAAAACAATTCTCTGAGCTACAGGGAGCCAATGGAGTCCCTTTAAAATTGGCGTAATATGGTAAGATCTTTTAGAGAATGTGAGAATGCGAGCTGCAGTGTTTTGAATTTTCTGAAGACGATAGAGTTCATTAGCTGGTAATCCATAAAGAAGAGCATTGTTGTTATCAAGACGAGAGGTTATAAACGAATGAATTAATTGTTCTGTAGCATCACGACTAAGATATTTGCGGATTCTGCTGATATTACGTAGTTGAAATGCTGAGCAACGAATGACATTGGAGATGTGTGGTTTCATAGTCATGGAAGAGTCGAAAATTGCACCCAGATTCCGAGCTTTGGCAACTGAGGCAATTTTGGAGTCGCCGATATGCACGTGTTCAATGTTTATCTTAGACAATTGGTGGTGGGATCCAAACAGTAGAAATTCAGTTTTTTCGTCGTTTAGCTTTAAGAAGTTTGATTTCATCCATTTACGAATTTCATCGATGCATAGTTCAAGGGTAGCTATGGCAGAGTCAGCATTTTGTTGAGATGAATCAAATGACAAATAAAGCTGTGTGTCATCAGCGTAAACATGATAGGTTAATTTGTGGCGAAGAATGATGTCACGGACAGGGTAAGTGTATACAGTGAACCATTGCGGTCCAAGCACAGATCCTTGTGGAACAGAATAATCAATCACCGTGGGATGAGAAGTAGCAGTACCAATGCGAACATATTGGGGTCTGTTGGAAAGGTAGGATTTGCACCAATCCAAAGCAAGATCCTGAATGCCAAGATAATCATGAAGACGAGAGATGAGAACTTTATGGTCAACAGTGTCAAATGCAGCACTTAGATCCAGGAGAATTAAGCCTGTAATTTGTCCATTGTTGAGAGCAGTGAGAATGTCATTATTTACTCGGAGAAGAGCGGTTTCTGTTCCATGATATTGTTTATATGCAGATTGATATGGATCCGATAAGGAATTGGTATTAATATGATCAGATATTCTTTTTGACACAATCCTTTCAATCGTCTTTCCGAGAAATTTTAAGTTTGAAATCGGTCTGTAGTTTTTTAAGATGTCCTTATCCAAACTAGGCTTCTTGATGAGAGGACGAACATATGCAATTTTCTGACTTTGAGGGAAAGTACCTGTCATCAGCGATTTATTAACAATGCTAGTTATATATGGTACAAAAATATCAATATTGTCTTTCATCAATGATGTTGGCAGAGGATCAAGTTCACATGATTTAGATGGTGATTTCATGATGACTTTTTTGATCTCTTCATCATTGGTGGGTGCAAATGCAGTTAATTTAGGTATCAAGCAGGATGAATTTGATGAGGCACATGTAGAATCAATGTTGAAGGTTTTCCGAATGGTTTCAATTTTTTCCCGAAAAAAGTTGGCAAATTTGATGGCCAGCAATTTATCAGAATCTGAAGAGGGCAGTACAGGTATTTTTGACTTGTGAAGAAGTTTATCAATAACATTGAAAAGTCTCTTTTGATCTCCAGCACTTTCGTTTACTTGACCCGAGTAGTAGTCTATTTTTGAGTTTGTTATCAAACTTTTCACAAGAGCATGTTGGTTTTGATATTCAAGCCTATGGATTGCAAGTTTTCCATTATTACGCCACTTACGCTCAAGCTGACGACGTTTCTTTCTGGCTGCACGAATATCATCATTGAACCAGGGCGATTCGGTGCTAAGTTTGACAGTGCGGGTTTTTGCAGGAGCATGCTTGTCTAATGTAGTCTGAAGAATATTTTCATACAATTCAACACAAGAATCAGTATCACTATTTATAAAGTCAATATTCGAAAGACTAGTTGCAATATCTCTGCAAAAATTCTTGGCATCAATACAATTCAGACGGCGAGTTGTAATTTTCATTCTGGGCATAGGCGGCCTCTTCAGATTTAGATTAGCAAATATAGAGAAATGATCACTAAATCCAGGATTCACGGTGATGTTTGAAACAAATGGATCTGGAAGATCGCGAGTGATGACAAAATCAATGCAATGGCCATAGCGATGTGTGGGTTCATTTACATGTTGGATGAGCCCATAAGATGATAGTAGTTCTTTAAATCTTGTTGAATTGCTGTCAGATGTGTCAAAATGAATGTTAAAATGTTAAAATAAATTGCAAGATGTATGCAAAACGCATGGTCTAGATGGGTGGATACAATGGTGGGATGACCGTAGGAAGCATATTTTTCGAGCCTTCAAAGATCCCGATACACCAGGATCGAATCTTGCGGAAAACGGGCATTCAAAGATGACCAAAGAAGGGGGCAAACGTCTGATGCTGTTACATGCCTGTAGGTATGACGTTGTTGCTGCTATAAGACAGAAGAAGACACTTGCGGCAATAGTAAAAGGTCAAGCACAACTGGGTCGTGGACCGAGCAAAAGTGATATCTCGGCGAAATCTAGGAAGAGGCAGCTGTCTTATGCCAAAGCTTATGCCGAACACCCAAGCGGGTCTGATGATGATATTTCGGAGTTTGTTGCAGATGATGGAGTCCACAGGCCACCAAATCTTAAAAGGGTAAAAAAGAATAAAAAACAACCACAGAAAAAGCCCAATAAGAAGAGACAAGCATTAGTTACAGCCAAGAGCAAGCGCCAACTCCCTCCGTTAACAAAACATCAACAGCAACAGAAAGACCAGGAAAGGTTCACCGTACACTTTCGCAATGGTTTAATAAGAAAATGCTATGGCTGCAACTGTGACCTGACGGCAGCCACCACACCACCAAATGATGTGATACTTCGGATACAAGATTTTCGCGAGTACCCAGGAAATGGTAAATGGCATAGACAGACGTTCTTAACAAACACTTACTACGATTTGGACATGGACTGTGTGAGGAAAAACTTTCCGAGAGCGAAGATTACGGACATAGTTCTACCAGAGAAGCCACATCTGACAAGGGATCAAATTCGCATATTGTGCAAATTTGGAATACACAAAAAGTGTAAAGGGAAATGTAATCGGTAACAAGGAAGAAGATTAACAATGGGGAACTAGTCGTGTAATGGCGTAGATGGACATCCAAGTGGAATCGAACGCGTTTTAAAAAAATGTTGCATAACTACAAAACAAACATGAAATGCTTAAATAACATATTTATTTTTACCATACCAGACTTAAACTTTGATTTGATTTTGATTTGATTCAGCATATCACATTCATACAGAAAATTGCACAATATAAATACACACAAATTCACTGAAAAATCTCATTTACAAATAATTTCCAATGAATAAAAATCGCGAACTTTGTGAATCCCACTTAAAGCAATCAGTGATCAAACATTCAAATAAGGTAGCCGATTCTGACGCGTTTAGGAAATTATGCTACGATCTTCTAGAGTCACACACCAAAACCGACTACAAGAAGAACCTCGGGAAGTAGTTACCCAAAAGTGTGTATCATCTGTAGAATAATTAAAAAATAAAGGTTTTGTCAACTATTATTGGTTGGTTAGGGTGTCAGCATTTACCACCAAAAAAAAGTGAGCTGGGTTAAGGGTTGGGCAAACTTAATTATGAGAGGTCAAAGGTTATTGACCTTAAACATTGTTCAAAGCATGTCGTGATTGGTATCAAATGAAAGGAAATTTAATTACAAACATCATATGACATTATTTTCCCAATAAATGCTCTGATAAAAAGTTATGCATGATAAAAGATCTGTGCTTTCACTCACTTTATATTAAAATGACTTCAAAATCTGAAGATCGCTGATCTTCTACCATGCATAACTTTTTATCGAAGTATTTTCCGAGAAAATAAATGTCATATAAGTTTATAATTAAATTTCCTTTCATTTGATATCAAACACGATATGCTTTGAACAATGTTTAAGGTCAATAACCTTTGACCTCTCATAATTAAGTTTGCCCAACCCCTAACCCATCACACTTTTTTGTGTGTAAATGCTGACACCCTAACCTACAGATAACAGTTGAAAAAAAAACTTGATTTTGTTTTCCTTCACAGATATACCCCGTTATTTTGTTTATTTTAGGTTTAGTAAAGTTGAAAGATGTATGCAAAACGCATGGTCTAGATGTGTGGATACAATTGTGGGATGACCGTAGGAAGCATATTTTTCGAGCCTTCAAAGATCCCGATACACCAGGATCGAATCTTGCGGAAAACAAGTATTCAAAGATGACCAAAGAAGGGGCAGACATCTTATGCTGTTATAACATATTTATTTTTACCATGCAGACTTAAACTTCACTGAAAAATCTCATTTACAATAAATAAAAATCGCGAACTTTGTGAATCCCACTTTAAGCAATCAGTGATCAAGCATTCAAATAAGGTAGCCGATTCTGACGCGTTTAGGAAATTATGCTACGATCTTCTAGAGTCATACACCAAAACCGACTACAAGAAGAACCTCGGGTTGTTGCAAGATGTATGCAAAACGCATGGTCTAGATGGGTGGATACAATGGTAGGATGACCGTAGGAAGCATATTTTTCGAGCCTTCAAAGATCCCGATACACCAGGATCGAATCTTACGGAAAACAAGTATTCAAAGATGACCAAAGAAGGGGCAGACATCTTATGCTGTTATAACATATTTATTTTTACCATGCAGACTTAAACTTCACTGAAAAATCTCATTTACAATAAATAAAAATCGCGAACTTTGTGAATCCCACTTTAAGCAATCAGTGATCGTCACACACCAAAACCGACTACAAGAAGAACCTCGGGATCGAATCTTGCGGAAAACAGGCATCCAAAGATGACCAAAGAAAGGGGCAGACGTCTTATGCTGTTACATGCCTGAAGGTATGACGTTGTTGCTGCTATAAGACAGAGAAGACACTTGCAAAAGCGATATCTCAGCCAAAAAAAGGAAGAGGCAAACATCTTATGCCAAAGCTTATGCTTAACACCCAAGCGGGTCTAATGATGATATTTCGGAGTTTGTTGCAGATGAAGGGTAAAAAAGAATAAAAACACACCAAAGAAAACTGATGGAAACCACTACAACTCCAACTGATAAAATATACTTCGGATAAAATATGTTCGCGAGTCTAGGGAAATGGCCAGTGGCGGCGCCAGCACCTGAATTTTTTGGGGAGGGGCAAATGGTGGGCAATAAATATTTCAGGGGGGGGGGGGCAAACTTAAAAAAATGCGCGCGAAGCGCGGCGCAAAATGTGCACCTTTTGAACTGAAAATTCCTTAAATATGCGGTTTTGAAGCTTAAATTGGCTCGTGTTGTGGTAAATTGAAGAAAATCACGCGGAGCTCGAAAATTTGCTGTTTTAGGTTAAAATAGTACCAAAAATGACAAATTTAGTTAATAAAGACGCATACAGACATAAAAATACTTAAGTTTGGAACATTTTAGGGGGGGGGGGGGGCAACTTGGGGGGGGGGGGGGGGGGCAAGAAACTTTCTTGGGGAAACCACTACAACTCCAAATGATAAAATATACTTCGGATAAAAGATTCTATGGGAAATGGCACAGACAGACGTTCTTAACAAACACTTACTACGATGGACTGACAAATTTCATTTGCAAATAATTTCTAATGAACAAAACTCGCGTTGTGGTATATGAAAGCAACAAAAAAACTACGCATTTAACCCAAGAGGTTCCGATTCTGACGCGTTTAGGAAATTATGCTACGATCTTCTAGAGTCGCGACACCAAAACCGACTACAAGAAGAACCTCGGGAAGTTGAAAGATGTATGCATAACGCATGATGTAGATGTGTCGATACAATGGTGGGATTATCGTAGGAAGCATATTTTTCGAGCCTTCAAAGATTCCGATACACCAGGATCGAATCTTGCGGAAAACGGGCATTCAAAGATGACCAAAGAAGGGGGCAAACGTCTGATGCTGTTACATGCCTGTAGGTATGACGTTGTTGCTGCTATAAGACAGAAGAAGACACTTGCGGCAATAGTAAAAGGTCAAGCACAACTGGGTCGTGGACCGAGCAAAAGTGATACAGTATGTATACAAAGTATGTATACAAAGGCTTGTGCTGAACGAAAATCGCGTTTTGGTATAATTATGTTCAAGAAATGTTAATGTTTGATACTCAAAATGAACCTTCACGGGCACCTTTCTCGGATGAATCCAAATACACAACATGTTTTCATGCAGATCACTACACTGCGCAAACCAAAGACTATGCTAGGTATTACTATATTATTAACAGTGTGTAAAATTTAATTTCAAGTACATTTACGTACCTGTCTATTTGTACATTCAACATGTTTTCAAACGCTATATGATAAGGTCGGGTCACAGACTAAGTGAGAGCTAGGGGTATGTTGTTCTAAATTCCAGTTCCAGACGGATCACAATGGTACATGTTGTCTCCCATGGAGACTTAAACGGAGCATTCAGAATAACGGGCAGCTTAAAAGATATGCGCTAACGTTAATATGGCACATCATGTATATAGAATATAATATTTAGCTTATATACTATATTATAGCTATAATGTTGAATGTCGATGAGTGTTATCATCAGCATATCTTTGCAAGTTATACATTTATTCCTTAGCTGTGACTAATTTAATTCGTAGAGACTGGTAGTGCATCGGTTACAAATGGATTTAAAATATGAAACGTGCACAATCTTGATAGTATAAAATGGTATGAACAAAACTGCTTTTATTTAGAAGACAGACGTGCGTCCGAGGTTCCGAGCAAACCTATAACATCCCTCTGATCTATGATGTGCATGTATAAAGTTAAGTTAGCTAAAATTGCACAAATGAAACGAATAGGCCTATTGACAGAATACTTTTCATTGTATCAGTACAGAAATTGTACTGATTGTTTCTTTAATTAAAGAATTTGTATTGGTATCAATTATATCCAAGCATTGGTAGCATTTGATTAGTTAATTTAATAAGGCCTGCTTCTTTCAAGATAGTTTCTGGATTTAAAAAAAGGGAATGTTATTCCTCAAGTTAGTACAACTGTGTACATTTCTGTAAATAATAGGACTTAGATTAGATGAAAACTCATGGTTTCATTCAATTGCTTCATACCTCTTTTTCGCTGATATTGTGGTCATACTGTTGATCATATGTATTGGTCTACCCGGAAAGCTTTTAATTTATATTTGATTTAAGCACTTGTCTGATTTGCAAGCATACGATTCTTTTTGAAAATAAGTTAATTGTAGTAATGAATTGCATAAGACCCATATTGGATATCAAAACATAAAGTACCCACATTAATACCCCGTGTATTTTTAATCGGGGTGTTGTAATGAGACAAACAAATCCCTTTTTCTAATACAGTAATGCGGTTTATTACAAACAAAATTAAATTGTCCTCATTAGCATAAAAAGGGTTATTATTTGTTTAAATAAGGCCAAATTAAAAAATAGGGTTGTCTCAAAGCTCCCGCGAGCGTTAGTTTTAGGGTGCGCGTTAGTTTCCTTACAAATCAGAAACAAAATATTTTATTTTTATTTTTATTTATTTTTTTCCAATTTTTTTTTTTCATTTTTTTTTTCAAGAAGAAAATGACCGAAATCAAACTCAAAGCCTGTTTCATTTTCAAGCATAATATTCAAGGATAATATTCAATCACATATTCAAGCATTAAAGCACACTTGCAAAACAGTTTGCTGTACAAAAAATACCAGACATGATATATAAAATAAAAGAGACATGACCCAGATTTGCATTTCTGTATTTTATTTTTATGTACAACAATTTCATATGGTAAAAATAGCAATTTTAATGATCTTTCACAAAGGAATTTCGCAATAAAAAAAAGAGAATTAAAATATAAAAAAAGAGGAAAAAAACCGCATTCCGCATTAGGTGTTTGACAGCAGAGTAGCTTTGAGACAAACCATTTTTTTAATTTGGCCTAAGTATAGTTAAATAATTATAGTTTGATTACATGTTATCTTATAATTATGTATTTTGGTTCGGCGGCAGTTGTATCTATTTTTATTTTTCATTGACCAGGGGGGGGGGGGGGGGGGGGGGGGGGTGGGGGAGTCTAGACTAAGCCAATTATCATATTGATTTTTTACCTAAAAACCTCAATTTTAAGAAAATCATATAAAATCATAAATGTCACGTTTTTTACTCATACATTCCTCCCAAAAAATGTGGTCATCATTTCTTCTATTTATTAATGTAATACTATAGCAAAGACATAAATTTAGCGACGTTTTTTTCTTTTTCTTTTTCCAATTAGGCCCAAAATTTTGACAAAATGACATTTTTGGCCTAACAAAAATTATGACATTTTTTTGGGGGGAAAATGAGCATGGTGTATACTAATTTTTAGGAATTTTTGATCAACATCAAAACGATTTGTTTAAGGGTTGCATAAAGCATTTTCGGGGCAAAAAAATGGTTTTTT
This sequence comes from Ophiura sarsii, assembly GCA_035610835.1. Taxonomy (NCBI): domain Eukaryota; kingdom Metazoa; phylum Echinodermata; class Ophiuroidea; order Amphilepidida; family Ophiuridae; genus Ophiura; species Ophiura sarsii. The sequence continues at coordinate 42,379,158 of CM069448.1, forward strand.
TTATGATTTTCTCAAAAATGCAACTTTAGGGTAAAATCCGTTAAAACTTCATATACATGTATAATTTGAAATAAAGTGTATAACATATGTGTTCAAAATGCATTTTCATGCCTGGTATTGGTATCCCGGAGAGGGGATGGGGAGGGGGGGGGGGGGGGGGGGGGCTGTCAAGTGTGGCATTGTACATAGTTCAGCTAACATGATGTCTGCTGGATAATGGTCTAACAATGATGTCTGCTGGCTGACGGTCTATTATCTTAAAGTACTTACATATTTATACATAATGTAGATAATAGACTTATTATGGAGGAAGAACCCATTTGTTGCATTTTTTCTAAAACGCATACAACAGTATTTTTAAGTTAAATATGTGAAAGGCATCCGTCGACTATCTCTGTGGCAGTGGTAAATTCTGGCTCGACCCACCTCAAATATAGCCTATATTGTAAAAGAATTCAAAACATTCAGATTATTTGAGACAAAAGGGCGCATGAGTTCGTGGACATCCCTATCTTGAAGCTGTTTCGATTAAATAACTGCAATAGAACATTAACATGGGAAGTTAGTGTCCTTTGAAATTTACATAAAGAATCTAGATGGAATCTAATCCTGACAAATTATTAAACCCAACCCTATTTTTATTTTCTGAAAGGCAACTAAACGACATTTAAATTCCATTTCAATTGTCTTCACGTCTATTCAAAAAAGATGTAGATAATTAGGACTCAATAATTATTTTGAAATGGGCTTGTTCTTTCCAGTAACTGTATTGTTATAGATGATAATTGTATATGTAAGTGCATGGAAGTCTGATTGTATATGAGAAATTAAGGTACATTTAAAGAAACATAATACATTGTATATTGATTGATATATGTTACATAACAAAATGCGTACCATAAAGGTAACATTACGTGATAATGTATCTACGCAGTCTGTACACGTTAATTATTAAGAAAAAAACCATGTTAAATACGATTTAAAAACTACACATATGGAACTCTTTATTGTAAGAATTTAATGTTTATGTTTTGCTGTGGTTTTCGAAATAAAACAATAGATTGAAATTGAGTATTGAAAATTAGTGTTTGTGTATTTGAAGAAAGTTATGGTATTTTCATCAGGTGAAATCTCCTAGCCATCTGCATCATGAGGAAACTTGACAACATTGTTCGACAGGATTAAACATAATGAACGATCAGTCGGTACTATATATCCATTTAAAAAATAAAAATTGGAGTCGCCGAGACAGAATTATTTCAAAATGAATGATGGAGAAAATATGATTTCAACGTATTCGGATGCCCACAGATGTTGGCGGACTACCATGTTTAATGACATGATAATCCACCGGACTACCATGTTTTCCCCTTAATTTACACACTGTATTAATTTCAATTTCATTGTTAAAGTTCAACATCAAATTTTTATTTAAAAGTCGTAACAGTGAACCTCAACACCCAGGTTGCAAAGTTCAGAATTATATGTGGAAATTCCCTAGATCTAATCCAACATCATAATATAAATTGAAATGGTTTCAACTGTGATCTTATATAGTTATTAGTAATATCATTATAGTTATACATGTATTATACTTATGTGCATCAAATTATATATTGTAACTTCCGTGACTGTATATAATCTCATCTCTCAATATTAGCATAGGCCCTATGGATTAAATAATTTGGTCTTAAAAATCAGTACCAATACAGCCAAAATATAATTTAAAATATAACTAAATAATATCACTTAATTTGGACTCATCATAATTAACAAAACAGTAATAATCCATGTTTTTATAGTAAGTTTACAATCAAAACAAACATGACCTTAGTGACCTTAGATATACCTAGTAGTAGTACCATAGGTAGTACATTACACTCAGTAGCGTAGCCAGGGGTTGGCGAAGTGGGCGACTCGCCCACCCTGACACAAAATTGGAGAAATTTTGGAAGTAAGGGGAAGGTGGGAGGAAAAGAAAAGGGGAAGAGGGAGAAAGAAGAGAAAAGGGAAAGGAAGGAGGAAAGGGAGAGAAAGAGGAAGGAAAGAAAAGAGGAGAGGAAAGAAGGGGAAAAGAGAGGGGAAAGAGGAAGGGCAGAGAAAAGAAAAGAATGGAGGGAAAGGGAAAGAAGATGGGAAGGGGCGAGAGGGAAGAGGAGAGAAAGAGGGAAGAAGTGGGAGGGAAAAGGGGAGTGGAAAGGAAGAGGGGAGGAAAAGAAAAAAGGGGTAAAGAAGAGAAATGGAAAAGCGAGGTAAAAGAGGAAGTAAAGATATGAAAGGGGAGAGAAAAAGAAAAGTAAAAGACGGGAGGGAAAGGAAAACGTATGCAGTATCGTAGCCAGGGGTGGGCGAAGTGGGTGACTCGCCCACCCTTACAAAAAAATTGGAGACATTTTGGAAGTAAGGGGAAGGAGGGAGGAAAAGAAAAGGGGAAGTGGGAGAAAGAAGAGATAAGGGAAAGGAAGGAGGAAAGGGATAGAAAGAGGAAGGAAAGAAAGAGGAGAGGAAAGAAGGGGAAAAGAGAGGGGAAAGAGGAAGGGGAGAGAAAAGAAAAGAATGGTGGGAAAGGGAAAGAAGAAGGGAAGGGGCGAAAGGGAACCGGAGAGAAAGAGGGAAGAAGGGGAGGGAAAAGGGGAGAGGAAAGGAAGAGGGGAGGAAAAGAAAAAGGGGGTAAAGAAGAGAAATGGAAAAGCGAGGGAAAAGAGGAAGTGAAGACAGGAAAGGTGAGAGAAAAAGAAAAGGAAAAGACGGGAGGGAAAAGAAAAAGGAGAAGGGAGGGAAAGGGAAGGGACGAGAAAGAGGGAAGAAGAGAAAAGGAGGGGAAGGGAGAGGGAAAAGAACAATGAAGGACAGAAAACACTCGAGCTATGAAAATAGGGGGTGGAATTATTTTTTATTTTTTTCGTAAAAGAACTGCCATGCACATGTGTTTTTGAGCATTTTAAGCATCAAAATTACACATTTTTGTTCGCGACAGTATCACTTTAAAATATTAACCCCCCCTATCAATCAATCAATCAATCAATCAATCACGTTACTATCAGTTAATTTGGACTCATCATAATTAATAAATCAAAACAAACATGACCTTAAGTGACCTTAGAAATACCGTCCCCCATTTACTAATAGTAAACTGTATTAGCAGATAGTAAAATCGTGAATTAAAGTGATGGGGGTCAAAGGTGTCTCAGTGGTTAACTCCATATGGTTTCCACAGTTATCTCATAATAGTAATGAGTATCATCATTCATGAGTCATATTTATGTTTGATAAACATGAAACATGCGAATAATCATTTCAAGATTCACAAAATCATATGTATCATAACTATTCATTAACTCAAAGGAATATTATGTTGTTGTTTTTTATCTTCTCGCTTGATCAGATTATTGTCTTAAATAAATATTTAATTCCCAAAATATTACATGTCAAAACACTACAGACCTTGTGTAAAATGAGATACAGGGTGAATTTAAAATAAAATGATACCCTCCTATAAATCATAACCAAATCTAGGGCGTATTGTTACGAGTAATAACTGTATTTCCATAAAGGATGATAACTTATGAATAAAGTGCTTTTTACCCCTATCTCATTCGGTGACCTACATCCAGAAATGCAGCCCTTTTAAAAAGAGAGGTAAAAACAAAGCTGGTCCACTTTTCACCATTCAAAGCTGTATGGATGCATGAATGAATGCTCTCGCCAATGGGTAGAATACTGTATGAATGCTGCAAATTGGACCCCTGTGTTTTCCCCCTCTTTATTAAATGACTGTATCTCTGGATAGGTATCCAAATGAGGCTGGGTAAAATCCACTGTATTCAGGGAAAATAATCACTCGTTCAGAGGATATAGTTAATAGGCCTACTTATGAATGTTTTTCTTTATTCACCCTGTACAGTAAAAAAGTGTAAGAAGTGTTGAAAATCAACAGTTTAGGCCGCATTACAAACATCGATTGTGAAGCAATTAGGGCTACGTCCACTCCAAAACTTGGAGAGTTGCTTAGGAACCGTTCACTTAATGCCGGAGGGGGGGGGGGGGGGGGGGGGGGGGGGGGGGGGGGGGGGAGCAAATGGCACGACACCAACAAAACTATATGACCTCCCTCTGTGAGGGCGCACTACACTAAATCAGTCCGCGTTCAGGGTCCGCGTTTGATGTAACCCAAAGTAAAAGTAGTACACACATGAAATGATTACCATCCCAAAGGAAGAGGTTTGTAATTATTTTTGATTTGTTGTTCTAAAATGTTAACAGACAGTCTAAATATCTAAAACATGTTACAAACTAGTGCTCTTAGGACCCCATAAACAGCGCCCCATAAGGACCGTCCAAGTTTTTCCAAACATCAACAATTAGCGGACGCGCCCGCCCGACGCAATCCTAGATTTGGGCAAAAAAGGAGGGGGGGGGGGGGGCATGCCTTACATAACAAATTAGCATAAAACATTGTTTCAATCTGTGATTTGTCACTTTTATTTATAACTAACACTTGACTGATGAATTTGCTTAAACCATTTTTATTTATTTTCTTTGTAAAATCGATGATATATATTATTAGCACGTGCCATAGCAAATCAGTAAATTGAAAAAAAGCCGACAAATTTGATCATGCGTGTTTGTGTTATATTTCAAAAACGGATCACGAAATTAATATGAAATGTTGACAAATGTATTCAAAATTTTGTACAGATGTTAAAGATTTGGAAAAAAAGAGTAAAAGTAGTACACATCACATGAAATGATTACCATCTCAAAGGAAGAGGTTTGTAATTATTTTTGATTTGTTGTTCTAAAATGTTAACAGACAGTCTAAATATCTAAAAAATGTTACAAACTAAATCCGACTGGGATTTAGAGTGGCGGATTGATACCAAAAGTGGTACGAAACCGGGGATTTCGGGTGAAAATGATGGGGGCGCTGTTTATGGGATCGTAGCGAAAAATCTTATAATGATGGGTCGCCAAAAACATGGTTTAAAATAAAGTTAAGGAGTTACTGAAAATATTGATATGCAACATTACCCCCACAGTGTGCTATGGCTATGAAGAAACGCCCTTGAACTTGGCCTAAATTACGTGTGTTTCAATACGAGGCTGATTTAGTGAAGTGCCCCCTTAGAAGGGCTTCCAGGACCCCATAAACAGCGCCCCCATAAGGACCATCCAAGTATTTCAAAACATCAACAGGTAGCGGACGCGCCCGCCTGACGCAATCCTAGATTTGGGCAAAAAAAGGAGGGGGGGGGGGCATGCCTTACATAACAAATTAGCATGAAACATTGTTTCAATCTGCGATTTGTCACTTTTATTTATAACTAACACTTGAGTGATGAATTTGCTTCAACATTTTTGATTTATTTTCTTTGTAAAATCGATGATATTCGCTGTTTATGGGATCGAAGCGAAAAATCTAATAGTGGTGGGTCGCCAAAAACATGGTTTAAAATAAAGTTAAGGAGTTACCAAAGTGTGTTATGGCTATGAAAAAAAACGCCCTTGAACTTGGCCCAAATTGCGTGTGTTTCAATACGAGGCTGATTTAGTGTAGTGCCCCTTAGGGTAGCACAACACTATTACGTTCTCTAATAGACTTACGTGCTATATTATTCGATTTCAAAGTGCTCTCATCATTTTGTGCTAGCGTTTTGATCACGTATGATGTCAAAACATGAAAAACTATTGTTCATTTTACGTGATCTTATCTTCAGAGAGGAACTATTGTCGTACTCAAGTTTGGTGAAACGGTCGCGCACGACTGTATTAGTGGTGTGCTACCTTTAAGAGCACTCATTTGTTTCAAATCCATAACATTTTGATTTCATCATTTTTGGCACAATATTTTGAACAAACATGTCAAATTTTATGATGATTGGGTCAGCCGTTTTTGAAATACATCATCTTTTCTCAGATAAAATCCAACTATTTTAACTTAAATTCATCCCTGAATCCGTAGGTCTAAAACACAATTAATATTAAACAAGTATAAACCATGTTTCGTTCAAAACAATGCCACTATAATACCCCCCCCCCCCCCCCTCCCCGCCAATGCATAAATCAAGAATCAGGATAGGCGTCCGCAGCCGGCTGCCGTAGTTATGATTTTGGGTGGAACCCGTGTGTTATTTAAACTGATTTCAACCAATACAGAATACATGGACGGGGGTTCGAAGCCCTAAAGGGACCACGAACCAAAAAGCCCTTAAAGGTAGCACAACACTATTACGTTCTCTCATAGACTTCCGTGCTATATTTTTCGATTTCAAAGTGCTCTCATCATTTTGTGCTAGCGTTTTGGTCAATAACATTTTGATATGTTTTTGCTTTAGGTGTCATCTTCAACTTTCGGTCCATAAAATGTTGATGTAGCCGATTCGGGTTTTTTTGCTAGAAGCCGTTACAATAGGACATACGATTTTGGTTGTTTTTTTGTCGGCTTTTGATTGCGCATGCCTCCGGGCTGTAAATCGGTCAGTAAAATGAAATTTTTCTTTAAAGTGGCAAATTTTCTTTTGAAAACATTAGTACAGATACAAAGGTATTCAACAAACACAAAAATTTGATGTCAAAACATGAAAAAACTATTGTTCATTTTACGTGATCTTATCTTCAGAGAGGAACTATTGTCGTACTCAAGTTTGGTGAAACGGTCGCGCACGACTGTATTAGTGGTGTGCTACCTTAGACTTCCAGGACCCCATAAACAGCGCCCCCATAAGGACCATCCAAGTATTTCCAAACATCAACAGGTAGCGGACGCGCCCGCCCGAAGCAATCCTAGATTTGGGCAAAAAAGGAGGGGGGGGGGGGGGGGGCATGCCTTACATAACAAATAAGCATGACAAATTGTTTCAATCTGCGATGTGTCACTTTTATTTATAACTAACACTTGAGTGATGAATTTGCTTCAACATTTTTGATTTATTTTCTTTGTAAAATCGATGATATTATTAGCACGTGCCATAGCAAATCGGCAAATTGAAAACAACCCGACAAATTTGATCATTTTATGGGCCCGCCCGCCATGCGTGTTTGTGTTATATTTTAAAAACGGATCACGTAATGAATATGAAATTTATGTGTTGAATATAAGCAATAAATGCATGCTTTAATTATATAAAGAAATACTTAAAGGTTGTTATTATGATCACTTTTGGATACATCGATCGAAATGGAGTTTTTGGTATCAGATGAAAGCCCCTATTTTTCTCATTACGCCTGTGAAATTTTACGTGCTACAGATGTTGCTTGTAAAAGTTATAAGCAAAAACGTAGCGAAAGTTCGGTAACCACAAAGTTCACTGTGTGTGAGTCTATGGACAGATTTAATGTGAACTTTGACATCTCAAATTAGAACCGCTTAATAATAATACTAATAGCTCAAACTTTGGAATTAGACTGTTCTAATGATGACTGTTCATATAGAATAGAAAAGAAAATGTATTAGATCGGGTAAAAAATCATAATATGCCCCTTTAACTAATAAATCAAAGTTGTCTCTAAAAATGTTTAAATTTCAACCCAGCCTCACATCTGATCACGTTATAAAACAACTCAATTGCATTAAATGTTTACTTTGAACATTATAGCCTTAACTCGCATTTTGACTTTTTTTTAAAAGCGAGTCAAGTAACTCGCAAATTGGAAATTTTGAAAACCGAGTTAAACTTTTTTCTCAGAATTTGGAGGAAATTGATGGCGGGATTTCCATGTGAATGTATGCAGGTGTGCTCATGTGTATGTTTAGTCTCATTTTTACATTAGGAATGGTATTTATGTGTTGAATATAAGCAATAAATGCATGCTTTAATTATATAAAGAAATACTTAACTAATAAATCAAAGTTGTCTCTAAAAATGTTTGAATTTCAACCCAGCCTCACATCTGTTCACGTTATAAAACAACTCAATTGCATTAAATGTTTACTTTGAACATTACAGCCTTAACTCGCATTTTGACTTTTTTTCAAAAGCGAGTCAAGTAACTCGCAAATTGAAAATTTTGAAAACCGAGTCAAGTAACTCGAAAATCGAAAATGTTGAAAAACCGAGTTAAACTATTTTCTCATAATTTGAAGGAAATTGATGGCGGGATTTCCATGTGAATGTATACAGGTGTGCTCATGTGTATGTTTAGTCTAATTTTTACATTAGGAATGATATTTATGTGTTGAATATAAGCAATAAATGCATGCTTTAATTATATAAAGAAATACTTAACTAATAAATCAAAGTTGTCTCTAAAAATGTTTGAATTTCAACCCAGCCTCACACCTGATCACGTTATAAAACTACTCAATTGCATTAAATGTTTACTTTGAACATTACAGCCTTAACTCGCATTTTGACTTTTTTTCAAAAGCGAGTCAAGTAACTCGCAAATTGAAAATTTTGAAAACCGAGTCAAGTAACTCGAAAATCGAAAATGTTGAAAAACCGAGTTAAACTATTTTCTCATAATTTGGAGGAAATTGATGGCGGGATTTCCATGTGAATGTATACAGGTGTGCTCATGTGTATGTTTAGTCTCATTTTTACATTAGGAATGGTATTTATGTGTTGAATATAAGCAATAAATGCATGCTTTAATTATATAAAGAAATACTTAACTAATAAATCAAAGTTGTCTCTAAAATTGTTTGAATTTCAACCCAGCCTCACATCTGATTACGTTATAAAACTACTCAATTGCATTAAATGTTTACTTTGAACATTACAGCCTTAACTCGCATTTTGACTTTTTTTTAAAAGCGAGTCAAGTAACTCGCAAATTGACAATTTTGAAAACCGAGTCAAGTAATTCGAAAATCGAACATTTTGAAAAACCGAGTTAAACTATTTTCTCATAATTTGGAGGAAATTGATGGCGGGATTTCCATGTGAATGTATAAAGGTATGTCATGTGTATGTTTAGTCTCATTTTTACATTAGGAATGGTATTTATGTGTTGAATATAAGCAATAAATGCATGCTTTAATTATATAAAGAAATACTTAACTAATAAATCAAAGTTGTCTCTAAAATTGTTTGAATTTCAACCCAGCCTCACATCTGATTACGTTATAAAACTACTCAATTGCATTAAATGTTTACTTTGAACATTACAGCCTTAACTCGCATTTTGACTTTTTTTCAAAAGCGAGTCAAGTAACTCGCAAATTGACAATTTTGAAAACCGAGTCAAGTAACTCGAAAATCGAACATTTTGAAAAACCGAGTTAAACTATTTTCTCATAATTTGGAGGAAATTGATGGCGGGATTTCCATGTGAATGTATAAAGGTATGTCATGTGTATGTTTAGTCTCATTTTTACATTAGGAATGGTATTTATGTGTTGAATATAAGCAATAAATGCATGCTTTAATTATATAAAGAAATACTTAACTAATAAATCAAAGTTGTCTCTAAAAATGTTTGAATTTCAACCCAGCCTCACATCTGTTCACGTTATAAAACAACTTAATTGCATTAAATGTTTACTTTGAACATTACAGCCTTAACTCGCATTTTGACTTTTTTTCAAAAGCGAGTCAAGTAACTCGCAAATTGACAATTTTGAAAACTGAGTCAAGTAACTCGAAAATCGAAAATTTTGAAAAACCGAGTTAAACTATTTTCTCATAATTTGGAGGAAATTGATGGCGGGATTTCCATGTGAATGTATACAGGTGTGCTCATGTGTATGTTTAGTCTCATTTTTACATTAGGAATGGTATTTATGTGTTGAATATAAGCAATAAATGCATGCTTTAATTATATAAAGAAATACTTAACTAATAAATCAAAGTTGTCTCTAAAATTGTTTGAATTTCAACCCAGCCTCACATCTGATTACGTTATAAAACTACTCAATTGCATTAAATGTTTACTTTGAACATTACAGCCTTAACTCGCATTTTGACTTTTTTTTAAAAGCGAGTCAAGTAACTCGCAAATTGACAATTTTGAAAACCGAGTCAAGTAACTCGAAAATCGAACATTTTGAAAAACGAGTTAAACTATTTTCTCATAATTTGGAGGAAATTGATGGCGGGATTTCCATGTGAATGTATACAGGTGTGCTCATGTGTATGTTTAGTCTCATTTTTACATTAGGAATGATATTTATGTGTTGAATATAAGCAATAAATGCATGCTTTAATTATATAAAGAAATACTTAACTAATAAATCAAAGTTGTCTCTAAAATTGTTTGAATTTCAACCCAGCCTCACATCTGATCACGTTATAAAACAACTCAATTGCATTAAATGTTTACTTTGAACATTACAGCCTTAACTCGCATTTTGACTTTTTTTTAAAAGCGAGTCAAGTAACTCGCAAATTGGAAATTTTGAAAACCGAGTCAAGTAACTCGAAAATCGAACATTTTGAAAAACCGAGTTAAACTATTTTCTCATAATTTGGAGGAAATTGATGGCGGGATTTCCATGTGAATGTATAAAGGTATGTCATGTGTATGTTTAGTCTCATTTTTACATTAGGAATGGTATTTATGTGTTGAATATAAGCAATAAATGCATGCTTTAATTATACTAGCGGCACGCCCGTCCTGCGGACGGGCTCTCCCGCTAGGGAGTAGGGCCTACCAGATAGACACCTACAAAAATAAAGTGTTGAAAATTTATAACGAATCACATAGGAATAGAACAATATTTAAAACATTTTTGTTTTAAATCAAAAGGTTTTGTAGCCTAATTCAAAAGTTTTTAAATTTCAATTTAAAACAAAATTGAAAATTACCCCCCGCCCGCACACGCCCCGTGGCATATTTCAACACCAAGGCCTAAACCTTAACCATCTCCCGTACCCCACCCGTCCCTCCACCTCCCTGTCCCCTCCCGGCCCGCCCCCGTCCAGTGGCATATCCGTTACGCAATTTAGCATCACATTTTTTCATTAACCCCCTGTCTCCCAAACCACATTACATCATTACACACAACCCCCATTCGTCACCGCCCCGCCCGCCCCTCCCCGTGGCATACCTCAAGCCCAAAGCCCAAAGTTCCCCGCCCGCAATTTATCTCAACGCCAAGGCCTAACCTTAACTATCTCCCGTAGCGCAGCGTACTTCTCCAATATTTGTCCGCCCGCGTGTCACATACAGTATCAAATCCCACATCTGACACCATCGTTACGCAATTTAATAATACATTTCTTTATTAACCCCATCCCAAACTACATAACCATAACATAACCTAGGCCCTAAAGGGATCATTACACACAACCCCTAACCGCCCCGCTCCCGCCCCGTGGCTTATGCAACCCCAAGGCCTAAACCGAAAGCAACTCCCGTGGCGCAGCGTATTTCTCCAATATTTGCCCACCCGCGTGTGTAGGGGTGCGTGGGTGTAGTGCGTGTGCGCGTTTATTTTGCATGGCGCACTGCTGCGCGCTATGTGTAACGCGCGCCGACTGCATGGTTACAGTGTACGCAGAGAAAAACAAACATGGCCCGTAGAAATTAGTCTCAAAAGCCGGGCTGAAAAGGCCTAAATTGGACATAATTTTGCTCATATCTCAGTCAATTCTTAACGGTTTTCAGCCATTTATAGCTTATAACACTCACATTATAATCATCTTTCATCGGTGCAACGTTCACGGCATTTAGACGTAAAATGAGAAAGCCTTTATGGATACATACATACAAACATACAAACATACAAACATACAACATACGGTGAATTATAGTAAGACTAGCGAGACGCCCGTTCTTCGAACGGGCTCCCGCTAGTAAGTAGCGCCTATCAGACAGAACCCCGGTGAAATAACACATAAGTAGCTATACGAAAATTTGTCTCGAAATTGGTAAGAATACATATAATGCATAGGCCTATTTCCTTACCTGAAATTGCCGCCCCCGCACCGTGGTTATCTCAACACCCAAGGCCTAAACCCTAACCATCTCCCCAAGCTGTATCCCCTGGTTTATACTTTTAACCACACTATTTCCTTCCACTTCGTGACTCTCCCTGTTAGTGTTACGCACTTAAGTATCACATTTCTTCATTAACTCCCTGCCTCCCAAACTTCATTACTTCGTGGCCTCCCCTCGCCCACCCGCCCCGTACTGTGCGATCTAAACCTTCAAGGCCTAAATTAACCAACTCCCGTAGCGTTCTTCAGTAACCTCTTGCCTCCCAAACCTCATTACTTCATGGCCTCCCCTCGCCCCCCCCCCCCCGCCCCCCCCCCCCTCCCCGGGGCCTTCCCCTGCCGTCTCTTGCCCGCCGTCCCCGCCCCGCCCCTACCGCCCGCCCTGTGCTTATAAATATTCAAGGCCTAAATTAACTAACTCCCGTAGCGCAGCGTATTTCTCCAATATTTTCCCGCTCGCGTGTGTAGGTCTGCGTGGGTGTAGTGCGTGTGAGCGTTTATTTTGCACGGCGCACAACGGCGCGTTATGTGTTAGGCGCCGAATGCATGGTTGCAATACGCATGAAGATAAACAAAACAAACACGGCCCGTATCCATGGATTTTCATGGTTTTTTACTCATATCTCGGTCAATTCTGTACGGTTTTCAGCCATTTATAGTTTATAACACTCACATTATAATCATCTTTTATCAGTGCAAAGTTCACGGCGTTTAGTTGCAAACTGAGAGAGCCTTTATGGATACATACACACATACAACATACGGTGAATTATAGTAAGATAAAGAAATACTTAACTAATAAATCAAAGTTGTCTCTAAAAATGTTTGAATTTCAACCCAGCCTCACATCTGTTCACGTTATAAAACAACTCAATTGCATTAAATGTTTACTTTGAACATTACAGCCTTAACTCGCATTTTGACTTTTTTTCAAAAGCGAGTCAAGTAACTCGCAAATTGACAATTTTGAAAACCGAGTCAAGTAACTCGAAAATCGAACATTTTGAAAAACCGAGTTAAACTATTTTCTCATAATTTGGAGGAAATTGATGGCGGGATTTCCATGTGAATGTATACAGGTGTGCTCATGTGTATGTTTAGTCTAATTTTTACATTAGGAATGATATTTATGTGTTGAATATAAGCAATAAATGCATGCTTTAATTATATAAAGAAATACTTAACTAATAAATCAAAGTTGTCTCTAAAAATGTTTGAATTTCAACCCAGCCTCACATCTGTTCACGTTATAAAACTACTCAATTAAACTATTTTCTCATAACTGGAAGAAAATTGATGGCGGGATTTCCATGTGAATGTATACATGTGTGCTCATGTGTATGTTTAGTCTCATTTTGACATCAGGCATGTTATTTATGTGATGAATATAAACAATAAATGCATGCTTTAACAAAATAAAGAAATACTTAACTGATAAATCAAAGTTGTCTCTAATTATGTTTGAATTTCAACAATATCTTCATATCTGAACACGTTACAGTTAAATTGCATTACACGTTTACTTAGACAGACACTCGAAACCCGAAAAGTCGATTTTTGACTCGAAACTCGAAATTTTGACTCGAAACTCGCAACTCGAAATCCTGACTCGAAACTCGAAATCCTGACTCGAAACTCGCAATTTTGACTCGAAACTCGAAATCCTGACTCGAAACTCGCAATTTTGACTCGAAACTCGAAATTTTGACTCGAAACTCGCAACTCGAAACTCGAAACTCGCAACTCGAAACTCGCTACTCGAAACTCGCAACTCGACAAAAAGTAACACACAATAATTCCGTAATACAGATTATAGTTATTTAACAATGATCCGTTTTATAAGTACCGCATAGGATAGGCTTTAATATTAACATAATAATAGTATGTGTATGAGTCTTTGTAATAGGCCTAGTAATCATGCTAATAATATTGCCGATTTGTGGACAGCCCATATTATATATTGCTTTGTTTGTCAACTCAACTGCGAAGGTCATGTGCCATTGATGATCATTACCCATCTATCTTCATGCAAATGGTAATTGTTGGTACATGCTGTTCGCTGGTAGAGTCATGTTTTTCATATTTGTAACTTATTGATACCAGTATGTTTGATATATTGTTATTATGTTATATAACTATGTATAGAATATAGACGAATGAAAAAAAAGAAAAAAAAGAAGAAAAAAACCGAAAAAACCCCATACACCTTTAATCATGAAAATTTCGGGAATATTTTTGATTTTGGAGCAACGAAGTTATAATTTTTTAATTCAACCACATTTTTGACGAATTGCTGTGTTCACTTTATGGTCCAGAAAATGAAAAGTTACAATTTAAAAGTGTTTATTATTTGTATGTGCAGCCTACTGTTTAATTTTGGATGAGATACGACGTCAGCTTTGATTACCATGTGATATTTTGATAACATTGACAATTGTATGTGTTCGTTATATAATTATGGTTATTATTCACGTTGAATAAACTTTGAATGGTTAAAGTAAAAAATCAAAAAGAAGAAAAAAAAAAAAAAAAGAAGAAAAAAAAGAAAAGATTTGTGTAATCTCGGTTTAACCATTTATATATACTAGCGGGACGCCCGTCCTTCGGACGCGCTAGGGAGTAGGGCCTACCAGATAGAACACCTACAAATGAACAACACATAAGTGTTGGAAAATCTATAACGAAACACATAGGAATAGAACAATATTTAAAATATTTTTGTTTTAATTCAAATGTTTTCAAATTTCAATTAAAAGACCCCCGCCCGCCCGCCCATGCCCCGTGGCATATTCTAACTCCAAGGCCTAAACCTTAACCATCTCCCGTACCCCAACCGTCACCATCCCGCCCCCGCCCGCCCCCGCGGCAAATCCGTTACGCAATTTAGCATCACATTTCTTCATTAACCTCCTGCCTCCCAAACCACATTACATCATTACACACAACCCTCATTCGTCACCGCTCCCGCCCCGTCGCATATCTCAACCCCAAAGGCCTAAAGTTCCCCGCCCCGCGGCTTAATTCAACGCCAAGGCCTCACCTTAACCATCTCCCGTAGCGCGGCGTATTTCTCCAATATTTGTCCGCCCGCGTGTCACATACATGTATCAAATCCCACATCTGACACCATGTTACGTAATTTAGATTCACCATATCATGTTTTGTTCTATCAGAAACCACATTATTTCGTTACCTTATGACCCGCCGCCGTTCCCGCCCCCGGCCGCCCTGCCGTCCCCTCCCCGTCTCCGCCCCGCCCCGTGGCTTATCTCAACCACAAGGCCTAAACCGTAATTAACTCCCGTGTGGCTCAGCGTAATTCTCTAATATTTGCCCGCCCGCGTGTGCTAGGGGTGCGTGGGTGTAGTGCGTGGGCGCGTTTATTTTGCATGGCGCACTGCGACGCGTTATGTGCCACGCGCGGCGACTGCATGGTTACAGTGTACGCATGAGAAAAACAAACATGGCCCGTAGAATTAGTCTCAAAAGCCGGGCTGAAAAGGCTTTGGATTTCACGCTTTTGCTCATATCTCGGTCAATTCTGTACGGTTTTCAGCCATTTATAGCTTATAACACTCACATTATAATCATCTTTTATCAGTGCAACGTCCACGGCGTTTAGTTACAAACTGAGAGAGCCTTTTATGGATACATAGTCACACCATAAGACAAATTATAGTAAGACTAGCGGGACGCCCGTCCTACGGACGGGCTCTCCCGCTAGGGAGTAGGGCCTACCAGATAGAACACCTACAGGCTACAAATGAAACAACACAAAATGTTGGAAAATCTATAACGAAACACATAGGAATAGAACAATATTTAAAATATTTTTGTTTTAATTCAAAGACCCCCCGCCCGCCCACGCCCCGTGGCAAATTTTAACTCCAAGGCCTAAACCTTAACCATCTCCCGTACCCCAACCGTCACCATCCCGCCCCGCCCGCCCGCCCCGCCCCGTGGCATATCCGTTACGCAATTTAGCATCACATTTCTTCATTAACCCCCTGCCTCCCAAACCACATTACATCATTACACACAACCACCATTCGTCACCGCCCCCGCCCGCCCCGTGGCATATCTCAACCCCAAAGGCCTAAAGTTCCCCGCCCCGTGGCTTATCTCAACGCCAAGGCCTCACTTTAACCATCTCCCGTAGCGCGGCGTATTTCTCCAATATTTGTCCCCCGCGTGTCACATACAGTATCAAATCCCACATCTGACACCATGTTATGTAATTTAGATTCACCATATCATGTTTTGTTTTATCAGAAACCACATTATTTCGTTACCTTATGACCCGCTGCGCCGCCCCCCCCCTCCGCCCGCCCGCCCAGCCGCCCCCGCCCGCTCCCGTCTCCGCCCCCGCCCCGTGGCGTATCTCAACCCCAAGGCCTAAACCATAACCAACCCCGTGTGACGCAGCGTATTTCTCCAAGTGCCCGCCCGCGTGTGTAGGAGTGCGTGCGTGTGCGCGATTATTTTGCATGGCGCACTGCGACGCGTTATGTGCTCCGCGCGCCGACTGCATGGTTACAGTTTACGCAGAGAAAAACAAACATGGCCCGTAAAAAATAGTCTCAAAAGCCGGGCTGAAAAGGCCCTAAATTGCCATAATTTTGCTCATATCTCGGTCAATTCTGTACGGTTTTCAGCCATTTATAGCTTATAACACTCACATTATAATCATCTTTTATCAGTGCAATGTTCACGGTGTTTAGTTGCAAACTGAGAGAGCCTTTTATGGATACATACATACATACATACATACATAGTCACAACATACGGCAAATTATAGTAAGACTAGCGGGACGCCCGTTCCTCGAACGGGCTCCCGCTAGTATGTAGCGCCTACCAGAAAGAACACCTACAAAATGAAAAAACAGTAGCTGTACGAACATTTATCGCGAAATTGGTAAGAATACATTTATGAGTTAAATATAATGTATAGGCCTATTTCCTTATACCTGAAATTGAATGCTTCCCGTCAATACCCCAGCTCATCCTATGGTTTATACTTTTAAGGAACCATACTACTTCATTCCACCTCATGACCCTCCCTGTTACGCAATTTAGTATCAAATTTCTTCATTAACCCCCTGCCACCCAAACCACATTACTTCATTAAACCCCCTCGCCCGGCCCGCCCCCAACCCGCCCCGTGCTTATCTCAACCCTTAAACCTTAACCATCTCCCCAAGCTATCCCATATGGCTTATACCGTAAGGAACCACAGTATTTCTTTCCACCTCGTGATCCTCCCTGTTAGTGTTACGTAATTTAGTATCGCATTTCTTCATTTACCCCCTGCCTCCCAAACCACATTTCTTCATTAGACCCCCTCGCCCCGGCCCGCTGCCCCCATCCGTCCCCCGCCCCGACCCCGCCCCCGCCTCGTGGCTTATCTCAACCCCAAAATCAAAACCGCAACTCCCGTGATGCAGCGTATTTCTCCAATATTTGCCCGCCCGCCTTTGTATGGGTGCGTGGGTGTAGTGCGTGCGCGTTTATTTTGCATGGCGCACTGCGACGCGTTTTGTCTTACGCGCACCGACTGCATGGCTGCGTACGCAGTGAAAAACAAACATGGCCCGTAGAAATAGTCTCAGAAGCCAGGCTGAAAAGGCCCTGGATTTCCCGGTTTTGCAATTATAGTAAGATTATAGCAAAGTATTTTGAATAGGATGGGCATGGCCCCTCAGATGCTCAGTACATATGCATGGCCACACTCAAATACATTAAACCATCATGTCGTATGTTATCATCTTAAATAGCAATCTCTATGTTCGATTGTTCAAATGAAAAGTAACTTTGTTCGCAACATAGACCTAAATGTATCAAATTTTATGAACAAGATAAATAACTTTAAAGCAGGTCTTGTTATTGCATATCTTATTTATCTTCTCCTTAGTCTCAATAGAAGCACAGATAATGAAGTTAATGAAGCAGGGGCGTAACAGAGGTTGGTCGTCAGGGGGGGGGGGGGGCACAGCCCAAAAAAATCCTGGTTAGAATAATTCCGTCCCGGAATTTGTCGTAAAAGGTTGCCCCAATTTTTTCCCCCCAGTCAGTCACCTCGTGAATTTCACGGAAGTGGTGGGGGGGGGGGGGGGGGGGGGGGGGTAGGGTAAAAAAAAAATTCGCACGGTCAAACAATTTCGCACGGTCACAAAATTGCGCACGGTAACAAAATTTCGCAGTACAAAAAGCAAAACAGTCAACAATTTGTTGACTGTTGTGCTTTTTATACTGCGAAATTTTCTTTCTTTCTGTCCCTTTCTTCTTTTCTTTCTTTCCCCTTTTTTTCTCCTTTTCCTTTTTCTTTTCCCTCCCTTTTTCTTTTCTCTCTCTCTTTTCTTTCCATTTCCCCCCTTCTTTTCCTCTTTTCCCTTCCCCCTATTTTTCCTGGTGGGTAGGTTTGAATTTCCTGCTGAGCACCTTCAGGGGGGGGGGGGGGGGGGGGGCACTGTGCCCCCCTGCCCCCCGGCTGTTACGCCACTGTAATGAAGTATTAAAGATCTATGATAGAAGGGAGTATAAGGTTTCTAAATGCCGTTTGCATTTTCACATTATGCTGCGGGGAGCGAGGGACATGCCTTCGTCTCTTAACATTTCATGGGGGATGTCCGCCCCTATAAAAATTACAAGTGACGTGTTTTAATGTCATACTGGTCCATTTTAGTATTATAGTTGCACATTTGTGTCCGCTCCCCAATTTCAATTGAAGCTTGAATTTTTCCTGCAATACTAACTACGTTTCGCGGTTTGTTTGCATAACTTACACACAATTGAACGTTTTGAGAGATTGAAACACTTATTAAACGCAAAAACACTTGGTTACCCATAAAAGGTTCCACGTAAATTATGTTTAAAAAAAAGTGGCACTTTCAAGATTCTATACCAGTCTGTGTGCATAAATCCACACACAATTAGGTGTTTTGAGAGATTGAAACATTTCCGAAAAGGGGAAAACCCATGGCTACCAACACATTTCCCCCTTTTCAATAGGCCTACCATATGTTTACTTTTCCCAAAACAGTCACATTTCCCAAAAATTATGATGTTTTCCGAAATGTGGCACTTTTCAACGGAAGTTATTGACCTTGTTGACGCGCATGGTGAACACTATTGCAGTAAGGTGCACAATTGGTCATTTTGGAAATATCATTATATATCGTACCTAACTGATATAAAAGATATAACTGATATTGACGATACAAACGATAGTTTGACGATATAAACGATAGAGATGATTAAAACGAGTTTGCGACGATATATTTGATATTTTTGATATTTCCGATATAAATGATATAATTTTTATATAAAAGATACAAACGAGAGTTTTGACGATATAAAAGATAGAGATGATTTTCTGACGATATATCTGATATTTCTGATATTTCCGATATAAATTATAAAAAAGAAACAAACGATATAAATTTACGACGATATATTTGATATTTTTAATATTTCCGATATAAATGATATAAAAGATAAAAACGATAGTTTTGACGATATAAAAGATATAAATAGAGATGATTTTCTGACGATATATCTGATATTTTTGATATTTCCGATATAAATGATATAAAATATACAAACGATAGTTGACGATATAAAAGAAAGAGATGTTTTACTGACGATATATCTGATATTTTTGATATTTCCGATGATACAAACGATAGTTTTGACGATATAAAACATAGAACTGATTTTCTTACGATCTGCTATTTTTGATACTTCCGATATAGATGATATAAACGATAGTTTTGACGATATAAAAGTAGGGATGATTTTCTGACGATATTTTTGATATTTCCAAAATAAATGATATAAAAGAAAAAACCCGGTAGTTTTGACGATATAAAAGATAGAGATAATGTTGTGACGATTATAGGCCTATCTGATATTTTTGATATTTCCGATATAAATGATATAAAAGATACAAACGATAGTATTGACGATATAAAAGATAGAGATGATTTTCTGACGATATATCTGATATTTTTGATATTTCCGATATAAATGATTTTATAAAAGATACCGTAAACGATAGTTTTGACGATATAAAATATAGAGATGATTTTCTGACGATATATCTGATATAGAATATAGAGATGATTTTCTGACGAAATAGGCCTATCTGATATTTAAGATATTTCCGATATAAATGATATCAAAGATACAAACGATAGTTTTTACGATATAAAAGATAGAGATGATTTTCTGACGATATTTTTGATATTTTCGATGATACAAACGATAGTTTTGATGATATAAAAGATAGCATAGCAGATGATTTTCTGACGATATATCTGATGTTTTTGATATTTCCAATATAAATGATATAAAAGATACAAACAATAGTTTTGACGATACAAAAGATAGAGATGATGTTCTGACGATATATCTGATATTTTTTATATTTCCGATATTTTTGATATTTCCGATATAAATGATATAAAAGATGCAAACGATAGTTTTAATGATATAAAAGATAGAGATGATTTTTTGACGATATTATCTGATATTTTTGATATTTCCGATATAAATGATATAACAGATACAGATGATTTTTTGACGATATATCTGATATTACCGATATTTCCGATATAAATGAAATAAAATGATGGGTCGTTGGGCAATTCCACGGTAACAGCGTGCACGTTCACAAGGCTTTTATGTAAGCCTAACTTTAATGTGGAATAAAAATGTATTTGTAAATGATAGGCACTTTATTTCACCATCATCATCCTTTGTCAAATGAGTAGTACTAATAAACCAAACTTTATTTTGGTAAAAATACCTTTGCGTTAGTGAAATATGAATATTAATTAGGTCGGTAACAGCGTGACGCTAAAAAGGACATGACTTTTTACCCCAAAATTAAACAACGCATACCTAAAAAACAAAAAATCACTTGTAAAACATATTTTACTATAGGATGTGTTCTAAGGACACTAAACTACATTTCCATAGTAAATAAAGTAAAATATAATGATTTCTTTCGATTAATATGGTACGAAAAGAAATGTACGCATGGTAACAGCGTGACGGTAACAGCGTGACCTCTGACTGCTTTAAATTCAAGGGATAATAAAATACATAAGACAAAATAAAAATATGTTATACATATTGTTTTATGAAAATTTAAACTCTAATTACGCCATTTAAAGAAAAAGAAAGCTGAGAAAGATAGTTTTTCTGATAAAAATCACAAAATTTGGTTTTTTCATGAAATTTCATAGTAAATAAAAAAATAGCCCATTTGATAGAGCTTGTTAATAACTTTCATTTGACACCAAATATACAATGGTGGTACTTGTAGTTCAAAATTTACAGCTCTTTTTCAATTTTTGTTGTTGTCATGTCCTTGTTTGCGTGGAATTGCCCCGTTCTTAAAATCCCCGTCCAAATTGTTAATGGGGCCCTCACATGTATCCGTGTGAGCTGAGCGGCCCCTTACCGTGTTAAAAATGGGTGCGGACGGCGGCACACACGGTGGGCCGTTTCCCGTCCGTTGAACACGTTCAGGGGACTTTGCTGGCCACCGGAGTTTTGAACATGCTCAAAACTCCTGGCGGGTGAGTAAAAGCGGCGGCGAACGATGAGAGCCCGGTATGAAGACGGTATAAGGACGGCGCACCCGTTTCGCACCCGTTTCGCACCCATTTGCAGGGCGGTGATGGACGGTGGTGGACGTCGACCATCTCTGCGAATGGCCGCATGCAGCCTAGTAACCGTTCGCGGAACGGACTCTCAGCAGGCATGTTGCAACTCTCTAAATGTAAAAGAGCTAAAACTCACTCTTTCGAGAGCTCTAGGAGGAACAGCTCTTTTTTTGGAGTGAAGTTCACTCTAAAAAGAGTTAAAATAACTCTTAAAAGAGTGACAAATCACTCTGAAAAGAGTGAACTTCACTTCTTAGAAGAGCCGTCCATCCTAAAGCTCTCGAAAGAGTGAGGTTTAGCTCTTTTACATTTAGAGAGTATTATAGATGTTGGTCGTACGAATTCCGGAATACAAATGAAGCGGCGAGCTTGAGCGCTCAGCTTGAAAAGGGCGGTTTGATGATGTAATCAAGACGTTTCGGCCGGTCCCCAGGCGTTTCGACCGGTTAGGAACCGGTATGAAGGTGGTATGCACACGGTGAGGACACGGTGAGACCGGTAAGACCGGTAGGCAATGTCCCCGGCAACGTGTTCAACGGACGGGAAACGGCCCACCGTGTGACATCACCGTGTGCCACCGTCTGCACCAATTTGTCACACGGTAATGGGCCGGCCAGCTCACACGGATACATGTGAGTACAAATGTATTTTACAGACATTCCCGGAATGTGAGCGAAGCGGTGAACTTGAGCGCTCAGCTTATACAGGGCAGTTTGATGACGTTATCAAGGCGGTTCGGTCGGTACCCAAGCGTTTCGGCCGGTGAGGACCTGGTGAGGAGGTGGTATGAGCCCGGTTCCAGGCCGATAAGGACCCGGTATAGAACAGTATGAACCCCGGTGACCAAAACAAAATCAATGCGGCCGTTGACATGTTTTGCTGATTGTTCACCGTGTTGGACTCTGTTGTTTTTCTATAAGACGGTATGGGGCCGCCCAGCTCACACGGATACATGTGAGGGCCCCATAAGGTTTGGCTCATAAATGCCACTAGAATTGAACAACATTGTGCGTTGCGCGTACTACAGAGTAATCTTACCGTGGTAACGCGTCGCGTGCATGTTTGCGCAAGGTCTCACTGCCGCGGCACACGCACTCCTACACATGGCGCAG
The DNA here is from genome assembly GCA_035610835.1 of Ophiura sarsii. Lineage (NCBI taxonomy): Eukaryota > Metazoa > Echinodermata > Ophiuroidea > Amphilepidida > Ophiuridae > Ophiura > Ophiura sarsii. The sequence goes on from CM069448.1 coordinate 42,401,823, forward strand.
AAGCCACACGGGAAATGGTTATAGGTCTGTTATTTACAGTGTTGGTAGGGTATTTGGTGTCATGTTGGGGGAGGGGGGGGGGGGGGCGGCCGGTGTAAAACCACCGGGGGGGGGGGGCAAGATTGTGTGGGACTGAATTTTCAGTATCATATATGACAGGATAAATATAGATAATGGGTCGTTCTTTAAAAGCCTCATCGAAATGGTTGAGGTATCTTTAGCTAAGGTGCCACTTAATATTGTATTGTGGGACCGATAGCTAAACTAGATTATGGGTCGTTCTTTAAAAGCCCCGATCAAATTGTTGATGTGAAAATATTGCACGCGTACCGATTCTTTAAAAGCCCCATCCAAATTGTTAAGGTTGACAACGGGACTGAATGTTGGTACAAATTACGTCGTTATAAATGATAGGTCATTCTCTAAAAGCCCCATCTACAATGACAAAGCCCTGTCCCTTAATATTGCAATGTGGGACTGATTTGTCAGTATCAAATATGACAGGGTAAATAGATAATGGGTCGTTCTTTAAATGCCTCGAAACGGTTGAGGTATCTTTAGCTAAGGTACCTCCTTAATATTGTATTGTGGGACCGATAGCTACAATAGATATCTCGGTCTTTTATCATTTTTTTTCCCTATTTTCTTTTTTTCCCCCTTGGCCCCACTGCCCCCCCCCCCCCCCCTGAGCTACGCCACTGTGTGGGACTTAATTTTCAGTATCATATATGACAGGATAAATAGATGGGTCGTTCTTTAAAAGCCTCATCGAAATGGTTGAGGTATCTTTAGCTAAGGTGCCACTTAATATTGTATTGTGGGACCGATAGCTAAACTAGATTATGGGTCGTTTTTTAAAAGCGCCGATCAAATTGTTGATGTGAAAATATTGCACGCGTACCGATTCTTTAAAAGCCCGTTTAAAAGCCCCATCCAAATTGTTATAAAGGTTTAGCATGACAACGGGACCTGAATTTCGGTTCAAATAGATTATGGGTCGTTCTTTAAATGCCCCGTCCAAATTGTTAAGCTTTAGCATTCATTATAATTGGCCCGTGTTGTTGTTTCTACAACAAAACAAAAAACCCAGCAAAACTTGATTAAAACGATGTTTGTATGTAATAGCATCGCTATTTATTAAAACCAGAGTGTCAACACTATCTTATATATCATTTATATCGGAAATATCAAAAATATCAGATATATCGTCTCAAATTTACAACTCGCGGTTACTCTCTATCTTTTATATCGTCAAAACTATCGTTTGTATCTTTTTTAATCATTTATATCGGCAATATCGGCAATATCAGATATATCGTCGCAAATTTATATCTCACTATAGTTGGTTAAATGTGTTTCTAAAATGAAATTCCTGGACATATGATGCGCGAAAATTTGCTATTTTGTATAACCTGCCCCGAATGGGTGCAATCCCCCGAATGATAGTCAAGGGTGGGGAGGATGCGTGCTCAACCCTCCTTTGGACATGCCATTGCACTGAGCATGCAATGTCTATCTCTGTAGGTTCCAAAGGGTGTCTCCTCAAGGGTGTTCCCTCAAGGGTGTCCCATACGAACTTTTGGATTATATCTCGGGGGGTCTTTGGATTTCTCTAGTTGGGGGGGGGGGGGGGGGGGGGGGCGTGACCCCATACCAACATAACCAGACCATCAAACCTTATGACCTTTTCAGCTGAATAAACGCTCCGAGCTCCGGCCTAAATTGGTATATTAGTCTCAGCTGTGAATAATGAGTGGACTTTTTTATTGACTAAAAATCCCTAAATCACGAGAACAAAGTATATGTCAGAAAAAGGTGTGTCTGGGGTGTCAGAAAAAAGGTGGTCACCTTATGGAAACTCCCCTTTATACTCACTCTTTTTCTGTGCCGTCGGGGACCCGGGGGCACGTGCCTCCCAGGCCCCCTCCTGGCTACGCCAATGATCAGTGTATGCTTGGTGTAGGCAAGGCATTCACAATGCCTTGGTGTAGGGAGGGGGTGGGGTTGATGAAGGGGTGGGACCAAGAGTGGCTCTGTAGCAGAGCTAGTTTATGTGGGAAGCTTGCAACATAATAGTGTATATATTGTGTGTTCGCCAAATTCAACCACTGGTCGCAAAGATGATAATCACGTGGTGGGCGAACCTGCCCATAGGGCGTACACTCCCTGCTCTCCCCAAGGCCAAAAAAAATAAATTGTTATGTTGTCCTCAACCGCCCGCTCCGGATTTAGGGCCGCTCCGATTTTTTTTTTTTCATTTTTTTTCATTTTTTTTTTCTTCAGATTTTTTTTTCTTTCAGATTTTTTGTCCAGATTTTTTTTAAACAGTTTAAATGGCATTGAATAGTAAATTAAGTGTTTATAACATATATGTGCGACTCTCAGAGTGATTTCAACTTCTTGTTGGCTGAATTTTGAGCTTCTGCTGGTAAAAGAAAAAAAAAGAAAAAAAAGAAAAATAATAATAAAAAATCCGCCCGCCCGCCCCTCCTCTCTGAAAGCTGTGGAGGACAACATAACAATTTTTTTGTTGGCCTTACTTCACGTCATTGTGTAACTTGTCAGTGGAAATTATTTTTTATATATTTTATGTGTGGCTGATCTATGCGATTTCTTGTATGTAAATTGTAAATGTAGCTTTTATTCTAATGTAACTCAATTATTGGTGTGTATGTGTTGTGAGGAATAAATAAATGAATAAATAAAAATCAATTTAAGGAAAAATAGAAATAATGACAAATGTTGCCGTTCATAATCTCTTTTGGATCCATCAGTTTTTCAGTTACACATTCTTTCATGTTTATAGCCTCCTCCCAGTCTGTTACAATGAGTACGTGATTGTTTTTAGCCGCATGATCCGAGATAGCCGACGTATCCTACTCGGCTTTCCGCCACATTTCCGCCACGTTTCTCTCCTCTCTTCTCACAATGAATCCAAATATGATAACATATTGTGATTAAGAATGTTAAAAAAATATCTTTTTTTCATATCTTGATTAAAGCTCAATATTATTTGTGTAGGCCTACCTATCCGCATCATAATTTAATTTTACTGTGCATATTAGTTCCTCATGTAATTACCCATCAGAACATAATGGTTGTCAATGGGTACACTGCAAAAAGGTTGCTTAAAATACGTTGCTAAAAGTACTTTTATCATCCGTTGGTTGACGTGTTGATTAAAATTCATTCAATATATGTAGAAAGGTAGGCGTTGTATAAAAGTAAAATATCCCCAGCGTTGAGCAATTCGTCGAAAACAATGTCCTTAAAATGTTGGTGGAAACTGTTTCTGTCTGCTAAAATATGTTGCGTAAAATATTCCACTTTGACAACTGTTGCATGAGCATTGAGGACAATCACGCAACAGTTGATGCAAGTTACGCACATGTGAATTTTAGGCAACTTTTGTCCACAAAAAAAAGCCAATTTCGTGAGCTGTTGCATACTTGAACAACTGTTGAGTGAATATAATTGCCTAACTTTTGAGTAACTAGAATTGTTCAACTGTTGGTGAAAACATGTTATGTTGGGCAAATTTTACTTAACAGTTGAGCGGTTGCATACTTGAACAACGTTGTGTAAAATGTTGAGTAAATATTTAAGCAACCTTTTTGCAGCGCAGGACCACAATTAGATTTATTCTGTCTTGGCATCCAAAACGGAATACACTGACAAATAGTTTAAAATTGCCATCCTTGTTTGACATATATTTGTTTATGAATATCATTTCAACGGTGTTATAGCGACGTCACTAGCGATGAATATTGAATAGTCGATTTTTATAGCCCAAAAATACACGACATGGACATATACTGAATAGTTCATGTCATGTGATCTATTTTGCACCAAAAGAATCACATAAATATGTTTATGTATTATATAATATGGACTATTTATACCTTCATACCCAGATAGCAAGACTACGTTTGGCAAACGTTCACAGTAAAAACACCATTGATAAGAGATGTCAGATATGTATAAGCCTGTAGTTTAATAACATGTTAAAATTACAGATTCACTAACCGAACGGGAATAGTGTATGTAGCTCTGCTGCATCGCCTAGAATTCCCATTACAAGTTACCGGTTCACTACCGGGAGGAAGTGATGTATGTAGCTCTGCTGCATCGCCCAGAATTCACATTATTTTGCCTACCGCGTGTTGCTATACAAAAATGCTCAATATATAATAAAAACTTGACACAAATAAAATACCCAACATATGGCTATATTTGATAAATTAAGCAACAGTTGCTATACAAAAATGCTCAATATATAATGAAAACAATTCACAAATTAAGCAACAGTCACAAAATGCCCAACAAATGGTTAATTAATAATACCCAACTGTTGTGTAATTAAAATTGTGCAACTGCTGAGTAACTGGAATTGTTCAACTGTTGGTGAAAACATGTTATCCAACGATGTTGGGTAAATTTTACGCAACTGTTAAGCGGTTGCATACTTCAACAACGTTGTGTAAAATGTTGAGTAAATATTTAAGCAACCTTTTTGCAGTGTAACTTGTTGAAATATACTATATCGGAAAATGAATGAGCACAAACGTTTAAATTTCATATTTATTAGTTTATAAATATATTCTTGGGGTATGCACCCTATCCTGATTTAAACGCAATTTTTGAATTCCCCTATTTGAGAGCTTTCCAAAAATGTATGCTTTTGCTATCATCGGTTGAAAACCTTTTTTGTTATAGTCATGTATGTAAAACCGATGATTTAGGGCAAGTTCACTGTGAAGCGAATAGGGAGAAACCCAAGGACAATCCAATCGATTCATGATTACAATTGTTACATAATAGCTAGTTGACATGTTTGTTGAAACAGAAACATATCGAATATAAAACAATCTATGAAATGAGAGCAAAATCATGTTTGTACCATACAGAGATGAGGAGTTATTGTAAATTGGACGTAGAATTGGGAGCATTTTCTATATTCCCTTTAGAGATTGTACACAGCGCTGCCGCCGCCCGCCATCACCCCTGACTTTCAAAATATAATCAATCATATCTCATTGTCCTTGACTTTTTCCCTATTCGCTACACAGTGAACTTGCTCTAATTCATCGGTTTTACATACATCACTATAACAAAAAAAGGACTCAACAACAAAATTATACATTTTTGAAAAGTTCTCAAATAGGGGAATTCAAAAAATGCCGTCAGGATAGGGTGCATACCCCAAAAATATACTTGTATAAGCTTAAGCTATAATAAATATGAAATTTAAACGTTTTTTTGTGCTCATTTACTTCTCGATATAGTATACTTCAATAAGTTATCATTGACAACCATTATGTTCTGATGGGTAATTGCATACCGAACTAACATGCACAGTAAAATTATGATCGGGATAGGTATACAAATATTATTGAGCTCAAATCAAAATATGAAGAAGAAAAAAAAAATCGATATTCTTTTAACATTCTTAATCACAACAAGTTGCTTATATAAGGTCCTATCTAAATTCCAATAGTATGTTTGGATTCCTTGTGAGATGACCGTTCAGAAAACATACACCTAGCACATAAGTCCCTGACCAGGTGCTTTGAGGTTGGCTAATTCAAAATATATAATCGGTACCAAAAATCTGAGATAAACAATTAATGAGCAAATTTCTTATCCGCAGTTTGATACCTCATTCAACAAAATCGAATGGATAGTTTTAAAGTTATAACGATTTCAATGACCACGCATAACAACAGCAAAGTTACACTATCCCATAAAAAGGAAGTTAAAATGCCTTATATATATATATTTTTGTGTGTATGTTTTTAACATAGGGTTCTCGTTCAAAAAATGATTCATGCTGTATCAGATAACTCTGGTTTCATTGAAATGAATGGAATGACTTTTCGTAACATTTCTCGACATGAATGTCGTTCGTACATTTTGCTGTTTGTATAGCCAATCTTTCGGTCACGCGATTTATCATCATTGCATCATGGTCTTTATATGATATGTACGCGGAGACTCGGGTATGTAGCGAGTCATGTGACTTTTGCCCTGGGCAAACACTAGAGATCCACAACCCCTTTAAGAGTGTGTCGAGACATACATGTACATGTAGACCCTAGTACATGATATGGAGAAGATACTTTGTTGTACTCACATTAATGAACTGATACATTTCATTTCATTTCATAAAAGGTTTATTAAAAAAGGCCATAGCAGTTATGAACTGAATTGCGGCCAGTATACACTATACAACAATATCATTATCAACAATATACACAATACACAATATACAAAATATAAGTAGATAGATAAAAATAAACATTAAACGCACCATACTACGAGGGGCGGTCAGTAAATAATGAAAGTGATCATGGTATGGGATGCATGAGTGATTCTATTGAGGCGATAATGTGATCAATACAAAGTATGAACCTTTGTCTTTCAAACAATACACTTTTGGATTGTTAGATACCTTTGGTTATGTAACGTCATTAGCATAAACACAATAGGTTTCAGACACTGACTGAAATCTGTCAATTATTTGGCTGGATATGTAATATGTTGAATATGGGTTGATTGATACATTTGCGTATATCTCGACAATGCAAGCATAAAAACAGATAACACTTGGCACATGGTTAGTATACACACTTATCTCTGTTTGACACTCTTTTTTAGATCTGAATGCCTTAATACGAACAAGAAGGGACCATCTCAAATACGCTTTTATTTAGCAAAATCCGCAATAATATACCTTAGAAAACAACAAAGGATAAAGAACAATGGAGGGATTATAATTTAATAAATTGTTGTGGGATGTAAAGCAATAATAGTGGGGATTTCAAAAGGAGCTGTTCATAAAATTTCCTCAAACCATTGAAATTATATGACGATTACCTACACAATACATATCTAGTAGCTCTAAAGATAACAGTAATAAGAGAGGTTGTGGCAGCCATCTTTGATTTATACATTCCTGTATATCTTCATTTTGACTATCACAATATGTTTACACATTGATTTAAGCATTTTTCATTATTTCTGATTAGAATTTGAAGGCACAGTAAGCTTTTATCTGGTAAATTTCATGATTTTAGCCATTTTGGGCCCGTTTCAAAATTATCTGCCGTCTGCGCATGCGCATTTTTTCTGCAGGTTTCATGCGAATAAGTTCGGATAATTAGTTAACTATCATATGGAATCTTCCAAACTGGTTAATTGCTTGAATTTTTCCTAAATTGTTTGATTTTCCGCAATATTAGTGATTCACTGACTGGGCATTTTTTAATGAAAATTAGCTATTTGAAATACTGATATTTGTATACCTTTTATTCAATTGCTTCTCCTTACCTTTTCCTCTTATACTACACATTCCAAATTACACAGGGATTAAAGTTATTGTCTTTTGTATCATATTTATGCGAAAAAAATAGGGATTTACCTGCTTCTGATGTCATGTTATGCAATCTTCTTACCACGTGTTTCATAAAAACAATTCAAACTTCCCGCCAAATAACTGATTTAGCAGTGTCCCAAGTGTACTTACTTTGAGACAATGCTATGACGTCATAGTTCACACTTAAAAATCCAAAACTGTATTGTTTGAAAGACAAAGGTTCATACTTTGTATTGATCACATTATCCCCTCAATAGAATCACTCATGCATCCCATACCATGATCACTTTCATTATTTACTGACCGCCCCTTGTATATGTACGAAGAAACCACGCCAAATTCAAAACCATACCATCATGGTCAATGGTAGAGATCGAACACATGATATTATTAGTTTTTCCTCTGCATGTTCACACAATACTATTCAGCCTATGTGATATGACATGCCAAACCATAGGTATTTTTCCGTATTTTGTGAACATGCAGGGGATAACTAATAATACTTTGTTGTACTCAGGATGAACTGATAGTCTGAAGAACAAACCTTAGCCCTTTTATGGCAAAAGGATGTATCTTATATGTACTTTCCTAATGATATACTTTCTTTTAACATGGATTGTGTTAACTTGGTTCAATAATCTTCACATAGGAAAAGGTTGCAACTTTTAAAGACAATAAAGGTAATATACTGCCTTTTACCACTACATGATTTATGGAGAAAAAAGATAACTTTGATCATGTTAAAAGGAAGCATACTGTTAGAAAACTACATATAAGATACATTCTTTTGCCATAAAAGGGCTGACCTGATCATGCATATGGGATCACTTTTACATAATGTATTATCTGCCAAACTATACACCTGGAAAAAAGTATCGCACCGCTGGTTGAAAAGTGCAAATGTGGCCTCGAATTTTGCCACCATGGTGTGATATTAAGGATCATTTGTTTGCGTAAGCTGTCCAGCAAAATGTTATGCAATAAAAGGGCTGAGTTTGTGACGTAATCGATGTAATGTTTTTCAAGGCCAAGGGGAAAATGCATGAAACAAGTTTGGGTATAACGCGATATTGAGAGGCCCGATGATTAATCTCTATAGTTGTAATCCTTGGTAACACATTCAAGTATTCCAAGGTCAAAGGTCATCTGGGGTCAAATTTCAAAAGTTGCCCGATCGTCCTCAAACATGAAAAAACTCCCTTTTTTCGTAAACCCAACGGTTATGGGGTCAAAGGTAAAAATAGGTCAAATTTTAAATAAGTTCAAATGACAAAAGCAATATTGCCCTAGGTCAAAAAGTGAACAACGGTGACCTCTTCGTCGTATATGCTGAATTTATGACCATAAAAAATGGCATGTTTGGACTCATTCACTGCATTGTAGCCGACATGTATAACGTCTAAATGGAACATATCTTGCGCCAAATACAGAACTAATATAATGACTATTTTAAGTTTTTAAAGTCTATTCAATATTGCGTTATACCCAAACTTGTTTCATGCATGCTTTTGGACAAAAACATGCATTTTCTTCTTGGCCTTGAAAACATTACATTGATTACGTTACAAACTAAAATGTGGCCCTTTTATTGCATAACATTTTGTTGGACAGCTTACGCAAACAAATGATCACTTTTCAACAAAAAACAGTGGTGCGATACTTTTTTCCATGTGTATATCCTATCGAGAAATGTCAGTTTTGAAGAACATGATGATGATATTTAAAGGTTTCATCACTCTTTACAATGTTCTTTTAACTAAATCAAATAGTTTTCGAGATCACCTTGGCCCTATCATCATGATCAAGAATAACCAGTGTTCTTAATTTACATGTTTACTGGTAAATTATAAATCGCGGTTAATTAACGGTTAGATTGGTAAATTATTATGAAAAGTCATAGTATGATTTTCGATGTACTGACAAGTCTGTCATCGTAACCCATGGCCATGTATTAAAACATAAACAGGTAAATGTTGTCTTCATCTTCTTTGACTTTTGACATGCCCTTTAAGGTTTTATTTAATCAATTTCGCTGTTTGGAAATACATTCAACAACAAACACTGACAATGTAGGGCGTTCATATTCGGGGGGGGGGGGGGGGGGCACTCATGCATAAAAGATGTAATCATCCGTGTGAATCCACTCTCAAAACTACCCTTAACATGGATTCTCAAAGAAGGAAAATGTGACCCTTAACAAGGATTGCAACTCGCAAAATCATACTCATACAAAGGATAGGCCCTCAAGACAGAGTTGCACTGACATGAACGTATGAAGTACATGTAAGTGCATGATTCAGTTTTGTTTGTAAATCAATCCCTACGAGCCATTTTATTGATGACACATGTATATTCCCCCAAGCATCCCTTATCGCGGATTCATGTTGAAAAAGACGCCCTTATTCTCTTAAATTGGCGATTTTGATACCCTTAGCACGGGACCGCGCGGACCCGTGTTGTGGTAAAAAAAACACCCATATTACGCGTTCGTTCACGCGGATGATTACAACAACATTATATCTGCGGATCAGGATTATAATAAGTTTATGGAAATATTTGATTCTTTGTATAATGAGTGTACCATTAAGAAAATGTACTAGAAATAGAAGGTCACCCTGGATTACAAAAGGCCTATTAAAAAGTATCAATAAGAAGAATAGATATATAAACAGTATCTTAACTCACCAGCAAAAAAGGACTTCAAAAATTCAAAACGTACAAAATAAGTTAAACATGCTTATTCGCAAAGCTAAAGGAAATACTTTTTCTTGAAATTTGAACGTAGTAAGAATAACATGAAGCAAACATGGAACTCTATAAATAATATTCTGGTCGTGGAAAACGTCAGTCTAACAGAAGAAGTTTAAGAACGATCATGGTAGTGTTTTACTAATCCGAAGATATATCAAATCAATTTAATGTCTATTTTGTAACTGTCGGCCCGCAACTTGCATCCAATATTCAAAGTACCGATAAAAAATATTATGATTATCTTCATGATCCAAAAACTAATACCATGTACATGAAACCTATTGTGGAAATAGATATAACAAAAATAATTGAGAAATTCAATCAAAACAAAGTGCTGGTAATGATAATGTAGGTAATTTTATTATAAAAAGAGTAGGGGAGGATGGGGCAACTGGTCCGGTTAAGCTATTTCATGATATAAAAGCTTAAAGCTCGTGTAAATATTTATGGAATTGCTATAAAAATATCACCCATGTAACTGTTTACATATAACATATAATCAATGTTAAAAAATATCCAAACAAAAGGCCAATTACCACTAACTAAAAACATTACTTGGCACGGACAGTTACCCCATCATTGGGGCAACTGGTCCTATATGTTCTAACGGTTAGAATACACAGAAATCATGATTGACAACACGGTAACTAGCAGTATTTTCTTTACAAACTCATTCCCATATTATTTTACGTGTAAAAAGGATACAGGTCTCATGAAACCCATGTTTTATACAGTTTTCGTGGTAACGTGTAAAAGCAGTAATACTAATGGTGTACAAAGCAAGCGCAATTTTTATTAGATGAAACGGTATGAACCTAGTTAAATGGTTACATGGTTGTGATATTCAGACGCCCATACATTTGTCTATATATACCCCTTTCTTTAATGGTTTTATTTACTTCATATAATAATAGCACTCGGACTTGCCTCTCATGCATCATCACGGTGGCTTCCGCAAAATGTTGGTCTAGTCTGTGTTATCCTTTCTGAACGGCAGGTGGCAAAGGAACATCGCAAATTATTTGATGATATGGATATATCATTTGCATTATTCACCCCCACCCCATTCCCCTTTCTTCGGTAAAAAATATTAATTAATCAAAGCAATACAAACATTTATTTAAGAGTTTCTAAATCTGAAAGAAATCCTACAGTAACAAGAAGAGTCTTAAAAAGACAAACAGCGCCAGAAGGGGTGTACATTTAAGGATAATGTGGACAAAAGTGATGTTGAAAATTTTAAATGTTTAAAAGTTACCTCAGAATTCAGATGAACATTGCCATTATTGTTGTTTCTACTAACAAAAACACCAGCAAAACTTGATGAAAAACAATATCATCGCTATTTATTGAAAAAACGCCCTCTATGCAAATATGGTTCGAGTTATGTATCACGCGTACTGCAGGGGGATACTGTCGGACGTAAAATGCTCGTTGCGGCTCTACGAGCATATTTGAATCGACGTTTTCTTGTACAAAGAGGGCTGATTTTTCTTAATCCTTATAGGTGTAAGTTCATACATGTAATACAATTATAAAAATATACTAATCCCAGTTTTTATCATAATTGAGGCGCAGCTCCAACACACTCTTTAGTGCCCCTTTAAGAGAAGTGAAAGGTGTTACCAGTCACACCTTTCAACATGTATGTTAATGGCGTTCCGATATCTGGCCCGGTATTCAATTTGATGTTTTCTATAATACATGACTAGTTTAGTTTAGTTTTATTTCCAAGTTCATGAGGCCATCGGCCTAAATACACAAAATATTGCCACAATTGGCATGATTTACTAAGAGTCATCCTTAAATATTTGTAATTCACAGTTTGAGTTGGATAACTCCAATAGTTCTTATCATAGAAGCATCAGGTGACATGAAATATGTCATTGAGTACACAAACTGAACGTTACCATGTGGTTTTGGTTTCTCACTGATCGGGCCTCTGTTTTTTGGTGTATCCTTGACTTTCATGTAAAATAGAAAACATCAAGTTGAAATCGGGCAAGCAATCAGAACGTCTACCTTTAACCACCTTTATCAATAACTCACTGCATTTTGGGCTATAACGCATAATTGGAACATATCAAACATTTCAAACATTTTCAGAGAAATGAGAAAATATGGAGTTTCTTCTGATATCAACATATGTTGATGGGTAAAAAAGGGTGATCCGAACATCCACCTTTAAGAACAGACCTATCACATCAAAGTCATGTAACGTTTTTTCACTGAACTGCTTCATTTGTTTTGCCATGCTGCTGAGATGCCCGGGTGACCAAATTAGAGATCCACGAATCTTCTTCAACTGTTCAACATTTTCATGCTATTGTAGTTGTTGATTTTTATTGTTATTATTATTAATTATTATTTTTATGTTTGTTTGGGGGGGGGGGGGGGGGGGGGGGGGCTTACTTTTAAATAAAGTAATTACTTAAATTGATGAGTTTAATGAAATTGCTTATAAATATTGCTGAAGTTGATTGAAATAATTCAAATTAATTAATGTATGTATAATGTATTAATGTATTAATGTATTAATGTATTAATGTATTAATGTATTAATGTATTAATGTATTAATGTATTAATGTAATAATTTATTAATATATTAATATATTAATTTATTAACTTATACACTTATTAACTTATTAACTTATTAACTTATTAATTATTTATTATTTATTACTTAATTTATTAAGTTAATTAATAATATGATTTTATACATACAGTCCATGAATTTTGAATTAATTAATTCATACATTAATATTAATTAATTTCATTCAAGAACTATTTTAATAATTAATAAACTTTAAAAATACACAGCCTCGAACCCGGTCCCTCTCGCTATCGCGGCGATTGGTTACTCCACTAGGCTACAGGGACTGTGCTTACATGGATGCTTACATTTCCTGTAGCTAGTGGAGTAACAAATGCTTACATTTCCTGTAGCCTAGTGGAGTAACCAATCGCCGCGATAGCGAGAGGGACCGGGTTCGAGGCTGTGTATTTTTAAGGTCTTTGTTAATTTAATTCTCGACAGTTTGTCCGAGTCTATATATTATTCATTCATTTCAATTACTCGGCTGGTATCATTTGTTTGATCCTCGCGTTTATTTAATTAAGTTTCGCTCGTCATAGATTCTGCTAGAATCATGCTTATAGGCCATCATCAATTGTTATTAATTAATAAACTTAATGATTAATACATTTATTATTTAGTTAATTTATAATTAATATGAATAAATACATTCATTTCATGAATTTATACAACTGGAAAAACCTGCTGCAGTTCTGTACTTTGAATGTAATGGTTCCATGAAAATACATTTTATATTGCATTTTGTACACACCCTATACGGTAGTTCACTGGTGACTAGCCATACACAACGTGTATCATGTCTGTCAGTATACTAGTTGACCTATTAACCGTATTGGAGTTCACTTTGTGTAGTGTGTTTGACCAAGGCATTGGTTTGACCAAGGAGTTATCATATTAAATAAAGTTAACTATAACAACTCCTTGGTTTGACAGTACATTACAGACATTGTATACTGTTTTCGATATTATCCATGGGAGTATGAGTATTGTTCAGATGTGTATAGCATATTGACTGCAAAGAAAGAAAGTTCTAATGCAAACTGCTAAATAATGTGGGCTACTAAGTATCATAGATAATAGTGTTCAATTCATTTTACTTGTAGGATAAGGAGGAATAAGGACAGTATAGTTTTAACCCGATACACGGATATACAATCCCAAAATTAAAGTTGATGATTGATGATGGACTTGATTATATAAAGGTACTAATACATAGTGAGTACTTTGGCCTAGTGCAGTCTACGGATGCCTGTAAAAAGTCCCAGCTGTGCATATATATTATATACCAAAATCAGCCATGTCTACTGATGTGATTGGGTGACAGGGTTGTGTTATAAGAGTTCATTGACAAAAGGTTAACCAACCGAAACCAAGTTTATATGGACGTTTGGCTGGCTTAATCTCACACTGTACTTGGATAGCGCAGTTCATATCAGGGATACAGTGACCTTGCTAGAAATTAAGTTGATCTCTGCACCGAGCGTAATGGACATATAACCAGTACAGGCTTCAGAAATGATTTCAGTACAGCGCCCAAAGGCGCTGAAAAATAGTACTTATTTTGACAAATTAACAAATTACAAGGTTAGTTTGGAAACAGTCTTACATTACAGGTATTGGTGGTGTTACATTCCTAAAAGTACTGCATCGACATCCATAGTACACCATTGTACTGGTTTTTCTTGCATAAAATTGTCCCAGTGAACAAATTACTGGTCTATTTAAATGTTTAAAGTAGTTTAAAGTGTCAGAATAATTGACAATTTATAATTTACCTATTTTACCACCGGTGAAATATGGTGCGGTTAATTAACCGGTGAATTACCCGGTTAAATTGCGGTTAATTAACCGATGCCCCTCATTACATGCACCATTTTACATCGTACAATCGTTATAGATGCAATTAGGGAGATGCAATTAGTTCATAAATACTTTGGTGGGGCGTTGGAAAAAAGTGAGGGGGATAAAAAAAAAAAGAGAGGGATCAAGAAGAAAAAAAATGTCCATGGCTCAATCCCCCACCAAAGTATTTATGAACATTCCCTTAAGCATTGGATAGTGTAAGTGCACGTGCAGCGACACAGTTTAACTAATAAGCTGATTAAAAGCTAAATATCGTATTACCATAAACATGATAAATATGAAAAGGGGAGTCTCGGTGGAAGTTCAAAATGACCATTTGCTCATCACCTTGTCTCAGCCTGACCAATGGGGGAGGGGGGGGGGGGGGGGCGGGGGGGGGGGGATGCTCCCCCCCTTGACGAAAAAACCACAATTGGGTCCCCCCCCCCCACCCCTAAAAAACCCAAAAAGTAATAGAACAAACTTGAGAAAATACAGAGGTGCTGTGTACTGGTTTTGTGGGGTATTTACACCCAAAATAGCCAAATAAGAAGGCAAAATTGTACATGTAGTACATTTACTGTGCGATTCTTTTGACTGTGCGAATTTGTTTGACTTACCCCCCCCCCCCCCTCCCCCCCCACCCCACTTACGTGAAATTCTCGAGGTGACTGACTGGAATTTTTTGGGGGCAAAATACGAAAATTGTAGAAATCTTCCCCCCTGAAAAAAAATCCTAGCTACGCCACTGCCTGAAGCTCATGACATTCCAGTTCTATTGACGTATTCCCATTTCACTGTTTCACTTGCTTTTCTTGTATGTCGTATAGTCGATAGCGTTATTTCCATTAGAACACTAAACAAACTGCATACAAAGTGAAACCTAACAACTTTGCGCTGAAGGTATTGTAGGATGTACCAGGCCGTCATACAATAAACGAGTAATTATGTATACTCGTACGAAAGAGTAAGAGGCCAAAAATAGATACTCCATGAAGAGAAGCGAGACTGGATGCCAGTTACCACTGTCATACATGAACCAGCGTATTATAAGCAGTGGCATTGTCACTGTGTCCAGACAAAAATAAGGCACCCTTCTGCACCAGTTTGTCCGAAATACAGCGGTTCCATCATGATTAATAACGCCACGATATGATGGGCCAAAGTCGACATAGATGTGTTGCCAAGATGGGTGAGGCACCACCCAACCTCGAAGAGATAAAATCCTAAGGTAACGTTAACGATAGTATTTGTCCATCAGTGTTGCTTTCTCCTGACAAAACAATAAAACAATAAAACAATCTTATTTGTATGAGAGTTGGTAGGCCTACATTTTTGGCACTTTTTGGTCAATAATTCAAACAAATAAATCAGATATTCAACAACAACAAATCCCTCCTAGACAATTTTATTAAGATTATAATCAATCTAGAACCACAAAATTTGACAAATATATTGTTAGTTTTCTTGACAAAGCCTAAAATGAGTTACAGCAGTTAGGCCACCCTCAAGTGCCAAAAATTTAAATTTGGGTCGGTCGGTCGGTAATCTTTTTTTTTTTCAATTTTTTTTTCATTTTTTTTTCTTCTTTCAATTTTTTTCTTCTTTTTTCCCCTGAAATATATAGGGTTTATGTCAAGACAAAATTGGTATATGCCCATATGTCAATTTAACTAATGTTTCTAGTGTGTCAATAGTCTAAAAAACATTTATTTAGGCTTATTCATTTCAAGCAAGAAATAGTAACATTTAGACACTTTTAATCAAATTTAAATCTAAAAAAAAAAGAAAAGAAAAATGCGACCCTAGTTTTTACGATTTTAGGGTCGGTCGCTGAGGGCAACACAACTATTTTTTTGCCTTATACGGAGGCTATGCCTGAGAGTTCACAATACGTGTAATTCTGAGAGCAAAACTAAAGTATTGGGATGACTAGCGCGGTGAATACCCATATGGGTGTTTCCACAGTAATGAGCCCCCGTAGAACCATTACTGTATATGCCCTTCTTAAAGCTGGTTTCAAATTGATTTTCGGGCTCATATTTTGGCCAGCACTACTGTTTTTGTAAGTAGCAAAGCGATAGCGAGCAAAATTTCAGATTTTTGTTATACACAATGGGAAACTGTGTGTCAATGTAACAACCGTTATATGTTACAACCGTTATGTTAATAATGATGTGCGCCAAAAATATTCAAACGGTTGAATCTTAACAAGTTGACCATGTATGTGTTTTGGGCCGTTTATTTAGTAAGTTGAATGACATCAATTACTTGAAACCAAACCAATTGGATAATTTTGATTTATACCAGAGGCTGGAAATCATCCGAACTGGTAGCGGTTCGTAACGGGTAACATTGACGCACTTTTACAAACCGTTATAAAGAAAAGCCATATAAAATGTCATGAAACTATAACAAATGACAGCATTTGAAAGTCCTTTTACAATATTCAGGTAAATTTCTATCTACTGAAGATTTAAGAATTAAGAATATTCCTGACAGTGTCAGGCGCGGATACAGGGGGGGGGGGGGGGGGGGGGGGGGGGGGGCTCGACGGGCCCGCCCGCGTATTTTCTTTATGCAACTATAATGGGATGCATAGACGACAGATTGCTACACGGAATAAAGCGTAGTAACACAATGGGATGCATCCCGTTATAGTTGCAGAAAGAAATAAAGCGGCCCGCCCGCACCCCCACCCCCCCCCCCCCGCCCCGCCCGCGTATTTTCTTTATGCAACTATAATGGGATGCATAGACGACAGATTGCTACACGGAATAAAGCGTAGTAACACAATGGGATGCATCCCGTTATAGTTGCAGAAAGAAATAAAGCGGCCCGCCCGCACCCCCACCCCCCCCTCCATGAGATGAATTGCACAATCAAAGGAAAGCCCACTTTGCGATTTTTTTATGTGCTTAGGAGGTCATTTTTAATGTTGAAGCAAAGAAATGTGTGCGTCAAACATTAAAAATAACCTCCTGAAGCACATAATTAATTGTAAAGCGGCCATCACTTGAGTCATGTATATTCATCACATTAAGACTACCTGAATATTGTGAAAGGACTTTTATTGTTTCAGTTTTTAGAGTTTCATGACATTTTTTGACTTTTTTGATAACGGTTTTAATAGTGCGTCAATGTTACAACCGTTACGAACTGCTACTAGTTCGGACGGTTCCTAGACTCTGGTATGAATAAAAAGTACCCCAATTTATTTGTTTACTGTCAAGTAATTGATTTCTTTCAACTTATTATATAAGTCCAAACCACATAGGCCTACATGGTCGACTTTTAAAGATTCAGCCATTTGAATATTCTTTTCGCACAACAATAAATATAACGGTTGTAAAATTTATCGGTTTTAACATTGACACACAATTTCCCATACGGTAAGAGGGTTAGTCTGCCACTAAATAGGAGTGCTGGCCAAATATTAAGTAGAAAATCAATTTAAAACAACTTTTATGGACACATACAAAAATTGAACCTAGGGGTCTCATTACTGTGGAAACATCCATTCGTCCCTCTGAACATGCTGAATATATATTGTTGCACACACCAAATGTTTACCATATCAGAGAGAATCCGTGAAATCAACAACCATGTCATGAGTAGCTTTACAGGGTGAGTCAAAACAAAGTGTACTCAAAGTAAAATAATTATTTAAAATATTTTTTATCAACATATGAAGAAAACCAATGTATGCAGCAATAGATGCATTTATTCACTATCATCAGCAAAAAGAATAATGACATTTCATGGTACCGTTTACCAGATTTTGGTAAAGTTACTGCATTTTGAAACCGAACACATTATTGAATAGTTTATTCAATAATGCTTGATATTATTGAACAAGATGCTTGATATTATTGAACAAGTGGACTCATGTATGGTACACAATAGCTAACTAATAATAAAGACAACTCAAACATTCTCAATTTTTCAATCATTAGGCCTAAAGGCAAAATAATGACAAAACAATGTCATTATTACACGAATTTAGCAACAACAACAAAACATTGGCTTTTATGATAGTCGGACTCATTTCGGACTAGAGCGTGGACCATTTTCAATAGTGAAATTCAATAAATCTATAAGAGAAAATATCGCAAATTTCTTTCGGTTTATAAAATGATCACTTTTACGCAAGTGAGCATAAAATATGTTTACAACAACCAATTTCAACCAACTAAAATTCTTTAGAAAGCTAATGAGATAACCCGTCTGTCTCTATAAAAAGATATAAGATCCCAGAGTTGAGTACACATTTTCTTGACTCGCCCTGTACATTACTCCAGTGGTCAGACGTTTTAAACGTAGCTGGTCAGTAAATAATTAAATGTATTTTCTCCAAAGTTATTCTCTAAATTATTATTTGTTTATTTAAAATAAAAGATAAAGACATTCTAATAAGGTTTTTAGGGTTAAATACTACAGAATAATATTTATTTATATCATCGCTTAGTCGGCTGTAATTTAAAACAGAGAGTACGAACTACACGGTTGACCATCAGTTTGATTACCTTGCCCAAGCTGTTTAAAACAACAGATGCCATATGTTTTGTCTAAAAACTTACATTTACTGAATTTTAACTTCAAATTTACATGTTTAACAAGTGGTGTGTATCTGAAGAGCAAGCACTGAGGGGCTTTCTTGGATGTTACTACAACTCCTAGCTGCTGCTTATCAAAACTGGCGTATAGACTACTGCCAATTTACTATCCTATCCTAATGTTGTCTGCCCCTTGCACAATGATTTGAGAGTAGGTGTCCCTTTCCTTGCAAAATGTGTGGCTCCAAAATGAGCTCTTCAAATGGTCTGCCTCTTGTCCACTGAATAAGAGTTGGTGTTTGGTGGTTCTGAAAAGAGCTATTTAAAATAAGTTGATTATTTGTAAGTGGGTGACCCTTTGCTACTTGAGAAATAGAGACAACAATTTTTGAGCTCTTGTCAGAGTCACCAACTCTGTTTAGTAGATATGGGGCAGTCCAAGTCATCAGAACGGCTCTTTAGAGCTACTGATTTCTGGGGAACATGTAGGTAAAATACTTAACAGCTCTTTTCAGAGCCGCTATTCTTCAATGGACAGTCCACTTGACCAGATCTTGTCATCAAAGCCACCAATAAGAAGTAAAGGGTGCACTTATGCCTATATATACAGGGTGACCCAATAAAAAGTTTACCCAAAATTAAAAGTGATATTTGGCATCACTGCAACTAAGCAACCAATATCACGTGTTGTAAATAGCAGATCGTCATCACTCCGCATCAAGTGTTGATAAAGGAAACAGCTCGTTTCCGAAACGTCCACAAGTAAGTGTTTTTCCTTGGACTAGATATACTGAATTTCATCAATCATCTTATTATAACAGTCGTGATGAACTTTATCAAGAATACTTTAGCTACTATTCCGTTGCTCATCGCTCGTAATTTACGCTGCAGCTACAAATGTAGGCACCTACAGATTCCGCACCAGTAATTAATTTCAATCCTTGCCGAAGTCAATCAAACTTTTTTTTGTCAGCTGGGCATACATTTCAGTAATTTACATGCGAATTTTGTAATAATTGTTGATTGATTTTTTCATAACTTATGTAATAATTTACATATTTCATTTTACATATATAATTTTTACTTATCGCACATCACTTTGCTCTGTGTGTAAGAGTGAATTTTACCATTCTTTCTCGAAAGTGAATTTCACTCTACGGGGTGTCCCCAAAAAAACGTGCACGTACGTATTGACCCAACTTATTGACCATGAAGTTCTATAAGTTGGTGTAACATTTTTATACATATTGAGAGCCTAAACCCTTGGCTTTCAGATGCCGTTTATTTCATCTGATTTGGTTTTGTCTAGTCCTTACAGTACCCAAATTATGATTGCGGTAAACCGTTCGACTTTGTACCAGACTTTTGAAAAATATAGAAATTGGACGCGAAGAACTAATAATCATGTTCAACAATCTTTCATGTGGTCACATTTCTTAAGGGGGATGTGCACCTTCGCATAGCCTCCGTAAAACTGCCGTAACTTCTTCATTATTCATTTAATCTTATTAAAAGTATACATTTTTTTGCAGGAAAGGGTTCAATGAATCCAAGTATGATCATGAAATTGACCATTTTGGAGAAAATTTTAAAAAACATGTTTTTTGACCCATTTTAGGTTCTGCAAAGATAACTCAAAATATATTTTGCCAAATTGTGTCATACTAGTTTTATTATATTCCTCATGCAATTCCCTAGGAATCGTTTTTTTAAAAAAAATTTACTTTATTATTTTTTGAAATATAGACCAAAAAGTGCTAAAAACATGATTTTTAACCTCCAAAATCGTGAAAATCACGTTTTTTGGTAAAAAATCATATTTTTTGTCACTTTTTGGTCGATAATTCAAAAAATAATAAAGTAAAATTTAAAAAACCCAAAACGATTCCTAGGGAATTGCATGAGGAATATAATAAAACTAGTTAGATAAAATTTAACAAAATATATTTAGAGTTATCTTTGCAGAACCAAAAATGGGTCAAAAAACGTGTTTTTTATCATTTTCTCCCAAAATGGTCAATTTCATGATCATGTTTGGATTCATTGAACCCTTTTCTGCAAAAAAAGTATACTTTTATATAGATTTAATAAATAATAAAGAAGTTACGGCAGTTTTAGGGAGGCTGTACCTGAAGGTGCACAGCCCCCTTAAGTTGGGACCCTAAAAAGGGTGGATTGTCACATTTGTTCGCTTATTTGCCATTCAAATGCTTATATTTTTCAAACCATACATCACAATTGAGTATATTTAGTCTCATTTGGAAGATAATTTATTTCTTTAATAGTATCTATAAGAAAAATGTATAAATCTAGTTGAGATTAATTACTATAACTCGTTAATTACAATTAGTCAGGGTGGAGGCGGGTGAGGATGCACGCGGGTGAGGATGCACACTATGAATTTCCAATGGGATGGGCAACATTTTTTCGCTCATTTGCCATTCAAATGCTTATATTTTTTCAAACCATACATCACAATTGAGTATATTTAGTCTCATTTGGAAGATAATTTATTGCTTTAATAGTATCTATAAGAAAAATGTATAAATCAAGTTGAGATTAATTACTATAACTCGTTAGTTACAATTAGTCAGGGTGGAGGCGGTGAGGATGCATGCGGGTGAGGATGCATGCTATGTATTTCCAATGTGATGGGCAAAATAAATGATTAAATCTTGTGTATATTAGTTCATTGAATTACTATTTTGTGTGATTACCTTTATTGTAATTACTAAACCTTAATAAGGGTTAATTACATCCCCAATTAATTAATATTTCTAATTAATTACATACAACAAATACCATCTGAAAATGTATCAACGCCAGATTATTACCCATTTCAAATGGTAACTGGGGGGGGGGGGGGGGGGCAATATCTCTACAGTGTTTTAATGAAGTTGGACCTAATGTTGAATGTTCCTTAATATTTTAGATAATCTTTGTTAATTATATTGATACTAATTACCTAGGAAGTGCTTATTTTATCCACCAAATCCGCACAATAATATCACTTTTTAGTGTTTAGGATTAAGATATCCATCTCCGTCACCCTACTAGTATATCATTTTCAAATTGTTCAATATCCAATGCTGATTTCTATAGATCAACAGTTTTAACTATGTATGTTAGCAAGATGTCAGTGCAATTCATGCCAGACATAACATTGCAATCGATTCATAACACAGAAATGAGGTTGTAAGTAATCAGTCGAATTTATTTTCTTCATTTTTGGACACCCTGTATAATCAAATTTGAATGAATTGTACCTTTCTACCAGAAAGGTATATTCATAAACTTTATTTAAGTGTTTCTTTTGAACAAAAACATTTATATACATTTTTGTCATACCGTCCACACAGAATATATAGTTTTTTATGTGAAAATTGACACATTTTCTCGCCTCCATCATGGAATTCCTACAGTATTTCTATGCCTCAATTTTTAGCTGAGACCCGATAATAACTAAAGGGATCGGATTCGGAAGCAAAGTGTAACACCTTTTACGGCAGAGGACGCAGGACCTGAGAAGATGAGAGGAACACAGAAATTCTTTTGAGTGAGGAGGGTCGAAATGCACTCAATCCTATCATACATATCTATCCTATCATAGGCCTACATATCTATTAAAATGAAGTATACAAAATTCCAATGTTAGTACACAGAAATCTTTGCTAACCCTACTTATTCTGAAGCACAACCGTATGGATAGAATTGATTGAAAAATGAATTCCGATGAATGATTAAGATATTAAGCAAAGAACCCTTTAGATACTGAAATCAAGTCTTATGCATTTAAAAAAAAATAATCAGTGTTATAACCATTTAACTATATGTATACGCTTTGATCATAAATCAAATCTAGTGCTAAGTCACAATAGTCGTCAAGTTATAACATAAGTTAAATCTAGCAATAAGTCCAGATTTTTATATTATACAATCACATACAGTATCTCTAATAGAGGTTAATATTGAATAGTGTTTCAATGAATCTGTTATCATCATTCAATTATATAAATCAGAGTATTTATCTAATTGCTGATTTCAACACTAATAGTATATCCAAAAGAATAAACTGATGATACTAAGCCGCATACCAAGATTGGAAGGGTCGTTCACCTTGCGTGTATAGCATACCATGTAGTTGTGGTGAACAATATATTGGTCAAACCAAAAGGCCTTTAAAGGTCAGATTGTCTGAACACAAAAGAGCTACATTACAAGTCAAGAAAGATAACTCGGCACTAGCTGAACATGCGTGTGAAGAAGGTCATGAACCACTCTGGAACCAATCAAAAAGCATTGCACAGGTTTCCAATCTTGGTATGCGGCTTGTTCGTGAAGCTCTAGAGATCAGAATCAATGAATCATCAACAATCAATAGAAATGACGGCAAAGATATCAGCCGCATGTGGCGCTCTCTATTTCCTACAGTATCAATCAATCCCGCCAATCGATAACAGTCTTGTAATTTTTTCAGCCAGGTCCGCAATGAACCATTATATACCCTGCTGAAGTTCGTTACAGCGTCAAACGATCTTTACAGATCAGTGACCGCATTAGACTAAGCATTAGACTTTTGTAGTCCGTAGTAGACAAGGGGCTGTCTCTACGTTATTTCCATTGGTCAAGGGGCAGTCCTTTGGAGGTTCTATTAAAATCAAATTTATGTAAAGTAGGCCAGTGGCAACCTACGTGTTCATTGGAAGCGGCAATCCATCTGAACGGCTCTTTTTAGAGCCACCAATTCTTTCACAAGTAGGAAAGGGCACCTACTCTCAAATCATCGGGCAAGGGGCAGCCCAAATGATGATAACAAGAGAAGTGGCAATCTCTATGTTTTGTTTAATATTATAATAATTTGGTCCTGAAGAAGTCAGAGCTAATCCTGACGAAAGCTTGACAGATTAAAACTCGTCCGACGGCGAACCCGTTAAAACTTTTAACTTATATTATGAATACCCGTCGTAAAAGCCTATCTCACAATTAATGTGAGTGATAATGACCATTTAGCAAACCAATTTTCTTGTGTGTAAATCCCATAAATGTGGCGAAAAACACAGTCAGTTTACAAAATTTGCCACAGTTTGCGTATTCTTCAGTCGATTGCTTTGATTTTTTGGGAGGATAAACTAGATTAACACCGCTTTACACTCAAATTCATGGTTCAATGCACGCATCAAGGTCAAATGGCCGTTTCAAATCGTGCAAATGTTTTTTGACTCACCCTGTACAAACAATTTACAGAAGTATAAAATATAATAAATGGTAATAAAAATCATACAAAGCCAATAATGGCTGTACGTGCAGCCTAAGCACGTTTCAAATGACTTACAAAACACATTAAATATTAGCAGTAAGGATAAGCATCTTCTAGCAACTGCTCTACCTGTACCTGATGTGCCCACACCTTAACTGCGCCAATAAAGTATCTATAAACACTTACAAATGGTCAGATTTATCGGAACCTGAAATAGTATGCAAACATTTTTTTAAATTCGATTCACAGTTATCTTCTGCGCATTTTGACACCTCTTTTGCCCGGGCTCTTTTGTTGCGCTACGATGTTGTTTGGCGGAACCATGTAAAATGCTGGTTGCGGCTCTACCAGCATTTTTGATTCGACGTTTTGTTGTACAAAGCTAAGAGGGCTGATTTTTCTTAATCCTTATAGGTGTAAATTCATACGTGTAATACAATTGTTAAAATATACAAATCCCAGTTGTTATCATATATTTTTGTAATTGAGGGCGCTGCCTCCACATCTCTTAAGTGAATCAGTCTGTCGCACATTAAAGCCCATAGGGCGTGCATTATATCATCACAAAGCCAGATCACCGATTTGAAGGAAATGGGCGTACCTAACACACCTACCGTGGAAAGCTATATGTACTCGTATGCATGCATAGACCTACTTGTACAGGGTAGCTCTTGTAAGAACAGGGTGACCCAGAAAATGTTGAACCTAAAAATCACACAATTCAATATTTTTTTACCATTAAAATAACAAAATATTGCTTAACTCGTTCACCAGCTATGCGCACCATACATTCAACTTTCTGAAACATATTAGATCATAAAAATAGGCCATACGAAACTTAAAATATACGTGTAATTGTGTAAGAAGTGTAAGTGAAGTGCAAACAAAAATGATTTCATGCTACATGAGCAGAACAAGTGCCTGTTTGAAACCATTTTTTTTCGTACAGTATATCATCAATATTCATTTATTATGTAAATCAATATTATTATTATAAAAGACACTTTGAAAACAAAAACTGAAGTCCCCTTGACTTCATTTGAAAATGTTAATTTGATAAATACAGATCAAAAGAAAAGATTACTCAACTCACCGTATACTTAGAACAGAATTAAGTTTTATATCTGAACCAAGTTACAATTTTTTCACTTTTACCGTCAAAAGGGCGAAAACACCCCCTGTCACACAATCAAGTGTACCTTTAGTTTGGTAAGGCCAATTTACATGATCTAAAGTTCTCCAGAAGGCTGAATAAATTGTTTACATAACTGTTGAAAACAGAATGCCATATTCATTTATTTTCATTTTTAATTATCTTTTTTAAGTTTGTGATTTTTGGGTTCAACATTTCTGGGTCACCCTGTATACTACACATACGAGGGGGTATCACACAGTTTTAGAAATCACCCAGAAGTAAAGGAGCCAGAAACTTTATTTTGATATGTGATCCTTCAGACATCTTTACAAAGTCCCTTGGCAAAGTTACACATTTCTCCCACTATTTATTAGCTGTATACTGACCGCCATTGTAGAGATCCTCAGATTGACCGCCATTGATTGATTCTCAGATTGCCTCAGATTGTGTTATTCCCCAAACAGCAATAGATATTTTCAAGTTTGGAAAGAAAGGGGTTAAAGGTCATTACAAACAAGCTTGGTGACAATAAAGTTATGGGTAACATGGGGTGTACACAGATTGACCTCTGATGACCCCTACATGACATTTGACCCTTTCTGTCAACACTTTAAACGATTTATTGCTATTTTGGGAATAACACAATCTGAGGCAATCTGAGAATCAATCAATGGCGGTCAATCTGAGGATCTCTACAATGGCGGTCTGTGGACAGGTAATAAATAGTAGGAGAAATGTGTAACTTTGTACAGGGACTTTGTAAAGATGTCTAAAGGATCACATAACAAAATGAAGTTTTTGCTCCTTCACTTTTGGGGTGATTTCTAACACTTTTTGATACCCCCTCGTACATGTATCTATCCAGTAAATATGACAGCAAAACAAGTCTTATACAAATACTCTTTCTTAAGCAAATACTCTTATTCACGCTTGGTGGTTTATAATCAGCCCAGACAAATACCAGTACACTGAATGAGTAAACTATATTGTCCTATTATTTAAAGTCATAGTCAATGTTTTACAAAATTCACAATCAACATGTTGCCATTGACCCAAGCAACTATCTGGTCTCCAAACAGCTACAAAAGCACTCGCTTAGAAAACGCAAGTGCCTACAACATTCCATATTCGGCTAGAGACTATCATTTATCTACATTTTTCCCCGCACCGTACGCGAGTGGAACACCCTCCCCCAATCTACTGTCCAGCTCCCTACTGTAGAGTCATTTAAAGGGCTCTCCAGTTAGACTAGCCTGCACACAGCCTACCAATCAGTGCAAGAGTCTTCAAATCTGAAGTTGGCACTATACTGGATGAAGATGAAGATGAAGATGAAGAAGATTGCACTTGCCATTTTAAGTAAATACACTGCGGCCCAAAAGTATTTCTCCCCCTGGAAGCTTGCAAGTTATCACTGTGTTGTAGACAAAGTATTAAACCATCAGACCCAATAACCATTTCATTGTGTTAATTGTACATTTTATACCAATAAATGCATGTTTCCTATTCAGATTCATGATTTAAAAGCATTGCAATTCATGATTTTATTGAGCAAGTTAAAATTCCAATGTAAAAACGCTGTAGTAAATCACCTCATGAATATCAATTAGCTCATTATCGGCAGTGTAACGCTATGGGAATTTTCAACTGAGATCAACAGGGATGGAAACTCCATGTGCAGAAATGTATAAATGATAATTAGCATGCGCAGTTTATTGGAATACCTTTTATAGAAGGAACCATTCCAGCTATATCAAGTTATTTTTCTGACGTCGAACTATGTTTTTGGCAGAAATTCATCTTTTAAAACCAAATGATATCGGGCCATAATAACTCAAATTCGGCAAGTTAAAGTTAAAAGCACCGGGGACCCATTGACATTGACATTGACCGGGGACCTATGGGGTCACGCGTATCAACTCGCCTCCCAATAGGGTGGTGCTGTTACATTTTTAAGCTTCATGCTGTCATTTTCCTCAAATATTTTTAAAACCACAAAAGCTATCTCAACAAATTTCGTATCATTTTAAAGCCCTAATAACAAGCTATCTGCCTGCTAAATGGCAATGGTATAGCTAATACAGAAAGGGAGATACAGCTGTTTGATGTTTGGAGACCAGGGGTGGTGCTGGAAGGGGTGCCGCCTGAACAAACTCAATGGGGATAATCCCATGCTTTGTTCTTTTTACAATAACTAGTCATCCCCTAATGTTACAAACAACATTTTGGTCCCATTTCAAAGGATATTTAGTAGTCTTTAAGTATGAGGTTCAACAGACTTGTCAACTATATGTAACAACTAATTAATTATGGATAAGACAATGATCATCAGCTTTCTCCCTATTCGCTACACAGTCAACATGAATAATCAGCCTCAATTTACCGGATTTATAAAAATGACTATAACAGAAAAAAGTTTTCAACCTATGATAGCAAAAGTATAAATTTTTGGAAAGCTTGTAACTAGAGGAATTCAGAAATGCAGTTTATATCAGGGAAGGGTTCATCCTTAAACAAATATTTCTGAAAATTCTAAAAATATATAAAATAGAAATTGGAGATATTCACTAGCCGGTATAATTACCATACCGACGTAGTAACTTTGACGATTATATATCATCTAATGGGTAATTTCATGAGGAATTCAAATATGTAAACAAAATAATGATAGGGGTAGGTATAAAACTATATGGATCTCAAATTAAAAATTAAAAATCTCTGATATTTTCTCGTACATTTCCGATCATACCATTTTAGTTATTGGTCGTACTATAGTTTTAATGGCATATTTGGTTTCCTCATGCAATTTCCCTTCAGAAAATGTATACTTTTACTACCTCAGGGGGTATTACAAGCAAATATAAGTGTGTAAAGTTAAAATCATGTCGCGAAAGCCAAAATCCGTGTGTAACGCGAAAAAGGAGGCGAGCTTAAAACACACGACCCTGGACACAATAAGTATCCTATTCATCCGATTTGAATCCCTGAATAGGATAATCTAGCTCCCTATTGTTTGGGATTGAGAAGAGACGGTGGCTTAGTAGGAAAAAGGATTTATTATGTCTTGGTATGTTGTTTATTGAGCGGTCCTTTGTGAAGATGAAATAGTGGGAAACTCTAATGCTTTGAATCATTCCAATTGGAAGCATTCTATTGATAACGTGGTTTGTTATTAGTTAGGTCACTGGAGCAAATAGTTCAATGAACTACGGGCATGCACACTTTGTAATTTGCTGGTTCTAGCTCCATGTTATTTCAGCCCGATTGTATTGAAAATAATTTTAGATGTGCCTTAAATAAAAATGAATATCTGCCAAAAACATAAACCGTCGTCACAAAAATAACTTTTTTAAAGCTGGAATGGTTCCTTCTGAAGGTATTCTAATAAACTGCGCATGCCAATTATCATTTATAAAATTGTGCACGGAGTTTTCCATCACCAGTTGATCTCAGTTGAAAATGCCCATAGCGTTACGCCGATAATGAGCTAATTGATATTCATGAGGTGATTTACTCCCGGGATTTACTACGGCGATTTTACATTGGAATTTTGACTTGCCCGATAAAATCATGAATTGCAATGCTTTTAGATCATGAATCTGAATAGGAAACATGAATTTATTGGTATAAAATGTATAATGAACACAATGAAATGGTAATTGGGTCTGATGGTTTAATCAGAGAGATGTTATTACTAACGCCAAAAGGGTTTAGATCGCGAGCGATCTGAAAAAGGGTACTTGGCTGCTGAAAATTAGTAACTTCCACAATACAGCACGGTCGATACCTCAAAAATACACTACAACAACAAGTACCGTATACACTATACGAAAAATATTATTTGTAAATAAATCATCACTTGATTCTGTTCCGTGCTCACAGTGTCAAGCGGGGCCGAAGGCACCGTACGCGGATAGCCCGCCGCTAGGCGCTAGTAAGAAAAGGAGCCGCAGGCCGCCTGCGGCCGAGGCGACAAACCCGGCTTGTAACGAACCGATTTAAGTTAGGTCCAATTTAGATGAGCCCGCCGCAGGCGCGATACGGTCTACCAACCGACCCGTGTAGAATTTGCGAACTCAACCCCTATTTTGCGCGAACTCTACCCCTATCGTAGAGGGCGCTGTTGTACCTAGGATGCGTGTTTTTTTCAGCAAGCTAGATGGTTCGCCGCCAAAAATATGCGATCTCTACCACTTTCGCATTACTAACACCTCCCTGGTTTAATACTTTGTCGACAACACAGTGATAACTTGCAAGCTTCCAGGGCAGGTATTAAAATGGACCGAATTCTTTGCAGACATCGCCACCTATAAGCTGGTTTTTTGTTTTAAAATACTAAGAAAGTATTCAACAACCACCAAAAAAAATGCACAAAAAGTGACTGTTGAGGAACTCTTGGAATTAGGGTTTAAAGTTGGGTGTGTTTATTGCGTTTTTAGAAATATTGACACGATGGCTTTCCATGAAAATGACGACGTGCTGTGTCTACACTTTGATTACGAGCTGTGGGGGCACGCCACTAAATGGGCGCACCACACCAAATATCTTTCTCATTGAAATACGTGTAAAAGTGCCATATTTCAAGACACCTTTTCTACCCTCCGGTTACATTTATTGCATACTTGTCACCTATGACCATTTTTAGTAACATCTCAACTTTAATTTAAGCCTTGTTTCATGAGGGGTTATTAAGCTAAATTTTCCGCTACGGCCCTGCACACAGCGCCCTCACTTTTTCACGTTTTCTGGCATGCCTGTTCACCATTTAGGCAAGTGCTTACGCCCTGGGCACTATTTAGGTCGATAAATTAAAAATATCGTATTTTATCATTGTAAGTGCAACGGATAGGTCCCACTCGTTCATTTAAATACAAACATACCATCCCCGGAGAAACAAATTGCCCGAAAACTTCACATTTACAAGCCTAGTCTTCGTGCTTTTCCGGAACTATTATAGGATACACGAATTGCGCATTGATTTGGTGTGGTGCTCTCAAATACGTCCCCCATTGAAATACACGCGTTTCGGCCCTTTTTCAAGACCGTATTTTTACCCCACGTAACAATGATGGAAGTTTTTATTTCGCATGAATGTATTAGATATGTGTTGAATTTTATTTTAAACTTGATTTTTCTTGACCCATCTAGATGCAATTTTTCGCTACGGGCACCTAAACAGCGCCCTCACCATTTTAAACCGATATTTTTGCTTCCTCACCGGTTCCGGCAACGATATCCTTCCGCAGCGTATTCGATTCCGACGATTTTTGACCACATTAGCAATGCTGTGGTTCTGTTCTATCTTTTTCATAAAAAATAAGCAAGATTTACTTCTATTTGCTCCCCTGGGACGATGATCAAATTGATATAGGTACTATTTCTCCGAACCATACACCAAACGCGTAAGGATTTAGTGTAGTGCCCCCCTGTGTGTACATAAAACTCTCAATTCAAAATACACATCGAAGAGCATGTTGTGTGTATGATACGGTATACAATACATTTCATAGATATTTGAGGCTTTTGATGATATTTGTGTCCTTGGGAGGGATATAATATATAGTATAATTAATGTATTGTAACTGTAAACTTGTTAAATGGCCAATAAAGGTGTTTATCCGGTGTTTATCGTCAAATGATATAGGGAGGTAGTATGGTCGGCCACAGTGAGTAAAAATTACTAATCGACAGAAGACGGTCTACCTCATTTATTAAGTGTTGCATTGATGATGGACCAAGGGGTTCAGTGTTAACATTGCTTGTTTATATTGTTCAGTTATCATGGAACAAAATATAAGAGTATTTGGAATATCAGAGGGTTACATAAACAAGTTTCAGAAGTCAAGAATGGTCTTGGAATTCCAATAGCGAATTGGCTTGTGGTACATTTATAACTTTCCCCAATCAACTGATTATCTTTATAAGTGTTTGAAATGTGTCGTTTCCACGATGTAGGAGTTAATTTTGGCGGGCACTCACATTACTAATTGTCGATGGGATGTGTGTTGCATAAAAATACATCTCACGCCCCTGTTCAGATCCGTAGGGTCTACTTTTACACCTCAACTGCGACCACAGTTGAGCCTCAAACGTCGAGTTTTGAGTTCAATTTCGGATGGGTTTTTTGCCTATCGTTTGATAAATTAAAACCCGTTTAAAATTAACGGGGGGGGGGGGGGGGGGTTGCGTCGTCAATTTCACAAAAACCGTGTAAACTCCATTTGAATATGATATCAGTTTGGTAAAAGCACACCCGTTGAACAATTGATCAATGTTTTGGTTCGCTATCCTTTAGTTTATTAGTTATGAATATCCCTAATATGAAATACTGAATAACGAGCCTCGTGGCCTAAACGGGTTATTCCTATTTGGAGGAGGGGCGTCTCGTTCAGATGGTAAAATGGGCAAATTAAAATCGTTTCAAATTCTTTTTAGCTTTTGGGAAGTAGTTTAAAATGTTACCTTTTATCCATGATTATTTATAATAGTATAGCAGAGACAGGCCTACTCATGATCAGAAACATCCAAACCCGGGTAAGGGGCTAGTGTCAAATCAAATTACGGATCATTTTAACCATGTCGAACCCCGGTGGGTTCGGTTAACATTGACTTTGGGTACGCATGATTGTTCCAAAATTCACGGAAAAGAAGGGGGGGGGGGGTCAAAGTGACATTCATGTCCGCGATTTCCTCAAATTAGATGTGTTTTTGAAGTTATGTCCGCGATTTCCCCAAATTAGGGGTGTTTTTTAAAGCTTTATGTCCGCGATTCCCAAAACTAAGGGGTCATTTTGGATGATATTTCCGCGATATCAAAGAGAGGCTGTATGTCCGCGAAGAAATAAAATGAGTATTGTGTCATATCAAATTGTCCCGATAATAGGAAAAATGGTTGTTTTGAACCAGATGTGTCCTCGTTTTTGCGCAAATAGGGGGGACTATATACAAAATGTCCTTGAAATGGTGAAAAGGGAGGCTACTTTCAGTCATGTTAGTCAAAATGCCCGCACTGCAAAAACTCCGGTGTTGAATTTAACACCATGGGTGTCACTATAGGACCGGTGTAAAGTGGTCCGGTCCTATAGTGACACCCATGGTGTTAAATTAACACCGGAGTTTTTGCAGTGCGCGTTTTTGTGCGAAAAAGGGGGTCAAATTAGCAAAATTGTCCGCGAAACGCCGTCAAATAGGGGGGTATTTCAAGATCCTGGAACGATCATGTGTTTACCCTCTGAAGACGAAGAGAGAACACCGGGTACGTATAATGAAAATAAATTGTATTCACTGACAACTCAAACAAGAGAACAGATCTGTTAATATTGGGTCAGTCAACATTTCTTAACGAGTCCTTTTATTATTTTTCAATTTAATTATCGATTGAGAATTCCGGAAAATGAATTATTTATTTAAACTAATTTCATATATTCAACTTGTTGGTTTATATTGGAAACTGTCTTACGGATACCTTTTAATCAAATGATATATCATTTGCAGGAATTTTGTCTTTGCTGCTGTCTTTTAAGAAGTCTAAAAAAGAGGCGATATTTTGTCTATAATTTCAACAAAGTTCAACTGCCATTTTGATTATTTGGACATTGTTAAAGATGTTCATTGAACATGTTGAATGCAAATTACGTGCAAGGATAAGTTCTGTTTGTACGACATTTCAGAGAAATACACTTCCTTTTCATTTTGGTGCTAGGTGTACTATTTTAAAGAAACGCAAATACTTATGTTGATGCTATTGTAAACGTTGATGTGTGAAACCTATTTTAGTTTTGTAATCAGGCAGAGAAATGAAATATATCAATATCAACCTGCTTTAAAGCAAATAACGTGCAATTATTATGTCAATTAAAATCTGACAACTTGCAATACAGTATTTTAATTTTACAAAATCACGATATGCTATATTTTGCGTTGGGCTTACATTCCGACACATTCAAGTAATCATAAAGTATCACGACGCATATAGAAGACATTTGCAGAACATGTGAATCCTATTCCGGATATCCTTTGATCAATGATGATGCAGCGTTGCCGAGGTAAAGGTTTGATTTTATGGTGTTTATAAGTAATGTCATACTTAGCATTTTTCATAATTTTCATTAGATTTTTACCTTCGACATTTTCATATTTATTCTAAAATAGATAGAGTGCGATAATGGTTTGTCGATTGAAAAATGTATTAGGCCCTATGTCAAATTGAGAACAGAAAATAACCTAACCGTTTACCATTTCTCAACAACGGATTTAACCTCAACTATTTTATTGACATGACATATATAACTAATTTTGTTAACATGTTTGGTTGCTATTATATGTGTGTGATAAATTCCCATGAAGTGCTCAGACAATAAGTGTTGAATATATGACAGATATATACTAAACTCTAGTTTTTAATACGTTCTCTTATCATCTTATGCACAAAACACACACCTAATTAATATCAAATCAAATCAAATCAAATTTATTTGTATGTACATGTTATCAACACTGTAAAGATTTGCAGTTGCTTCCAAAAAATAAAATCGCCTCATCAACATGAAAATGTATTTTAAATTATACACTATACTTGAACAATGTTGTATTATGAAACATTTATTTATTGTTGTTAAAAGGATAAACACATAATAAAACAACACTGTGAACTAATAATAACTGTTTGTTTTAATATACCATATTGCCTTTAGCGAAGATAAAGCCTATACATTAGATAGGGCTATTTATTTCCATTTAAAACACACTGTATAATATCATACCTGCCATGATAATATCCAGTCTATCAGAACTAACTGGCCAGGCCTAATCCGTATTGAATTGTATGTGCTCTATTGAGGTAGTATTATCTCTATGAATAGCAAGGCTTGAATATAATTTGATGGTTGATGAACTATCGAATATCTTATAGCAGTTTGTGTTTGGTCTGGTCACTGGTGGTGCCAATGATTGGCTATGGCTGTACGTGTGTAGTCTGTATGATCAGTGACAGTTAATGGTATAATGTGCATTGCATCACTTTCATGATATACATGTATATCAGCATGGGCGTAGCCAGGAGCCTTGTTATCCGGGGGAACGAAATCAGCGTGGGGTCCAGGGGCAAAGCCCTGGCACTGAAGCACCCCTTAGAGCTGTATGTTCTCTGCCGTTTTAGGGAAAGTTGTTCAATAAATTGGCATAGGCGCAGGCATACACACATTTTTTTGACAATGAACAATACAGACCGCTTCAAACAAACCCAATTACATTTATATTTGTTTGTATACCCCCTGAGGTAGTAGTAAAAGTATACATTTTCTGAAGGGAAATCGCATGAGGAATCCAAATAATATGCCATTGAAATTATAGTACGACTAAGGACTAAAATGGTATGATTCACAATGTTCGGGAAAATAACAGAATTTTAATTTTTAATTTGAGATCCATATATTATTTGTTTATACCTACTCCTATCATTATTTCTTTACATATTTGAATTTCTCATGAAATTACCCATCAGATGATATATAATATCAAAGGTTACTACGTCGGTAAGGTAATTATACCGGCTAGTGAATATCTCCAATTTGTATCTTTTATATTTTAAGAATTTTCAGAAATATTTTTTAAAGATGTACCCTTCGCTGATCTCAACTGCATTTCTGAATTCCTCTAGTTAGAAGCTTTCCAAAAATGTATACTTTTGCTATCATACCGGGTTGAAAACTTTTTCTGTTATAGTCATTTTTATAAATCCGGTAAACTTTGAGGCTGAGTATTCATGTTGACTGTGTATAGGAAGAATGATCATGGTCTTATCCATAAGTAATTACTTGTTACAAATAGTTGACAAGTCTGTTGAACCACATACTTTAAGACTACTAAATATCCTTTAAAATGGGACCAGAATGGTACGTGTTTGTAACATTAGGGGATGACAAGTGTAAAAAGAACAAAGCATGGGATGATCCCCATTGCGTTTGTACAGGCGGCACCCCTTCCGGCGGCACCCTTCCGGCGGCACCCTTCCGGCACCACCCCTGGTCACCAAACTTCAAACAGCTGTATCTCCCTTTCTGTATTAGGCTCATTAGCTATACCATGCCATTTTGCAGGCAGATATAGCTCGTTATTAGGGCTTTAAAATGATACCAAATTTGTTGAGATAGCTTTTGTGGTTTTAAAAATATTCAGGGATATGATCATGATGAGAGCATAAAACTAAAATGTGTAACAGCACCACCATATGCATATAAGTGGAGGCGAGTTCATGACGCGTGACCATCGAGAAGTGGCAGTCTCTATTGCAATTCCGAATTTATTAAATCAGAATTGTGCATTCACTAAAACGTGGCATGTCTGTTTCCGTAATTCAGATTATTTAATAATGTCTGATCCGTTTTATAAGTACCGCATAGGATAGGCATTAATATTAACATAATAATTATAGTATGTGTATGAGTCTTTGTAATAGGCCTAGTAATCATGCTAATATTGCCGATTTGTGTAATCTCGGTTTAACCATTTATATATATTATAGCAAAGTATTTTGAATAGGATGGGCATGGTGCTCAGTACTTGGCCACACTCAAATACATTAAACCATCATGTCGTATGCTATCATCTTAAATAGCAATCTTTATGTTCGATTGTTCAAATGAAAAGTAACTTTGTTCGCAACATAGACCTAATGTATCAAATTTTATGAACAAGATAAATAACTTTAAAGCAGGTCTTGTTATTGCATATCTTATTTATCTTCTCCTTAGTCTCAATAGAAGCACAGATAATGAAGTTAATGAAGTATTAAAGATCTATGATAGAAGGGAAGGTTTCTAAATGCCCTTTGCATTTTCACATTATGCTGCGGGGAGCGAGGGACATGCCTTCGTCTCTTAACATTTCATGGGGGATGTCCGTCCCTATAAAAATTACAAGTGACGTGTTTTAATGTCATACTGGTCCATTTTAGTATTATAATTGCACATTTGTGTCCGCTCCCCACTTTCAATTGAAGCTTGAATTTTTTCTGCAATACTAACTGCGTTTGTTTGCATAACTATATACACACAATTGAACGTTTTGAGAGATTGAAACACTTATTAAACGCAAAAACACTTGGTTACCCATAAAAGGTTTCACGTAAATTATGTTTTTAAAAAAAGTGGCACTTTCAAGATTCTATACCCAGTGATACCAGTCTGTGTGCATAAATCCACACACAATTAGGTGTTTTGAGAGATTGAAACATTTCCGAAAAGGGGAAAACCCATGGCTACCAACACATTTTCTCCTTTTCAATACCATATGTTTACTTTTCCCAAAACAGTCACATTTCCCAAAAATGATGTTTTCCGAAATGTGGGACTTTTCAACGATACAGGGAAGTTATTGACCTTGTTGACGTGCATGGTGAACACTATTATTATTTATAATAGGCACTTATATAGCGCTCTATAAAAAGCACAGCGCTTCATGACTACAGCACAGCACTATCTTGACTATAGCAGTAAGGTGCACAATTGGTCATTTTGAAAAGATCATTATATATCGTACCTAACTGATATAAAAGATATATCTGATATTGACGATACAAACGATAGTTTGACGATATAAAAGATAGAGATGATTAAAACGAGTTTGCGACGATATATTTGATATTTTTGATATTTCCGATATAAATTATAAAAAAGAAACAAACGATATAAATTTGCGACGATATATTTGATATTTTTAATATTTCCGATATAAATGATATAAAAGATACAAACGATAGTTTTGACGATATAAAAGATATTAATGATTTTCTGACGATATATCTGATATTTTTGATATTTCCGATATAAATAATATAAAATATACAAACGATAGTTTTGACGATATAAAAGAAAGAGATGTTTTACTGACGATATATCTGATATATCTGATATTTATGATATTTTCGATGATACAAACGATAGTTTTGACGATATAAAACATAGAACTCGGATTTTCTTACGATCTGATATTTTTGATACTTCCGATATAGATGATATAAACGATAGTTTTGACGATATAAAAGTAGGGATGATTTTCTGACAATATTTTGGATATTTCCAAAATAAATGATATAAAAGAAAAAAACGGTAGTTTTGACGATATAAAAGATAGAGATAATTTTGTGACGATATATCTAATATTTTTGATATTTCCGATATAAATGATATAAAAGATACAAACGATAGTATTGACGATATAAAAGATAGAGATGATTTTCTGACGATATATCGGATATTATTGATATTTCCGATATAAATGATTTTATAAAAGATACAAACGATTGTTTTGACGATATAAAAGATAGAGATGATTAGTCTGACGATATATCTGATATTTTTGATATTTCCGATATAAATGATATAAAAGATACCGTAAACGATAGTGACGATATAAAATATAGAGATGATTTTCTGACGATATATCTGATATAGAATTATAGAGATGATTTTCTGACGATATATCTGATATTTTAGATATTTCCGATATAAATGATATAAAAGATACAAACGATAGTTTTTACGATATAAAAGATAGAGATGATTTTCTGACTATATTTTTGATATTTTCGATGATACAAACGATAGTTTTGATGATATAAAAGATAGAGATGATTTTCTGACTATATATCTGATGTTTTGATATTTCAAATATTTTCGATATAAATGATATAAAAGATACAAACGATAGTTTTGACGATATAAAAGATAAGAGAGGATTTGAGTGCATTGTGAGTTTGCGACGATATATCTGATATTTTTGATATTTCCGATATAAATGATATAAAAGATGCAAACAATAGTTTTGACGATACAAAAGATAGAGATGATGTTCTGACGATATATCTGATATTTTTGATATTTCCGATATAAATGATATAAAAGATGCAAACGATAGTTTTAACGATATAAAAGATAGAGATGGTTTTTTTGACGATATTATCTGATATTTCCGATATAAATGATATAACAGATACAGATGATTTTACCGATATTTCCGATATAAATGAAATAAAATGATGGGTCGTTGGGCAGTTGGGCAACTTTAATGTGGAATAAAAATTTATTTTGTAAATGATAGGCACTTTGTTTCTTCTTACCTTGATTTTTTCAGAGGAAATGACTCATGACTTTCATAATTGGTCAAAAGATTCCTTGGGTCCATGCTCATATAGGGTCTTCAGCGATTAAAAGTGACATGTCATATGGGGTCACTAGGGTTCATTGAACTTTACAGGGTAAAAGTTAACACATGCTCTGATTTGAACCGGGTTTGTTGTATCTTGTTTGGATTGATGAGCCATGAAAATAAGTCAATCATATTGACCAGGTCAAAGGTAAAGAAGGGGTCACTAGGTCATTGAACTTTACAGGGGTAAAAGTTAACACATGCTCCGATTTGGACCGGGTTTGTTGCATCTTGTTTGGATTGATGAGCCAAGAAAATAAGTCAATCATATTGACCAGGTCAAAGGTCACTAGGGGTCATTGAACTTTACAGGGGTAAAAGTTAAGACATGCTCGATTTGGACCGGGTTTGTTACATCTTGTTTGAATTGATGAGCCAAGAAAATATTGACCAGGTCAAAGGTCAAATAGAGGTCACTAGGGGTCAACTCAAGACATGCTCCGAATTAGATTAGACCTGTTTTATCTTGTTTGGTTCGATCAGGCAAGAATAAAAGTCAATCATCATAACCAGGTCAAAGGTCAAGAAGAGGTCACTACGGATCATTTTCTCATAAAAATTAAGGTGCCCTGGTCTTAGACCAGAACTAGATCTAGTTCTTCTTCTTCTTCTTCCTATAAAGTGCTGCCTTCAAATGGTTGAAGATAACGCACTGTAGTTGTATGCATGTGTTGCCTCGGCAACAGGAAAGTTAAAAACAGGTGTAATTTTTACAATATTTACAGGTGTGAGTAAAAAGCTGGTGATGAAACTACTTCAGATGACGATCCTTCAGCGCAGATTTGAAGGCGTCAAGGGTTGAGTATGCAACAGGATCAACTTTGAGGTTGTTCCAGTCTCGAATGGTACGTGGGAAGTATGAGTTGGTGAAATGGGAGCTGTGACCCCTGGTAGATGATCCTTTGTCAAATGAGTAGTACTAATAAACCAAACTTTATTTTGGTAAAAATACATTTGCGTTAGTGAAATATGAATATTAATTAGGTCGGTAACAGCGTGACGCTAAAAAGGACATGACTTTTTACCCCAAAATTAAACAATGCATACCTAAAAAACAAAAAATCACTTGTAAAACATGTTTTACTATAGGATGTGTTCTAAGGACACAAACTACATTTCATAGTAATTAAAGTAAAATATAAAGATTTCTTTCGATTAATATGGTACAAAAAGAAATGTACGCATGGTAACAGCGTTAACAGCGTGACCTCTGACTGCTTTAAATTCAAGGGATAATAAAATACATAAGACAAAACAAAAATATGTTATACATATTGTTAATGAAAATTTGAACTCTAATTACGCCATTTAAAGAAAAAATAATGTAATGAACAATAAGAAGGGGTTGTACAATAAAGCTGAGAATGATAGTTTTTCTGATAAAAATCACAAAATTTGACCCAAAATCAGGTTTTTTCATGAAATTTCATAGTAAATATCTATCAATGTAATAAAAATAGCCATTTGATAGAGCTTGTTAATAGCTTTCAATTGACACCAAATATACAATGGTGGTACTTGTAGTTCAAAATGTACAGCTCTTTTTCAATTTTTTTTTTTTTTGTCATGTCCTTGTTTGCGTGGAATTGCCTTGAATTCCCCGTCCAAACTGTTAAGGTTTGGCCAGGGAGCTTATATAATGGGAGAGGAAATTCGAATCGCAAAACTGAAGGCTCCTATACATGGGCATGTGGGCGTGAGTACGCGCGATGTAACGCTTGGAATGAAGCGTTATCTTGACAACGCGATGATTGACAGCACGGAAGTCCTTATAAGGGACATTGAGACGCGCGATGTACCTCTTGCATAATGAGGGCGCGCAATGTACCTCTTAGAAAGGCTTCAATCTCGGCAATGGGAGTTGTACAGTGGCACCGACCTGGTTTGGCTCATAAATGCCACTAGAATTGAACAACATTGTGCGTTGCGAGTACTACAGCGTAATCTTACCGTGGTAACGCGTCGCGTGCATGTTTGCGCAAGGTCTCACTGCCGCGGGACACGCACTCCTACACATGGCGCAGAAGCCACACGGGAAATGGTTATAGGTCTGTTATTTACAGTGTTGGTAGGGTATTTGGTGTCATGTGGGGGGGGGGGGGGGGGGGGGGCGCGGCCGGTGTAACACCACGGGAAATGGTTTAGGATAGGCCTAGGGTTATAATGGTACAAGTAGCGTTTTGCGGGGGTTTAATGAAGCAACCTGAGGTTGGGGGTGGGGGGTAAACCACGGGAAATGTTTTAGGATAGGGTTAAGAGTTAATGAAGTAGCCGCGGGAAATGGTTAGGAGGGTTATGATTATAAATCCACCTGGTTGGTGTAGTTGCAGTGTGGGGGGGGGGGGGGGGCGTTGTAGCGGGTTTATGTGGTTTTAAAAGTACCGAGGGTTAACTTGATGGAGTTTGAGAGGAAGGGGTTAATAAAGTAGCCACGGTAAATGGTTTAGGAGGGACATGGTTATACATCAACCTGATATTGGGGTGTGGGGGGGGGGGGGGGGGGGTTGTAGGGGGTTTATAATGCCTTTAGAAGGGATATGGTTATAAATCAACCTGGTTTGGGGGTGTTGTAGGGAGTTTATGTGGTTTCAGAGGTAGGTAATGTGGCATATCCATCTAGCGGGGACCCGAGCGTAGCGAGGGTACGCCGCTAGTGTCTAATGACAAAGCCCTGTCCCTTAATAATATTGCAATGTGGGACTGAATTTTCAGTATCATATATGACAGGGTAAATAGATAATGGGATAGGTCGTTCTTTAAAAGCCCCATCTTCAGTGACAAAGCCCTGTCCTGTCCCTTAATATCGCCAGGATTGAATTTCAGTATCATGTGACAGGGTAAATAGATAATAATGGGTCGTTCTTTAAAAGCCTCGTCGAAACGGTTGAGGTATCTTTAGCTAAGGGGCTTCTTAATATTGTATTGTGGGACCGATAGCTAAAATAGATTATGGGTCGTTCTTTAAAAGCCCCGATCAAATTGTTGAGATTAAGGCGATGTCTTGCGGCGCAGATGGTGTTTGAGGGCCGTATCATGTCTACAATGACAAAACTCTTTCCCTTAATATTGCAAT
The DNA here is from genome assembly GCA_035610835.1 of Ophiura sarsii. Taxonomy (NCBI): domain Eukaryota; kingdom Metazoa; phylum Echinodermata; class Ophiuroidea; order Amphilepidida; family Ophiuridae; genus Ophiura; species Ophiura sarsii. Next base: position 42,443,615 of record CM069448.1, read on the forward strand.
GTGGGACCAGTGGCGTAGCTAGAATTTTTTTTCAGGGGGGGGGGCAAGATTTCTGAAATTTTCGTAAAAGGTTGCCCCCAAAAAATGTGCAGTCACCAAAATTTCACGTAAGTGGGTGGGGGGGGGGGGGGGGGGGGTTGGTTGGAGGTCAACAAATTTCGCACGGTAAAAAAAAATCGCACAGTACACAATTTCCCCTTATATTTGAATATTTGGGCTGAATATACACACACATGACAAGTGCCCCAGCACGCCATCTCGGTCTTTTATCATTTTTTTTCCCTATTTTCTTTTTTTCCCCCTTGGCCCCACTGCCCCCCCCCCCCCCCTGAGCTACGCCACTGTGTGGGACTTAATTTTCAGTATCATATATGACAGGATAAATAGATGGGTCGTTCTTTAAAAGCCTCATCGAAATGGTTGAGGTATCTTTAGCTAAGGTGCCACTTAATATTGTATTGTGGGACCGATAGCTAAACTAGATTATGGGTCGTTCTTTAAAAGCCCCGATCAAATTGTTGATGTGAAAATATTGCACGCGTACCGATTCTTTAAAAGCCCCATCCAAATTGTTAAGACTGAATGATGGTACAAATTACGTCGTTATAAATGATAGGTCATTCTCTAAAAGCCCCATCCACAATGACAAAGCCCTGTCCCTTAATATTGCAATGTGGGACTGATCAGTATCAAATATGACAGGGTAAATAGATAATGGGTCGTTCTTTAAATGCCTCAAAACGGTTGAGGTATCTTTAGCTAAAGTTCCTCCTTAATATTGTATTGTGGGACCGATAGCTACAATAGATTGGTTCGTTTTTTAAAAGCGCCGATCAAATTGTTGATGTGAAAATATTGCACGCGTACCGATTCTTTAAAAGCCCCATCCAAATTGTTATAAAGGTTTAGCATGACAACGGGACTGAATTTAGGTTCAAATAGATTATGGGTCGTTCTTTAAATGCCCCGTCCAAATTGTTAAGCTTTAGCATTCATTATAATTGGCCCGTGTTGTTGTGTACAACAAAACAAAAAACCCAGCAAAACTTGATTAAAACGATGTTTGTATGTAATTATAGCATCGCTATTTATTAAAACCAGAGTGTCAACACTATCTTATATATCATTTATATCGGAAATATCTAAAATATCAGATATATCGTCTCAAATTTACAACTCGCGGTTACTCTTTTATATCGCCAAAACTATCGTTTGTATCTTTTTATCATTTATATCGGAAATATCAAAAATATCAGATATATCGTCGCAAATTTATATCTCACTATAGTTGGTTAAATGTGTTTCTAAAATGAAATTCCTGGACATATGATGCGCGAAAATTTGCTATTTTGTATGCGAAGTCTCTCTAGTGACACCTTGAAGTTGGATAAAATGAAGTAAAACCTGCCCCGAATGGGTGCAATCCCCCGAATGATAGTCAAGGGTGGGGAGGATGCGTGCTCCCCCCTCCTTTGGACATGCCACTGCACTGAGCATGCAATGTCTATCTCTGTAGGTTCCAAAGGGTGTCTCCTCAAGGGTGTTCCCTCAAGGGTGTCCCATACGAACTTTTGGATTATATCTCGGGGGGGGGGGGGGTCTTTGGATTTCTCTAGTTGGGGGGGGGGGGCGTGACCCCATACCAACATAACCAGACCATCAAACCTTATGACCTTTTCAGCTGAATAAACGCTCCGAGCTCCGGCCTAAATTGGTATATTAGTCTCAGCTGTGAATAATGAGTGGACTTTTTTATTGACTAAAAATCCCTAAATCACGAGAACAAAGTATATGTCAGAAAAAGGTGTGTCTGGGGTGTCAGAAAAAAGGTGGTCACCTTATGGAAACTCCCCTTTATACTCACTCTTTTTCTGTGCCGTCGGGGACCCGGGGGCACGTGCCTCCCAGGCCCCCTCCTGGCTACGCCAATGATCAGTGTATGCTTGGTGTAGGCAAGGCATTCCCAATGCCTTGGTGTAGGGAGGGGTTGGGGTTGATGAAGGGGTGGGACCTAGAGTGGCTTTGTAGCAGAGCTAGTTTATGTGGGAAGCTTGTAACATTAATAGTGTATATATTGTGTGTTCGCTAAATTCAACCACTGGTCGGAAAGATGATAATCACGTGGTGGGCGAACCTGCCCTAGGGCGTACCCTCCCGCTCTCCCCTTACTTCACGTCATTGTGTAACTTGTCAGTGGAAATTATTTTTATATATTTTATGTGTGGCTGATCTATGCTTTTTATTCTAATGTAACTCAATTATTGGTGTGTATGTGTTGTGAGGAATAAATAAATGAATAAATAAAAATCAATTTAAGGAAAAATAGAAATAATGACAAATGTTGCCGTTCATAATCTCTTTCGGATCCATCAGTTTTTCGGTTACACATTCTTTCATGTTTATAGCCTCCTCCCAGTCTGTTACAATGAGTACGTGATTGTTTTTAGCCGCATGATCCGAGAGATAGCCGACGTATCCTACTCGGCTTTCCGCCACGTTTCTCCACTGGTTTCTCTCCTCTCTTCTCACAATGAATCCAAATATGATAACATATTGTGATTAAGTATGTTAAAAAAATATCGTTTTTTCATATCTTGATTAAAGCTCAGTATTATTTGTGTAGGCCTACCTATCCCAATCATAATTTAATTTTACTGTGCATATTAGTTCCTCATGTAATTACCCATCAGAACATTGGTTGTCAATGGGTAACTTGTTAAAATATACTATATTGGAAAATGAATGAGCACAAATGTTTAAATTTCATATTTATTAGAGTTTATAATATATTCTTGGGGTATGCACCCTATCCTGATTTAAACATGTACATGTAGACCCGAGTACATGATTATGGAGAAGATAATTTGTTGTACTCACATTAATGAACTG
>CM069448.1:42446603-42663261 GCA_035610835.1 Ophiura sarsii
TTTGGTACAGATAAGCTGATTACAAGATGCTCGTCTCATTTCTGAAAATAAAAAACAAAACAAGAAATTTTAATTGTGGCAATTTTAATGTCTGGATGCCCTTACTGACAAAAAAACCACCCTGTTCTATTTGCCCAACCGACCCATTTAGAAATCGGTGAACAAATGTTCACATGCAGATGAATACAGACCCTCCTCTTTCCCTTCTCTATTTCCTCTCCTTTCCTGAGACTGAAAGTGCCTCCCTCCAATTAGGGCTTCCAAGGGCTTCCAAATCTTAGGTAAGCATTTGGATTGTGTAACAACTGGTATGAGCTGCGCGGATCTGATCTCGTGTACCGGAATGATCACGATGCCTGATCTCATTGTGAAGATGTTTTTTGTTTCATATTTGCTTCTTATTGTTATTTACTGTTTACTTCTGATTGTTTGTTATTTGTTGGTTGCTTCTATGTTGTTTGGACGAAATGGTTATTGGACGAAATGGTTATTGGACGAAATGGTTATTGGACGAAATGGTTATTGGACGAAATGGTTATTGGACGAAATGGTTATTGGACGAAATGGGTATTGGACGAATTGGTTATTGGACGAAATAGTTATTGGACGAAATGGCTATTGGACGAAATGGCTATTGGACGAAATGGTTATTGGACGAAATGGGTATTGGACGAAATGGCTATTGGACGAAATGGCTATTGGACGAAATGGCTATTGGACGAAATGGTTATTGGACGAAATGGCTATGGACGAAATGGGTATTGGACGAATTGGTTATTGGACGAAATGGTTATTGGACGAAATGGCTATTGGACGAAATGGCTATTGGACGAAATGGTTATTGGACGAAATGGGTATTGGACGAAATGGCTATTGGACGAAATGGCTATTGGACGAAATGGTTATTGGACGAAATGGCTATGGACGAAATGGCTATTGGACGAAATGGGTATGGACGAAATGGCTATTGGACGAAATGGTTATTGGACGAAATGGCTATGGACGAAATGGCTATTGGACAAAATGGCTATGGACGAAATGGCCATTGGACAAAATGGGTATGGACGAAATGGTTATAGACCAAGTGACTATTGGACCAAGTGGCTATTGGACCAATTGGCTATTGGACCAAGTGGCTATTGGACCAAGTGGATACTGGACGAAGTGGCAATGGACCAACTGGCATTGGACGAAATGACATTGGACGAAATGGCTAATGGACGAACTGGCATTGGACGAAATGGACGAATCCCGGTGGGGAAGCGGTCATTTCTTGTTAAAACTTATTTTTGTTAAAAAAACAGGCTGGTCGGTGGTCGGGTTAGACAATCAATAGGTGTTATAATTAGTTGAATGGTGATGAGATCTAATGGGGCCCTCACATGTATCCGTGTGAGCTGGGCGGCCCCTTACCGTCTTATAGAAAAACAACAGAGTCCAACACGGTGAACAATCAGCAAAACATGTCAACGGCCGCATTGATTTTTTTTTTGTCACCGGGTTCATACTGTTCTATACCGGGTCCTTATCGGCCTGGAACCGGGCTCATACCACCTCCTCACCAGGTCCTCACCGGCCGAAACGCTTGGGTACCGACCGAACTGCCTTGATAACGTCATCAAACTGCCCTGTATAAGCTGAGCGCTCAAGCTCGCCGCTTCGCTCACATTCCGGGAATGTCTGTAAAATACATTTGTACTCACATGTATCCGTGTGAGCTGGCCGGCCCATTACCGTGTGACAAATTGGTGCAGACGGTGGCACACGATGATGTCACACGGTGGGCCGTTTCCCGTCCGTTGAACACGTTGCCGGGGACATTGCCGGCCATCCGCGCCCGGCAGGACTTTTGAGCATGCTCAAAACTCTTGCCGGGTCCTGCCGGGTGAGTAAAAGCGGCGGCAAACGGTGAGAGCCCGGTTTGAGGACGGTATAAAGACGGCGCACCCGTTTCACGCCCGTTCGCAGGGCGGTAATGGCAGGCGGCCACCTTACCGTCTAATAGAAAAACAACAGAGTCCAAACAATCAGTAAAAAATGTCAACGGGCGCATTAATCTTTTGTTGTGGCCACCGGGCCCATAACGTTATATACAGGGTCTATACCGGGTCGTCACCGGTCGGGTACTGGGCTCACCGTCCTCATACATTTCTAGCTTACCGTTCTTACCGGGTGCATAACACCTCCTCACCGGGTCCTCGGTCCATACCTTTCTACACCGGGTCTGTCCCGGGTTCTCACCGGCCTTGTCCCGGGATCACCGGCCTCATACAGTTCTAGCTTACCGTTCTCACCGTGTCCTCATCGTGTGCATACCACCTCCATACCGGTTCCTAACAGGTCGAAACGCCTGGGTACCGGCCGAAACGTCTGATTACATCATCAAATCGCCCTTTTCAAGCTGAGCGCTCAAGCTCGCCGCTTCATTTGTATTCCGGAATTCGTACGAACCACATTATAATACTCTCTAAATGTAAAAGAGCTAAACCTCACTCTTTCGAGAGCTTTAGGAGGGACAGCTCTTCTAAGATGTGAAGTTCACTCTTTTCAGAGTAATTTGTCACTCTTTTAAGAGTGATTTCCACTCTTTTCAGAGTGATTTCCACTCTTTTCAGAGTGATTTTAACTCTTTTTAGAGTGATTTTAACTCTTTTTAGAGTGAAAATCGCTCTTATAAGAGTGAACTTCACTCCAAAAAAGATCTGTTCCTCCTAGAGCTCTCGAAAGAGTGAGTTTTAGCTCTTTTACATTTAGAGAGTTGCAACATGCCTGCTGAGAGTCCGTTCCGCGAACGGTTACTAGGCTGCATGCGGCCATTCGCAGTCCGTCGCTAAGATGGTCGACGTCCACCACCGTCAATCACCGCCCTGCGAATGGGCGCGAAACGGGTGCGAAACGGGTGCGAACGGGTGCGCCGTCCTTATACCGTCTTCATACCGGGCTCTCATCGTTCGCCGCCGCTTTTACTCACCCGCCCGGAGTTTTGAGCATGTTTAAAACTCCGGTGGCCGGCAAAGTCCCCTGAACGTGTTCAACGGACGGGAAACGGCCCACCGTGTGTGCCACCGTCCGCACCCATTTTTCACACGGTAAGGGGCCGCTCAGCTCACACGGATACATGTGAGGGCCCCATAAAGGACATCATTTTCAGTGGAAAGAGTTTTAATTATGTGAAGGGCGTTATTAATTCACATCATTCGAGAAATGAAATAAGAAGCAATTTGTCATTTTCAGAGGTAGCAGAAGACTTTTTGCAAAGGCACTTGGGAGATACTTCAGGGATATTGTTAAATTTGTGACATATGCGCAGCTCAACTATTTTCTGTGCTGGGCATACGTCACAATTATAGCAATATATCCCTGAAGTTTTCCCCAATTGCTCCTTATTTCATTTCTTAAATGATAATGTAACTGAAATATGGTGGATAACATGTGAATTGATACCCCGCTTCACATAATTAAAACTCTTTCCAACGGGAATAATGTCCTTTAATCTGTTCATGAGTATCTTACTCATATGTTACACCCTTTTCATTCATACATAACACAATATGAATATATCATGAAATACGGCGTCAAAAAAAAAGGTGATTGAAAAAAATATCTGAACACTTTTTGGAGGAGTTTATATCACATGGATGTGCCGCCAAATAGGGTCCCATCTTTCATTGAATGACCACTTTTCATAGCCATTTTTGGGAAATGTATGAGTCTAAAATCCTCAAATTGGCTGTTTTTGACATAAAATATGTCAAATATGTAGGAAAATTATAAATCCATTTTCTCCGGAAAATTCGAAAATGTTTGGGTCAATTTTCATTTTGCTGGCGGCACATCCCTACCTTAAAAGTATCAGAGTACACCCCCTTCCAATTATTATCCTAACACAAAATGGGTTAACTTTGCAAGGCAAAACACAATAATTCAAATGAAGAAACTATATCTAATAAATCATATGAGATGGTACATATTTTAATGTTTCTTTCAATTCAATAGCACAAATTAAATTCATAATAGTCAGGCAATTTGGGAAGCACACAATTTATAAGTGATACAGGCCATGCACATTATTTAATCATTCAATCCTTCTTATTAAAAGTATTGTAAAAGTGGAATTTTTTGAGTGTTGACATTTTTCGCTTGCAGATTTTGAACAATTTTGCTTGTTTTTAGTTTTACGATTTTGAGCTTCCTTACAAAGACCTACATACATAATGAATTTATTTGCATGTTTTTATTTTTGAGCTTGCTGATTTTAGCGCAAAAATAAATGTAGCGCAAAAATCTCCACTTTTACAGTACCCTGCATCAAACGATTCTTATCAAACAATTCACTTCAATTCAATTTATTCAGCAAAAATTAATACATCAAATAATAATACAATGCGAGAAAGAGGCTAGGAGCCCCGACAGAAGCATCCATGACACTCCTCTGAAAGTCATCATGTCAAAATTATTTTTGGTCAAATATTTTGAATTTTGCTATGGTGGATTTCAGTGAGTGTCTTCCATAAGTTTGATAAGTTTCTTATAACACTTAGTTTCCATGCAGCTATAGGTTTTACCATGCAACAGAGTTTTCAGAAAACATTTCCAACTTTCAAGGTCTACTCTCAAGGAATACTGAACCAATACAAGGCATGTTTGTACATATTTAAATAGATTTCTCAGTAACACTTTCCACTCGGCTATAGATTTCTCAGTGACACTTTCCACACGGCTATAGGTTTACCATGCACTAGGTTTTTTTCAGAAAACATTCCCAACTTTCAAGGTCTATCTCAAGCAATACTGAACCAAGGCATGTTTGTACTTTATTTTAATGCATTTCTCACAGTGATTCCAAATATGGTAATGAAATTCAATAGTTTATATATTTTTGAAACATTTGTAAAATGGTGAAACTGTCGTCTCGTCTGTAGACGCCTGCTGCGTGGGAAGTGTTGTTCAAGTGTACATTCTCCACTTAAAGGTATATTAATTATGTGATCTTTTCCAGGGGACGCCCTCAATCCTCGACAACAAATTGGAAGCAGATTTTCTTGCAGATTTACTTTTCTGATCATAATCGTAAATCATAAATATATTCCAAGTTACAGAGCGATACGATTCCTAATAACCTCAAAATCATGGTTTTAGAGTGAATTTGGAGTTAAATTTGAAAAATAGATTGTACAGGAGCGGTGCTATCTATTTTCAAACCATGATTTTGAAGTAATTAGGAATCGTATCGATCTGTAACTTAGAAGATCTTTATGATATATGATCAAAATACAAATCTGCAAGAAAATCTGCTTTCATAGTAAAAATCAATGATGAGAGGGCCTTGGAAAAGATCACATAATATGCCTTTAACATGTAATTTTCTGTAACAAATACAATAGGCAATGTCTTGCTAGACATCTTGTAACTGATGTGAGCATGTTCATAACGATTAAATTGTGTTGTAGTGTACACGGTTTATTACATACGGGGCGTCTAGCAAGATATAAATAGTCCTACAATATACAATGGTACAATTTGTTGGCATCATCTAAGAATATAACTCATACTACACTGGTGTACAAATATGAAGTCGGATTGAATTACCGGGGGGGGGGGGGGGGGTACTTAGTTGATATGAGGTTACGAGAATGTGCCATCAAATAGATTTCTCAGTAACACTTTCCACACCGCTATAGGTTTTACCATGCATTAGGTTTTTTTCTGAAACATTCCCAATTTTCAAGGTCTATCTCAAGCAATACTGAACCAAGGCATGTTTGTACTTATTTTAATGCATTTTTCATGGTGATTCCAAATATGGTAATGAAATTCAATAGTTTGTATATTTTTGAAACATTTGTAAAATGGTGAAACTGTCGTCTGTATAGGACTGCTGCGTGGGAAAGTGTTGAAGTGTACATTCTCCACTTAACATGTAATTTTCTGTAACAAATACAATAGGCAATGTCTTGCTAGACATCTCGTAACTGAAACGTAAACGTAAATCCTTCGGGGTTACGAGGATGTGCCATCAAATAGGTTCCCATTTTTCACCCTCTGGTAACTGGATGACCCCTTTTCAAAACCATTTTTGGTAAATTTATGGGTCTTTTAAATCCTTAATGTTGCTGGGTTTTTTGCCCAAATATAAGCAAAATCTGTCAAATATAGAGGCAAATTACAGGTTTCTGGTAAGCAAATGGGTCCATTTTCTCACGAAAATTGGTAAATGTTTAGGTCAATTTTCATTTTGCTGACGGCACATCCCCCCCACCGGATATTACAAGCACTTAAATGATCTTATGAACCTGATAATTGTTGTGTAAATGCATGATACGAGCTGAGGTTATGAAGTATGGTATGTTCAAAATTCATATCTTAATGTTATTTTCAATTCAAAAAAAGAAAATATATCTGCATAAATATAGAGGCAATGTGGGGGAGGGGATTATACATAATTCATATTTTAAAGGACATGCACATTAACCCTAACACTCTTACACACTACAAAACTGTTCACTGCTACAATCGCCAGATCAATCTCGTACCACACTCCGCCGAGATTTCAACTTGCGAAAAAACCTTTTGGTCGAGTTTCGGACTTGCACACACGTGGTCTGGGTATATGATCCCCTGCGCATACAGAGAATATTTTCCCCCTCAAATTTGACCCGTTTTTCTTCCCTGATATTTTTATTCACAAACACAATTCCGGGAGATATAAAGGGTTAATGCTTGATTGTATAAAATAAGACTGTCTGGAGAGAAAAAAATGTATCAAACTTCAGGAGCAATCACTGATTCATTGAAAGCTATCCTGTAAAAAAATGAATTTTGCTGTAGTGGTTTTTATATAGCAAGTGTCTCCCTTACGTTTGAGAAGTTTCTTTTGATGGCCAGTGTTACATTGCAATGCTCAATATACATTACTATTAAAACTACATCAATACAATACAATGGTACAATTATCGGTTATCGTGTAGGAATGCATCTCACACTACACTGGAGTACCCGCTTTTCATATGGAGAGGGGCAAAAAATGAAAGTGAACTGACAAGGACTTTACCAGCAAAAGGTGGGTGGGGGTGACATGGTTTACTAAAAAATGTTGCAAAAAAACAGGTGCTTTAATACCGACTGCAAATCTCTACCAAAAGTGCAAATCTCAACGAATAGTGCCAATCTCAACCGACAGGTGCCAATCTCAACCGACAGGACTCGAATATTAACAGTTTATTACACCTCATAAATATTCATGAGATAATAGGCATAAAAACTGCAATTTCATTGGTCAATTGAACTGGCCACAGTGATAATAAATTGAGCTATTGAAGAAATTGAGCTATTTCCCGTGTGGTAGTTTTGGCTACTTCCCTACAACCTCATCCCCAGAGTCACAGTGAGGTGTAATAAAGCAAATACTACATGGTATGATCGGGGCAATAGGGCACAGGGTTCGGGGTGGTAGGCCTGTAGCCAGTACCTCGGGAAAATAGATTTGCACTATTTCCCCTCTAACCATGTAGTATTTGTATAATATTTTAATCTTCTAGCCAACATGCAACAAATAATATAACAGAGTCAAACAGGAATAGTTGGCTCCATTGAAATATTAATTTGGATTAATTAAGGAAAAGTGCTCAAGTATTTTCATAAAAGAACCAAGCATCGGATTTTCAGGAGATGAACCTAAGACAGAATTCTTTACTTAAAGGCATATTATGTGATCTTTCCCAGAGAGCGCCCTCTATTCATGATTTTGTTTAGAAAGAAGATTTTCTTGCAGATTTACATTTCTGATCATAAATCGTACATACATTCCAAGTTACAGAGCGATACGATTCCTAATTACCTCAAAATCATGGTTTTAGAGTGAATTTAGACTAGAATAAAATAAGTTGTCGGATATCTGACAGTTTATTTTCACTCTAAAACCATGATTTTAAAGTAATTAAGAATCGTATCGCCCTGTAACTTGGAATGTATGTACGATTTATGATCAGAAATGTAAATCTGAAAGAAAATCTGCTTTCAATTTTTTTTTTCTATGTTGAGGGCGTTCCATGGAAAGATCACATAATATACCTTTAAGTATGTAACGTAATGGCTCATGACTTGAGGGTTTAGTGCAATAAAGGGCTATCTGCATTTCGCTTTATTGAGAAAAAGTGAATTAAAGATTTGTACCCATCATATTGCCACCTATAGGTTTTGACAAATTAAAATAAATGCTATTCAAACCAGCAACGTTGTGCATTACAAATCATTAGGAAAATCTTATTTTGGCCAAAAAATGCAGTTAGCCCTTTGTTGCACTAAACCCTCGAATTGTAGTACTCTATGAACCTATTTATTAAACTGATGTGTGTATCCATATACATTTCCCTCTATCTATCAATCTCTTCATAATCTGTAATAAAATGGTTCTTCTTGTAAAGTGTTTCTATCATTAGCTTGGTACAACTTTGCACTTGATGGACTTGAAAGAGGGTGGATATGAAAGAGGGACTAACGGACCAGGGGTATTTCCATGGTGCCACAAGATGTAATCATATGAAATACTGCAGAAAGGGGATACCTGGGGCCCGGGATACTTGTATCTACAAGTTCTCTTGCATATTTAATGGCATCATAAAATTCGTCGCTGTTCTGACATACCGGCACATGTGCCATTTTGGGCAAAATGAGTCGAGTTGCATTTTATCTACAAATGAAACTCTTTATTCTCAAGGCATTGATGTTGGTCAAACCTGACCACATTACCCAAGGCTGTGGTTGTGGGAAATCTGTAGCTTTCAACATTACTCTTATGGTAACAAAATCGAAAGAAGAAGGACAACAAGATGTCACAACCTCGTCACTAAGATACATGGCTGCCAATGCAAGCGGGTGTGAAAAAGACCCCAAAACAAAAAACTCGGTTTGCAAATAATCAGTACCCACCGTCGTCGACAATAGTTCAATCGAACAGCAACTGGTGCTGTTTAGTATCATCTGTGCACATCCCCGAAATCCGTAGCTTTCAACATTACTCTTATGGTAACAAAATTGAAAGAAGAAGGACAACAAGATGTCACAACCTCCTCACTAAGATACATGGCTGCCAATACAAGCGGGTGTGAAAAAGACCCCAAAACAAAAAACTCGGTTTGCAAATAATCAGTACCCACCGTCGTCGACAATAGTTCAATCAAACAGCAACTGGTGCTGTTAGTATCATCTGTGCACATCCCCGAAATCAGTAGCTTTCAACATTACTCTTATGGTAACAAAATTGAAAGAAGAAGGACAACCAGATGCCACAACCTCGTCACTAAGATACAATTGGTTGCCAAAGCAAGCGGGTGTGAAAAAGACCCAAAAACAAAAAACTTGGTTTGCAAATAATCAGCACTCACCGTCGTCGACAATAGTTCAATCAAACAGCAACTGGTGCTGTTTAGTACCATCTGTGCACATCCCAGAAATCTGTAGCTTTCAACATTACTCTTATGGTAACAAAATTGAAAGAAGGACCACATTACCCAAGGCTGTGGTTGTGGAAAATCCGTAGCTTTCAACATTACTCTTATGGTAACAAAATTGAAAGGAGAAGGACCACATTACCCAAGGCTGTGGTTGTGGGTAATCCGTAGCTTTCAACATTACTCTATGGTAACAAAATTGAAAGAAGAAGAACCACATTCCCCAAGGCTGTGGTTGTGGGAAATCCGTAGCTTTCAACATTACTCTTATGGTAACAAAATTGAAAGAAGAACGACCACATTACCCAAGGCTGTGGTTGTGGGAAATCCGTAGCTTTCAACATTACTCTTATGGTAACAAAATTGAAAGAAGAACGACCACATTACCCAAGGCTGTGGTTGTGGGAAATCCGTAGCTTTCAACATTACTCTTATGGTAACAAAATTGAAAGAAGGACAACCAGATGTCACAACCTCGCCACTAAGGTACATGGCTGCCAAAGCAAGCGGGTGTGAAAAAGACCCCAAAACAAAAAACTCGGTTTGCAAATAATCAGCACCCACCGTAGTGGACAATAGTTCAATCGAACAGCCACTGGTTGCTGCTTAGTATCATCTGTGCACATCCCAGAGGGATGTCTAAGCACAGAAGTGCTTCAAACCCTGAAAGAAGGTAAAAAGTCATCTTAATAATGAGACACAGTATGTCATATACTGGAATACGGGATGTAACTCTGCACTAGAATTTTACAAAAAATCTTTTGAGTTGAGCCTCCATGGAGGACTCTTACTCAGATCCACTAATTGTTTTCTGACAGCAGATGCATTAAAGACATTTGGCATGGTAGATATTGTACTGTGAGGAATCGCGTTCATGTTGCTTCCAGTTGAAGACTGTTGGAAGTTGCTCAATTGAACAAAGAGCAGATGCAGTAAAATCTTGACCAAATTATTTTCAAGGATTGAATGAACTCCATCTGAAAAATGTATCTTCATAATGATCTATGCATGTGCTGCTGCAATGTAAATGTATGATGATAGATTTATACAAATCTTTATGGATAAATACCAAAACACATATTATTATGTATAATTATTTTCCAGGTTTGGCGAAAAAGTATACGGAGACAAACAACACACCAAGTACCTCAGTTCAAGCAAGCAGTATAATTATTTTCCAGGTTTGGCGAAAAAGAATACGGAGACAAACAACACACCAAGTACCTCAGTTCAAGCAAGCAGTATAATTATTTTCCAGGTTTGGCGAAAAAGAATACGGAGACAAACAACACACCAAGTACCTCAGTTCAAGCAAGCAGTATAATTATTTTCCAGGTTTGGCGAAAAAGAATACGGAGACAAACAACACACTAAGTACCTCAGTTCAAGCAAGCAGTATAATTATTTTCCAGGTTTGGCGAAAAAGAATACGGAGACAAACAACACACCAAGTACCTCAGTTCAAGCAAGCAGTATAATTATTTTCCAGGTTTGGCGAAAAAGAATACGGAGACAAACAACACACCAAGTACCTCAGTTCAAGCAAGCAGTATAATTATTTTCCAGGTTTGGCGAAAAAGAATACGGAGACAAACAACACACTAAGTACCTCAGTTCAAGCAAGCAGTATAATTATTTTCCAGGTTTGGCGAAAAAGCATACGGAGACAAACAACACACCAAGTACCTCAGTTCAAGCAAGCAGTATAATTATTTTCCAGGTTTGGCGAAAAAGCATACGGAGACAAACAACACACCAAGTACCTCAGTTCAAGCAAGCAGTATAATTATTTTCCAGGTTTGGCGAAAAAGAATACGGAGACAAACAACACACTAAGTACCTCAGTTCAAGCAAGCAGTATAATTATTTTCCAGGTTTGGCGAAAAAGAATACGGAGACAAACAACACACCAAGTACCTCAGTTCAAGCAAGCAGTATAATTATTTTCCAGGTTTGGCGAAAAAGAATACGGAGACAAACAACACACCAAGTACCTCAGTTCAAGCAAGCAGTATAATTATTTTCCAGGTTTGGCGAAAAAGAATACGGAGACAAACAACACACTAAGTACCTCAGTTCAAGCAAGCAGTATAATTATTTTCCAGGTTTGGCGAAAAAGCATACGGAGACAAACAACACACCAAGTACCTCAGTTCAAGCAAGCAGTATAATTATTTTCCAGGTTTGGCGAAAAAGCATACGGAGACAAACAACACACCAAGTACCTCAGTTCAAGCAAGCAGTATAATTATTTTCCAGGTTTGGCGAAAAAGAATACGGAGACAAACAACACACTAAGTACCTCAGTTTCAGTACAACATTGGGAAAGTTTCATTTAAGTTCAATGATGGCAGCTAAGAAAACAAATAAAAATTAAAAAAACACCATGTCGTGTTGCAGGTCAATAAAAAAGAACATTATAGTACTTAAACAATGTTCATTTCAAATAATACCAAATGTAACGGGACCTTTCCTTGAAGTATAACACAGTATGTTTTCTTAACAGATGTTTTTGATTAATCGGACTACCTGATTAATGATTTCAGTTGTGATCATGTATCGGTGTTAAAATAATTATCATCATGCTATAAACGAAAATAAGGTATAACAAAGGTTGCAGCCTATCTATCACTATTGGCATATGTATAAACATCTCAGTTCCTCTCAAGTTTAAATTAATGACTATATATAGTACTGTCTATACATGTAAACAATAAAATATTCAAATCTTTGGCTGCCATAGCGTTGAATATCCGTCATATATATGTGGAGAAGTAAAGTAAAAAGAGGTTATTATGTTTCATTCACCTATTCCTCAGATGGTAAAGCGTCTGATTTGGAGGACTTCACGACTGGTCTTATACTTGTGTGCTAGGTAAACTCTTTTACTTCCAAAAAGCGTCTTTCTGAATCAAAAAAGATGGTAACTATGACTTGGATGCATAGATGCAAAGGCTGCCCGTCTGAAAGATCTCCAAAACCTTTCACCGCTGGTCCAGAAGGAGGCAAACCATAATGACCAATGTAATGGAAATGGCCCAACCAGATATTGCAGATTGCAATGTCTTTTGCCTCATCACATACCGCCATACCAAAAAATCTTGGTATTGTGGGACACCTGAGTATGTGCATATATAGGTATCATGACTTCCACAAGAGGCCGCTTGTAGGCAGGAAATTCTTGATGATGCTTAACAGAGAGCAGGAAAATAGTATAACAGCGGTGCTGTGTTGGTGGTGGCGCCATCCATTGGGGACATTCCTCAAAATCTTCATGATATCATCACCAAGGATTTATCCCACAACAGAGTGTCAAAGATGTTGCAGGGGAAGTCATTGGTAGAGTTCCATCCAAGTTTGTGGGATTATTTCTGAAAGGCTGGAAAAAGGGTGTGTTTAAAGGAAGCTTTAGACCTATCTTCCAAGGATCCAAATAAGAAGAACGCAGTGTCAAAAGGTTTCTGAGCGCGACTACTGGAAAACGCCAACGCTTTGGGTTTAGAACTTAGCTGCGATGTTCCAGCTGATGGAAACTGTTTCTACCACTGCATTGAAGACCCGATGTAACGTGCCATGTTCGGTGGACAACAATGAAAAGCAACTCGGCTTCGAAGAAACGTTGTGGACACTACATGTACCATATCAGTAGCTTGATACGTTCAAGAGGCTTAATCTAATTCATAAGAATCCACATCGAACTACCTTTTGTTTTGTCATATTATCCGATTATCAGATGCTATTCACTTTGAACAAATGTGCTAAAACAAAGGATCAAAAAATATGTGATCTTTCCTACTGTAAAAGTGGAAATGTTCACGCTACATTTATTTTCGCGCTTTTCTCGCTCAAACCAGCAAGCGCGAAAATTAAAATGCGCGAATATATTCATTTTTTATGTAGGTCTTTGCATGGAAGCTCAAAATCGCGAAAATAAAAACAAGCAAAATTGTTCAAAATATGCAATGCGCGAAGATTTACACGCGCGAACATTTCCACTTTTACAGTATCAGAATAATTTCAGTCACTACTTCTACTGAAGAGGAGCTACAGAGCCAACCATTGATGTTGGTAGGGATAGTTGGCCGCCAGGAATCTGGCAACTTTGTACTGGGGCCGGACATCGCTATAGATAATGATGGGAAGCGCCTAAAGATGGAGGAAACATATGTTTGGGCGCTGGCAAATGTGCGCCCAAAGATTTACCAGCCGCTGCGCTCGCACTATGTTAAAGAATTATTTGCCCATCTCCGCCAGCATCTTAGCCCTCATCATTTCCTGAAATGCTTACTGATTGCAGGTACTGTTTCACATGAATCTTTTAATTCACTATAAATAAATGTGCCAAACAAAGGATCAAGAAATATGTGATCTTTCCTATCAGAATAATTTCAGCTACTTCTACTGAAGAGGAGTACTGAGCCAACCACTGATGTTGGTAGGGAAAATTGACCGCCAGGAAACTGGCAACTTTGTACTGGGGCCGTACATTGCTATAGACGTGCATAGGAAGCACCTTAAGATGGAAGACACGTATGTTTGGGCGCTGGCGAATGAATGCCCAAAGATTTACCAGCCCCTCGTTCACACTACATAGGTGAATTGTTTGCCCATCTCCGCCACAGCATCTTAGCCCTCATCATTTCCTGAAGTGATTGCTGACTGCGGGTACTGTTTCACATAAATCTTTTTATTCACTTTAAACAAATGTGCTAAAACAAAGGATCAAGAAATATGTGATCTTTCCTATCAGAATAATTTCAGTTACTACTTCTACTGAAGAGGAGTTACAGAGCCAACCATTGATGTTGGTAGGGATAGTTGGCCGCCAGGAATCTGGCAACTTTGTACTGGGGCCGGACATCGCTATAGATAATGATGGGAAGCACCTTAAGATGGAGGACACATATGTTTGGGCACTGGCAAATGAGCGCCCAAAGATTTACCAGCCGCTGCGCTCGCACTATATTAAAGAATTATTTGCCCATCTCCGCCAGCATCTTAGCCCTCATCATTTCCTGAAATGCTTACTGATTGCAGGTACTGTTTCACATGAATCTTTTTATTCACTATAAATAAATGTGCCAAACAAAGGATCAAGAAATATGTGATCTCTCCTATCAGAGTAATTTCAGCTACTTCTACTGAAGAGGAGTTACAGAGCCAACCATTGATATTGGTAGGGAAAGTTGGCCGCCAGGAAACTGGCAACTTTGTACTGGGGCCATGCAGACATCGCTATAGATAATGATGGGAAGCGCCTAAAGATGGAGGACACATATGTTTGGGCGCAGGCAAATGAGCCCCCAAAGATTTACCAGCCGCTGCGCTCGCACTATGTTAAAGAATTATTTGCCCATCTCCGCCAGCATCTTAGCCTTCATCATTTCCTGAAATGCTTACTGATTGCAGGTACTGTTTCACATGAATGTTTTTATTCATTATGAACAAATGTTTTTAAACAAAGGATCAAGAAATATGGAACACATTAGACTACGATTTGCCTTATATGGCTTTGATATTGAAGGACGCATACGGGGAGTATAAAGATCAATTAAAACAAACAGGCAAATTCGCAGGGGTGAAGGTAACAAACAAACTCTGCGTTATTCACCAAGAAAGGGCCGATGGAGAAAATATTGCAAAGTCGAAAGAACGCATACGAGAGGAAATCCTTAAATGGTACAGACATTGGAGAACCCACTTCAATTTAGTGAAGCGCTTAAAACATTGAAACAAAGCACCAAGAAAGAGGTGTATATTGAGAGATACCATGAAGTCCTAGAAGCTTTTCAATTGGAGGCCTCACAAAAACTGGCAGATGAGATTGAAGAGGAAAGGGATGAGTCCTAGCATAATATTTGATTAACATAAATTATATTTGTGCAGGTAGATAGCCCAATAGTAATTTGATGTATTGATTAGGAAGGTACAGGCAGAAAGTATTGTAACAAAAATCGATTTCAGCTCTTATTTGTGCGAGTTAATATTTTAAATTGTATTGTATTTAGACTGTTCTTTGTACTATAAATATCATGGTTGTGACTATGTAGATGTTGAAGAGAACTTTGAATAAATACTGGCCAAAATATTGAATACAGCAATTGAGGGCCAATATATTGAAACATAAATTGAGCATTAGTACGATTGTGTTATTTTATAGAGTTTGCCAGGTAGGATATAAATTTATTTGAGTGACCCTTGTCTACCGAGGCTATACTGCTACAAATTGGTGGCAGCGGTGGGATACTGGCAACTATATAAAATTTCATAATGGCACACACAAATTGGCCCCATAGTTTTTAATTTGAGGATTCAAACAATGAAACGTCACAAGAATGGGAAACACTTGAGGAAATGTACAATTTAAGACATAAGTTAGAGGAAACAAGGCAAAGTAATGAACAATCAGCAAAGGAGGCACAGAGGGTTATTGACCAGACGAACGATGAGGTTAGTGAGTTAAATGAAGTGTTGAAAAAGAAGGAGGATGATTTAAAATCTTTCAAAACAGATATGTTAATGGAATGTAGAGAATTGAAAGCCAAGATAGATTGGTTAAACAAGGATATGTACAAAGGTTTGGCAAAAGTAAGTGCAGAAACACCAGAGTGTTTGTCTGATCCTGGTGATCAAAGTAATAGTCCAGGCTACGTAAGTCAACACAAGGAGCTGCCACATTACAGGGGATATGTTTAGGAGGAACAGGTGAGATATAGAGATAAGATGAATGAAAATACTATGAATAGGCCAATATATAATTCAACACCAGGTACACAGAATACAGGAAGGTATAGGGACCGACCGAAAAGGAAGGTCCACCCTGAGAAATATGACGGTAAGAGACCATGGGCTAATTACAAGGTACACTTCAGGGCATGTAAGGAGTTACCTGATGGAGCAACCCAGAAGCATGTATTTGGTTGGCTACATGTTTAACAGGTAATGCTGTACAGGTTCTAGGCCAAAATTGGTCTCCTGAACAATGCACGTATGAAGAATTACAAACAAAACTAGAAAAGTCCTTTGGGCCTTGTAGTAGTGCTGAAAACTACACCATGGAATTCAGAGGTAGAAGGAGGAGATCGAATGAAATCCTCAAGGATTTAGGCCAGGCTTTTATGCAATTGGTAGTCATGGCCTATCCAAATATGAACAGAGAAGCACATGATAAGTTAGTAAGGGACCAGTTCAAGGATGCCCTTGAAGATGGTGAGTTACGCTCAGCAATTTTTAGGTCAAGACCCCGAAACCTGGAGGAATCGGTGGCTGCTGCAGTAGAAACAGAATGCTTCTGAAAGGCTGAAAAGTCTAGAGGCACTGGTAAGTCCGTACCATTGTATAGTCGCATAATAGATGCACAATCTAATGAACCAAATTCTAGGTTAAAGAAAATGGAGAACAAGCTTCAAGGTATGTTGCAGAATATGCAACCCATCAGCACTGAAAGGAGACAAAACTACTCCTCAAGCACAACTGATAAGGGCCAGAGCCAAGGATGCAGTATTGGAAAAGATGTTGGATACGCCACACCCTCAGGAAAGCGAAATGGCCCTGGAGCTCGTTGACGAAACATGAGTCCCTTGGATGCAATTGGATGTATACATTTTTTGATGAAGCTGGGGTAAAAGTAATTGAGATCATGCACACGACAGAAACGCAACAATAAACAATAAACAAAAAACTAAAGATCACCAGGCAAGATACAAACAACTCAAATGACAGTTGGCACGCTAAAGGAGTCACAGCAGCATTTCACAAAATAAGCACTGGGGCGAAAAAAATGAAGGCAAGACTGGGCACGTATAGCTAAGTGATAAGGTGCAATGGTGAAGAATCACATCTACTGGTCAATGAATGGACAATTGTGACAATGATGTAGATAAATTACGGAAGAACCTGGACAGCTGCATAACACATTTTCAAAACAATCATTCGAATTGCCACCACAGTTCCAACTGCCAAGAAATATCATATGTACCTAGCTTCATAATTTTAAAAAGGGCAATAGCAGTTGAACTTCTCACAGACTTCATTCATTCTCATAATGTCTACAAAAATGCCAACGACTACATTTTTGCCAAAGACACTGGATATGTTGAAAGTTGCAACAACAGTGGTCTCATGTTTTTAGACAAACGGATCCACTATAAAAAGAAATCAACTTATGAAATGAGACAAAATTTGTGGGTTCTAGACTGGAACGAACATGTAGATAGACCTTATACTTCTAGAAGTACAACAATGTGTGCTCAAAAGGAACGCCAGAATTGTGGCAAGAAGAGACATATTAATAAGACTTATAACTTCGTAGAAAAACTGTTCGATAACTGGCAAACAGAGCGAAAATGACATTGCAAGTAAAAGTCTTTGTTTATTCTTCTGAAATATATTGATAATGAGCCACATCGGACTTATTTTCCTTTACTCTGATTCTTATTCTAGCTCATCATGAATTGCAATAATTTAATTCACCATTCAAAATACATTCCAAAGAAATTTTGCTATCATTACATGCAATTAGGACTGTATATTCTATTGAGAATGGATGCATACACTTTTTATTTGATAGCCATTTGAAGTGGAAGAATGAATGCCGAATGGGTCTCTGTTTCCATATTTTAACTGCTCGTTGCTAATTGTTTTTCTTGCAAGATATGTCATGTATGTTGATGATGTTCTGACCTGGCTGCCATTTGTTTAGACTATGCAGCCCGGGACGGCTGTGTCCTGGTAGGGGGCTCTGTAACAAAAATCTTATTTGTGCGAGTTAACATTTTAAAGGCCATTCTTGTTTTACTATTAATATTGCGAAAGTCGCCGTTTGTTTTAATCTGAAGAACCAATCAGATTCATTCTTTTGGATCACATATGTCTAGACCAATCAGCATCGTTTAAATATTGTAGCTCTATCTGGTATATTATATAAATCTCAAATTATCACCAATTTCTTCACTTCTGACCCTGATCATACTAAACATACACGGAAAATATAAACTAGTTGGCTCAGAAGTCCCGACTATTTTTTCTTGGATTACCTCAGCTATCGGTGCCAGATTCCAAGTGGCGCCTGTTTGTGGTTTGATGAGAAATCAGGTATAAAAATGACTTAAGTACATGTCCGGTCCTTTGGTACTTTTCTTAGTGTGGCAATGTTGAGTTTTAAGGTTTATTGGACTTGGATCCTATGTAACATCCTAATATGGATGAGGATGTGGTATTGGATAATTAATATAATACTGCTACACGAGAGTTGGACTAATGACCAGGTTTTAGTCATTTAGGATTAATTCAGGTTTTATGATCAACATAATTAGGGTTTTGTACACAGGTTGAAATTGTATTGTATTTAGACTGTACTTTGTACTATTAATACTATGTAGATGTTGAAGAGAACTTTGAATAAATACATGGCCAAAATATTGAATACAGCAATTGAGGGCCAATATATTGAAACATGAATTGAGCATTAGTACGATTGTGTTATTTTATAGAGTTTGCCAGGTCGGATATAAATTTATTTGAGCGGCCCTTGTCTACCGAGGCTATACCGTTACAGTATGTTAAGCTTATTGTAGCAATATCATATGGCAAAGGTATAGTAAAGTGTCACTCTTACGACAGAATGAGCAGAGAGTTTTTTGCCAACTTTATTAGCAGCAATTTTGAACAGATGTTTTATGCCGCAGACAAGGATTCAACCACATGGGTACAAGATGGAGATCTATCACAGAACAGCAAGAAGGCAAAGGATGCCATGCGCGAGGTGAAGTCAAACCTTCGAAGTATTCCTCCTCGCAGTCAACCTTATTGAGAGCATTTCATATCATGATCGAAACACTTCGGAGGGATGCAATTGCTAAGCGGATAGAGCGGGAAAACATGGCAGCCTTTCAACAGCGTGTGATTAATGCATTGCATGCCATACCTATATTGCCACTATTGACAAAACTATTCCATCCATGACCGGACATTTGAAGAAAATCATTAAGAAGGGAGTAAGAAGGGAGTATTCAAAATATTTCACTATGCAATTGAGAAAAATGTTCAATTTACCCTCAGCTCTGTAAATGGTACAGTCCCATTCTGCCTCGTGTCGTGACATGCGCCATCATTGGCGCATGCGTGATGGGCTGTTCGTTGCTCTACCTCCCTCCGCGGCTCGTTTGTGGCGCGTATCCATATTGTTTCATGCTTTCTATGCAAAAGGTTAGTGCTCGTTTTCGCTGAAGGGGGAATACATTTTTAATCTTCAGCTTTTCTACACCGATATTTTGACTTTCTTTTGTGCATTCCGAGTCCTGATTTTATGTATTGCGGCCTGTGTGTGGTTCTAGTTTTTACCTAAATTATGTGCCGTTCATAAAGGACATTATCATGGGTAGGAACGCGACAAAAAGAAGAACCACAAAAAGAAGAACCAAACGGTCTGCAATGTAAGCCAATCTTCCAGTTTGAGGACGTCGGAATGTGCTAGATCATTCAGCAGTCAGGGAAACCCGATCACAAGCACACGCTATGGCGCATTTGACAAGTGCGGTAGTTCAAGACATGTCAATAACAACGCCAGAGGTAATGTGGAACCCAGTGTGGAATCCGTCACATTGAATGCGGGACACCCAGATTTCCCCCGCGACGACCAGCGAGATACGGTTTGTATAGTGTTGTGCCGTGTGACGAAATTGGCGGGAATATTCATAATAACACCTGAGGCAAAGATCCCCGCAAATACCTATGTTTACAAGTTCTGCGGCACCAGTTGCCATGATGCCAAGGAAGAGATGAGCAAAGCCGACTACTGAGGCCGATTCAGATAACGAACCCGATCCTCCAAGTCCTGGCCAGAAGTCCTACGTTCCACATCAGCACAGCTGGAACAGAGGTCTCCAGGAAATAGACATCCATCCGTTTGCTGGGCCTACACCCACTGGGCCAACGTTTGACAGGATGGAGAGTCCATTGAGTTACTTCCTCAAATTCTTTCCGGTCAGCTTGATCATTCAAATTGCAACCTGGACCAGTAGCGTTCTTTCAAAGGCTAGGAAACTGACAACATCCCTCTTGGAAATCCAGGCATGGATTGGCATCAGGTTGGTCATGGGCCTTGTGCGCATCCAATACTATCAGGACTATTGGTCTACAGAGCCTGCATGGCTACAGGAACAATCTGATAGCTGGAACGATGAGCCGTAGCAGATTTGAGGCATTAACACACAGCATGGCATGCACAGATCCCGCTACCAACTCTGAGCGCTACCCGGCAGAGGATACCACCATGTTTGAAGACAACAAACACAAGTTCAGTTGGATGCGAAAATACCCACTGTACCCACTATAACCAGTGTGGGATGCAGTCCTCCAACTCTGCCATATCAATGTTAACATGGGTCGCTGCATCGCCATTAATGAGGCCATGGTCAAGTATTCAGGGTTTAAGGCCAAGGTGAAGAAATTCTTCATGCCCCTGAAACCCGTCCGGGCAGGCTTCAAGCTCTACGCCTTGGACGATTCTATCACTGGATACATGTTTAATTTCATACCACATCCATGGAACCAAGGCAAGCCCTCCAAAATTGTAGACATTACCTTGGAAGTAGTCAATATACATATATTATTGTTCAATGGTTCTCCTTTAGTTTAAACATGTTAAATCTAAACATAGAGAAATAATCACTTCATTTTTGATAGAACCCAGAATACACGCGTAAGGTTGGAATGAAGGCAGTTGAAGCAAGTGACAGATACATTACGGAAATGGAGAGATCAGGTATATATGACAACATTTATATATTTTGTGTATTAGCAAATTTATTACTGCTTTGATATCTATATGGAAGTCTTGTCATTAATAGCATCCTGGTCCTCAACATGGCTCATGAGTTTCAATGTCGCAAAATGTGCTGTTATGTCCATCACCCTCAAAAAGAAGCCAAGCCTATATCAATACAATATTAATGGCGAAAATCTTCGAAGGGTATCTCACCATGAATACTTAAGGGTTATTATTTCACAAGACCTTAAATGGACAACCCACTGCCAAAAGACTGTGAAAAAAGCCAACAGAAGCCTTGGTATGCTCAGTAGAAATTTGCCTGCATGTAACAAAGAGGTAAAAGCCTAAGCCTACCTTGCCATAGTAAGACCTCAACTAGAATATGCAAGTGAAGCCTGGAACCCACACACTCAAAAAGACATAAACAGCCTTGAACAAGTGCAGAGACATACAGCCCGCTTTGTCCACGCTGACTACCGCAGAACGACCCCAGTCACCCCACTTGTCCAGGAGTTGTCATGGACAACTTTACACATCAGACGCCTCTTATGTCAAGCTACTATTTTTTACAAAATTCAACATGAACTTGTAAACATCATCAAAATTCCGTCATACATGAATTATGTCATTCCGTCACAACGCACCACTCACAATCTTAAATACATACAGCCACAATCAAATGTTGATGCCTACGGATACTCGAGGTGGAGTCAAACTTGCTAAGTATTCCTTGCACTCCAGATATTAACCCTAGTGAGAACATATTTCATATCGTGAACAGAACACTTCGGAGGGATGCAGTTGCTAAGAGGTTAGAGCAGGAATGAAAACATGGCGGACTTTCAACAGCGTGTGATTAATGCATTGCATGCCGTACCTATACTGCCACTATTGACAAAAATATTGCATCCATGACCGGACGTTTGAAGAAAATCATCAAGAAGTGAGGTGGTTATATTTAAGTATTGAACTATTTTACTTAAAATGAATACACCTAATGTGGAAACAAACTACACCATTTGTACTAAACACAGTCAGATAGAGTTATTTGGTCTTTTTAAAGTGTACGGGAAAATGGACTTTATTTTAAATCTTCGCGCAACCTGGACAAGTAGCAATCCAACGAAGGCTGGGAAACAAATAACGTCCATTTATGAAATCCAGACATAGATCAGCATCCGGTTGGTTATGGGCCTTGTCCGCATCCCATACTAGGATTATTGGTCAACAGAACCTGGCTACAAAAATAACCTTCTTGCTGAAACGATGAGCAGACATAGATTTGAGGCAGTATCTATTCAGGGGGTCGGGTGGCGAGGTGATTAGTCTGTGGTTAGACAGGATGGACTTTGCCCTTAGGGCGGCAAATCTTAACTTGACGGATGCCCAATATAGAATCTAGTTTGTGGTCTTTAATTCCACATCGTCTTTCTGATTCAGTGTGTATATACTGTGTATACCAGTTTGCCTCTTGGAGTCCGTGATGACTATGATCTTTTGAAGAGAGAGCTTTGTTGGGTGTTTAACAACGATATCACATTGACAAAGTTTCAGGAATAGCTGACAGCTTGGGTTGGTGCCCAAGGCAAAAATGTTGAAGTATTCTTATCTGATATTACACAATGGTTTGATAGGACTTCCCTATTGTCTTAGTTGCGATGATGAGATTCCTCTATCGTCAGATATCAAACTCCAACCTACAACCTACAGGGGCCATCAAGAGCAACTGCAAGGGATTGCCTAGTGCCTTCAAGTCAGAACCAAAGGTGCTCCAACTTTCCAAGCCAAAAACATCGAGAGGGACATACCATGTACGGCAAAATGGTCCTCTGTCTTGCACCTTATGGAAGGACAGCAAGCTTGAAATGTTCCTGTCAACAGCGCATCAGATGACGTCCTTACCGACAGACTATCTATTTTGATGATGCATGCTATCTACAGCCTTGGTCGCTGATGTTGTTTTGGGCGAACCGCCAGTAGTTGCTATAGCGAGTCATCATTACTCACGGTGCTAGTGGATACTATACATTATGCATGAATATCAGGCTCACGGCCATGAAGACTAAAAAGGGATTATTATACATTATAGATATCAAGTTCATGTGCCATTAAATGATTAAGACATAGATATCAGTCTCAATTTACCATCATTCTGCGTTACAGCTCATACCTCCAGCGTATGTCCAGCAAGCCAGGAAGGAAGTAGATGCACGGGCAGCGACAAAGATCCTACTGCTAAGAATGTTTGGGAGAGATATTCTTGAGACCCATTCTCTGCGCAGAAGTGAGAAGAAGAAAAAGCTTGATGGTACAACTACAGATGCCATAATAAGCAAGTGTTATTTATTTAGGCTACAGCGATGATCATACGAAGAGAAAAGTGAAAGTATAGTATTATTCACTCAATGATTGCCAGTCGTTGCATTTCAAAATTGTTGGCAAGTAAAGTAAATGAGCTTTTGATGTGTTTTCACTCAAACAATCGGCTTCTAATTCAGAGTCAGGATTCAGCGGGTACTATTGTTGAAATCAAAGCTTATGTAACAGGGGAAATGCATTTGCATTTGAAATACAGAATTTGTAAAATGTATCAGTTTTCTTGGAAATGCGAGACAAGCTCAATTTTTTGACTCATCAAAATGGTTCAAATAATGCGACAGCAATTAAACACGCACAAAACAGAATCGGGAAAGAAAGCTGGATGCAACATCACAGAATGAACCTGAAAATGGAAGTTGTCAAGTCAAATTTCAACCAAAAATGTTGCAAGAATAATGGGATGGGCAATAAAACTGAAGAAATTTCTACGGTTCTGATGGCACTCAAGTTGTCCGTCTTTTTTAGCATTGCAGAAAAAACCCAGGATTCAGTGGAATGGAATTCTAAGCTCATGTAACAGAAAATGCCCCCAGATGGATGCACTTGACAAAATATGTAAATTGCAAAATATTCTAAGAGACATGACTGATGTATCGACACGTCAAAGTGGTTCAAATTTTGTGACGGAATCGCGTTCAAAAAGAAAATTAAGATTGGTATTTCATTGCATATTCCATGCTTTTTGTCGTTGCATATCCCATACTTTAGAAGCAATTGAACACACACAAGTAGATCAAGAGAATAAAGCTGGATGCAACATCACAGAAACCTGGAAATGGAAGTTGACATGTCAAATTCCAACCAAAATAAGTTGCAAGAATATATGGGGGTGTATGTTCTTCTTTTAACCCAACATTTGTATCCATTTGTGAAGTCCCCTTATTGGTATTACAGAAAAGAAACAGATTAGGAAGGTACTCTTGATGAAATCTATGTTCATGGATCAGGGGAAATACCCCTAGATGCATATAACAGAATTTGTCAAACATGCCCGATGTTCCGCACGTCAAAATGGTTCAAATTTTGTGACAGAATTAAGTTCAAAAAGAAAATTAAGATTGGTATTTCTCTTCATCTTCCATGACTTCAAAGCAATTCAAATGTTTTTTCTTTTTTTCTCTGTTTTTTTTTCTTGCATCAATTTTGAATGTTTGAAGGGGAGGTGGAGGGGGAACTTTCAGGCTACCATTTTCAAATTGGTATTTCACATAACTCTAATAAAGCATCCTATGATAACTAAAAGGTGCAAACAAGCGTCAGTGTTCGAACAAACTTTCTATGATTGTATGTCATTTATATTCAACCATTATTCACATATTGAGATCAAAAAATATTGATAACAAAATGTGAACTAAATTGATTGAATTAGTAACGTTTCTTGATATCCTTTTTATCTACAGAAGCTGGTATTGAGCTATTTCCAGCTTGCCAGTCATATAGCCGGGTAGTAAAGGCAAAGACACCAACTGCCGCTGAGGGGCGTTTCATTAGGGATGCCTGCCAGGATGCCTTTAGGAGTAAACAGGCCCTGTTACGAAAAAATGGACATACACGGGGCTCAACATTCTGCACCTCAACCCAACACTCTGCACCCCAACTCACCTCTACCCAACACACCCCACCCCAACCTGCCTCTGCCCAAAACCCTACACCCCACCCCAACTCGCTGAACCCCCCTCAACCCAACAACCTGTAGCAGCATTCCAAACTGCCTCGGCCCAATCTGCACCCCAATCCACATGGGCCCAACGTCAACTCACATCCCAACCCACCTGGGCCCCGGATTCTATATCCCAACCTGCCTGGGCCCAACAAAAACCCGCAGCCCCATCCGCCACCCAACACTCATGGGCCCAAGATTATACACCCAGACCCACACCTGAACCATACGAATTGTTATCGTCAACCAGTCTGTCTGATACGGTTGGATCAGCAATGGCATCTTATTTGTGTTATATGTAAAAACACTCTACTGTGCAACACATTTCTGACAATATTCACAATGAAACAGTTTTTTCAATCTCTCAATAGGTTTTCCACACCACTTTTCTGCACACAAAGCATATCTGCCAATATTCACAATGATTGAAACAAGGGTTCTTTGTTAAAGACCATGAGTGTTTATGCAACATTCTACTGTGCAGAGCATTTCTGACAATATTCACACTGATCAGATAAACAACAGTTTCATATTCACATCAGCATTTTTTTGCATGTTTGTTAAACCATAAAAAGTAATGTTATTTATCTAAAACAGGAAACCAACATGGATCTAGACGACATCGAGAGGCTGAATTAAAAAGAGTCTTTGCAGTGTTTCTTAAGGAAGAGAGGCTTAAAGTCGACTGGAAGGAAGAGAGAACTTGTTACGCTTGTCTATGCAGCCCAGGTAATGGAACTTTCTAAACTTCCAACAGCTGATGAGAAGGAAAGATCAAGTGACGAAAGATACTGTGAAGCTCTGCGAACGCACGATGAAGGCGTGTTACCGGATCGCTTGACACAGAAGGTTGGCTAACAGAGAAAGAAGGAATGCAGCTATGGCCTCCTACAATGTACTCTGATATAAAGACATCAAAACAAGTAACGCGGCTGTTGTAAAAGCACCTATAATTTTAAAATTGTTACTCATATTCTAAAAATGAAAATACCAGGAGACGGACACATTTTAATTACGGTGATTTTGACACCTTGTTTGTTAAAATCGATAAAGTATTGTTGTCGCGGTATGTGCTTACAGATGAAAAGTGCCATTTCCATTGTTGCATTAACTCCTATTGATCTCTCTGATTCAGCGTGAAGATAATAGGGGGAATTTTGATAGTTTGTCCATGGCGATGACCTGTACTGTCTGTCTTTTCGGACCTTCTGAGCATTTGGAGTTTTAAATTCATCCTTTTTAATTGTAAATAAGTACGCCTGTCATCCCCATTAAATTTGTCCCGGATTATGCTGATCAAGTTTACAGCACAACAAGAACAGCTAATCAAAATTCCCGCTATTATCTTCACGCTGAATCAGAAAGTTCAATAGGAGTTAATGCAACAATGGAAATGGCACTTTTTATCTGTAAGCACATACCGCGACAACAATACTTTATCGATTTTAACAAACAAGGTGTCAAAATCACCGTAATTAAATTGTCCGTCTCCTGGTGTTCTCATTTTTAGAGTATGAGTAACAATTTTAAAATTATAGGTGCTTTTACAACAGCCGCGTTACTTTTTTTTAATGGCTTTATGTAATTATTTAGTAATGAGTGGGGAAATCTCAACACTGTGTGGGAAGCTGATGAAAGACTATAAACAGGGCAAAGGATATAGTTACTTTACTAGCAACTGGCTTAAGAAAGTTACGTACCACTGCATCAAACCATACAGCAGTATTATTACCTAAGAGGCAAAATGTATGCATTCGACATCTGTATCATCCAATTGGAATCTGTGGGTGCTTATTGACAAAGCTACAGGAGATATAGCTTCAGCATGGCATCAGTGCACTTGTGGGTAAGTACAATGTACATGTATCAGAGTTGTGAAGTCTAAGAGGAATGGTTAATGTTACCGATAATGTTATTTTGTTATTAGGCCTACAATACGGCAAGTGCCATGCTACCCTAATAACTCTTGTTAATGTTGTGAGGAAGTCTCCTCACACTAAACCTCAATGAAGTGAGGAGACACTTAACCCTCAATAAAGTGAGGAAACAATAACCCTCAATAAAGTGAGGAAACACTTGACCCTCAATATAATAAGGAGCCAATCATGTCACCTAAAACCGGATGAGATTGTTTATTCACCTCGAATAATTTGAGGTGAAAAGTGTATATAAAGAGGGGCAGAGACAGAGCAATGGTAATCAGTACCGGCTGGCAAGCAAAGCAGGTGGTCATCTAACACTGTCAGTCTAGGGAGATACTTCGGCTACACACTACCCTATTTGCATACCGTTTTGTACACATGAACTATTGAATACATGATTGCTCTCTCTCTCTCTCCGGCTCTCGGTGGATGTGTACCGCTTCATGAACTATGATTAAATAAGTGTTTACTATAAGGCCAAAAAAAAAAAATAGTTATGTTGTCCTCGACCGCCCGCTCGTCATTTTAGGGCCGCTCCGATTTTTTTTTTTTTTTTTCAGATTTTTTTTTTTTTAAAAATCGTTGTGTTTTTTTAATAAAAATCGTATAAAAATCAGATTTTTTTTTTTTTTTTCAGATTTTTTTTCCAGATTTTTTTCAGATTTTTTTATAAACAGTTTAAATGGCATTAATATTAAATTAAGTGTTTATAACATATATGTGCGGCTCTTAGAGTGATTTTAACTTCTTGTTGGCTGAACTTTGAGCTTCTGCTGGCAAAAGAAAATTTAAAAAAAAAAATTTAAAAAAATCCGCCCGCCCGCCCCTCCTCTCTGAAAGCTGTCGAGGACAACATAACAATTTTTTTTTTTTGGCCTAATATACATCGTCTTTAATGAGTCTTCATTCACAATGGTGGCAGCGGTGGGATGGAGGACAAAAGAGAGGGAGGTCTGCTGAGTGCGGAAGAGTTTCAAAAACTGTCCATTGTGCAGGAGACCATAGATGATATGCCAGATGAGACAGTTAGAGAGGCCCTCATCACTATATATTCCACAGGTAGTAATCAACCTCAATCCAGTATGTGGCCACATCTTCAGGAAACGCCGAAGGTGGGGTTTAAACGACGACAGCTAAATCGTGAGAATCAACGATTTCGGTTTCAACGTCGGTAGCTGAGCACCAACCTATTGCGCTGAATTTTGATGATTGTCCAATGCACTCGGCCCTCGAGATTGGACGCACCAAAATCCAGCGCGCTTGCACTGGTCCAATTACTCGCAAAAATAAATGCCCATTTATTAACCGATAATGTATTTACTGATATTCAATTGTGTCATACATAATTTTTCTTTGCAGGTACAGGATTCTATACCCCACATGCTGCAGAAAGAATTCTTATTTAAGTTGGCTGCTGTAGGTTCAGAGAATGCAGAAGAACAGTTTGAAACATTAGCAAAAACTCCATATGGCTGGTCTGGTAGTGAATGCTGTCACCATCTTGTTTTCGCACCACCGCCCCCGTTTTGTCACCGGTGTGTTGCCCGTACACAGCTATCAATCCATAACAGTGCTACGCAAGTGAAATATTTTGGATTAGATGTGGCGGAGAAGCATCAGAAGATTTGCCTGATGTGTGATTCTTGTTATGTGAACTATAATATCTGCCAGTATGGTGTCAAAGACAACTTTCAGTTATACGTTGGAAAAAGAGACACCATAGAAGTTACTGATGGAGGTCGTTGTGGACAAACGTATCTTTGAGAGATATGTAAATACTCAGTAAGTAGTAGAATATCTTTTTTTACTCAATTTTCTAAATTCTGCAAACAAATATTAGAAAATATAGGAATTGGAGAAAGGCTACAATGTATGAAGAAATTCCATCTATAAGAGGTACACTTTATATACTTTATAGAAAATTTGTTTGATGATAAAATTTAACTTCAATGCTACAGTTTATTTTCCTTCTTTGATATTACGGAAATTACTTTCTATACTCTGACAAACTGTAGAAAAATCCATTGAATCTGACAAATCAAATGCATTAGGAGCCTGAGGAGGATGCCCTCTGAGGAGTTGAAAACAAAAAATTATTAGCATGAATTCACAGGATTTAATTGGTGTACAATTTTTTGCAATAATCATATTTCACCCAATTTGTTGGAGTAAACTTCTCACAAGTCCCCTCAATGAAGGAATTATACAGGTGTAAGAGCACAAGTATCAATATGTTAAAGGGATGAACACATGCGCAATTGATCATGTATTATAACGTCACCTAATCATGTGATCAATTGGGCATGCGATAGCTCCTCCCATACAAGTTGCAGTGGTGCCGGAAACCCTTAGCCTAAAGAGTTGCAGTTTGCTTCTCAACGAGATGACTGGGTGGTGGTTCTTGGCATCACGCAACAGTATGATAATATACTAACAATCGTAGGTCGGAGCTTAACTGTGGAAGTTCCCGTGCCTATCCAAGAAAGATGTATCATCTAAATATGAGAAGTCTTAAGGTGTTTGATTGTGTGAATATACGATCCCATACATTCTGTGGAGTTCAGATAGGATAGTAGTTTATAGTAAAGAACACCATGCTACTGAGCATCTCACACTGGTGGCTCAACATGGGGCGTTCTATTTCACGCAACATTTGC
Source organism: Ophiura sarsii (assembly GCA_035610835.1). Lineage (NCBI taxonomy): Eukaryota > Metazoa > Echinodermata > Ophiuroidea > Amphilepidida > Ophiuridae > Ophiura > Ophiura sarsii. The sequence continues at coordinate 42,476,441 of CM069448.1, forward strand.
ACTTGGCTACCCTTAAAGAAATTTTTCTACAAGACTACAAGTTATAGTTTCATCTAGTTTCTTCAAGTTTACAAGACTACAAGTTATAGTTTCATCTAGTTTCTTCAAGTTTACAAAACTACAAGTCCTGTTCCACACCAGTTGTTTTTTTTTCTTCACGAGACTACATTTTAAGTCCTGGGAGCGGTTATCAACTGCAACAAAACTTTGTTGTTTTTCTTCGTTTGGTGCATCGTGGACGAAACTTAGTGAATTTGAAGATTTTCGCGTGGCAGAATCAATCGTCGTTGGAATTTGCACGGCAAGGTTTTTCTTCATTCTTTGTTTGGACCGAGTGATCAACATACGTCCTAACTTACTCTCCCTCTCGACAACAGCGAACATGGAAACCACTACAAAAAAGAAGTCAAGGCGAGCTGGGCAAAGACATAAAAAGTCTACCCCTCAACCATTGTCTGCACCCTCACCAAGGGAAGTACCCTTACAACCAGCCGCAGTAGGGCATAACAACCCCCCAAATGGACAATTGGCTCAGGCGCTGTTAGCCCCGCGAGTTGCTGCACACTCGCAGAAACGGCCGCGTCCTTTAGCGCGGTACACAGATACGACTCATTGGCCGAGGGCCATTATACGGCCTAGAATTGTAGTTGTTGCGCCAACACCGCAACCCGCACCTAAACAACCAAACCTAAATTATCATAATTCTTTAGGACGGCGTATTGCTAATACACATACATTGAGAGATATCAGACCTGAAGTAAGGAGGGGGGTCCACCTATTACAGACAACAAATCCTGTGAGGGAATTTCATCAGGTCATGGCGGAATTGCGTCAACCTTTCAAATTTCAAGGTGGTAGTTGCCTTGGACCTTCGTATAAGATTCTGCGCTGATGAATTACTAACTAGCGCGACAATGATTGCGACAGTATTAGACTTGTGCTTCAAGAGCATGAAGTTTCTTAGTGATGAACAACGAGTACAAGTGTACGAGAAGGTCAAGCGCGAGGTGGAGCCATTAAAACAACACACAGAGCCGCCAAAGAAGAAGGTGAAGGCAACTCTGTGTGCGCTTGATTTTCTGCTCTCCCCACCCCCGACAGAATCTGACAACAGTGGTGATGACAGTGGCGACGAAGAAGACTTAATGGACATGGCTTCTGTGCAATCAGAGATAGCTAAATTAGAAGCAAGTATGCAGCCATCTAGTCAGAATGATCTGATTGCCGAAGGAAAACAACATGTTTTCAAGACGACCATCAGCTGTCTTCAGCGGGAAGTTGAAATGACCGTAAATTCTGTTGACTTGTATTTGGCTAGTGATGATACTGACAACAAGACCAATGTGATGGATTGGTGGAGTGCCAATTTGGAGAAATACCCAGCGGTCGGGAAGTTAGCCATGAGGTATGCTTGCATACCCGCTACATCTGTACCTTCCGAACATGTGTTTTCAGTAGAGGGGAACATAGTGAATACCAAACGGAGCTCGCTGACACCTGCACATGTCAACATGTAAGAGCACGAGTATCAATATGTTTAAGGGATAAACGCATGCGCAATTGATCATGTATTATAACGTTCTATCCTATTCCATTATAAAGGCACTGTAGTCAGTGACCTAATCATGTGATCAATTGGGCATGCGATAGCTCCTCCCATACAAGTTGTAGTGGTGCCGGAAACCCTTAGCCTAAGTCAGTGGCAGTTTGCTTCTCAACGAGATGACTAGGTGGTGGTTCTTGGCATCACGCAACAGTATGATAATATACTAACAATCGTAGGTCGGAGCTTATGTGTGGAAGTTTCCGTGCCTATCCACTAAAGCTGTATCATCTAAATATGAGAAGTCTTAAAGTGTTTGATTGTGTGAATATATGATCCCATACATTCTGTGAAGTTCAGATAGGATGGTAGTTTATAGTAAAGAACACCATGCTACTGAGCATCTCACACTGGTGGCCAATATGGGGCATTCTATTTCACGCAACATTTGCACTTGGCTACCACTAAAGAAATTTTTCTACAAGACTACAAGTTATAGTTTCATCTACTTTCTTCAAGTTTACAAGACTACAAGTTATAGTTTCATCTAGTTTCTTCAAGTTTACAAGACTACAAGTTATAGTTTCATCTAGTTTCTTCAAGTTTCTTCAAGTTTACATAAGTCCTGTTCCACACCAGTTTTTTTTTCTTCACGAGACTACATTTACAAGTCCTGGGAGTGGTTATCAACTGCAACAAAACTTTGTTGTTTTTCTTCGTTTGGTGCATCGTGGACGTCACTTAGTGAATTTGAAGATTTTCGAGTGGCAGAATCAATCGTCGTTGGAATTCGCACGGCAAGGTTTTCTTCATTCTTTAGCGCGGTACACAGATACGACTCATTGGCCGAGGGCCATTATACGGCCTAGAATTGTAGTTGTTGCGCCAACACCGCAACCCGCACCTACGCAACCAAACCTAAATTATTATAATTCTTTAGGACGGCGTATTGCTAATACACATACATTGAGAGATATCAGACCTGAAGTAAGGAGGAGGGTCCACCTATTACAGACATCAAATCCTGAGAGGGAATTTCATCAGGTCATGGCGGAATTGCGTCAACCTAGTTATACTGAAAGGCCATTATGGCAACATTAATTGTTTTATTATTGTTAGTACTAATTTGGATTAATTATTGTTTACAATTTCTCGAAAAATACTTTCAGTTAAGAGTGACAACAATTTACCTAAGACGGCAGTTGATAATTTTGTTATACGAGGTTTTGTTTTTGTTATGTACCATTTATGACAAGAGTATTCTTTTTCTAAACCAGTTGAATTCAATTTGTACTCAGTCAAGGTTTCTGAACTTATATATTGAAAAAACAATTAAAATCTGGTAGTTATTTGCTGCGTTGTTAGCTCTGGCTGCTCGGGTATGAACCGAGCGCCCTCTCTCTATCTAAAAGAATGAACACGAATTTGACACAATTTTATCTTCCCGATCATTCTCGTCACGTCTGTCGCAATTACGATGATCTCGGATGTGTCAGTGCCAACTCAGGGAAATGCCTTTTTGTTAGGTCAGCCTACCATTGGGAAACGTTTTTGTTTCTTTTATATTGAGAACGGGATCTTATAAAGTATATCTTTGCTGGGTATCTGTGGTAATTTGTTCAAGGAAAATCATCTTAGTACATTGTTATATTGTCACTTCGTACTCCAAGAATGGCTGTAACAGTAGATCTGTGAATTACTTCTAGTACCTTTATGATACAATGTGGGACACCGATTACTAATGAGACTCGTGTAAAATCTGTTAAGTGAACACGGGTCCATTTCTTAGGCCTCTCCGTTAAATGAATGCTCATGATATAGAATTTACGCTACAGATTCCTGTAAGCTATGACCCAGAAAAATCTGTTCAGTGACCGTTGGGTCATCAGTCCTTTTTCTTGACTGGGTTCCGCGAATCCTTTCGCATGAGTTCTTTCTACAAATTGATTTTGATTCTAACTCCAACTCAAGCTGCAACTCTTGTCTGGTCGAAGACCAAGACCTCTCTTTTTTTTTTAGGTTTGGGGTATTTGGCTACTGAAGATACTTTGTTGGGTATATTAACGCGCAGTAATGCGATTACTAGCTCTCACTTCCAATAATTGTGTCCAATTAACTAGTTTTTCCTTTTTTACTGGGTCCCGCGCAAAATCTGTGTAGTGATCGCGGGAGACTCATGTTATCTATACACAAATACCTCATAATATTGGATATTCACTATAGTCCACATTCTAAAATACAGAGAAAATTGAAATGTTACCTATCATTGTCAGTGATACAATTTTTGGTGCTCATGCACAATGAGTCAACCTCAATACAATAAATCGACCATATATGCTAGCATTGCTAACACGGCTCGGAGTCAGTTGTATCTTGGCTGTTAGTGAAGTATAAGCTCTCTGAGTATCCTCTCCATCTATGGACAACTCCGGCTAACGAATAGGGAACTGATGTGGTGTCGAGATGGTTAATAAAGATGACAGAATCTAAAATAGTCTATGTATGCTTATTATGGTAGTTGAATCCCTTTGTGTTAACGGCGTGGAGTTTATCATCAAGTGCTCAGACATGAGTGCTTGTATATAAAAACCGTATCGTTACAACAGTACACTTCAATTTGGTAGACATTTGGTCTATTTTATTGCGTTTTCACTGCTATTTTTCAGGAATCTGGTGTCTCGCCCGAAAAACAAGTTCGAGTCCTGGGAACACTAATTCCTGAAAATCCCAGGCCTATTATGCGTTGTCACTTAATATACTCAACCTAAAATGGTGTCCAGTCATCTAATGAAACATGGTGGCATGCATCATCACCAACAATTTGCAGCCAATCTGTCGGTTTTTGCACACATCAAAGATTCTAAACCAATCTATAATATAAACTGCTCACAAAAAGTTAGGAAACTTTTTGTAATCAAGTATATTTCTATTATTTATTACCCTCTTTGTATCTGTTATATATCAATGGAGAGCTGAAGTGTTCTTCTTTAAAATGATACCACATTTGTAATGATTACATGTTGCTGAACTTGGCCACATGAATGAGAATGAGGCAAAGTCACAAATCAAATGTGCCAAAATTACCGTTATCTGTGCTAAACAGTCAATAGGTACAATTGTAAAAAAACTATTCAATTATTCGCCAAACCAGAAAACTTCCAAGTGGCGCTGTTCCTTCACACAAAAGGCCCAAAATACTTGGGATTATATTCAATGGGTTCTCATTTGAAAATAAGGGTGACAAGGATAATCAAACGAAAGTAATAGCCAAATTTGAGTTATATGCCATAGGGCAAATTAATGAAAGCTACGAAAGCTACATGTTCAACCAGAAAAATCAAAAGAAAATGAATCTTTCGAAGATTATCTGGCCAATCTCAGAATACTCAGCCAAACATGCAATTTCTGTCTGCATGTCTGAAAGACCACTTACGAAAATGCAAAATGTGGTTGCAGCAAGGTACAAGGTTGTGCAAGGTTGTTGCAAGGTTGCGCAAGCTTGTCGCAAGGTTGATGATGATAACAATGATGATGATGAGGGCACATTGAAATACGAGCAAGATGACATCAAGGAAAAGAAAGAGGCAACTGACACTGAAAGTGACGACAGTGATGATGGAACTACTGAATCCAACACTAAAGGTTCTTGGTTCCTGTCAAGGATGGTCGGTGATACAATGACAAAGATACATGTTTCCAAAGCATTCAAAATTATCATGGGAAAACGGGAGTATATATCGAAGGAACGGTCACGCCGCCATTACGCAAGTAAAGAGCTTCCAGACTATCAAAAGGTGAATGCGAAGCATGATTTACATTTGAATAAGTTCTATGCTGTTAAAAAACGTGATTCATACAGTGTTGGAAAGCTTGTGGTTATTCGACAGAAGGATGGCACATTTGTTTCCAGTACGAAATCTGGTGATACCGAATGCACATTAAGGTTTTCCATTCTCAAGAAAGAGAGGGGCCATTCATCTTCACATTTCATCTTCACAGATTACCTGTCACCATGGAGATCTACCCACGCTGTCATTGGACAAGTGGATGTGACACATGACGATGCTCTTCCTGGTAAAGTCGTTATTGACAGGACTTCAATTGATAAAATAAACAAGGCTGTCGACCAAAAAGGAGCGGCAGACAATTCAAAAAAAAATTGGGATTCGGATGAGTATGAAATTGAGAGAATGATCAAAATTTGCATCAACCCTTCAACTCAGGCAATCGAATACAATGTACGGTTTAAAGGGTATGGTTCCGAAGGAGATAAGTGGCTTCCATCATCGGCCTTCAACAGCCAAATTAATTTTTAGACAACTTCGGCTAGAGGAAGGAAGCAAAAATATGAATCTGTAGATCCATTCGCACTTGATTTTATAGCAGATCAGCCGCATGCATCCACATCCAAGACACATAGAGTTGGTAGTGTGAAAGGAAATGGCAACAGTAGACATTGCAAGGGAGATAAAGTGTCAAAAGCAACCCCTTTACAACATATGTACAAGTCGGAGAGTACACTCAACAAAGCAAGGCCGAAATGACTATAATTGCTGAAAGTCTTAAGGTGTTTTATTCAGAGTAACGAACCCTATACATTCTGTGTTACTCCGATATGATGGGATGGTAGGCATTACATCTTACCCATCATACAGAGTTATTACAGACCTACCAACCATATCCCGCGGGGAGCGGTTACCCAGCGATGGTCATGTGGTATGTTTGGCACGTCGATATGTGCCACGACGCTCTAGGTTTCAATTCATGTTCGCTGTCGTCATAGGTTCTCTAACGTGTAGCACGTCGATCATCAAGACAGTAAATTTTGAAATTTTGAATTTGTTCTTGGAATGGAATTTTTCCCTTTGTTCAACTTGGATATAAGATGCCGCCAAAAAGGAAACAAAGCGCTACGTCTCAAGCTTCAAAGAAAGCGAAAACTAACACTAACGAAGAATGTGAGAGTATCTCAGGGGGAGAAAGTAATGTTTGTATCACAAGTAATGAAGGCGGGAATGAAGGCCCACAAACCGCTACACAGTTTTTGCGATAGCTTGGGCCTTCACTTGCCATCCTCTATTAGGTCTAAGATAAATAAAGGAGAATTCATAGATTTATGGTCATTGCTAACTCTGCCAGGTCAAGCTCCACCCAGCATGGGTTTTGCGCTGATACAGGAGGTATCGAAGCTCGTGATCGGTCAACAAACTGCAAAATCACCAACAATTAGTCTTGCCACTAGTCTTGCCTGCTTCCGCGACCGCCTTCTTGTGCTGTGCATCTCCAACATAGGGGTCGGAGATCTGTTCCAATTGCACCCAGTGCAGGTTAGCTGGATCTTTTGTACTCCAAACTCAGATTACACTGCTCTTGCACCAAATGTTTGGTTGGATCACTTTCATCTTTTTGAACTGACAGAAATCCTCCAGAAATCATGCATCAAAAGGATGACCTATCATATGCCCACCTTCTCAATAGATTAAGTGAGGGCAGCCACACTGAAGCTGATATCACACTTCTTAAAACGAGAGTAACCACATCCAACACCACAGTTAAGTTTCCGCATGTACCCCACATGACGTACACAAATAAAGATGTGAATGACCACAACACTGCATCTTTAATCATACTACCACCCCTAACAAGTCAAACTGCGTCAGATGTGGTCATTGGAGATAAATTTATTCAATTATTTTTCCAAATATCTTTTTATAACTCCACAGCTTTACTTTTATCACCACCAACAACACCACCAAAGAAATTTGTGCGATACAGAACACAAGAACAGATAATAAAAGAGGCAGCACTGAAGGAGCCGTTAGCAGCTGCAGGTTATGGAGAAGACATTAAGTGTACGTTGCATTTTCACATAATATATCTACCAACCATACCAACCATATCCATATGGTTGGTAGGTCATACATGGAAATAGTGACACATTACTAAGAAAACTGTATAGGGAAATGGGAGTTACAGGAATAAAATTAATGATAACACTCAAATCTAATATATTGTTGTGTTTTCCAATTAGTGAAATATGCCTGTAAAAATATGTTTGGTTGGATCACTTTCATCTTTTTGAACTGACAGAAATCAGGCATCAAAAGGATGACCTATCATATATCATATGCCCACCTTCTCAATAGATTACGTGAGGGCAGCCACACTGAAGCTGATATCACACTTCTTAAAACGAGAGTAACACACATCCAACACCACAGTTTCTGCATGTACCCCATATAATGTACACAAATAAAGATGTGAATGACCACAACACTGCATCTTCAATCATACCACCCCTAAAGTCAGTCAAGCATGCATCATATGTGGTCATTGGAGATAAATTTATTCAATTATTTTTCCAAATATCTTTTTATAACTCAACAGCTTCACTTTTATCACCACCAACAACACCACCAAAGAAATTTGTGCGATACAGAACACAAGAACAGATAATAAAAGAAGAGGCAGAACTGAAGGTGCAGGTAGCAACTGCAGGCTATGGAGAAGACATTAGTAAGTGCAGGTTGCATTTTCACATAATATACATGAAAATAGTGACACATAACTAAGAAAACTGTATATGGAAATGGGAGTTACAGGAATAAAATCAATGATAACACTCAAATCTAACCAATTGTTGTGTTTTCCAATCAGCTGTTCGTGAAGCAAATGAAAATATTCGTCAGGTTTTAGAAGAAGATGCCGGCGCAAGCACTACATGTAGCAATGGGTCATGGCAAGATACGTTGTGGAGTGTACCATGCATATGCCGAGCTAAGAGCAAAAATTGGACAATATGCTGCTCAGAACAGTGTGATGAACGCCGAAGCGCAAGTTTTCAGGGGAACTGAAAAAGACTTAAATGAGAGAAAAGTGCGTGGAATGAAGAAGACCTACATGTACTTGATGCAAAAAAAATGGACAGTGAGGTGACATCGCTACCAAAAGGTCAGCGTGGATGGCCACTTCTTCTTGGAAAACTAACCAGAATGGAATAGGACAGTGAAAAGCAAAAGCAGAGGTAGTAATGTTGTGCCGCTCTTTCCCCAATTTAATTATGGTATAGTTTAGAAACACCTTCACATAATTATGGTATAAATGACACGTCATACCTGCAATCGGGGCCATTTGTCTCCGTCTGTTTGCGTAGGATAGCTATGCATGACTGTGTATAGTTATATATGTGATCGGAATAAATGCAAGGAATTGAAATATACTACATTTCTATTGCTGTGATTATTGGTTTATTTGTGTATATGGCGGGTACCAGTACTGTCATAATATATGGTGAAGAGAGTGGACTTGGTACCTCTGCACTATGTAAGCGATAGGGCGATGGATGGTCCCTGTTTACGTGGCAAGAAGCACAACCGGTACAGGTAATTATACTTAATTTCTGTATGTTATGATTATAGTATTGACTCAAAATGTATGTATTTTATATATTGATCGTGTTCAAATGATAGTCACGTATAACGATATTTTAACATCGAATGAATTGCCTGTGTTGGAAAATTCCCACCATTCTATTGTTCAATTCCACGCCATTTTGTACAATTCTATTGTTTAAATTTATTGGACCATATAAAATGGTGTCCAAATATGATTTCACGTCGCAAACACCTCTGGGTTATCGGAAGATGATATAGACGATTTCTTTATAGAATTTGAAAGGTATGCCTGATACATCAAAAGCAGTATAAATAGGCACGTTGATAAGATGGCATCCTCTCTCTTATCAAGATCACTGTTGAAACAACACCTCTATTGTAAAATTGCATTCATCCACCATGTCTCTAAGAGATATGAAAGTTTTACAGGTGGAATTGTCTAAGAGTCAAGGCATTGGCTACCTGGCGGATATTCTGGGGAGGATTGGGAAGAGAACCCAGTCAGGCACCAAGAGCGAGGTACAGAGTGAACTAACTCACGAGTTTGTACCACCAGTCAAGTCCGTGCAGAAAGGCAGAGGGTGGGAAAGGCGGAAACAGCCCGGGAGAGAGAGCGACAAATGAGGTAAGAGGATCCTACTTCGATGAGTGACTCCACTATTCCTGCCGCTTATATGAAGGAGAAATAGAAGAAAAAGAATGCAGCAAATAGGCCAGTTGACATAGAGGACACAGCTGCATCAGAAGAGGCATCCTCAACTCAACTTAAATCACCCAACATGTGAAAAAAGAATGGATGCTATCGAGAAGAATGATGCTAAGCGGTTGAACTTCATACATGACTATAATGAGCATTTCAAAAATAACAGTTTCCGAACTAAGAGATCATCAAGAACTTCTCCATGTGGACCAACATTAAAAGCACGGAAATCATTGTTCGACATGTCTGCTACTGCTACATGTACCTCCTCATCTACCACTGCGACCGTCAATAATTCCAATTCATGTTCCCAAGTCCTGCCTGTGTTCTCCAGGAGAATATTCCAAAATCTACAAGTCCAGTCAAGATATACATGCAGTGGAGCTATATTCATGTATCAAACGGCTATTCAAACAGCGGGAGAGAGAGCGACAAATGAGGTCAGAGGATCCTACTTCGATGAGTGACTCCGCTATTCCTGCCCCTAAAATGAAGGAGAAATAGAAGAAAAAGAATGCAGCAAAGAGGCCAGTTGACATAGAGGACACAGCTGCATCAGAAGAGGCATCCTCATCTGAGGTTTCTAAGAGGAAAACAAAGAAGAAAAAGAATTATATTTTTATTGATACAATGAACTTTGTGATTGATTTTTATCATTGAAAATGGAAAGCCCTACGAGAATCAACAGAAAAAGGTGATACTGGTAGTAAGATACCAACTCCAACTAAGGTATTCACAGCTACACTGACAAAGGCATGTGTTATCTGCCAACAAGAAATGGATGTCGTTAATCCAATAACACAAAAAAGAGTGAAAAACTACAAATCCATATCAAACAATCCCCAGCTATCCAGACGACTATCGGAAATTGTTGACAACTTAAATCACCCATCAAATTATATGTGTAGAACATGTGAAAAAAGAATGGATGCTATCGAGAAGAATGCTGCTAAGCGGTTGAACTTTATACATGACTATAATGAGCATTTGAAAACTACCAGCTTCCGAACTAAGAGATCATCAAGAAATTTTCCATGTGGACCAACATTAAAAGCACGGAAATCATTGTTCGACATGTCTGCTACTGCTACATGTACCTCCTCATCTACTTACAGCCCACCGCGACCGTCAAGAATTCCAATTCATGTTCCCAAGTCCTGCCTGTGTTCTCCAGGAGAATATTCCAAAATCTACAAGTCCAGTCAAGATATACATGCAGTGGAGCTATATTCATGTATCAAACGGATATTCAAACAGCGGGAGAGAGAGTGACAAATGAGGTCAGAGGATCCTACTTCGATGAGTGACTCCGCTATTCCTGCCCCTAAAATGAAGGAGAAATAGAAGAAAAAGAATGCAGCAAAGAGGCCGGTTGACATAGAGGACACAGCTGCATCAGAAGAGGCATCCTCATCTGAGGTTTCTAAGAGGAAAACAAAGAAGAAAAAGAATTATATTTTTATTGATACAATGAACTTTGTGATTGATTTTTATCATTGAAAATGGAAAGCCCTACGAGAATCAACAGAAAAAGGTGATACTGGTAGTAAGATACCAACTCCAACTAAGGTATTCACAGCTACACTGACAAAGGCATGTGTTATCTGCCAACAAGAAATGGATGTCGTTAATCCAATAACACAAAAAAGAGTGAAAAACTACAAATCCATATCGAACAATCCCCAGCTATCCAGACGACTATCGGAAATTGTTGACAACTTAAATCACCCATCAAACTATATGTGTAGAACATGTGAAAAAAGAATGGGTGCTATTGAGAAGAATACTGCTAAGCGGTTGAACTTTATACATAACTATAATGAGCATTTGAAAACTACCAGTTTCCGAACTAAGAGATCAACGAGAAATTCCCCATGTCATCTCCACCGTCAGCAAATACCAACAACAATCAGTCCACCACCACTGCGTACTACAACAGCAGATCGCCTCAAAGATCACCACTCTAGTGCCCTATGTGAGGATAATTAATTTTATATAGGGATGTTTTTCAAAGTGGAGCTGCATAATGAAAAAATTGTTTTGCATAAGGGCTTACAGACCACTCCTACATGTTACTCATTTTGCATGATTAATTAATCCAAATATTGTATGGCTGTCTTCATGACTTGGATTAGTGCATCCATTATGCACGCCAATTGAGGCAACAATACAAACCACATTCCACATCGTGAATAGCCATCCATTCAATAATGCAAAATGAGTAACAGGTAGAAGTGGATGTAGACCTTTATGCAACACAGCTCTTCATATGTTGTTGTTCACTGGTGTAATGCTCCCAGTGGCAGACTCTGTGTGTGTGCATTGTGCTATGCCTACTAGTAATAAACATATTCAATATATAACTGTATATGGCTTTGCGATGGGTTTCACTTAATATTAACGATAACTCCGGAGGTAGATTTCTACCTTGGTCCGGTGACCGTAACAGAACTATCTTGTTGGGGTTATTATTTCAGGCCAGCGTTCTGGAAACATCAGCTAGCAATCCGTAAAGAGATTTTTCTTATGAAGACAGCTCCGCTTGCACCGTCTGTAGCATCAAAGATTCCACAGCGCCATAACGAAAGGTCTGGCCACTAAGGAGATACAAGTTCTCGTAATTTACGCAAACAACTGCCATAATCGCCAACGATGCTTAACAGCAATGAATCACTGTGGTGTAAACGGACAAATCCTGATTTTGACGGGTGCCGAGACTTGTGAGCTAATTGGTCTTTATCTATTGTCACAACACCTCAATATCAATGTAGGGTTTTACAGAGATGATGGTCTAGCTGTCTGTAGAGCAAGACCAAGACAAATCAAATTAATAAAGAAGAAAATATGCCAGGTATTTTCAGATAACAACCTGCGTCATCACTTTAGAAGCCAACAAAAAAAAATGGTGATTTTTTAGATATTTCCCTTGACCTACGTTCCGGAACATACGAGCCATTTATGAAACCAAACAACACACCGTTGTATGTACATAAAGACAGTAATCATCCACCCTCGATCATAAAAAAACATCCCAGATGGTGTCAACAAAAGACTGTCATATATTATCAAACAAAACCGTCTTTGCACGCGCTAAACCTGCCTACCAAGATGCTCTCAACAAAAGCAGCTACAACTATGAACTTGAATACAAACATCAGCAACCCAGCACCAAAAAAAAATGCACTTGATCTCGAAATATCACATGGTTCAACCTACCATATAGCGACAACGTAAACACAAACATCAGCAAAATATTCTTCAACCTACTTGCTAAATCTTTCCCAGCCGGACATCAACTCTTTGAATCTTCATCCAAAGATGGTTTGAATTACACTGTCAACTTGAAACTCATGTTGGGGTACATTTGTAGTGGCATGCTAAGTGCAGTTGACCAAGTTGTGCCAATTTTCCAAAAATGGATGCATCAGCCAATACCACTGTGAGGAATTGCTACGTACATTGGAACCAACAGTAGCACAATTAAAGAAGAATTCGATCAATGAAGCAAGGACTGAAGAGCTTGGTAAATTCAAGGAGAAAGGGGATGACAGAATATCTATTATGACTGATGCTTGCCACAGTTGTAGGAAGAACTCTTACTGTAAGAGTGACGAAAGGGGTGAACGCATGCGCTATTGATCATGTTATAATATGTCCTATTCTATTCCAAAGGCACTGTAGTCAGTGACCTAATCACATGATCAATGGTCATACTTTAGCCCCTCCCATACTAGTTGTAGTGATGCCTAAACCCAAGCCTAGAGCTCAGTTGCGTCGAGCCTCTCAAAGATAACAGGGTGCCGAGTTTGGCATCACTCAGCAGTATGATATTATACTAACGAGGGTCGGAACCTATGTATAGGAGGTTACCGTTTGCCCATTCAATAAAGCAGAAACAACTAAATAGTTGTTACGTTATTCAGAAAGTCCTTATTCAAGCCCATTATTATTAGTAGTTAAGAAGGAGGCAAGTGGAAAATTCAGAGTCGTGTGCGACTTCAGGAAAATTAATTCTCTGACGTTAAAATCAGCTCAACCATTAGCCAATGTCTCGACACTATGTCAAAATCAAAATTGTTCTCAGCGGTGGATTTTGCCAGCGGGTTTTTCCAACTCTCTTTACACGAAGATTCTAAGCATATCACAGCGTTTGCGACCGGAAATGAATTGTATGAGTTTAATGTTTTACCTCAGGGTTTGTGTAATTCACCAGGTACATTTCAAGCACTCATGGAAAAGATTTTGAAAGGTATGACAGGGAATTCCGCTGTAGTGTACTTAGACGATATATGTTATTTTGGAAATACTTTTTCTGAGAAATTGGAAATTCTTACAGAAGCTTTTTCTCGTTTCAGAGCGGCAAATCTCACTTTGCGACCTGAGAAATGTCAATTTTTAGACGCAAAATTTCTTTCCTTAGCCACGTAGTGAATGAATGTGGAATTGCACCTAGTAATGATAATCTAGACAAAGTTAAGAATTGGCCAAGGCCTAAGTCATCTATTCTGAAATTTAGGCACTATTTGTCAGGTACTTCTTTCACCGTATTTACTGACCATAAACCTTTGGAACATCTCCGTACTTTGAACTATGATAAGATAGCTGATCCTCATCATAGGCGTTCACGTTGGATAGCTCAAATTGACCCTATGAATTTTACCATCAAGTACAAACCAGGGAAAATTAACGATAATGCAGACACCCTGATACGATCAGTGAGGCTCAGATACAATCTTCCATTGTGCAAACTAATGAAAATGTGTTACCAAGTGTATCTCACAGTTTAGCTCAGGTAGAGTCTTCTCAAGTGAATGTGGGTTGTGATATTGTTACACCCACCGATACTCCTCCACCTATCTCCCTAGTATATACACACTACTAACTTTGACATTTTGGACGGTCAGTCTTTGGACATTGGTATTAATACTGTTAAACATTGTCTGGAAGCTGGGAATCATTCTCAAATAACCCGAATGATCCGTGGCTTAAGTTATTGCTAGTAGAAATCCCGAACCTGTATATTGATACGGTAGATAACATGGTCTATCGAAAAGATCCGTCTACCGGTATTGCTCAAGTTCTGATTCCCAAATCTTGGGTTCCTTATGTATTGTTTCATTTTCATGGGGCCCCTATCACGGGCCATGTTCCGATTAATACCATGTACGGGAATGCCCGAGGTTTGTGTTTTTGGCCCGGCATGCGCCAAGATATTCAGAGTCATAGTGATGCTTGTTTGAAGTGTCAACGTTTTACAAATCCGGTCCCGGGCTATAGAGCCCCCTTAAAACCTATTACTGAACCGTTGGCACCCATTCACATGGTTAGTTTGGATATTGCCGTACTCCCTTTGGCACAGAGTGGTAATAGATATTTGTTGGCTATAACAGATAGATTCACGAAGTATATCCGTCTTTTACCAATGGCGGACCAAAACGCAAAAACAGTTACTGAATGTTTTTACAAACACTTTTGTTCTTATTTTTGGTGTCCCGCGGATTGTACTTTCGGATCAAGGTGCTCAGTTCCAATCTTCTTTGTTCCAACATTTGTGTCAGTGGTTAGGTGTTGATACCCGTAGGTCCTCACCGTATATGCCTTCAGTGAATGGTGGTGTTGAACGTATTAACCGAACAGTGAAAGACAATAGCTAGACGGTTGACTCCTTATGGTGACAAATGGGATCTAGTATTAGGTGAAGTTGAAATGGCTTATAATTCTAGGAAACATTCTTCTACAAATCACTCTCCTCATTCTCTCATGAACCACTTCTACCTGTCGAAATTCTTTTGGGTACACAAGTACCAGAATTTGATGATATATCGGATTATGTGAGTAAGCTGTCCACAGCATTGACGACCAAGCATAATGACGCATGCTCAAACTTCTCAGAAAAAGTATCATGATAGGAATGCTCATTTCCATGAGTATAAAGAAGGTGATTTAGTTTGGTATAAATCCCCTCACAGAGTGAACAAGTTAGCAGATAAGTGGTTGGGACCATACACTGTAGTGAATTGTAGGAATGAAGGGCTTTCCTGTAGTATTACTAGTTTGATAGAGACTGAAACCAGAATTTTGAATGTACACCATGATAAATTGAAGCCTTTTGTACAACCCTCTATTTATGAATCTCCGTCGGGATATACCCCGAATACACTGCCTCGGTCGGTACCAGAGGACCGCCCGAGTCACCCAGGTACCTCAAGGGTCCGCCCACAACCCGACCACCCGATTCTGTTGATCTCACGATGGTGATAAATACTAACGTTCAAAATACACCATCCGATCATTCTGAGGATAATAGTTTGATTTCCCAACATACATCCTCATCACATTTGGAGTCTGATGATGATACGTTGAGCATAGATAGTTTCGATTTTGATAATATTGTTAGTCAAGAAAACTCAACTGATAAAGTTGAACTTGAACCTAGTACTTCGGGCTGTATAAGGTATCGCCCTGTACTACTAAATGATTGTGTTACAGATATATAGGATGATACAAGTTTCTTTTACCATATTACCACAAGGTATTCCTGGTTTATTCACGGGGAGTTGTTGATCTTAGTTCAATTTAGAAAAATTGGAACTATAAATACTGACAATTGTATTTTGTAACAAATGCAATTGTTGTCAGTTTCTGAATGTTATAGATTATGCCAATGTTGTTATATCCTAGTCCGTATACTAAAATTTTGTTACGGCATTACATGGTTTATGTTGAAATTATATAAATTCAACAAATTATGGCCTTTCCTTTTGCTAACATATGATTCTTTGGCGTCATGCAAGGACGAGGTGCGTTAAACTAATTAATGCACTTTGAATTGTTTTCACTTGAACACCACACCTACAGAAATGTGTTGTCGTTGTGCTGTTATTGTCGTTTGTTCATGTGTATGTTGTTGTTTTGGTTGTTTTACTAATCTCAACCATTCTTTTACTAAAAACCGGCTCTGTAAGTGTTGTGACTTATCCTTCCTCTTTGTTATACACGTTCTCGTTCCTCAGCTGGTAAAAGACATAAGAAAAAGTCTGCACCTCAGCTATTGCCTGAACCCTCACCGAGGGAAGTACCTCTACAGCCAGACGCAGAGGGCCAACACAACCCCCACTTAATGTAATTGCTCAGGCACAGTTTGCCCCGCAAGTTGCCGCAGAACTGTTACAACAACGGACGCGTCCTCTAGCGCAGTTCCCAGAGACGGCAAATTGGCGGAAGGCCATTATCCGGCCTATAGTTAGGGCTGTTGCGCCAACACCGCAACCCGCACCTACTTGGCCACGTATAAATTATCATGTTTTAGGACGGAGAATTGCACATACTCATACCTTAAGGGATATCAGGCCCGAGGTTAGAAGAAGGGTCCACCGGCTACAAACGGAAAATCCCGAAAGGGAATTTCACCAGGTGATGGCCGAATTACGACAACCACGTGATACTCAAATACCATTATGGCAACATTAAATTGTTTGTTTCATTGTTACACAGACCATTTGGCAGTTGGTCAGCTCTCCCATAAGATTGTGGCTGCAAGACATGTCACGAAGAAAGGCGATCCCTGTTCCCAAAGGCATGAAGTGTTTGGGTGTAATAATATGTATGAAGAATTTGATAGACTGGGGATAGACTTTGTGGATCACGCACATGACAGAAATGTATCTATTAACAATATCATAAAGAAACGAGAGACAAACAATTCCAAAGACCGATGGCATGTCACCAAAGGAATTCCAAGTGCAGTCAAGAAGATAGGAAGTGGCGCTAAGAGGAGTCAAGGCAAGACATGGAGCCCGGAGCTTGCTGACAAAGGGGCTGCGCTAAAAACCCATGTTTATTGGTCACTTGAAAATTGTGATAAAGACCCAGAAAAGTTGAAAGCAAACCTGGAAACAGCTATCACACACTTCCAAAATGATCACAGCAAATGTGATGCATCATCATACCTAGTCATTTAATTGTAAGTGATCCTGTTACAGTGAGTCTTCTTACTGAACTTGTACACTCCCTTGTACCATATACAAAGTCTGAGAATTATATATATGACAGGGATACCTACTACATCGAATGCGCTAACAATGTTGCTTTGATATATTTGGGAAAACGTAATTATATGGATGACACTTATAACTTGCGACAAAATTTGTGGATTCTTGACTGGAATGAGCATGTAGACCGCCCATACACATCCATCAACAACGGACAGACTGTTAACAATGAGAGACAACAACAAAGAAGAAAAACTCTTATAAGAAAAACATTTAAATTTGTTGACAATATCTGGGATCTGTGGATAGCTGTCCAAAGATCGTGAAACTCCAAAGAGTTTCAGAAAGTAACGCTATTATCATAATGTTAATACTATTCTGTGATTAAATATGACATGTTGAACTTAGCACCTTGTTAATTAACCAAGGAAATCTCTTTGTTTTTGTCTTTCTTTCCGGTTAAATAACATCAGCACTATCATTGCTCCAGAGTGGGCCATTACCCGCATTCTTTAGTGAATCAGTCAACAATACTGTTCAATGTAACATCAGATCCGGGATGCAAATATCTTCAGCAGTTGGGTCAAGGATTGGAGTACATGGGTATCATAACAGTAAGTATAACCAGGGACAATCGATGAAGGGACTAGAAACTGCCTATTGTATCGCTTTATATCGTATTCAATTACATCTGCAAAGTCAAGATCCGTGACTTTCTTTGGCCCTATTCTTCGACTTTGCTCCAAAACATAATTCTTAGGGAGTAACATGTAGGCCCCCTCTTAAATTTCAGTTGATTTCTGAGGCCTTTGTTCGCAACATTTGATATTTCAGGTGATTATAAACATAACAAAGTCATCACGCCAAGTTCCATTTGTTACTTGCTTTATTTACCAAAGCAGTAAAAAAATAATGTGCATGTTTCACTATCTTATCATTTCAGAAAATCTTGTCATGAATCTAATCATGATGATTGGGAGAAGTGGGTGAATAATCAACGTCGGTGACTTCTTCAATACAATTCTAGACATTGTGGTTGTAGTGGTAGGAATGGCAGCACAACTGCACAACCACAAGGAGGTAAAGACCAAATTGTGCTAGACTGTTGGCCAGTGGTCGGCGGAGAGATGGACCACGAGGCCTGGATCAAACTTCACTCCAGCAAGTCGAAAGAAAAAGTGACTATTAAATTGCCATATGGGCAAGTGAGGAAACTCAATGACAGAAAGAGGCAGCAGGCATCACTTTTCATGGGCCAATTAGCATGTGCACCGCAATGCAATAGAGACAGCATATAACAAAAGAGGATGACATAATGTTCCCATAGACATGAGGCATTGGCATGCAGACGAATGTACGATGCGTTTGACGCAAAGAACGTACAAGTGACAGATCATGCCCATGATAGGAATTTATGACAGATGGCACGCTACCAATCCAATACCGGCCAAAATAAAGAAGATCGGCAGTGGTGCCAAGAAAAACATAGGAAAGACTCAACTGGCAGACAAAGGTGCGCTTCTGCATAACCAAGTCGTTTGGTCTATTGACCAATGTAACGGAGATGCAGATCGTTTGAAACAACTTATATTGAGTGCAATATCCCATTTCCAAAATCAACATGACCGATGTCATGTCGATTCTCCATGCAGGAAAAGTGACACCGACCTGAAATATCCACAGAGTTGGAAATCCACAACAGTGATCACAATATGCCAGAGCGCAATTGGGTGTTTGAAGGCGACCGTGACTACAATGTACCACAGAACATGCAGAATGACTCGGAAGATTTACCTATGTATTCTTTATTACCGGGCCGTGCAATACAGATAGAAACTGGGCCGCTAGCAGATGCAATTGTGGATCCCATACCTCTACCTCAGCCTGCCCCCATTGGTACGCGTACGACGTACAAATTGTGGAAATCCCGGTGGAAATCCACAACAGTGATCACAATATGCCAGAGCGCAATTGGGTGTTTGAAGGCGACCGTGACTATAATGTACCACAGAACATGCAGAATGACTCGGAAGATTTACCTATGTATTCTTTATTACCGGGCCGTGCAATACAGATAGAAACTGGGCCGCTAGCAGATGCAATTGTGGATCCCATACCTCTACCTCAGCCTGCCCCCATTGGTACGCGTACGACGTACAAATTATGGAAATCCCGGTGGAAATCCACAACAGTGATCACAATATGCCAGAGCGCAATTGGGTGTTTGAAGGCGACCGTGACTATAATGTACCACAGAACATGCAGAATGACTCGGAAGATTTACCTATGTATTCTTTATTACCGGGCCGTGCAATACAGATAGAAACTGGGCCGCTAGCAGATGCAATTGTGGATCCCATACCTCTACCTCAGCCTGCCCCCATTGGTACGCGTACGACGTACAAATTGTGGAAATCCCGGTGGAAATCCACAACAGTGATCACAATATGCCAGAGCGCAATTGGGTGTTTGAAGGCGACCGTGACTACAATGTACCACAGAACATGCAGAATGACTCGGAAGATTTACCTATGTATTCTTTATTACCGGGCCGTGCAATACAGATAGAAACTGGGCCGCTAGCAGATGCAATTGTGGATCCCATACCTCTACCTCAGCCTGCCCCCATTGGTACGCGTACGACGTACAAATTGTGGAAATCCCGGTGGAAATCCACAACAGTGATCACAATATGCCAGAGCGCAATTGGGTGTTTGAAGGCGACCGTGACTATAATGTACCACAGAACATGCAGAATGACTCGGAAGATTTACCTATGTATTCTTTATTACCGGGCCGTGCAATACAGATAGAAACTGGGCCGCTAGCAGATGCAATTGTGGATCCCATACCTCTACCTCAGCCTGCCCCCATTGGTACGCGTACGACGTACAAATTGTGGAAATCCCGGTGGAAATCCACAACAGTGATCACAATATGCCAGAGCGCAATTGGGTGTTTGAAGGCGACCGTGACTACAATGTACCACAGAACATGCAGAATGACTCGGAAGATTTACCTATGTATTCTTTATTACCGGGCCGTGCAATAGAGATAGAAACTGGGCTAGCAGATGCAATAGTGGATCCTCAGTCTGTTGAACAGCAGCTATCTTTCCCAATCACGACGTACAAATTGTACTTCAGATTTGATAATGTATTATTTTTCTCATATTTAACTTTCCTATTATTTTTCTCATATTTAACTTTCCTATGTGCAATTGTAGTAACTCATTTGGTGAACCTGTTCATGAACATTCAAACCAGATTTGACAGTATATTCCCGACTTTATCATAGTAACCGATTCAAGTGCAATAACATTTCTTAATGATGTAGTCAAAGGCCTAACAGCATATCAACACGGTCAGGATTATGTCCATGGAAATCCAGGATATCCAGGGGATTGGCAATTACCTATCAATGGTGAAAAGGCCCACCATAATCATGATTATGAATCACAATTTTCCAAAATCTTTTGGACGGAAAAAACACTGTCATTAGGGATTTTGTGTTTTTGAAACTTGCATAGCCTATAATAATAGACCTTACCTTTAGTGCCATGGGTCTCCTTGTAGGCGTCCGACTTTTTCCTCTCAAGTTTGGAGCTCCTCACTTTGTTCGCTTGCCTGGAATAGCCTACCAGCAGCAGTCAGAATTGAACTGGAGAACATGACCGTGCACCAATTTAAGTCTAAGATTAACGGACTCTAAATTGTGTGCAAAGTACTTCTTAATTATATTATTTTGCTATTTCTGTTTGATTCATGTATTATGTGTAAATAGTTGAACATTTCTTTGTAAATACTGTATTATTTTCTGTATGATGAGGGCCTGCTTGGAAAGCAGTGCTTGACACTGAAGCTGTTTACCCTCAATAAAGAAAGATTAAACAAACAATACATATTATGTTGAAAGTTGCAACAATGTTGCTCTCGTCTACCTTGGCAAACGGATTCATTATCGCAATGAAGCATACTGCATCAGACAAGCCCTCTGGCTTTTAGATTGGAATGAGAATGTGGACAAGGAATACACATCGATTAGCCATCTCATGCATGTCGCCAATTCTAGACGCCAAAAGAATTATAAAAAGAAAACATCTAATTTTATCCAAGCTATATGTGGAACTTGCAGATCAATACATCAAAATTAGATGACACTGAGTCTGTGAATGAAGATGAAACTGATGTATGAAGCATTGGTTTCAATTGGTTTTAACTACGGATAACACAAAAAGGTTCTTGACAAGATGCTATTAATGCCATTTTTCAAAGTATATAAATCATTAAAAGCATGCATGACAAAAAAAACAAAATCGTCACAATTTTTCAAATCATCCATGAAATTGATTTTTGAAAACTATTTTTGAACCAACTAAATTCTTCTATAAGATTGCCTTTGTTTTGTACGTTGTGGCCTATTAAGCTTGGAAGTAAATCCCGGGATCCCGGGTACCCGCCCGTCCCATCGGGTGCCCGGGAAGAAAATCCCTTACCCGGATACCCAAATTCGACTTTAAAAAAAAGACACCTCCCTTTAACCAAATACTCACGAAATAAACTGACCATTTGCCTACCTCATGTAAATAAATCCAAACAGATTCATGTTCCAAAACAGTAAATCTTTAATATGCTAGAAGGTTTTCTAAGTTGTACTTGTAATGTAGCAATTGAACCAGGCTATAAAGTGCCTTCTCGGCCTACACTGACAGGGGCATTGAAGTTCGCCTTTACTGAGAAGAAAGGGGCACTCAAAGAAGAGTTAAAAGGAATAGCTGACGTTTCTCTAACCACTGACTGCTGGACATCATGTTCACAAGAAGGCTATATGACTGTGACAGGGCATTATGACTCTGACATGAAACATCAATCCGTAATCCTCGATACGACTCCAGTGGTATCAGTAGAGAACGAGAATGGAGAGATTGAGGATGGCCCACAGCGACACACTGCCAAGGCCTTGGCAAACCAGTTGAAGCTCGTCGCGAAGAGACTATTCAATTGACAAGAAGATAACATCAGTTGTGCATGACAATGCTTCTAACTGCAAGTCATTGGCTAGAGATGCCATCAACAAACCGGATATGGGTTGCGCCGCACATACTCTTCAACTGAGTGTCAACAAGGGCTTGGCACTCCCTCCTCAGCTGCAGACTATTATTGAAGGTGCAACAAGGATTGTCGCACACTTTAAGCACTCATCGCTGGCGACTGGTGCCATGGAAACCAGGCAGAAGGGCGTTGATGGAAAAAATGTCCCCTGTTTAATTTCATCCTGCAAAACGTGATGAAACTCGGTGTTTGCAATGCTCGAGCGTCTAGTGGAGCTACTCTGGGACGTGTGTGGCATGTTGAGCGATGCCCGATACACCAAGTTGAATGATGCTCAGACACTGGAGCTGACCGATAAAACCTGGAGTATAATGCAACAACTGGTTGTCTCCATGAAACAGCTTAAGGTTTGTTTGTATTATCTTTTATTTTTCATGATTTCAATAGTTTAGGTCATTTTTTATTATATATGGGGAGAGGATTTTACTATGTTAATTGAAACTTTGAAAGTTAAACGATCGCAACGCGATCCTATCCCATTCCCATAGACTAACAACCATGTCCAATATGTCCGGAAAAATAATGCCCAATAATAAAGCTTACAGAGACAAACACTGACACCTCGCAAATCACAACATGAGGGTACCACTATGCGCAGAGTCGTGCAAAAATTGGTGATGTACACAACATGGTGATGCACTCAATTCATTATTTTATAATAATGCTTCCTTTCGAAGGCTCCCATGCCAGACTGAAAAGACAGATTTTGTGCACTTACACAAGGCTGTTTCTGGGAAGCATGGTAAATGTACATGGTCAGACTTTTGTTGACATATTATTGAAGCACTGCCGATCCTATTTAACTGATTTGCGTCAAGCAATCATTATGCAAGGACCGTATCGGCTGATACAGGAAGAAATACCATTATTTGACAACAACAGCACAGGACAAGTGGCAGTTGCTGTCTATGGAGCAAAAGGCAAAGAAGATGAAGGCACTAGATAACAGTTTCTAGGAAATCTGTCACTATGACCAATGCTGCACCGTACACCAGCTGTAGTGAAAGCAAACTACCAGCGCAGCTTCACAAGTCATGGGAAAATGCTATTCTGACAAGAAATGGAATATCTCCAGCACCAGGATTAGGTAACAAAAATAAAGTTGGTATGTCGCTGACAAAGAAAGATGGGGAAAACAAACAATACTTAACGCTAGCAATAGCAGACACCACTGGCATCATAAAGGCACTAGCGTATAATAAGGAATCCTTCAAAAAGTTCCAGATTAACAAGGTAGTCATCTTGAAAAACTTTATAATTAAAGACAAAGAGACAATAGTCCTCACTCGCATCACAAAGGTAACTCCCGCTGGAAAAATGGATGAAGTCTCCTTCTCAAAATTCAAAGAAAAAGGGTACACCTTGGTAAAAGTGGCAGTTGCTGTCTATGGAGCAAAAGGCAAAGAAGATGAAGGCACTAGATAACAGTTTCTAGGAAATCTGTCACTATGACCAATGCTGCACCGTACACCAGCTGTAGTGAAAGCAAACTACCAGCGCAGCTTCACAAGTCGTGGGAAAATGCTATTCTGACAAGAAATGGAATATCTCCAGCACCAGGATTAGGTAACAAAAATAAAGTTGGTATGTCGCTGACAAAGAAAGATGGGGAAAACAAACAATACTTAACGCTAGCAATAGCAGACACCACTGGCATCATAAAGGCACTAGCGTATAATAAGGAATCCTTCAAAAAGTTCCAGATTAACAAGGTAGTCATCTTGAAAAACTTTATAATTAAAGACAAAGAGACAATAGTCCTCACTCGCATCACAAAGGTAACTCCCGCTGGAAAAATGGATGAAGTCTCCTTCTCAAAATTCCAAGAAAAAGGGTACACCTTGGTAAAAGTGGCAGTTGCTGTCTATGGAGCAAAAGGCAAAGAAGATGAAGGCACTAGATAACAGTTTCTAGGAAATACATACGAAAGGCTTTTTAAGATCACTATGACCAATGCTGCACCGTACACCAGCTGTAGTGAAAGCAAACTACCAGCACATCAGCTTCACAAGTCGTGGGAAAATGCTATTCTGACAAGAAATGGAATATCTCCAGCAGCAGGATTAGGTAACAAAAATAAAGTTGGTATGTCGCTGACAAAGAAAGATGGGGAAAACAAACAATACTTAACGCTAGCAATAGCAGACACCACTGGCATCATAAAGGCACTAGCGTATAACAAGGAATCCTTCAAAAAGTTCCAGATTAACAAGGCAGTCATCTTGAAAAACTTTATAATTAAAGACAAAGAGACAATAGTCCTCACTCGCATCACAAAGGTAACTCCCGCTGGAAAAATGGATGAAGTCTCCTTCTCAAAATTCCAAGAAAAAGGGTACACCTTGGTAAACCCACCAGATGCACCACTTGCAGAAACACTAGAAGTTGCTAAAGAGATGGAAGAGAATGGAAGTGCTGTTAGCTATCTGCTCTGCAACAACCATTGTGTTGTAGGAGCCATCTATAATACATGTTAATTGTACATGTACAGTTTCCAGTCTGGGAAACCCAGACTAAGGGGAATCAGCCCTGTGAATAGATTGCAGATCCATAATGTAATGGGCCATGCCGGCTTAACCCATTTCATCCATGGATAACAATGTGGATATGTCATAAACACATTGATAAGAGATAATATGAACGGATTACATTTTGATATGCTGTGTGACTTTTGCGGATCATCATCTCCATAGAGAAACTATTCGAGACGACATACTAGCTGATGAACCCTCGCATTGTCTCCACCAACAAGGAACAATTTCACACGCTATCGCGATAACCTGGACATTACTACTCCGCCACACCTTTGCTGCATCACAGGCCAATGGTCGCGCTAATTATAGAAATTATTTTATGTTATGTTATCTGAATCACCTTTATATATTTATACCATGTATATAATAATGACCATGTTAATAATTATGTTGTAGACTAGTAGTAAATAAACATATGCAGAATATTTACAACTATAGATGGCTTGGTTATGGGTTTCCCTCTATTAACTCGGGAGGTAGATTTCTACCTTGGTCATGTGACCGTAACACAAGTAAAAATGTCAAATTTGGGATTTAAAAGTCTGTGCGAAATTAAACAAAACAATTCTTCCTTGTTAAGACTTCTGTGGTTTTTCACAACACTTCTGTGCAAAGCTTTTCTGACAATCTCACATACTTCAGGAACATTGACATCTACACCACAACGGCAGTCAACGTTTAGAAATAAACTCGCGCGTGAATCCCCTAAACCTTCTAAACAGCGACATTCTAATCAGCAACAATCAAACCGACCATCAGTAATACTTGTTGGCAATTCGCATTTACATTCGGTCGATACAAATCGTATAGTTCCTGGTGCAGATGTAACCATTCTACCAGCCTACACCATTTCAGAACTATACAATCGCCTTTCAAAACTACCTCAAATTCCGGATTGTGTTGTTATCCATGAAATTACGAATTCGGTTAAGATCATGTCGGCTAATGACTGTGCTTATCAACTGACTTGCATGGCTAATGACTTTGCTGCTCGGTTCCCCACCACAAAGTTCATCATTACAAAATCTATGTTGAAACTGGTAGAAAAGGCTTCCAAAGCATTCTTTAAAACAAGAGAAAATCTATACAATACTTCTAGTAAATGTAGTTTCAAATTATTCCGTACACTTATTCAACCTATTATAGGCTATGGTTGTGAGATTTGGGCACCTTACATCCTAAAGAATTTAAATGATAAGAATTTTATCCACTTATGTGATAAACTTCCTGGAGAAACCTTACATGTTAAAGTATGTAAACTTATTTTAGGTGTACATCGTAAAACTACAAACAATGCTGTTAGAGGTGATTTAGGTAGTTTTCCAATACTTATTATTTTGCTCAGTCTTTCTGTAAAATATTGGTGTCATCTCAATGATATGTGTATAAGAGATCAAACAAAAATGTTGGTTGTTGATGCCCTTGTAGATAATAGGAAACTTTATAATAACAGTAGACATATTTTCTCTTGGTCTCATGGTATTAAAAAAGTCCTTGATACTATTGAGAGGTCTGATATATGGGAGAAACCAAACACATGCTGTAAATCCAAAATTTCAACAATTGTTACTTCTGGCCTCGAAGATATTTATAACACTCAGTGGAAAGATAGATAGTATTACAAATTCACAACCAAAACTTAGAACATATTGTCAATTCAAAGATAGTTTTGCAAAAGAAAATTATGTTATTATGTTTAATCGTAGTTTTAGAGTAGCATTTAGTAAACTTAGAATTAGCTCTCACACCCTTATGGTTGAAAAAGGCCGTCATACTTCCCCTAAAACACCACTTGAAAATAGACTTTGTACAAAATGTGATCTTAATAACATTGAAGATGAATTCCATTTTATTATGGAATGCAGTCTCTACAATTTTACATCGTAAAACTACAAACAATGCTGTTAGCCGGACTAAATTATTTTCAGACTTAAAAGAAATTCTGTGTTTGGATAGCTTATCTGATTATAATAGGTTTATTTTAATTATGTGTGCTAATGATTATGATGTGCTCAAAATAGTTATTGACTATGTTAATATATGCTTCGCAACACGCGAGAGTAATTTGTAATATTTACTCACATGCATTGTATCACTTTATTATATGAATGGTGCTTACATGTATTTTATTCTTGTTTATTATGTATCGTTACTTTGATTATACCATAATGTTTGGTGAATGTCAATAAAATATTCTGTATTCATAGAAAAATCTTCTTTGTCAAACCCATAAATGTTTCACACCAATACTGTGCAAAACATTTCTGACAATATTCACAATGAAACAGTTTTTTTAAATCTCTCAACGGGTTTTCCACACCACTCTTCTGCACAAGCATTCTGACAATATTCACATTGATTGAAAAAAGGCTTCTTTGTTAAAGACCATAAATGTTTTTGCCACTCTACTGTGCAAAGCATTTCTGACAATATTCACAATGAAATATCTTTAAAATCTTTCAATAGGATTTCCACACCACGCTTCTGCACAAAGCATTTCTGACAATATTCCCAATTTGAAAGTTTTTTTAAATCTCTCAATGGGTTTGCCACACCACTCTTCTGATAGCATTTCTGACAATTTCATATTGATTGAAAAATATCGGTAGTCGTAACAATCGTAGAGCGCATTTTAAAATCTCTTCGATGACCCACATTGACCTGAACTGACCTCAGTGTGCATGTACAAAATAATCAGATAGCTATATACTACACACATTACTCACGCATTGAAATTACTCGCGCATTGAAATCCAAAAATCAATAACTCAAAGAGATAGAAATATCCTGTAATTCTTGGGAACTGGCAGTTTGACATACGAGATAGAGTGGTGAAGAATGAAGGGGTGATAAATATACCCCCACTTTAAAGTAAAACCAACAATTGGACAGGAATTGGTGTGCCAGAAAGAATACAGAATTGTAATAAATATATGAATAAAAACTAGCGAAAACAATCGCGCAACCTGCAAGAGAAGGCATCACCGATGAAGATTGCTGCCTTTAAGAATGAATACCTACAAGACGGACGTCGAGAGGTACAGAGTGTTCTGGTATCAAGCATAAGTCAGAAGATGGAACAATTGAAGAAGAGCAGGATTTGGAAAGAAAGACGTCCCTTTGCTGAAGTTATGGAGTCTTTTAAGAAATATCGATTTCAAAGGACAGGAGCAAAGATTCTTCATGCAAGCAGAAAGTTGTTTGCACCACGGAGCAATAATATACACAAGAGCGAAACCAGCCATCATGTGAAAAGTCTCGACATCTTATCAAAGTTAATTTGAACATCAATGCCTTCATGTATCTGCAAGTACTTTAATTGACATCGTTTGTTTTTCGTATCTTTATAGATCGTCTACCATATCAAGTAAACTATCATATTAAGAAGTTGGCTCAATACATAGATAAATCTGCACTACACTTAATAATTTAAGAATCCCACACTAGTGGTTGGGGAGCATAGAAAGGGTAGAAACAATGAGTGGATATACGAAGATCATAATTATCCTTGAACAGACAGAGCAGACAAACCTATTGAATGATTTCAAGTTCTGCAAAACAATGGATAATTTTGGACAAAATCTCTCACACTTTGGGAGCAAATGTGGTCATAAAGTGCATCATGAGAGAAAGGTTGGGAGTTCAAGCCCACAGGGGCGAAAAACCGGTCAATGCTAAAAATACTACTTCTAAGTTAGGGTAGGTATAGGGATTTTGTGCTTTTTTAAAAGCACTAAATGTGCTGCTTGATTTTGGAGTGCTTTTTTGGCACAAAAATATATCATGTGTTAAAAGTAAACTTAAACTCACAGCTATGTTGCGCTTTTAATGTTTATAGATGAGGTGACCTATGATGTCATGTATTTACAAATGGGACACTCTCTGTTGTTTCCCTCCAGGCAGAATATACAGTAAAGTTAATGAAGACAACATGAAATTTCTTTCTAATGAATTGTAAAACTCATTTAGTTTTAGTTTTTTGTGAAATGCGATAGCTTATAGCATTCCTAAGCAAGTTTAAAGACAGTTTTGATAACAATTTGCTGTGACACCACAATCTAGTTAGAAAACCTGATCTGGCCTATGTAAACTATAGGAACTCTTGCCCGGTGTGTTTTGTCTCAAACCAACAGAGGGCGTCCTAAATGTCAACAAATGTCACCTCATCTATACACATTTCTTATTTAATTGTCAAAACCATAATGGTTTCACCTAACCCTAACACTACCCCCTCCTTTTTTCTGAACACTTTTGAGACCAGGGAATGGATGTGAATAATGATACTTTAAACACCAGGAGTCTTGTAGATGCAACCAGTGCAGAAGAGTTAATGCAATGGAATACAAAGTTCAAGAGAAGTAGGACACTGATTTTAATGTCTATTTTCAAACCTTTATCGCTGAAGACATATGAGCAGTATGATTGTTCCTGCATGACAAGCACCACATTATGAATGCCATGATGTGTAACGGCATGCAAACTGCAGAATATGAACGTTTCTGTAAGTTTGCAAGGATTGGACATTTGACATGGAGACAACAGAAAAAGTTCAAAACAACAAGGGAACCAGTTGTAGATTTATTATTGAAACAATCAGTAACAGATGCAAGAATGGAAGAAATGGAAAAAAAACCATGAAGAAGAAAATAATGGTCAGGCAAGAACTTTTGTCAATAATGACGGATGCACGTCACGTCTGCAGAAAAAAACTTGTATCATACGGATCATTTGGCATTAGGACAATTAACTCATTAAGTATTTGATGTCAAACACATCACCAAAGAAGATGACATTTGTACACAGCGCCATGAAGCCCTTGTTTGTAAAAGGATGTATGAAAGCTTTTATTCTGCCAGCATACATGTGGCAGATCATGCTCATGACCGGAATGTTACTGTAAATAATAATGAAAGACAGGGATGGCCACACAAATTCAAACAACAAGTGACATGTCACCATGCCGATTCCCAGCAAGGTGAAGAAAGTGAGTTGTGGTGCAAAAAAAAGAGCATGGGAAAGACAGGGTATCAAATGTCTTCAACTGGGATATATTCCATCTTATATTGTTGTAACTGATCAAAGCGTGATCCGCTTCCTCACTGATGTCATACATAGCCTCACAGCATATAACTTATAAGAACCCTGAAGAGTATATTGTCATGAACCCCTGTCATATAGCTAGGCTATATTGTGGGTTGGTATAGTATTATATTACAGGGAGGGAGCAGAGGCCTGGATGGACAGCAGGAAGTGGTAGATCACCCTTGAAAGACACCTGTATGCTGGGGTTAGATTTCATAATCAAAGTCTGGAAGATTCTATACAATACCTGTGGTGATTGGTGGGTTAGTTATTATTATGTGATGGGCAGAGGGGATTATTATGGGATGGAGTGAGCACATGGGAGCACCACACCAAATATCTTTCTCATTGAAATACGTGTAAAAGTGCCATATTTCAAGACACCTTATCTACCCTCCGGTTACATTTATTGCATACTTGTCACCTATGACCATTTTCAGCAACATCTCAACTTTAATTTAAGCCTTGTTTCATGGGGGGTTATTAACATAAATGTTCCGCTACGGACCTGCACACAGCGCCCTCACTTTTTCACGTTTTCTGGCATGCCTGTTCACCATTTAGGCAGGTGCTTACGCCCTGGGCACTATTTAGGTCGATAAATTAAAAATATCGTATTTTATCATTGTAGGTGCAACGGGTAGGTCCCATTCGTTCATTTAAATACAAACATACCATCCCCGGAGAAACAAATTGCCCGAAAACCTCACATTTACAAGCCTAGTCTTCGTGCTTTTCCGGAACTATTATAGGATTACACGAATTGCGCATTGATTTGGTACAGTGCTCCCTTTAACAAAAATCTAAATTATTTTTTTTGCATTTTTGGAATCATCATATAGCATCATGAAAAAGTGTCACTCAAAAAATTCAAATTCTACTCCTAACTTGAATTATGTCACAAAATAGATTTTACTCTATACCCAAAATACCCAATTTTTCTCACTTTTTGGCCATTTTTTGCCCAAAATTGTTACATTTAAAGTCTGCTTTCATGACCAAAACGTGTGTTTTTAGATTTGTCATTGTTTACATTGTATAAATTATATGTTAATAGCATATATGACACATTTAATTATCGACAAACATGATAACTTAATCATATAATCACTATATCACGCCGTATTCATTGCAGAGATACCTGTATGCCATTAATGGTTAAATTATGTAGGGGGGGGGGTAAAAGACCCCTGTATTTATAGGACAATAAAGCTTCTAAAAGCCTTTTGTTTATTTAGAGTATCATAATTACCTAGTAGGCAAACGCACAATTACATTTTTGTCACGATATTACCCCTAGGGTATTGTCTTAAGCATTGAATGTACAATTTTAACGATTTTTTGCTCTTTTCTGAGCCAATGTGGGGCCAAATATGAATTTTGACAACTCGTTGACCTAAATGAGAGTGCTAAACTCTAAATAAAGCTTTGAACTTGAAAATGAGATAATCAACTCTTTAACTGAGATGCAAGTTACTTGATATAGACCTAAGAGGGAGTATTCTTGCACGTGAGGGACTTCTAGCCAAGGGTAACGTGACCATCTATCTATAAAATCGCGAAACAGACCCATAGCCATTTGACTCTAAATTTGGAGCTTTAAAGCAATTTTCTTGGATATTTCTCGAGAAAATCATGTAAATTTCTTGATATTAACGTCCGACATTGATATAAAGGGTGTTTTGAATGTAAATCAAGGCATATTTAAGCAATTTGAACCCATCTTTCACTTCAAAACTCGGTTTTATTGGAAATGGCCATTGTGCGTTAAAGGGAGCACCACACCAAATATCTTTCTCATTGAAATACGTGTAAAAGTGCCATATTTCAAGACACCTTATCTACCCTCCGGTTACATTTATTGCATACTTGTCACCTATGACCATTTTCAGCAACATCTCAACTTTAATTTAAGCCTTGTTTCATGGGGGGTTATTAACATAAATTTTCCGCTACGGACCTGCACACAGCGCCCTCACTTTTTCACGTTTTCTGGCATGCCTGTTCACCATTTAGGCAGGTGCTTACGCCCTGGGCACTATTTAGGTCGATAAATTAAAAATATCGTATTTTATCATTGTAGGTGCAACGGGTAGGTCCCATTCGTTCATTTAAATACAAACATACCATCCCCGGAGAAACAAATTGCCCGAAAACCTCACATTTACAAGCCTAGTCTTCGTGCTTTTCCGGAACTATTATAGGATTACACGAATTGCGCATTGATTTGGTACAGTGCTCCCACATGTGTTAAGATTGGGTAATACCAGTTCTCTTTAGCCTGGGCTTTTGTGTGATGAAGATGTGGATATACCAGTGCTCTGAGTTACAGTGAATAATAAATGAAGTGAAAGGCATGATGTTCAAGTTGTCATTAATGAAATTGTACATTAAATCATACAATGGCCTCAGGTTTTATGACAACCCCTAACCCCTAACCAATATAATTAATCTATGTAGCATAAACTTAATCACAATACCATTGAGCCTGTTCTTCATACCTTGGCCTGTGATGTATTGAGACACCTGTGAGATGAGATTTTGGGACATTTGCGATCTGTGAACTTGAAATTCTGCATGACACTATATGTATATATACGTGGAAGACCAGAATTGATGAGGTTTGCAACAGTAACGATTATTGGTGAGTTGGCACAAGTAAGAGATCTCGAATAGTGTAGATGATGTGGCAGTCTAGTTGGAGATGTGGAAGAGAGAGGAGGAGCTGTTAGCTACTCCTTAAATGAGCTGCGTTAAGTTATCTGCTCTGCAACAACCATTATGTTGTAAGAGCCATTACATGTTAATTGTGTACATGTACTATCTGGGAAAACCCAGGCTAAGTGTGAATGGATTGCAGATCCATAATGTGATGGGCCATGCCGGCCTAACCCATTTCATCCATGGATGACAATGTGGACATGTCGTAACACATTGATAAGAGATAATATGAACGGATTGCATTCTGATATGCTGTGTGACTTTTGCAGATCATCATCTCCATAGTGAAACTATTCGAGACGACATACTTGCTATAAACCCTCATATTTTCTCCACCAGCGAGGAACCATCTCACATGCAATCACGATAACCTGGACATAACTACTCTGCCATGCTTCGCCGCATCACAGGCCAACGGTCGTGATAAGTATAGTTTATTTTATGTTATGTTATCTGAACCACTTTCATATATTTATACCATGTCCCGTGGAGGAGGAGGAAGACAACAACGACGACTTTCAATCATATGACGGTTCGTAGAGGGCGCATGGAACAGTTATCAACATGGCTGACAGGGATTTAAAAGTATTTCAGTTGAATCAGGGGCTGATTGCATTGCCTTTTGTGGTACATGTTCACAAAAAAGTCCCGGTCTCAATTAACACAGTACTGGAGGTGTAGAAATAGAACATGCAGCGGCATACTGAAAACAGCAATTGCTGCAAGAGGCCAATACGCCAACGCATTAAGTAATGAAAGAAAGGAAGGAAAAGGGAAAATTATTAGGTTATCATTTATCTCTTTAGCCTTGTCTTGTCAGGATGGCATAGAGGACGATGAAGAGGATATTGATGCAGATGAAATTATCTTTGCGACAGATGTGCCAGGCGTGTTTGTAAGGAAAGTAATGAAGTCAAAGACGACAAAAACGGGAGTTGCAAAGAGAATTGACAGAGTGATGTACAACTGTCATCACTTTTGTACATTCTGCAAGAAGAAAGTTAAAGACTTTAATTCGCATGTACTTGGAAAGCAACACAGAGGAGAGCCGGAGATATTGGCCATAGAAGCACTTCCAACTTACACCAAGGAGAGAAAGAACCTGCTTACAATCTTAAAGACATAACCACGCCAACTCTCTGCTTGAAATATCAGCCAGGGAGGTAAGCCATAAATTCATGTAATAATTAGCTAGATGACACAATAGCCATTACTAAAATTAGGGGAATTAGCCTGAGTGACAGGCCCTGTAACTTAGAACAAATTTAACCTTGACTTTCCTTGTGCTAACAGCCTTGATTGTTTTACCATGTGTGGTTCGCTAGTGGGGAACTAAGAGAATGTGGTTACACCTTTAAGAGCAAAGGGGGACATTGAAAACAACATCAACTCATTAAGGGCAGTGTTAACCCGGTTAATTTCACATTTTTCTATTATTTTATACTTTTATATGTATTCTATCATTACCATAATAAGTTACTAATCGGAAACGATTATTTCCCTTTCTTTTGGGTGATTTTAAATTGTTATTCTGGTAAGTTTGAGTCAGGAAAAGGGACATGGTTATTTGGCGGGAATTTAAGCGGAGTTCCGCGCTTTTCAAATGCTGCGACAGCTGTCCGATCATTGCGTCGCGCGCTGAAACTTCCAGTGCGTAATACCGGACGCGCCGCTTAATATCCGCGACGTAGACGCGAAAAACAAAAGAGCGCAAAACAATGTCAAAAAGGCCAATCTACCGATCATTTAAATTTCAGTTTTCTTCCAATTTCTTCACATTGTGACAATATAAATTGAATCTGATAGTTTATTTTGATTGTTCATAATAGTATACTTGCTTTTTAGCTCACACGCCCGTGCATTCCGTGAACATTTAGCTTTAAATGGTGGAAAATGTCAATATTTTTACTAAATCGATGTTTTCTAAAAGTTCAGATTTGAAGGAATTTTACGAATTTTCAGACAACCTAACACAATCAATTTTTGATTAAAATTTTCAAAATTTCACCAAAATCATCTAAAGTCAAATATCTAGGAGGCACCTTTTTTTTTTGGCTTAAAAATGTTTAGTTTTGAAAATATTGACCAAAAAGTGCCAAAAATGTGATTTTTGAGAAAAAAAACATTTTGTTGGCACTTTTTGGTCAATATTTTCAGAACTAAAAAATGTTAAGCAAAAAAAAAAAGTGCTTCCTAGATAATTGACTTTAGATGATTTTGGTGAAATTTTGAAATTTTTAATCAAAAACTGATTTTGTTAGGTTGTCTGAAAATTGTTGGCGCCAAAAAGTGATTTTTGGGCAAAAATGTAAAAATCACTATCTTTGGGGAAATTTAATACCAAAAATGGATTCTCCGACTCATTTCATTTGAAAAATTGTATACTTTTATGGACATTACATTATTAGTTTAAAAGTTACAGTGCTTGATAAACCTGCAGAAAAAATGCGCATGCGCAGACGGCAGATAATTTTGAAACAGGCCCAAAATGGCTAAAATCATGAAATTTACCAGAAAAAAGCTTACTGTGCCTTCAAATTCTAATCAGAAATAATGAAAAATGCTTAAATCAATGTCTAAACATAATGTGATAGTCAAAATGAAGATATACAGGAATGTATCAATCAAAGATGGCTGCCACAACCTCTCTTATTACTGTTATCTTTTGAGCTACTAGATATGTATTGTGTAAGTAATCGTCATATAATTTCAATGGTTTGAGGACATTTTATGAACAGCTCCTTTTGAAATCCCCACTATTATTGCTTTACATCCCACAACAATTTATTAAATTATAATCCCTCCATTGTTCTTTATCCTTTGTTGGTTTCTAAGGTATATTATTGCGTATTTTGCTAAATAAAAGCGTATTTGAGATGGTCCCTTCTTGTTCGTATTAAGGCATTCAGATCTAAAAAAGAGTGTCAAACAGAGATAAGTGTGTATTCTAACCATGTGCCAAGTGTTATCTGTTTTTATGCTTGCATTGCCGAGATATACGCAAATGTATCAATCAACCCATATTCAACATATTACATATCCAGCCAAATAATTGACAGATTTCAGTCAGTGTCTGAAACCTATTGTGTTTATGCTAATGACGTTACATAACCAAAGGTATCTAACAATTCAAAAGTGTATTGTTTGAAAGACAAAGGTTCATACTTTGTATTGATCACATTATCGCCTCAATAGAATCACTCATGCATCCCATGCCATGATCACTTTCATTATTTACTGACCGCCCCTCGTATAATTAATGGATATCATTACTTCAAGATAAGGCCGCTCATTGGCACAGATTTTGTCGTGCAATGTAAACCGGAACCCAACAACCTGTTTGATTCCAACGCAGTGGTAGTAAATTCTCCATGCCAGAAGAACGATACATTGATTCTTCGTAGTGCCAACATTCCCGAAGAGGACAAAACAACTTACGAGGAGGCGCTGGTTAAAGCACAGCAACATCTGACAGACAATCAAACCGTCAAACCAACCCCGATGGACACCACAAATGTAAACCGGAACCCAACAACCTGTTTGATTCCAACGCAGTGGTAGTAAATTCTCCATGCCAGAAGAACGATACATTGATTCTTCGTAGTGCCAACATTCCCGAAGAGGACAAAACAACTTACGAGGAGGCGCTGGTTAAAGCACAGCAACATCTGACAGACAATCAAACCGTCAAACCAACCCCGATGGACACCACAAATGACCTACCAACAACGCAACCGCCACCGACAACCACTACCAACATCCCAGCACCGATACCTAACAGCCCAGCAAGCCCTGACCCAGGACCAGTGGAGGAAGAGGAAGACAACCACAACGACGTTCAATCATATGACGGTTCGTAGAGGGCCTATTGTGGCAGATGGGCTCTATCTAGTAAAACTAGTTCCTGCATGCAACAGTTATCAACATGGCCGACAGGGATTTAAAAGTATTTCAGTTGAATCAGGGGCTGATTGCATTGCCTTTTGTGGTACATGTTCACAAAAAAAAGTCCCGGTCTCAATTAACACAGTACTGGAGGTGTAGAAATAGAACATGTAGCAGCACACTGAAAACAGCAATTGCTGCAAGAGGCCAATACGCCAACGTATTAAGTAATGAAAGAAAAGAAGGAAAAGGAAAAATATCATAAAAGATGATATGATGAGACAAAAAGGCACAGAATTGTGATTAGGCGGAACTTAAAATTAGGTCAAAGTAGGCCAAACAAAGGAATTATCATACTTGCGCCTATGACAAGAAGATGATTAGGCCTACTTCTTCTGTGCTGCATTCTTGGCAGCCTTTTTCATTGGGGTATCCTTCTTCTTTGGCTTATGATGGTTTTTAACAGCAATGTAAGTATAATTTGCTAGAGCTTGTATAGACTACTGTATTCAGAGAGTAGATTTTACTTGTATTTCCCCAACAAAACATTCTGTTAATTTTGTATTGAGCATGAGATTGCATTGGTAAATATAATTGATTATTATATTTCATTTCAAACATTTACTTTTTTATCTCCTTTAATAACATACAGAGAGGTTTCACGTATAACACTGATTCCAATGATGGAGGAGGAGCTTACCTGCCTGTCAGGAATTCAATCATTTAAGACCTGTGTCAATTGCAAGCAACTGCATCATCATCTATCAGGGATATGATTTTGCTTAGGCAAAAGATCATGTCCTACGATATAGACGGATTAATGGGGAAAGTGCTCCAGGAGATAGATGACTTTAGAGTTGGAACCCAAAAGTTCAAGCATTTTCTTTGTTTTTATATTGAAAAGTCAGAAGTAAGAGCTTGTATCCTGGTTTTTTTCTCAATTTTCTTTGTTTTTTATTAAAAAGTTAGAATTGAAAAGTTAGACCGAAATCCTAAACTGCACGAGTTGTCCCTTTTTTTTATTATAAAATAAGTCAGAGTTACTTTCTTGCCAGAATTAAGAATCAAAGATTCATTCCTCCAAACGATTTGCACGTTTACCAGAATTGGTAGTTTGTCGCAAAGACAACGAAAGAAGATGAAATCAGCAGCACTTGAACCCATCACGGAATTGTTACTGAGATAGTCAGTCACAGAAGCAAGGGCAGAGGAGATGCACAAGAATGATGAGACATGTGGACAAACTAGAACTTTTGTCAATTATGACAGATGCATGTCATGGCTGAAGAAAGAACTTGCAGACTACTGATCACCTAGTTCTGGGACGGGTCACACATAAAGTTGTTAATGTTCAACACATTACCAAAAGGAGGAGGATACTTTTGCACACAACGGCAAACACAATAGGGTGAGAGGGAAGGGCAAATATCTAAAGACCCTTGGTCTTAGCACCTACCATGGGCGTATCAAAAAGATCTTTTGGTTAGCAAGGCATGAAGCCTTAGCCTGTAAGAGGATGTTTGACAACTTTGATGCCTCCAAATCCATGTCACAGACCATGCCTATGATCGCAATGCAGTGAACAAAATTGTAATGACGAGAGAAGGAACAACGAATAATGGCATGTTACAAAGTCAATTCCATCACACATGAAACAAGGCAGTTCTCGAACAGCGCGTCAAAAGTTAATTAAAAGAAATGATGGTGAGATGTATGATAAAATGTAGCACTGTCACAGAGGTAGGCATTGTAGTTAATGTAAGGGATGTAATACCTTAAGGGATGCTCAAATGTTACCCAGTACTATTGACCTTCCTTTGAAGCAACTGTACACATTAAAGTAGTTCCTTCATAGCAACTGTATACATTAAGGTAGTTTTATCTTAAGGAAAGTACTGTAGCGCAGGGGGGGGGGCATTATCATTTATCTCTTTAGCCTTGTCTTGTCAGGATGGCATACATATACCTCCCAATTTCTATTGCTATTTTAATTAGGTCCGTTTGGTGGGGCAGAACCACCATACTCTTCTTTTTAAATTACACATAGTTACGACACTTGACATCTGATCTGGTTGTCCTAGACACACAGACACAACAGATGAAGGATGCTGCCATAAGGTCCATTCTAGGGATGACCTAAAAAAGGGTCTTAGCTGGTTTGTCTGTAGAATGTAAAAAAAATAAACAAAGTAAATACACCAAACAATTATGAATTAATTTAATTTCCTGACGTCTATTATTATTACCCCTAACCTCCTACCCACATATTCCAAGGGTGTTTTTTTCAACCACAAAAACCCAGATCGAAATAGTGCCACGACAGTGCGCACAGACATACTTTACTGTGGACATTTACAGCACGGGTGGTGGTTAGGGTTTAACAAGATAAATACACCAAACCGTTATTAATTAAGTTAAATTTCTTTTTTTTTTCTACATTTGCCTTCCACTTTCAGATTTGTTGTTTGAGAATATAGACACATTTTCAGATGAAGAGGAAGGGAAGCAAGAGAAAGCAGAACCAGCATCAGCCGAAAAGAATATAGACATATTTTCAGATGAAGAGGAAGGGAAGCAAGAGGAAGGACAACCAGCACCAGCCGAACAGAAATGAACATATATTAATGCATGCCCTCATCATGCTTGGTTGAGTTTTCAAGTTATACCCATTTCCAACAAGAGAAAAATTACAAATAAATAAAATATATCAACAACATATCAATGTAACAGTGTCCTTTATGCATTTAATCCCCTGGTACCATGTAACAATTGGGCTGAGGAGATATCTTGTGCAAGCCCAGCATCCTTAGCAACACAATAGCCAACACTACTCTCTTCTCCAAAAGAACGCACCACCCCCCTTCCATCCACCGAATCCCATCAAGATAGGCCTTACTGATCTATTTGACCCCATATTTGACCCTAGATGACCTCCAATGACCTTGAAAATTTAATCAGCTAAAAGAACACACCACCCCCCTTCCCTCCACCAAATCCCATCAAGATAGGTCTTACGGATCTTATTTGACCCCATATTTGACCCCGATGACCTTTTATGACCTCCAATTACCTTGAAAATGTAATCACCAAAAGAACACACCACCCCCACACCACCCCCCTTCCTTCCATCAAGTCCCATCAAGATAGGCCTTACGGATCTCCAGATATCGCGTTACAACACGTCACAAAAGTTTTAAACATATTTGACCCCGATGACCTTGAATGACCTCCAATGACCTTGAAAATTTAATCAGCAAAAGAACCTACCACCCCCCTTCTCTTCACTAAGTCCCATCAAGATAGGCCTTACGGATCTCCACATATCGCGTCACAAAGGTATTTCTTAGCACACGGCGGACGCCGGACAGAAATTAAAATAGTGATAACATAGTCTTATCCTGACGAGGCGAGACAAAAAGTCAGTAGTGGTGCTCAGAAAAACATTGGTAAAAACATGGCATCCACAACTTGGCATCCACAACTTGCCGACAAGGGTACTCTTTTGAAAAATCATGTGTTTTGGGCCATTTTGGGCAATGTTCTTAAGTTATGAACTGGATTCAATTGATTGGAAACATAATTCTAACACATTGCTTGGTTAATATTATTTAACAATAAGAAATTATTGTAGGCCTAACAGTTTCATCAGAATTTTTAAAAAAACATAACCAAGTCTATGTAAGTTTGAAAATTCCACAGTATTGCCTCTGAGAACACAGATGGAAAGGTGAAACTAAGACATCTCCGTTGCTTCTGCATTCCTTGCATCAAAGAAGACCATAATGTTTGTGACACAAAAAGAACATATAAGCCCTTCAGTTCAGTTTCGTTTGGAGAGTCACACTCTGATAGTGACGAGAGTGATAGAGAGTCACTTAATGATTGACAAGCCCCCATTCATTTCAGAAGACAGCACAAGCACATGTAATATTGTTATGATTTGCAAGGACTTAACAATTGCTTTAAAACACTCATCAGACAGCGACAGGGAATACTTTCTTTTTCATGTTATTTCCGATGGAGTTATTCAACTCATCGAAACAATCAGCGCACCGGAATACAGACACAATACACCTATCATGCTGGTGAACAAGTCATCAAAGGTTACTATTATCTAAAAATTGCTGTTTGTATAAAAGACAAACAAGGCAATTGTACCAAAGGAAAGTGTCCTCTATGTTGGAGCTGACTTCCAGCAACGTCATAAACATCAACATCTTGACCTTTTAAAACAAGCGGATGAATGTCATATCCCATGTTTTATTTCTTCCAGTATCATAGACTAAATTCTACTTCATTATCACTCCAGAACTTTAAATATATGTGACCAATACTTTACTTTTGTTTTTTAACACTGTTAAGCCAAATATTACTTATTCAAAAGCGAATGTAATTTTATACGAACGGTCTTAAATTATTAAACTAGTGAGACTTGGTTATAGTACTACATTACAATACAGACTTGTTTCGTATGGATGGAACTCCCCATCCACACTCATCAGTTGCAAATTGTACAGTTTCACTAGATTAATAATTGATTCTGCTCCTACATTGTAGTTGAGCACTTTATCTAATGAGGGTTTCACCTAAAGTTATAAGAAAGGTCTTAAAAAGAACAAAAATTGACAGATTTTTTGTATGTCGGGAAGATCTTCACACATCAAAAAAACTATAACAGGTATCATAATATAAGTATAGCTATTTAAAAGCCCCTGAATTTGGACATAGGGTATGATGGTACATAAATATGCTTGCCTAAAGTCACACAATATTTTTCAAAAAGAATTGGTGTTGGACTATCACTAACCCTCTTGCCCTTCACCATACCTAAAAAAAGTAACCTCATTTATGGAATCCTTGCAAAATTTTCATTCAGAAAATGTATACTTTTCTTTTTATTTATGGTAGATAGTACATGGAAGGAAATATTTAATGTCAAAGTGAAATTGATAAGTTTCTAAACTAAAATTTGTGACAAATCTTTGCCCTGAAAAATCTTCCAACTCAAAACACATGGCCAACACCAATTACTGAAATTATTAGGCTGTCATCTAGCTTGTTAACATAGCCTATACAATTTACTGCTCAAGCTACTGGAGTGTGAGCAAGGTATGTGGTGGACCTTCTCCTTTAACAAAGTGTTTACTCACTTTCTTTGTTCTTGTTAGTTTGTTATTTTTAGGGAGTATCCATATACATGTAATACTCATGTGGGGGGAGGCAAGAAAATATACGGGTATAAAAATTAATTAAAATTGTGCCCCAAAAAGGGCATCAACAAATATAAAGTCATTGATAGGGGATCACAAATAATTAGCGTGCTCTACTCGCGATTTGTTTGATCTTTTTCTTATCTATATTTTCAAATTAGGCTAATATTTTCACGCCCATGTACAATTTTTATATAAAATGTTGTATTTTGCTTGATGGAGGGGAACAATCAAGTTTCCTTTGTCGAGATGTATTTGTAACTAAATGCTGATAGCTGTTCAAGCCAGAACAATTAATATTGAATTTCATCACTGTATTTGGAATCACCATGAGAAATGCATTACAATAAGTACAAACATGCATAGTATTGGTTCAGTAATCCTTGAGATACACTTTGAGAGTTGGGAAAAGGTTTCTTAAAAATCATGTTTTGTGTATGGTATAAAACTAATCGAAAGTGCTAAGAACTGATTTGATTTAAAATGAACTTTTGTTGCTAAACTCACGGAATGTTGCTAGTAATCTAACTTAGCCAATTCATCTATCTATAGGCTTAAGATTGGTTAATCAA
Organism: Ophiura sarsii; assembly: GCA_035610835.1. Taxonomy (NCBI): domain Eukaryota; kingdom Metazoa; phylum Echinodermata; class Ophiuroidea; order Amphilepidida; family Ophiuridae; genus Ophiura; species Ophiura sarsii. The sequence goes on from CM069448.1 coordinate 42,519,184, forward strand.
GTCGCTGCGAATGCACAAAAAAGAATATTTAGGATACATTTACATAGCAGTGGATCCAATGTTGTGAATTGAAATAATTCTTTGGGAAAATTGATCAATAAGTTTCATAAATGTAATGATCTCAGTACCCATGAAATCAAAAAGTGTTACTGTATTATATTATCAGAATATATTGTTACAATACAATATGTACAATTTACTCACATGCCTCAGTATACTGTAAAATAGAGATTATATTATATTTTGTTAAACATTTGCTAGTCAAGATCAACTTTTCAATGTTAAAGATTACATTTCATCCCATTTAAAGTACAAACGTGAAGTCAAATGATTGAAGCAGCGTTTACACACCAATGCCAGAATATGTCTTTAATCAGCAAAAGACATGCGACAACATATTACAATCACAAATATGAAAATGAACAACGCTCAATAGATGATGAGCAGCTCTAACATCACATTTGTACTTTAAATGGGATGAAGTATAAGGCCAAAATTGTTTGTCTTGTTGTCCTCAAGTGCCAAAATCTTGAGGTCGGGTCGGTCTGTCGATTTCTTTTGTTGCTAAAAACATTATAGACACACTGTGGCTGTCGTGGTTCATGTAAGGACAAAATTGGCAAAGGTTATTTTACTAATGTTTCTAGTGTGATAATATTTTTAAAAACTATTTATTCAAGCAAATTTGTTCATTTCAAGCAGAAAATAATCATATTTTGACAATTTGGGTAAAATTTACATCTATTGAAACAAATTGCAACCATAATCTTTGAGAGATTTTTTTTTTTGGGGGGGGGAGGGTCGCTGAGGGCAACACAACTATTTTTATTTTGCCCAAATAGACAGTACATGGCACAGCTGGAATTGAAAAAAGTCTTAACATTTACTAAATGTAGCTCGTTGTTATTTATTCATTCCAACATCTCAACAGTAACAGATAAAACATTGAATTGGATAAGTTTTGTCAATAAATGTTATTGTGAATGGATGTCAAGGAAAAAATTCATCGACAAGAATTAAGAAAAGCAAAGCTTTGATTTTATCAATGTGGGTAATAGGATAACAGACTTTCTTCTTATCGTCACATGTGTCTTGTACTGTCTACATCTTTATGCAAGTGGTTGAAATTCATACAAATTATACAGTTGTATTATTGTATGCTAGAATGAAGTCAGGCACTCTCAAAAATGTCATTTCATGTCACCAAAATCTCAGTATATGAGGTGAAATACATACTCATGTGGACATTTTCTCAGTCAGCCACCGCAAGGGGCTTTGTATATTTATGAAGAGAATGATCGGTTGATTATGGTTGTATTACTTTTATCACCCCTCAAGTTGGTGAAAACAATTGAATAAAAACATTGAGAGAAAAGTCATTGAGAGAAATGCTCATTTTGATTAGGTAAAGTCGCTCTTCCAGTGGGTAAGTGTGCAGATGGAACGAAAGTCCAACCTCAGTTATCCGGACATGATGGGACCAAGCAATGGCTGGATTAGTGAAAAATCGGGATAAGCGAATTATGTGTAATGACTGTCCATCAATCACTATAACTTTAAATTGGCAACAAATGTGTATTTATATCAATCTGATTGTAGCAACTGTACCTGACATGGTCAGCATACCAGACTTCATCCTAACATGAATAAAAAATAGTTAACTCCAGGGTTGTAGCTAGCCACATTTTAGTGCCGGCTAAAATCTCACATATTTATCGCCACCTTCTGGCATATTCTGCGAGTGTCTGTTATTTAGCCTTAGTGCCGGTGGCACCGACCAGTGTAGCTACATCCCTGGTTTACTCTTGATTCAGAGCTAGATAAGACAAACCCGCTGCTATTACGGCACCAGCAATTCCAACGGCTGCACCTGTAATGCAAATGGAAATAAACCACACAATAGTAAGTAATTTATTAATGGATATGGAATGAGGGTTTGCTAACTAAACTTAACTTAAGAAGAATTCCTTAATACAGTTAAGATAGCCTCTTACCTCTTTGTAAGTTAAACACTTCCCAGCTAACTATAGTGCACTGCAAGTGAAAGCTGTGTGCTGAGCCAATACAAGGTCATGCCACTGCTATTATAACAGCTTCTGCATGAAGTGAATATTTTTTTCAATTTCGAGATCTGATTCAACCTCTAATTCAGAATCACTCCCAAAGTCATCCTGATATTCCTCACTATTATCACTATCACTGTCATCTGTGATTTCTTTGATCAGAATGCTTGCGATTGTGTGCGATCGTAAATTTACGTAAACAAATGTGACTTTCAACTTTGACCCGCTGTATTATTTTTCCTATCCATCGTATCAACAAATGAAAAAGGGCCCTCTGTTGGCCATTTATTTATCTTCAAGCTGCCGTGTAAATGGATTCTCCAACAGCTGTAGGACCCATTTTATAAAGGTTTAAAAAAATCGGACTTTTTTCAAACTTTTGGCATGTCCATTGACGTGCTCAGCACATCTATTGACGTGCTCAGCTGGGAAGTGGTTAAGAAGGAGCTTTAAAGAAGGATATTCTTCTTAAGTTGTTTTATGAAATAGAAGAAGATAAGAATTGGCGTAAGAAGACATCAGGATTTAAGAAGAATTCAGGAAGAATTTCAAGATTTAAGAATTAATTCTTCTTGAATCCAACTTAAAACTATCTTAAACTTTAATGAAATAGGGCCAAGGCCTATTAGTTAGTCCATATAAAAACCTACCAATCATTCCTCCTTTAGAATTGTTAGTCTCCTCAACGATATCACTGGCAGAATCCTCAGACTGACTCTCACAATTCCTCTCAGCAGCTTCTAGTTCTGTGTCATCTGGGGGGAAATTAGAATGTAATGTTGAGATTGTATGCTTGACTAAAACTGGGTAACATACTATTTTGAAAACTCTATATTGGGAAATGGTTGGGTTGCCCTTATATATGCAAATTAAGTCATAGTTTAGATACTTCTCCTACTATTATTCAACAACATCCTTTGAAATGGATTTTTTAATCAACACTACAACCCTTAACTCAGCTGCCCCGTACCAACTTGTTTAACTAGAAGTACCCAGTACATGTACAGGCACAGATTAGGTTTACTGGCTTCATCAATGATCCCGACTATATATACAAGAAACATCAGATTGGCAAGTGGTGAAGCTGCCATACACAACAGCGAATGAATACACATGGACATGGGCGTGCATGAAGGCAACAAGCGCACTGTGCATCGATGAATGCGTAACATGTGCCTGCGACCAAAACCATGTGCGTGTGTCATCGTGGCCATAAATCGCACACAAACGCTTGGATTACTTTTGTGTGCGGAGCAATTAAAACACAAATATTTCTCACCAATTTGGAACTGATTAAACTATAAGAAGCACCTGGTTGCAGGCACAGATCAGGGATACTTGCTTCAACGATAATCCCGACTATAGACCATGGCACCTCAATGTTGATCAACAATATTAAGTGCCTGGTTCCACTCCATGCATGGGGAAACATGCATTGACTGCTGTCATTATAGATGACTGGTTTGGATGATTTATAATGGACACCCCCTTCAAATGCGTGGGCATACCGGCAGGCAAGCTTTTAATTGCTTGGCTGCTGTGAAGTAGTACATGTAGGTGACATTGTGCATATACAAGAAACATCAGATTGCAAGCCAACTGCCTTGCTTGCCAGGCAACAAACCCAGGTTCATTTTCACAGGGATGGGCCCATGATATTTAGTCTCTACCTGTCCCCATCCCTAGTTTGTGGTTTCATTGCCATTTAACAACCACATGGGTTAGGGAAGGGATTGAAGCCATGATTAAAAAAATATGCTAGATATTGAATTCCACTAATTTTGCATGTACACACACACTGCAGCTCACGATACCATAATGTTGATGAAAACATTTAATACAGTACCTGCCATAGTATGAACAGTTTCAAATTGACGAAGCCACCTTACAACAGTGAATAAATACCGAAGGTCACGGATGCGCATGAAGGCAACTAGAACACTGTGCATCATATGCGTGTGGCCATAATCGCAAGTGTACGTTTGGATTACTTTTGCATGAGGAAAGATAAAAACCAACTATATCTCGCCAATTTGGAACTGATTAAACTATAGATGGAAAAATGCTATCATGCCAAAATTACAAGGGTGGAGGATGTGCTCATGAATATATGTAATTAGCCATTTTGAATTGTAAATTTAAAAACAAGCAAAAGGGTTCGGTATCGTAAAAGTGCAAAAATACATTTCAATACAAATTATCACTTTTATCACAGTGCTAGTGTTCGGTACAACAATAAAAATATTTAAATGGGGAAAATAATCAAAAGGAATGCTAATTTTCTGAATAGGAATAATGACTTACCAGGCAAATGTTCAACTTCAAGTTCCAAGTCATCTTCCAAGATTTCAAGACTGAACAATTCTTGTAAACGGTCCAATGAATCTTGCGGCGTCTCATCTTTGAACACATAGTCGCATATACTTAGATGTGTGCCGGGTATCTTGGCAAATACTCTCCTGGGTGTGGCTATTAGAGTTGGTGGTGCTATATGGCGTAAAAGACACACAAAAATATTAATATTATAAATAATTCTCACAAACAGTCCATTGAATATTGCAATGCCTCTGAACACACAGTGTGTTTTGGGAATCTCTGTAAAGGGCACTATTAGTACAGGGTGTCCCATAAGTTTTGATACTTTTTAAGCTTTATATTATATATCTCTGGTAAAGTAATTGACATTATCAACTTCAAACATAATTGGATATAGAAATCTTATAAAATTATGATGATATCAACTTATAATAACAGCTATATGTGTTGCCAAAGTCAAGACGTGTAGTTTATTGAGCTTAATGTATGCATTGAAAGGAGCGATAGAGGGAGAGGGGTAATGAAGAGAAACATTTTCTATGGTGATCTTTAGATTGAAATAATCCTTAGAATGAACAGTATTAATATGGTGCACCAAAATGTAGTAAGTGAAGACTTTTTTGCAAAAGACACATGAATGGAACACAAACTTACTGCTACGCACTCCTGGCGAACAAAAATTGAACACAATCTATGGCATTGTGAATTATACAGGGTGCGTGCAGGCAACTCTCTTTCAAATTCAAGGACTTTTCAAGGACTTTTCAAGGACCAATAGTTCATATTTCAAGTACCCTAAGTTACTACCGGTACTACCAAAACAGCACTACTCACGGATGCACTTTCTGTATTTAACGATCGAGATCCGGGAATTTTTAAAAAGTGAACAATTACTACTAAAATTACTTAAAGTTATAGGCATTTAAACATTTCCTTTAATATAGGCTTTCAATTGAAAAAAGAAACTTTAAATCCAAATATATCCCTTACCCTAAAGTTTTGAACCACAAAATTGATATGCCCTGAAAGGGTAGTTGATTAGACATTTTTAAATAATGTGGATATTTAATGAGTTATAGGCATTTAAACATTTCCTTTAACATAGGCTTTCAATTGAAAAAAGAAACTTTAAATCCAAATATATCCCTTACCCTAAAGTTTTAAACCACAAAATTGATATGCCCTGAAAGGGTAGTTGATTAGACATTTTTAAATAATGTGGATATTTAATTAGTTATAGGCATTTAAACATTTCCTTTAACATAGGCTTTCAATTGAAAAAAGAAACTTTAAATCCAAATATATCCCTTACCCTAAAGTTTTGAACCACAACTTTGATATGCCTTGAAAGGGTAGTTGGTTAAAATAAAATTAGTTTTTGGACCCCCCACCTCACCCACCCCAACCCCACCAGAAATATCCCATACCCTGACGTTTGCAACCGTAAGGTGATATGACCTGATAGTTAAATTGATTAGAAACAGTTTCAGTTTTTGGAAGAACCCCTCTACCCACCGCCCCCCCCCCCCCCCCCACTGCCTCCTTCCATCTCTTCCCCTCCATATGCATAACCAATGCCCCACACACTCCCTCTCCTAGCTACCCCTATTCACTCCCTATCGCTATTCCCTCACTACCCGCTTCAAGAAAACCAATTTAAGTCCAATTAGTATTTTTATATCACTTCCCTATCTTCAAGAAAACCAAGTTAAGTCCAAGTTAGTATTTTTTATATCACTGTAGTGTAAGTATACCTTCTTTAAATTTACTAAATATAATCACTCCCCTGGTCCCTCCCTCCCCTATCACCATCCCCTCCCTCCCCTGATCCCCTCCCCTTATCCCCCCTCCTCTTACCCCCCTCCTTATCCCCTCCCTCCTCTATTTCCTCCCCATCACCATCCCTATCTCCCCTATCAATCATGCCTGATATATTCTCAGATACTCATTTGCATATGAAAGAAACGTTTTGGTTGACCTGTGCATGACCTAGGGAAAGGGACCTTTTCATAGCAGCACGTGCTCCTTTAACACATTACATGCTACATGCTTACTTCACAACTTATTGGCTGGGCTTGGTTTAACACTATTTATCAACAAATTATTTTTAAAAGAGTATTTAATCCACAATAAATAACTGATAACTTTCAATGAATAAATAAAGATGAAAGAGTAATAGTATGGAAAATCAAAATGAGTAAAAACGTAAAAACTTGGAAGAATTTATTTGAGGTGCTCAGTTGGATTTAATAAATTAATAATCAATACACTAAAGCATGCAATGGTTTAATATTAAATATTAGTTTTGGCACTGCGACTGCGGCAAATATGTTGGCAAATGATTGGTAAAATCGGAATATATATGGCTTGATTATGGCTTCGGCACATTTGGGTTTTTTCAAGGACTTTCACCAGACTTTCAGGACTTTTCATAAAATCCAAGGACTTTCAAGGCCTTGAAAAAGGAATTTCATTTTCAAGGACTTTCAAGGACTTTTTTGGCTTTTCAAGGATCTGCACGCACCCGGATTATATGATCATATCTTTCAGCATGTGTTCTATATCTAGAGGCTGAGAAAAGGGTACAAGTTTGGTATCAAAATAATTTTACAAGTTTTCACAGTCCAAACAGTTTTATACTGGGAACCATTTTTACATAGATAGGTATCGAAACTTTTGGGACACCCTAAATATATTACACAACAACAATGTTTTAATACATATGAACACAAATGCTTAGATAGCACCACACAGACTTAATATTGGATTCCATTGTTTTGATAACTAATTGTTTTCAGTAGTTCCTTTTGTTGGATTTGATGCTTGAATCACTCCAAACTATCAAACTATAGCAAAATGCACATTTTGTTCTGGATGAAAACATGTAACTAGTGTGCTATTAGAAAAACAGAGAAACAGAAAATGCTCTTTTTACATAACAAAATTTTGACTTTAGAAAATAGAGAAATGGTGGCTCTAGCATATACAAAGACCGGTAGCATCTGGTCCCACACTAAGGTGGTGCATTGGCTGCCGCAATCCCAGGGCTGTGCTGTGTAAAGAAATGATAAAAGTAAATTTGCAAGACGTCTCACCTCCTGCCATACTAGGGACAAATGTTCAATCCAAAAATAGACAGAGAGCCATACTTTTCATGGTAGCCTTTACCCCACTCCTCGCTTTCTGTTCCATCGGTCCCAAATGACTTAGGATTTAGCATTGTAGATACATGCATTCAGATTGAAGAGCATTTTTTTTAGATGCTAAGTTTATTTGATAAAATACCATATCCAACTGCATTTTGGCCTGTAACATCTAATTTTACACAAAAAAAGAGAAAAAATATGGGGTTTCTTTCTTCAGATATCAAAATGTGTTGATGAGCAAAAAAAAGTGATAAGAACATACACAATAAATCCACACTTGCCACTCACCTATTTGCAATTCCTTGACCTCTTCTTCACTACTGCTTTGTCTCAGATCTTCAGAAAGAATCTCAAATCTGGATTGTAAGCTTCGTACAACATCCTCCTTGACAGCCTACAGAATAATATGCATATTTTTTTAATAATTACGGCATAAGAAGAAAATACTCTGTTCTATGGGCGAACGGACCTCTCAGGTTTGTTCAGTCAAGCCTTTTTTTTGGAATTGACTCCAAAATCTGTAATAATAATTTTGCTATATTTACTCGGGTAGTTTGGGGTCATGCGCGGATGCATGATATATGCGGATGAGTTGCTTCAAAGCTTTCAAGCCCATTATATCAAAGCGAAATAGATAACGACTTTATCGTTTAGTTAAGCGCTCGCCTTTTTACGGTCAATTTTGGCCTCATAATGAATCGAAAAGTGTCGCGATGTTGCGTTTATCATCCACCATTTTGTGTGTTTGCATTTGTGTGCTATGACCCGTAATGATAAATTGTGATTTCAAACCACTCTTACTAAGATGTAATGCAATCACTATACATGTAATATCTTACCGATAAGATGCTTGGTAAATATACAATATGGAATATATCATGTATTCTGGCTTTCATGTTAACACGATGGATCAGATTTCAAACGTGTTAACCAATTAAATGGCAGTATTTACATCTACTAAACGATAAGGAATAATTTAAACCTAATACTTACATGTATTGCATCTGATACTGTAGCTTTGTTGTGGACATACGCTCTACTGTGTATAGCACCGTGTACATGGGTACAGGCATGACATTTACTCATACTCAACTTGCCATTGCTAGATAGGGGCTAGAAATAGAAAGAGATCAAACAAATCAGTATAAGGTCGGATCTGGAAAAAATATGTAATTCAGTTAGTTTCCTGTCCTGAAAGCAATTTTTTTGTAACCTAACAACCATGGCCTGAAAAAATGTGTTTTTTCCCGGCAAACGATTCCAAATTTCCCTCCAAAATGGAATGCATTTCTTAATGAAAGAGTAACATTTCCCTCCAAATGCCAAAATTTCCCTCTAAATGCTGAAATTTCCCTGCAAGGAGCTTTCCGTATTGCCTACTTTTTCAGCCTGTGCTAACAACATTTTAATTCTAACCCTATCATGTATTACGAGGACGATCAGTAACTTCTCTCACCAAAAGCAGCCCCAGCTTCACGAGACCATACTGTCTTTATTGTGTTATGTCATCCTTTACATGATATTCTCAGCTCCCTCTAAGGGGATATAAAGCCTGTATAGAATTTGCCAATAACATTTCTGCGGCTACTTTATAAATCTACCTCTGTAATGGAACCTACAAAGACGGTATCAATTCATGCTGCATTACAACAATGTAAGTCCTCACAAAGCTTGCCTCACCAAGACTTATCTTGATGAAAATGGTATCCATATTCATGGAACATCCGCCCTAATGGCCCAACTTGATTCCTTGCAACTTCTGGCTCTTTTCCAGCAATCAAATCAAATATTGCTAGGAGGCCTTTTTCAAGGATCCAACCAAAGCTGTACATTCAGAGATGAGACAATCCCTACTTTGGAGAACCGCCCATGCTTCAAGAAGTGGAGGATGAGGATGCAACAGTATGTAGACGTCAAGGGAAGCTTCTTCAAGGGAATGTGACTGGAGTATTTGAAATTGTATGGCCATCTTCAGAAATATGGGCCATGTGACAACACTTTTTGATCCGCCCTCGTACAATCCCTCGCTGGGTTAAAATAATGTTCCCATTGCAAATTTATTTTGATTCTAAAAACACTTACATTTTGAGCTAATAATTCTACTAAATAGGTTGACACTTCTCCACTACTGGCATTACTGCTGCTGCTTCCTCGTCCTTTCTTGCCTTGTTTGTGCTGTAAATAAAAATATATCCAAAATATAAGGCAAATTAAAATGGGGACACCATATGGGTTGAACATCACATGCCGGTGTTCATGATGTTCTGGTCTGAGGGATTCTGAATCGAACTACAGCCTAAGGAGAAAAGGGACCGCATTGGTTGAAATAACTATATTTGGGGCAATTGCGAAAGAACCAATCTAGTCTTTTTCATACTCAAGTCAATCATAGACTGAGTGAGCTGAGCCAGTCTATTCCATTCTCTAAATATAATTATGTCTGAATTTAGAAACTGTGAGTTTTGTGTACTCTCATCACATTCATCCCCTCTCATCACATTCACCCCCCCCCCCCCCCTCTATACTCTTGTACAGAATAACCACTCCCCTGTATGTTGAGTGATCTAAATTAAAAAGTCGCCCATTTACTGCAAAAAGTGGAAACAGTTATTTTCGCACTTTTCACACCAAAATCAGCACGTGCCCAAATAAAAACATTTTTGTATGTAGGTGTGTGTGGGGGGGGGGGGGGGGGAGGGGCTCAAAATCCCAAAAATAAAAACAAGTTAAACTGTTAAAAATGTGCAAAGCTCCAAAACATACATAAGCGGAAATGTCCACTTTTACGGTAATCAATTCCTCCATCCCTCCCCTCCCTTGGGCAAATGAAGATTAATTGTGTTTGTAGGCCTACTGCTATATCAGTGTTTGTACTGCTATATCAATTTTAATAAACCAGTTATAAATGAATGAACCACATACCTTTGTTTGTTGAGTTTCTAATGTGTCATCTAAATTCTTGAGTTGACCATTTATGATTCCTACTGAGTTGTATATAACATCTACAAAATGCGGCAAGGTTGTCTGCAAAATGAATACAAAAATACACATGATATATAAAACATATATTTCACATATTTGCACAGTATATTGTAAAACACTAAAATTTCGGAAATCAACATTTAGCGAATTTGCAAAACACAACCTCTTAGTGGCATTTTAATTTCAATAATTTGAAACATCTTGCTATGTAAAACCTATGTATAAAATCCTAATTAGAGGTATTTATTTTAGCAAATAGAGGTCCCATGCAAATTAGCAAAAATTAAAATGCTACGGAAATTGCTTTACATCTCATCTTTTTACATTGTAGTTATTGTCAATGAAGATAATGTGATACCATTTTATTGGACTCTTTATATTAGTCGAGAAACGACTAATATACTGTATTCGTCCTGTTTCTTTATATTAGTCGAGGATCGCCTAATATACTGTATTCTAACTGTCACTTTTGACAATTTTCCTGGCATGAGACCGATAGCTCCGTAACCATTTGACCGATTAAAAAAACTCTGCAGAGCAAAGTTCCCTTTAGTGCACCACTACTCAGATCAGAAAGCACAAGAGGTCAAATGTCACACAGGGGTCACTAGAGGTCAAAACGACCTATTATTTCACTCAAAATGCTATTTTTTCTAGAGGAAATGACCCATGATTATGAGAATTAGTCAAAAGATTCCTTGTATCCATGTACACATAGGGTCTTAAGCGATTAAAAGTGACATATCAAATGGGGTCACTAGAGGTCATTGACCTAAACAGGGAAAAAATGTAAGACATGCTCCGATATTGACCGGTCATATCTCATTTTGTAGGTATTGATGAGACAAGAACAAAAGTTAATCATATTGTTAAGGTCAAAGGTCAAGAAAAGGTCACTAGGGGTCAAAATGTAAATTTCACTCCATTGACCCAAAATACTACTTGTCCGAGGGAAAATGACTCATGATTGTCAGAATTGGTCAAAAGATTTATATTGACCATGTTCATATAGGGTGCTTCTGCACTAAAAGTGACATGTCACACGGGGTCACTAGAGGTCATTGAACTATACAGGTGAAAATCTTAAGACATGCTCCGATTTTGACCGGTTATAACTCATTTTGTAGGTATTGATGAGACAAGAAAAAAAGTCAATCATTTCTTTGGGGTCAAAGGTCAACAAAAGGTCACTAGGGGTCAAAATGTACATTTTTACGACATTAGGACCCCTAGTGACCTTTTTTTGACCTTTGACCCCAAAAAAATGATTGACTTTTTTTCTTGTCTAATCAATACCTACAAAATGAGCCATAACCGGTCAAAATCGGAGCAAGTCTTAAATTTTACCCCGTGTGTGTCTTTATATTAGTCGAGGATCGCCTAATATACTGTATTCTAACTGTCACTTTTGACAATTTTCCTGGCATGAGACCGATAGCTCCGTAACCATTTGACCGATTAAAAAAACTCTGCAGAGCAAAGTTCCCTTTAGTGCACCACTACTCAGATCAGAAAGCACAAGAGGTCAAATGTCACACAGGGGTCACTAGAGGTCAAAACGACCTATTATTTCACTCAAAATGCTATTTTTTCTAGAGGAAATGACCCATGATTATGAGAATTAGTCAAAAGATTCCTTGTATCCATGTACACATAGGGTCTTAAGCGATTAAAAGTGACATATCAAATGGGGTCACTAGAGGTCATTGACCTAAACAAGGAAAAAATGTAAGACATGCTCCGATATTGACCGGTCATATCTCATTTTGTAGGTATTGATGAGACAAGAACAAAAGTTAATCATATTGTTAAGGTCAAAGGTCAAGAAAAGGTCACTAGGGGTCAAAATGTAAATTTCACTCCATTGACCCAAAATACTACTTGTCCGAGGGAAAATGACTCATGATTGTCAGAATTGGTCAAAAGATTTATATTGACCATGTTCATATAGGGTGCTTCTGCACTAAAAGTGACATGTCACACGGGGTCACTAGAGGTCATTGAACTATACAGGTGAAAATCTTAAGACATGCTCCGATTTTGACCGGTTATAACTCATTTTGTAGGTATTGATGAGACAAGAAAAAAAGTCAATCATTTCTTTGGGGTCAAAGGTCAACAAAAGGTCACTAGGGGTCAAAATGTACATTTTTACGACATTAGGACCCCTAGTGACCTTTTTTTGACCTTTGACCCCAAAAAAATGATTGACTTTTTTTCTTGTCTAATCAATACCTACAAAATGAGCCATAACCGGTCAAAATCGGGGCAAGTCTTAAATTTTACCCCGTGTGTGTCTTTATATTAGTCGAGGATCGCCTAATATACTGTATTCTAACTGTCACTTTTGACAATTTTCCTGGCATGAGACCGATAGCTCCGTAACCATTTGACCGATTAAAAAAACTCTGCAGAGCAAAGTTCCCTTTAGTGCACCACTACTCAGATCAGAAAGCACAAGAGGTCAAATGTCACACAGGGGTCACTAGAGGTCAAAACGACCTATTATTTCACTCAAAATGCTATTTTTTCTAGAGGAAATGACCCATGATTATGAGAATTAGTCAAAAGATTCCTTGTATCCATGTACACATAGGGTCTTAAGCGATTAAAAGTGACATATCAAATGGGGTCACTAGAGGTCATTGACCTAAACAAGGAAAAAATGTAAGACATGCTCCGATATTGACCGGTCATATCTCATTTTGTAGGTATTGATGAGACAAGAACAAAAGTTAATCATATTGTTAAGGTCAAAGGTCAAGAAAAGGTCACTAGGGGTCCAAATGTAAATTTCACTCCATTGACCCAAAATACTACTTGTCCGAGGGAAAATGACTCATGATTGTCAGAATTGGTCAAAAGATTTATATTGACCATGTTCATATAGGGTGCTTCTGCACTAAAAGTGACATGTCACACAGGGTCACTAGAGGTCATTGAACTATACAGGTGAAAATCTTAAGACATGCTCCGATTTTGACCGGTTATAACTCATTTTGTAGGTATTGATGAGACAAGAAAAAAAGTCAATCATTTCTTTGGGGTCAAAGGTCAACAAAAGGTCACTAGGGGTCAAAATGTACATTTTTACGACATTAGGACCCCTAGTGACCTTTTTTTGACCTTTGACCCCAAAAAAATGATTGACTTTTTTTCTTGTCTAATCAATACCTACAAAATGAGCCATAACCGGTCAAAATCGGAGCAAGTCTTAAATTTTACCCCGTGTGTGTCTTTATATTAGTCGAGGATCGCCTAATATACTGTATTCTAACTGTCACTTTTGACAATTTTCCTGGCATGAGACCGATAGCTCCGTAACCATTTGACCGATTAAAAAAACTCTGCAGAGCAAAGTTCCCTTTAGTGCACCACTACTCAGATCAGAAAGCACAAGAGGTCAAATGTCACACAGGGGTCACTAGAGGTCAAAACGACCTATTATTTCACTCAAAATGCTATTTTTTCTAGAGGAAATGACCCATGATTATGAGAATTAGTCAAAAGATTCCTTGTATCCATGTACACATAGGGTCTTAAGCGATTAAAAGTGACATATCAAATGGGGTCACTAGAGGTCATTGACCTAAACAAGGAAAAAATGTAAGACATGCTCCGATATTGACCGGTCATATCTCATTTTGTAGGTATTGATGAGACAAGAACAAAAGTTAATCATATTGTTAAGGTCAAAGGTCAAGAAAAGGTCACTAGGGGTCAAAATGTAAATTTCACTCCATTGACCCAAAATACTACTTGTCCGAGGGAAAATGACTCATGATTGTCAGAATTGGTCAAAAGATTTATATTGACCATGTTCATATAGGGTGCTTCTGCACTAAAAGTGACATGTCACACGGGGTCACTAGAGGTCATTGAACTATACAGGTGAAAATCTTAAGACATGCTCCGATTTTGACCGGTTATAACTCATTTTGTAGGTATTGATGAGACAAGAAAAAAAGTCAATCATTTCTTTGGGGTCAAAGGTCAACAAAAGGTCACTAGGGGTCAAAATGTACATTTTTACGACATTAGGACCCCTAGTGACCTTTTTTTGACCTTTGACCCCAAAAAAATGATTGACTTTTTTTCTTGTCTAATCAATACCTACAAAATGAGCCATAACCGGTCAAAATCGGAGCAAGTCTTAAATTTTACCCCGTGTGTGTCTTTATATTAGTCGAGGATCGCCTAATATACTGTATTCTAACTGTCACTTTTGACAATTTTCCTGGCATGAGACCGATAGCTCCGTAACCATTTGACCGATTAAAAAAACTCTGCAGAGCAAAGTTCCCTTTAGTGCACCACTACTCAGATCAGAAAGCACAAGAGGTCAAATGTCACACAGGGGTCACTAGAGGTCAAAACGACCTATTATTTCACTCAAAATGCTATTTTTTCTAGAGGAAATGACCCATGATTATGAGAATTAGTCAAAAGATTCCTTGTATCCATGTACACATAGGGTCTTAAGCGATTAAAAGTGACATATCAAATGGGGTCACTAGAGGTCATTGACCTAAACAAGGAAAAAATGTAAGACATGCTCCGATATTGACCGGTCATATCTCATTTTGTAGGTATTGATGAGACAAGAACAAAAGTTAATCATATTGTTAAGGTCAAAGGTCAAGAAAAGGTCACTAGGGGTCAAAATGTAAATTTCACTCCATTGACCCAAAATACTACTTGTCCGAGGGAAAATGACTCATGATTGTCAGAATTGGTCAAAAGATTTATATTGACCATGTTCATATAGGGTGCTTCTGCACTAAAAGTGACATGTCACACGGGGTCACTAGAGGTCATTGAACTATACAGGTGAAAATCTTAAGACATGCTCCGATTTTGACGGGACTACTTTTTTCTTGTGCGCATTGATCAGCCAAGCAAAAAAGTCAATTACAAGTTTTGGTTCAGAGGTCAAGAAAAGATCACTAGGGGTCAAAATGTAAGCACTGGCATGTCGTGTTGATATCCGTATAATGTCATATACGGCATTCCATCAACAAATGTGTAATAGAAGTACGAATTAATGCAAAAAAATTAATATCACAAAGCGGAAATGGAGTTAGATTTCCATTCAAACATCTTCGGACTCAGTACTACAAAAGACATAAATAGTGACAGAATCAGCAAATCATATAAAGGATTAACAAATTATTTGAGAAAAAGGGGATGCACATATAATCTTTTCTCATCATAAAAACGTGCCAAACTATGGCACGCCCCAGAGGACAAAAACGTGTTGAGACTAATATATATTTATTTCTTTCTCCTGTCATAAGACCTATAGCTCCGTAACCATTGCCGTAACCATTAAGCCGATGTTGACCAGATTTGGTCATAAGTACCCTTATGTGCACCACTACTCAGGTTGTAAAGCATAAGGGGTCAAAGGTCACACAAGGGTAACTAGGGGTCAAAACGTGATTTTCACTTAAAACGCATTTGCAATTTATTGAAATGACCTAGGATCTTGAGAATTGGCCAACATATTCCTTTTGACCGGGCGCATATATAATAGTTCGGTTTTTTAAATCGAAAAATGTTTGGGGTTACTAGGGGTCAAAATGTAAATTTTACTCCATTCACTCAAAACCCTACTTGTCCGAGGGAAAATGACTGATGATACTCAGAATTAGTCAAAAGATTCCTTCGATCCATATACATATAGGGTGCTTATCCACTAAAAGTGAAATGTCAAACGGGGTCACTAGGGGTCATTGAACTTTACAGTGGAAAAATATAAGGCATGCTCCGATTTTGACTGGATTTCTTTTATTATGTGGGCATTGATGAGACAAGAACAAAAATCAATCATACCGTTAAGGTCAAAGGTCAAAAAAAGGTCCCTAGGGGTCAAAATGTACATTTTCACTCCGCGCACTCAAAATACTACTTGTCCGAGACGAAATGACCGATGATTGTCAGAATTTGTCAAAAGATTCCTCTTATCCATGTTCATATAGGGTGCTTCTCCACTAAAAGTGACATGTCAAACGGGGTCACTAGGGTTCATTGAACTATACAGGTGTAAAAATGAAGACATGCTCTGATTTTGACCGGACTACTTTTCTCTTGTGCGCATTGATAAGCCAAGAAAAAAAGTCAATTATAAGTTTGGGGTCAAAGGTCAAGAAAAGGTCATTAGGGTTCAAGATTTATTTTTTTAACTACTTCAGGGCTGAAATTTATAAAAACAATTATCAAATATAGTACAACTTAAGGTTATTGCCCTTTGACAACATATAGCAAGGTCAAAGGTCAAAGCCCTCGACTAATATCCGTGATCTAAGATCACAATTATCTCTAGTTATATTAGTCGAGAAACGACTAATATACTGTATTTGTCCTGTTTCTTTCTTTCTTCTTCTTCTTTCTTTCTTTCTTTTTCTGTCATGGGACCTATAGCTCCGTAACCGTTGAGCCGATTTTGACCATATTTGGTCATAAGAACCCTTATGTGCACCACTACTCAGGTTGAAAAGCATAAGGGTTCAAAGGTCACACAGGGGTCACTAGGGGTCAAAACGTGATTTTCACCTTAAAACGCATTTGCAATTTAGTGAAATGACCTAGGATCGTCAAAATTGGTCCACATATTCCTTTTGACCGTACGCATGTACAAAAGAACGGTTTTTAAAATTAAAAATCATTTGGGGTCACTAGGGGTCAAAATGTAAATTTTACTCCATTCACTCAAAACCCTACTTGTCCGAGGGAAAATGACTGATGATATTCAGAATTGGTCAAAAGATTCCTTTGATCAATGTTCATATAGGGTCTATCCACACTAAAAGTGACATGTCAAACGAGGTCACTAGAGGTCATTGAACTTTACAAGGAAAAAATATAAGGCATGCTTCGATTTTGACCGGGTTTCTTTTATTTTGTGGGGATTGATAAGACAAGAACAAAAGTCAATCATACCGTTAAGATCAAAGGTCAATAAAAGGTCACTAGGGGTCAAAATGTACATTTTTACTCCTCGCACTCAAAATACTACTTGTCCAAGAGATAATGACCTATGATTGTCAGAATTGGTCAAAAGATTCCTCTTATCCATGTCCATATAGGGTCCTTCTCCACTAAAAGTGACATGTTACACGAGGTCACTAGAGGTCATTGAACTATACAGGTGAAAATCTTAAGACATGCTCCGATTTTAACAATACTACTTTGTTCTTGTGCGCATTGATCAGCCAAGCAAAAAAGTCAATTACAAGTTTTGGGTCAGAGGTCAAAAAAAGGTCACTAGGGGTCAAAACGTGATTTTCACTAAAAACGCATTTGCAATTTAGTGAAATGACCTAGGATCGTCAGAATTGGTCAACATATTCCTTTTGACCGTACGCATGTACAATAGTTTGGTTTTTAAAATCAAAAAATATTTGGGGTCACTAGGGGTCAAAATGTAAATTTTCACTCCATTCACTCAAAATGCTACTTGTCCGAGAGGAAATGACCTATGATTGTCAGAATTAGTCAAAAGGTTCCTCTCATCCATGTTCATATAGGGTCCTTCTCCACTAAAAGTGACATGTCACACGGGGTCACTAGAGGTCATTGAACTTTAGAGGTGAAAATCTTAAAACATGCTCCGATTTTGACGGGACTACCTTTTTCTTGTGCGCATTGATCAGCCAAGCAAAAAAGTCAATTACAAGTTTTGGGTCAGAGGTCAAGAAAAGGTCACTAGGGGTTCAACTGTATTTATTTACTCCATTTACCACTCGAAGGGGTTAACATGTAACACACCCGACTAATATTCGTGATCTCCGATCACAGGTCATGTCTAGTATGTTTTTGTATTTGTACGACAAAAACAAGAAATCTTCTTTCTTCCGTCATGGGACCGTTAGCTCCGCAACCATTGAGCCGATTTTGACCATATTTGGTCATAAGTACTCTTATGTGCACCACTACTCAGGTTGTAAAGCATAAGGGGTCAAAGGTCACACAGGGGTACTAGGGGTCAAAACGTGATTTTCACTTAAAACGCATTTGCAATTTAGTGAAATGACCTATGATCGTCAGCATTTGTCAACATATTCCTTTTGACTGTACGCATGTACAATAGTTCGGTTTTTTAAATCTACAAATGTTTGGGGTTACTAGGGGTCAAAATGTAAATTTTACTCCATTCACTCAAAACCCTACTTGTCCGAGGGAAAATGAATGATGATTCTCAGAATTAGTCAAAATATTCCTTGGATCAATGTTCATATAGGGTGCTTCTACACTAAAAGTTACGTGTCAAACGGGGTCACTAAGGGTCATTGAACTTTACAGGGGGAAAATATAAGGCATGCTCCGATTTTGACTGGATTTCTTTTATTTTGTGGGCATTGATGAGACAAGAACAAAAGTCAATCATACCGTTAAGGTCAAAGGTCAAGAAAAGGTCCCTAGGGGTCAAAATGTACATTTTCACTCCGCGCACTCAAAATACTACTTGTCCGAGACGAAATGACCGATGATTGTTAGAATTTGTCACAAGATTCCTCTTATCCATGTTCATATAGGGTGCTTCTCCATTAAAAGTGACATGTCAAACGGGGTCACTAGGGGTCATTGAACTATACAGGTGTAAAACTGAAGACATGCTCTGATTTTCATCGGACTACTTTTTTCTTGTGCGCATTGATAAGCCAAGAAAAAAAGTCAATTATAAGTTTGGGGTCAAATGTCAAGAAAAGGTCATTAGGGTTCAAAATGTATCTTTTTAACTACTTCAGGCCTGAAATTTATAAAAACAATTATCAAATATAGTACAACTTAAGGTTATTGCCCTTTGACAACATATAGCAAGGTCAAAGGTCAAAGCCCTCGACTAATATCCGTGATCTAAGATCACAATTATCTCTAGTTCTTCTTCTTTCTTTCTTTCTTTCTTTCTTTCTTCCGTCATGGGACCTATAGCTCCGTAACCATTAGGCCGATTTTGACCATATTTGGTCATAAGAACCCTTATGTGCACCACTACTCAGGTTGTAAAGCATAAGGGGTCAAAGGTCACACAAGGGTAACTAGGGGTCAAAACGTGATTTTCACTTAAAACGCATTTGCAATTTATTGAAATGACCTAGGATCGTGAGAATTGGCCAACCTATTCCTTTTGACCATACGCATATATAATAGTTCGGTTTTTTTAATCGAAAAATGTTTGGGGTTACTAGGGGTCAAAATGTAAATTTTTACTCCATTCACTCAAAACCCTACTTGTCCGAGGGAAAATGACTGATGATACTCAGAATTGGTCAAAAGATTCCTTGGATCCATCTACATATAGGGTGCTTCTACACTTAAAGTGAAATGTCAAACGAGGACACTAGGGGTCATTGAACTTTACAGGGGGAAAATATAAGGCATGCTCCGATTTTGACCGGGTTTCTTTTATTTTGTGGGCATTGATGAGACAAGAACAAAAGTCAATCATATCGTTAAGGTCAAAGGTCAAGAAAAGGTCCCTAGGGGTCAAAATGTACATTTTCACTCCGCGCACTCAAAATACTACTTGTCCGAGACGAAATGACCGATGATTGTCAGAATTTGTCAAAATATTCCTCTTATCCATGTTCATATAGGGTGCTTCTCCATTAAAAGTGACATGTCAAACGGGGTCACTAGGGGTCATTGAACTATACAGGTGTAAAACTGAAGACATGCTCTGATTTTGACCGGACTACTTTTTTCTTGTGCGCATTGATAAGCCAAGAAAAAAGGTCAATTATAAGTTTGGGGTCAAAGGTCAAGAAAAGGTCATTATGGTTCAAAATGTATTTTTTAACTACTTCAGGGCTGAAATTTATAAAAACAATTATCAAATATAGTACAATTTAAGGTTATTGCCCTTTGACAACATATAGCAAGGTCAAAGGTCAAAGCCCTCGACTAATATCCGTGATCTAAGATCACAATTATCTCTAGTTTTTTCTTCTTTTTGTATATATGTTTATGCTTTTTAACCATACTGCCTTTTGTGTGCTAAATTGCTCTTTTTATTCTCCTGATGCGTTCAGTATTGCTTCCTTGTATTTATTTTAATCATTTTTGTATGATATCATGTTTTTTGAACGGGTCAAGATCGATGGCCAGACATTTTTCTAGTCCCTAGTCTTGCCAGCGGTCTTGCCCGTTTATTTTGTATTTATACTCTGTGTTGGTACTTAAAGGCATATTATGTGATCTTTTCCAAGTAGCGCCCTCTATCATTGATTTTTTTTCTGTGAAAGCAGATTTTTTTGCAAATTTGCATTTTTGATCATAAATCATCAAGTTACAGATCGATACGATTCCTAATTACTTCAAAATCATGGTTTGAAAATAGATTGCACCGAGCGGTACAATCTATTTTTCAAATTTTACTCTAAATTGACTCCTAAAACCATGATTTTGAGGTTATAAGGAATTGAATCGCTCTGTAACTTGGAATATATTTATGATTTATGATCAGAAAAGTAAATCTGCAAGAAAATCTGCTTCCAATTTTTTGAGGATTGAGGGCGTTCCCTGGAAAAGATCACATAATATACCTTTAAGTATTTTTAACTTTGTAAAGCGCCCTGAAACCTTGGTTACGGGCTCTTAATAAGAACTGTTTATTATTATTATTATTTACAGTAATTGATGTTGAGACCTTCCCAGAAAATTGTGTATGTTTTGGGTTAAAGATGCAAACTATTTTAGTGACGTCTCAATATAAGATTCATTATGACTTACGATGTTTGTAGCCCATCCTTTTGTAGCAAAATTATTAACAAGGCAAACGAGTGATGTCTTTACTACAACGTTATATAAACTTATAGTAGAGGAAAATTTGGCCAATATATTTTTGGAACCTGACCATAAAAATAAACAGCATGAATTATATATCAAATTAAAGCTACAACCCTCAGGAATCTCACTATGGGGATGCATTTGTTGATATAGGGGGTGCATCTATGAGTTTTTGGGCCGTTTCCATGGCAACCATCAAATAAATTAATAGCATTTAAAAAAATCGCGTACATTTCTAAAATCATTTTTTATCAATATAAAACCATACAAAGTACCTTTTCCTTCATGATCTTAACTTATGAGTATTAACCTTTTCTGAAAATGATAAATAAATGTTCTTTTGATTATTATTTTTGTTACCATGGCAACCAAAAACCTTTTTTTGGTTATTTTTAATAGAAATTTAAGATTTTCAAATTTGTCGTTTATTATATTTCTGAAAGTTGTTGGTCTTTTATCTTTTAGTGTTACTAATCACCGAAAGAAAATGTTTTTTTGCTATAAAATACCTTTTTTTTACCAAAATAGCCCTTTTTCCACGATTTTACACATTTTTAAACAAAAATGCCAATTTCCCAATTTTTCATCAAAAAAATATGAAATGCTCAATTTACTGTTGTTCATCTAGTAAACATCAAATTACGCCAATCGAATCACAGGCAAAGAAAAAATTACAGAAATTTGGTGTCAAATTTGTATGTCTTACCACAGGAATTTGGTTTTTAGTTTGTTCATATCTCATGATATAAGCTTTTCTACAGGGTAACGCCAATGTGTAAAAATCTCGACCAAAAATTGTAATGGCTCATGTTCAAATTGCCTTAGAAGTACCTTACCATGGAAAAAACAGTGCAAATAGCACATCAAATTAAAGCTACAACTGTCAAAAATCTTACTCTGGGCTATGCACAGGTCATATGTGGGGGCATGCCTCCGTTTTATGGTCGTTTCCATGGTAACCTTAAAAATTTAATAACAATGTTTGGGAAAATCAAGAACAAATTTCAAATCAATTTTAGTTACCATTTACTATTTCAGATCAAATTTTCCTCTATATATATTACTAATAGTTATTTAATTGTTCTAAAAATTGCAAGCATATGATCTTTTGTTATTTATTTTTGTTACCATGGCAACCAAAATTCCAATTTTAGTCAATACAACCGAATTGTTCTTGTTTTATGATGATTTAATCATTTTACATAAATCAGAATAAAATATTTGGACTTTTATTATTATTAACTAAATAATTAAAATGGTTTTCATCTAGAATATTCAAATGTGACCAAAATTGGCACTTTTTTAATGATTTTACCCCAATTTTTATCAAAAAGTGCCAATCTAAAAAAAAAATCGAAGACAAATATGAAATGCTAATTTGTAGATGTGCTATCATGTGAAACTTAAAATTAGTCAATTTTATCAATACCAGACAAAATAATCATGTAATAAATGTATAAATTGTAAAGCAGGCCATATAAAGTTGGTTGTTATTTCATCGAAATCTTGAGAAATAAGCACTTATATACTATTCTGTCATTCTGGTGAACTGGAAGTCTCATTTTAGGTACCTTATCATGAAAAAGCACAAATGACACATCATGAAAGCTACACCTCTCGGGATTATTACCAGTTTACATGGGGCATTAAGCTTTGGAGAATCTATGACCAGTTTCCGTGGCAACGGCAAAACAAAAAACAAGGTTTTGAGAAATTACACACATTTAAGGGGGGACTTTTTTATTTGATTTGTTGAGAAAATCACAAAATTCACTTTTTTGACCCAATTCTTTTTGAACAAAGCTTACAAAAATAATTTTGAGTAAAAAATCGCCAAATCACTTGATGGTGATGTAAAGACACTAACGAAGGGACGATTTTTTATTTTTTAAACCTAATTTATTATTTTTGGAAATTTTGACAAAAAAGTGCCAAAAAACGCGAATGGATTTTTTTTTTTAAACACTTTTTTGTCAAAATTTCAAAAAATATTGGATTAGGTTAAAAAAAGAAATCTTCCCTTCATTAGTGTTTTTACATCATCATCAAGTGATTTGGGCATTTTTAACTCAACATTATAATTGTTAGCTTTGTTAAAAAAAATGGGTCCAAAAAGTGATTTTTTGTGATTTTCTCAAAGAAATCAACATTTTTGGTCACAATTGATGCCAAATCTGGATTCTCTGATCCATTTCCTTTCCAAAAAAATATACTTTTATATATATTTGAGTCATAGTTCAATAATTACAGCACTAACAAAATTCAACAAAAAACTTCCTTAAGTCCCCCTTAAATCAAGATTTGTGAGCATAATTATTTAAACTGCATGTTCCTGTGTTCTTTTTATTTTGGTAAATATTGTATAGTGTTCAGAAATTGTGATACAATGTTCTTCTATTCTTATTGTGGTTACCATGGCAACCATAATTCATGTTTTTACTAATTTTACCAGGACATGGTTTTTGAGGTGGTTTGCTTCTAATATTTATTTGATTGTTCAGTATTTATGTACGAGGGTCAGTCATTAGGTAATGAAAGTGATCATGGTATGGTATGCATGATCGATTCTATTGAGTGTTAGTGTGATCAATACAAAGTATGAACCTTTGTCTTTCAAACAATACAATTTTGGATTTTAAAGTATGAACTATGACGTTATAGCATTAGCTTAAAATTAGCACACTTTGGACACTGCTAAATCAATTATTTGGCGGGAAATTTGAATTGTTTAAATGAAACACGTGGTAAGAAGATTGTATAACATGACATCAGAAGCAGGTAAATTCCAATTTCTTTCGCATAATTATGATACAAAAGACAATAACTTTAATCCCTGTGTAATTTGAAATGTGTAGTACAAGGAAAAAAAGGTAAGGAGAAGCAATTGAATAAAAGGTATACAAATATCAGTATTTCAAATAGCCCATTTTCATTGAAAAATGCCCAGTCAGTAAAGCACTAGTATTGCGGAAAATCAAACAATTTAGGGGGAAAACAAGCAATAAACCCATTAGGGAGATTCCATAGGATAGTTAACTAATTATCTTAACTTATTCACATGAAATTTACAGAAAATATGCGCATGCGCAGACGGCGGATAATTTTGAACTGGGCCAAAAATGGCTAAAATCGTAAAATTTACCAGATAAAAGCTTACTGTGCCTTCAAATTCTAATCAGAAATATTGACAAATGCATTTATCAATGTGTATAATTATTGTGCTAGTCAAAATGAAGATATACATGAATATATCAATCAAAGATGGCTGCAACAACCTCTCTTGTTACTGCTATCATTGGAGCTACTAGATGTGTACTGTTAAAATAACCGTCACATAATTTCAATCGTTTGAGGAAATGTTATGATCAGCTCCTTTTGAAATGCCCACTATTATTGCTTTACATCCCACAACAATTTACTCAATTATAATCCTTCCATTGTTCTTTATCCTTTGTTGTTTTCTAAGGTTTATTGTTGCGGATTTTGCTTAATAAAAGCGTATTTGAGATTGTCCCTTCTTGTTTGTATTAAGGAATTCGGATCTAAAATAAAGTGTGAAATAGAGATTATTGTGTGTTCTAACTATGCACCAATTGTTATCTGTTTCTATGCTTGCATTGCTGAGATACACGCAAATGTTTCAAACAACCCATATTTCAACTTATTATTACCAGCCAAATATTGACCAATTTCAGGCAGTGTCCCAAGTGTACTTAGTTTACTCTAATACTATGACGTCATAGTTGATACTTAGAAATCCAAAAGTGTATTGTTTGAAAGACAAAAGGTTCATACTTTGTATTGATTGATTACATTATCCCTCAATAGAATCACCCATGCATTCCATACCATGATCACTTTCATTGAATTACTGACTGACCCTTGTATCAAACGAAAAGGTTTGTCTACTAACTGACCGATCTTTTGGGTCAATATAATATTTGAGGTTGATAAATAGTACCTGTGGTCATTAAATGATCACCTTGGGTTATTAATATGATTAAAGGATTGATTTGAGTTATTACGCTATCGCTTGAATTAAATGAACACTTAGGGTAATTACAATATGTAATCATGAGGTCAATACATATGTCCTTTTGTAGTCTTTAAATGATCACCTGAGATTATAAAATGACTGCTTGGGTCATTAAATAATTGTTTTTCGGGCCATTAAATGGTTGCTTCGTGACATTACCCTATCAATTGGGTTATTAAATTATCCCCTTTTGTTACTAAATAATGGCTAGGGGTCATTGATTTCTTAGGGTCATTACACTATCACTTATCACTTGGGGTCCTTAAATGCTCGCCAGGGGTTGCCAAATGACCACTCATTCAGTTACTAAGGGGTCATTACACTATCACTTTGGATTATCAAATGGTCTCTTGTGTTCATTATGATATTACTTAAGGTCGATAAATATTCACTTAGGGTCATTAAATGATCGCCTGTGGTTATTAAAATGATCGCCCTGATCATTAAAAATTGCTTTGTGACATTACACTATCACTTTGGATCACTTGGGGGCTTTACAATTTCCCTTGAGGTCAATAAATAGTCACCTAGGTCATTAAATGATCACCCGTGAATATTACATGACTGACCGGGTCACGTCATTCAATGATTGCATGGGGTCATTACAATATCACTTGGAGCCAATAAATAGTTACGTGGGCCATTATATGATTACCTGGGTTATGAAATGACCATTTGGATCATTAAATGATTGCTTGAAGTCATAACACTATCACGTGGGGTCATTAAATGATCACCTGGATTCATCACACTATCACGTTGGATCATTAAATGGTTTCTTTGAGTCATATCACATTGGATCAATGAATAGTCACTTGGCGTCATTAAATGATCCCCTGGGGTTATTAATTGACCTTTCGGGTCACTCCAGTGATTAAATAATCGCTTAGATCATTCTTTAAGTCATGTTATATTTACATGTACATAGGGAAATTAAAGGAATACCTGGATTGTTACATGACCACTTGGGATCTTATCACTTGGGTCTTGAAATGATTGCTTGGGGTCGTTAAATTATATCCTGTGATTATTAAAACACCATTTGGGTCACACCAATAAGAGTCATTACTCTACCAATTAAAGGCATTAAACTAACACTTGGGTCATTTATTGATTACTTTTGGTCATTGTTTGACGTCAACACGATCACTTCAGTAAATTAACTATGATCACATGTTAAAGTCACTTTGGGTCATGGAATGGTCACTTGTGGTCATGAAATGGTCTCTTGAGGTCATGAAATGGTCTCTTGGGGGTCATGAAATGGTCTCTTGGGGTCATGAAATGGTCTCTTGGGGTCATGAAATGATGATTTGGGGTCGTTAAATGATATCCTGGTGTTATTAAATGGCAATTCAGTTCAATAAATGGATCCCTTTGGTCATTGTTTGACGTCAACATGATCATATCTATGATCACATCAGGACATTTTAAAGTCACTTGGGGTCATGAAATGATCACTTGGGGTCGTGAAATGATTATTTGGGGGTAGTTGAATGATCACTTGGACCACTTCGGGGCATTAAAGGTATATTATGTGATCTTTCCAGGGAACGCCCTCAACATCGAAAAAAAAATAGAAAGCAGATTTTCTTGCAGATTTACATTTCTGATCATAAATCATGCATACATTCCAAGTTACAGGGCGATACGATTCTTAATTACTTCAAAATCATGGTTTTAGAGTGAAAATAAACTGTCCGAATCCGGACACTTTATATTTTTCACTCTAAATTCACTCTAAAACCATGATTTTGAGGTAATTAGGAATCGTATCGCTCTGTAACTTGGAATGTATGTATGATTTATGATCGGAAATGTAAATCTGCAAGAAAATCTACTTTCTAAAAAAAATAATGAATAGAGGGCGCCCTCTGGAAAAGATCACATAATATGCCTTTAAACTACCACTTGAGGTCATTTATTGATTACTTTTGGTCATTGTTTGACGTAAACATAATCGCTTCAGTTTATTTGATGGTTTGTTTGGGTCAATAAATTAACTATGATCACATCAGGTCATTTTAAAGTCACTTAGGTTCATGAGCGGCAAGGAGTAGACTTCAAAATGCAATTGATCAGGGTGATGCTACTATTCAACCCCGTCACGAGCTCAAGAAAGCATCTCTCAGAAGATGAAAACTTGCTAAATGAGAAGATCTCCCAAATGTAGCTTGTATCCAATTCCAACAAACACACGGAAGCATGAAGAGTCATCAATGAAATTACTGGGAGGAAAGTAAGAAAACCAACAATATTAGCAGGCTCACCAGTTGAGAGGATCACAACCTGGCTGCACCACTTTCAAAACCTTCTTGGAAAACCACCATCTGTTCCAGACACTGTCTTTGACATTACACCAGTAGAGGAAGGCACTCTCCCAATCAATGCCAATGAATTCGCCTTAGATGAACTGGCGTCTGCTCTCAATCAAGCTAAACTACTGTAGGAGGGGCCATATTCGACTAGACAACATTCTTCTTGTGAAGTCAAAGCAATTCCGATCTCACCTACTGGAAATCTGCTACAGACTAACAGAGCACTGATTCACCATAAAATGCCTAGTCATCAGTGGTCAGTGAGTGCCATTATTCCTATCCCTATCAGCCAGTGTAAAGACCATCAAAGGAGTAGAGCTGGAAAACGTCTCCAATTTCAAATACTGGGGGCCTATGTTCTAGACACATCTCAGGAATTCAAATACAGGAAAGCACAAACATGGGTTGCCTGCATTAAACTGCAGAAGATCTGGAAGACAGATCTCAAGAGTACAACAAAATCACATTTTTCAAAGCGTGCGTAGAAAGCATTTTGTTGTACGGCTCTGAAACATGGACCATCTGCAGGAAAATTGAAGACCGAATCAACGGACGCTATACTCAACTGTTACATGAATATTTAACGTCAGGATCACATCCCAAACAGCCTGGTATATGGCGATATCCCCTTATCATGCTTATAACATAATAGTCAGCCAGCACCGTTTATGTTTCGCTGGCAACTGCATGCGAACAACCAACAATTCTGGACTTCTCCTGGTGGGAAAGCTAACAGAGGCAGAAGACCCTTCCAGTATCCTGATACCGTCAAGAAAGATATGGGTTTAGATCCACCAGAGATCCGCCAACTCATGAACGACAGGAAAGTCTGGGCCCAGTATGTTGCGAATGCTTCCTCCATTTCGTCCACGGACGACCAATGATGATGATGAGGGTCATGAAATGATCACTTGGGGTCGTGAAATGATCATTTGGGGACATGGAATGATCACGTGGGGTCATGAAATGATCAGTTGGGGTCGTTAAATGATATCCTGTTGGATCATTAAATTATCATTTTGGGTCATTACTCTACCACTTCGGGGCATTTAACTACCACTTGAGGTAATTTATTGATTACTTTTGGTCATTGTTTGACGTCAACATGATCACTTCAGTATATTTGATGGTTTGTTCGGGTCAGCAAATTAACTATATGATCGCATCGGGTCATTTTTTAAAGTCACTTAAGGTCATGAACTGGTCACTGGGGTCCTGAAATGATCATTTGGTGTTGTTAAATGATATAAAATGACCAATCAGTTCAATAAATGATCACTTGGGGTCATGAAACGAATACTTGGGGACATAAAAGAGTCACTTTGGGGACATAAATTGATTACTTGGGACATGAAATGATCACTTGGGTCATAAATGATCACTGGGGGTCAATATAATTATGATCACTTGGGGGTCATGACATGATCACTTGGGGTCATGATATGATCACTTAGGATCATGATATGATCACTTAAGATCATGATTGATCACTGGGGACATAAAATGTTCACTTGGGGTCATGAAATGATCACTCGGATCATAACATGATCGATTGAGTTATTATTAATGATACATTGTTGTAAAATGATAACTCTGGATTCTTGAATGTAGCATGATCACTTGTCTTAAGGCCATACATCACTCCCTTGTGGTTATGATAACTTGATCTTGATCACCTGGACCCCTGCAAAATTCCATTCGTTTTGCCGTTGCCACGGAAACTGGTCAAATACTGGTCAAATAGATTCTCTTGGTAATAATCCCGAGAGGTGTAGCTTTCATATGATGTGTCATTTGTGCTGTTTTTCATGATAAGGTACCTAAAATGAGATTTGAATAACCCCAAGTATAATTTGATACTCCCAGTTCACCAGAATGACAGAATAGTATATAAGTGCTTATTTCTCAAGATTTCGATGAAATAATGACCAATTTTATATGGCCTGCTATGCAATTTATACATTTATTCCATGATTATTTTGTCTGGTATTGATAAAATTGACTAATTTTAAATTTCATATGATAGTACATCTACAAATAAGCATTTCATATTTTTCTTTGATTTTTTTTTAGATTGGCACTTTTTGATAAAAATTGGGGTAAAATCATTAAAAAAGTGCCAATTTTGGTCACATTTGAATATTCTAGATGAAAACCATTTTAATTATTTAGTTAATAATAATAAAAGTCCAAATATTTTATTCTGATTTATGTAAAATGATTAAATCATCATAAAACAAGAACAATTCGGTTGTATTGACTAAAATTGGAATTTTGGTTGCCATGGTAACAAAAATAAATAACAAAAGATCATATGCTTGCAATTTTTAGAACAATTAAATAACTATTAGTAATATATATAGAGGAAAATTTGATCTGAAATAGTAAATGGTAACTAAAATTGATTTGAAATTTGTTCTTGATTTTCCCAAACATTGTTATTAAATTTTTAAGGTTACCATGGAAACGACCCTAAAACGGAGGCATGCCCCCACATATGACCTGTGCATAGCCCAGAGTAAGATTTTTGACAGTTGTAGCTTTAATTTGATGTGCTAGTTGCACTGTTTTTTCCATGGTAAGGTACTTCTAAGGCAATTTGAACATGAGCCATTACGATTTTTGGTTGAGATTTTTACACATTGGCGTTACCCTGTAGAAAAGCTTATATCATGAGATATGAACAAACTAAAAACCAAATTCCTGTGGTAAGACATACAAATTTGAAACCAAATTTCTGTAATTTTTTCTTTGCCTGTTATTCGATTGGCGTAAGTTGATGTTTACTAGATGAACAACAGTAAATTGAGCATTTCATATTTTTTTGATGAAAAATTGGGAAATTGGCATTTTTGTTTAAAAATGTGTAAAATCGTGGAAAAAGGGCTATTTTGGTAAAAAAAGGTATTTTATAGCAAAAAAACATTTGCTTTCGGTGATTAGTAACACTAAAAGATAAAAGACCAAAAACTTTCAGAAATATAATAAACGACCAAATTTGAAAATCTTAAATTTCTATCAAAAATAATCAAAAAAAGGTTTTTGGTTGCCATGGTAACAAAAATAATAATCAAAAGAACATTTATTTATCATTTTCAGAAAAGGTTAATACTCATAAGTTAAGATCATGAAGGAAAAGGTACTTTGCATGGTTTTATATTGATAAAAAATGATTTTAGAAATGTACGCGATTTTTTTAAACGCTATTAATTTATTTGATGGTTGCCATGGAAACGGCCCAAAAACTCATAGATGCACCCCCTATATCAACAAATGCATCCCCATAGTGAGATTCCTAAGGGTTGTAGCTTTAATTTGATATATAATTCATGCTGTTTATTTTTATGGTCAGGTTACTTTTAAAATAAGGCCTCCCGAGACTGATTTTTCCTCTACTATTAACTCATAACTTGGATTTTATGAAAATTATTTATTAGATATTATTCCATAATCCCTTTGATGATACCAAAATAGATGCTAGTCCTCCTATAGTTTGATCAGTTCTAAATTGGCAAGAAATATTTGTTTTTTATATCTCCGCGCGAGAAGCGTATGCGCACGATTGTGTTGCACTTGCACACACGGTTTTGGCCACACGCACACATCATTTGATTCACAGTGCGCTTGTTGCCTTCATGCACGCCTCCATCCTTCTAAATCCATTCGCCGCTGTAAGGAGGCTTCACCGATTTGGAACTGATCAAACTATAATACATTTGTTACTTCAACAATGACCTGATCTAAGAAACCTATGATTTATTATAGAAACACTGAATCATATGCCATCATAGATGTGGCTTGGCAGTTCAAATCATTATCATACAGCCTCATACCCTGATAATACTTACTGATAACTGTTTGCTGTATTGGCTGCAGTCCTTTGCTTCCTTGCTTAGGGGGACAGTGATGTCAACGTGTACTCTACATTGTAGCAATGGCCATTTGCTCACAAAGCTCTGGTGCTTCCATTCTGCGGGTCTTGCCGTGCTCTATAGGTGTATGGTAAAGGATCAAATCAGAAAATAAGATTTTATTGGCATTTTCTTGTAGACAAATCAAATAATGCAGATTTTGTGTCTCCTTTGCAGTACGAATACTCAGAATTCACTCTGATTCACTGCCCATTGCTATGTGTAACAACACATTATGTACATTAGAACACTAGGTTTTCCTTTGCGTGAATTTACTTGTGAGTTTGTGATGTTAGCCCGATTGTAAAAATTACCAGCTAAGAATAGCGATCCCCCCATCCCCTCAAAATTCTGACTCGGCTGCAATTCTCAAAAGTTGACAGCCTGGTAAAATCCAAAGTCCATCCCCCGCTCTAATTTCTGACTTGGCTGCATTTCTCAAAGGTTGACAGCCTGGTTAAGTCCTATAAGTCCAACCATGCACCCCCCCCCCCCCCGCCCCCCCCCCCCCCCCCCCCTCAAATGTCTGATTTGGCGATAATTCTCATAAAAAGTCGACAGCCTGGGTAAAATCTTAAGTCCGCCAGGAAAAATACCCATTGCCCGCTCCTACATGTGACCCCAGATACGCCACTGATAGAAAGGAGCAATACCAGCAATGCCTAACTTGTCACAGGTGGAACCGATGCTAAGGTAGAGTGTTATACATACAGGGTGAGTCAAAAAGACTGCAATAGTGGAAAGAAGCCATTTTGTTTTCAAAACCAAAATGAATTTTAAAAGTTTTTAAACGTTGCAAGAATGATATATTTAATCCTAACTTTGCGTGAAAAAATGAAGTCAATATCATTTTCCTTTTGACCAGTGCACCCATTTCACACGTTTGTCCACGAGATACCCAAAATATACATCAGATCACAAAATGTGCCTCTCATTCAAATTTGGAAACTTGAGTTCATTTGTGATGTTATTGGAATTTGATGCATCCTTTCTTGTTTACATGTGAGTTTGCATAATCAATTATAATCATACCCATGCTATGAAAGCGTATAAACGGTATAATGTTCTAAATTTTAATAGAAAACTGAAATTTTCCATTTTTGTTGTTGGCGGGATATTCAAATATGAAAATGCAATGTGTGCCATTTCAAATGAAAATCACTGTGCTCGTGGACAAACAGGTAAATTTGGTTGTGCAGCAAAGAGGGTCACCAAAGACAAACGAAAAATGCAATCGACTTCATTTTTTCACACAAAGTTAGGATTAAATACATCATTCTTGCAACGTTTAAAAAGTTTTAAAATTCATTTGGGTTTTGAAAACAAAATGGCTTCTTTCCACTATTGCAGTCTTTTTGACTCGCCCTGTATATTTATGGCCTCATTTTAGGCTCACCTTTGGATCAGCCACATCTATAGTCCTACATGTAATTCTGTAACAAAAATGAAAGTTAAGGAGAAAAACAGCACCAACAACAGAAGACAATAAAAAAAAAGTTAATGGACTTATTTATCAGCAGGTACAATGTAGGTATTCATATGTAGCAGTGTCTTGCTATGGGGAAACACTCCAAACAACTGGGGGTGTTAAAGGCATATTATGTGATCTTTTCCAAGTAGCGCCCTCTATCATTGATTTTTACTATGAAAGCAGATTTTCTTGCAGATTTGCATTTTTGATCATAAATCATAAAGATCTTCTAAGTTACAGATCGATACGATTCCTAATTACAGTACTTCAAAATCATGGTTTGAAAAATAGATTGTACCGAGCGGTACAATCTATTTTTCAAATTTTACTCTAAATTCACTCTTTAAACCATGATTTTGAGGTTTAGGAATCGTATCGCTCTGTAACTTCGAATATATTTATGATTTATGATCAGAGAAGTAAATCTGCAAGAAAATCTACTTCCAATTTTTTGTCGAGGATTGAGGGCGTCCCATGGAAAAGATCACATAATATACCTTTAAGGGGGGGGGGGGGGAGGGGGGCTCAAGGAAGTTTTTGATTTGATTTGAGCCACAGACAAGAAAACATTTAAAGAATAAAGGAATACACCAAATGCATTTTGCAATCAAAACAACTAATTATAAACAATCAAAAACTTTAAGGGACAAAGTGGTGCTGACATTCTTCTTTTTTTTTAAATTAATTTACTTCAGAATTCAAAATGAACATTAAAAATTGCTGTTATTGTTATTTCTACTTACTGCCAAAGGTGGAGGAAGGTGCGATATTGGCTTATTAGCGCAATTTTGCAAATGTCGCTAATTGCACCAAATTAGCGTGTAAGATCAATGTAAATTAGCGCTAATTGCAGTGCTAGTACAAATGTGCGCTAATGCGCTAAAAACACATTAGTTTTTAGCACAATTAGCGCGATATCCCGTGTTCCTAGCGTTGTAAACGCTAAAGTGCAATTTCTGAAGATGAAGCAAGTCTAGGAGTCGCGCAATTAGCGCTAATTGCACTTGATTAGCAGTCTTGCGCTAATAACGCTAATTGCACTTGATTAGCACTCTGGTGTGGTTCGTGTGTCCTATATAAACATGCTCCGTTAACACAAACCTTTTTAGAGACAACCAGTATAATAATGATTTGCTTTAGTGATAAAATAATGCATAATAGCGTTTTTAGCACTTACTTGCAAAATTAGCGTAATTCGTGTGTCCTCCGGAACCCTGCGGGGCTCTATATAAACATGCTCCATTAACACAACCTTTTTAGAGACACCCTGTATAATAATGATTTGCTTTAGTGAAAAAATAATGCATAATAGCATTTTTAGCACTTACTTGCAAAATTAGCGATAATAGCGTTTTTAGCACCACCGATGCTATTAGCGCTCATGATGCTCATCTGCCGCAATTAGCGCAATTAGCGCGATATCCCGTGTTCCTAGCGTTGTAAGCGCTAAAGTGCAATTTCTGAAGATGAACCAAGTCTAGGAGTCGCTAATTGCACTTGATTAGCGGTGTTGCGCTAATAACGCTAATTGCACTTGGTTAGCACTCTGCCGCAATTAGCGCGAAATCCTGTGTTCCTAGCGTTGTAAGCGCTAAAGTGCAATTTCTGAAGATGAACCAAGTCTAGGAGTCGCGCAATTAGCGCTAATAGCGCTAATTGCACTTGATTAGCGGTGTTGCGCTAATAACGCTAATTGCACTTGGTTAGCACTCTGCCGCAATTAGGGCAGTTAGCGCGATATCCCGTGTTCCTAGCTTTGTAAGCGCTAAAGTGCAATTTCTGAAGATGAACCAAGTCTAGGAGTCGCGCACTTGATTAGCGTTGTAATCGCTAAAGTGCAATTTCTGAAGATGAACCAAGTCTAGGAGTCGCGCAATTAGCGCTAATTGCACTTGATTAGCGGTGTTGCGCTATTAACGCTAATTGCACTTGGTTAGCACTCTGCCGCAATTAGCGCGATATCCCGTGTTCCTAGTGTTGTAAGCGCTAAAGTGCAATTTCTGAAGATGAACCAAGTCTAGGAGTCGCGCAATTAGCGCTAATTGCACTTGATTAGCGTTGTAATCGCTAAAGTGCAATTTTTGAAGATGAACCAAGTCTAGCGCTAATTGCACTTGATTAGCGGTCTTGCGCTAATAACGCTAATTGCACTTGATTAGCACTCTGGTGTGATTCGTGTGTCCTATATAAACATGCTCCGTTAACACAACCTTTTTAGAGACAACCAGTATAATAATGATTTGCTTTAGTGATAAAATAATGCATAATAGCGTTTTTAGCACTACTTGCAAAATTAGCGTAATTCGCGTGTCCTCCGGAACCCTGCGGGGCTCTATATAAACATGCTCCATTAACACAACCTTTTTAGAGACACCCTGTATAATAATGATTTGCTTTAGTGAAAAAATAATGCATAATAGCGTTTTTAGCACTTACTTGCAAAATTAGCGATAATAGCGTTTTTAGCACCACCGATGCCATTAGCGCTATTAGCGCTCATGATGCAATTAGCGCTATTAGCGCTAATTGCGCGATGGCATCCCTCATTTTTTTTAAAACTTATTTGATATCGTAGAATAGCGTTTTTAGCACTTACTTGCAAAATTAGCGATAATAGCGTTTTTAGCACCACCGATGCTATTAGCGCTCATGATGCAATTAGCGCTATTAGCGCTAATTTCGCTAATTAACACAGATGCTAACTCCCCGCGCTAAAGCGCTAAAAAGCCAATCTCGCACCTTCTACCAAAGGTGGTTAACCACCAGCCAGCTTGTGTACTACTCAATGGGCAAAATTCTTGTGACCTTATGCTTCTAAAATTAGAACCATTGGAGTTATGCAACTCAAACTTTGAAATGTGGCAATTTTAAGGATGACCTTTCATGTAAAACAGAAAACATCAAGTTGAAAATCGGGCCAGCAATCTACCTTTAAAACAATACCATCACTATAATTTATTGAACCTTTTTTTTAAATCGCCCTCCATGTTAATATGGATCGCATTATTTATCATGTGTGCTGCAGAGGGACACTGTCTGACGTAAAATGCTGATCTTGGTAAGATCAGCATTTTTGAATGTTTTGTTGTACAAAGTGGGGTCATTTTTTTCTTAATTCTTCTAGGTTAAGTTCATAATTGTAAAAATATACCAATCCCAGTTTTTATCATATTGAGGGCGCAGCCTCCAGCACATCTTTTAGTGCCCTTCAACCTAAACACATGAATAACTTCAACATGCTTTCATGGCAATTAAACAATAAGTGAACCATTAAAATAATAATCAAAAGAAAGCATGAGTTGCCTGATCCAAAATCTTGTGATATATCATTGAAGTTTGATCAAATTGTTTTGGTATGTTTTGAACTGTATGCACAACATAACACTTCCATTCACAGAGAAAATGACAACTTTAATACACTGTAAAAGCTAATATTTTCGCGTAAAGATATTTTCATGCATTTTGATATATATCATAGACTTTTTTGCGAATTATTTTTTTCGCAGGCGACCTTATGGATGCATTGCATGAATGTTGAAAACAATATTTTTGCGTGTTATCATTTTCACGGAAAAATATTTTGCGCGAAAAGCACAAAAATAAAACCACCACGAACATTTCAGCTTTTACAGTACTGCATGTCTTTCCAAGTGAATTGCCATTAACTTGAATTTGCCTAAAGCAGTGTTGCTCAATACAATTTTCTCTATAAAAGTGTTCATTTTCAGGGATAATATAATCTTTTCTAAATCTGGCAAAGCCAAAGAATAACTGTAAAATAAGATGTTATCACAGAAATTGGCAGTGTCAGCACAGCACAGTAAATAAATAGCAAGCTAAGCCACAAGGATAATAGGTCCTACCTGTACAATGGGGAGATGGAAAAGAGGCCCAGAACTAGTTGCATGGATGTGAGTGTAGGGGTCAGGGTTAGAGGGGTTATCCTTGGGCGTTGGGCCTGCTGCATTAGTTGAGAGAGGGGAGTCAGGGTTAGGACCACT
This sequence comes from Ophiura sarsii, assembly GCA_035610835.1. Lineage (NCBI taxonomy): Eukaryota > Metazoa > Echinodermata > Ophiuroidea > Amphilepidida > Ophiuridae > Ophiura > Ophiura sarsii. The sequence goes on from CM069448.1 coordinate 42,556,219, forward strand.
ACACTATTGGTAGGGGTGAGGCAGAAATGTGGGACCTGTTACATACAAAATAAGTAAATGGACTTATCAGCAGGTAGGTATTCTTATAACTCATGAAAAAGGGCATTTATTCAACCATAGGATAAGAAGCCATTACAATCAAAATGGCCTAGTTCAGAGAATAAGACTGAGAGTATCTTTTTCAACATTTTGAATTCACACTAGGGAAGCTGATAATAAAAATTCCATTGAAATGGAATGGGGGCGATCCAAAAGAAAGAAGCATGTTTTGTAACCATTTTCTGAAGCATCGGTTGCAAACCAAAATACCAGGGAAATGGTGTATGTATTTTCCATAATTCAAACCAAAAAACAAATCAAAACACCACAGTCTAACCACTTATTAGACAAACCCACAGCAATTGGGAGGTTTCTCTTATTAGTCAAACAAGATAAGCTATTTATGTCTCTCTGTGGGGAGTCTATAAACATCTCTCTGAATGAATCATCAATAGTCTATGCATCAACTAAACAAATATAGCTTTGACTTCATCACAGACTGCAGGACTGTTAAAATAAACTGCATAGGTATGTAATTTACAAACATGGCTGCCCCCACTTATGTCTAGAAAGACCTAGATGTGTAATTTTTTGCAATCTGATGCTATAAGGGTGGCTTCGCCCCCCCCCCCCCCCCCCAAAAAAGCAAATTTATTCAACCATAACAAGGATAAGAAGCCAAAATGGCCTATTTCAAACTAGGGAAGTGTTATGTCCTTTGTATGTAATTATTCATAAAGGATAAACACACATCAATCCCTATAGAGGGTGTTATTAAGAGAACAATTGAAGAGAACATCTTAGCTCTAAACCACTGTTCATTAATCAAGACTTTGACATGTTGTTTCCTATAAACCACATCATTAGGATGCTACTGAGAAACAAGGATTATCTTTATTGTTCATTGGTGTATTGTGGTTTCTAACAAAGTTCCTCTTTCATCTATACATTGACCCTCAGGTCAATGATCTAATGTCACAAATACTCACAATGTAACTATCCATCAAGGATAAACAGGCATCAATCAGGCCAGCTAAATTAACATGCAACTTATTCATGCTCTGATTGGTTAATTCTGGTCACCGCCATTTTAGTATAATATTTCCAGATGGGTTACATCCCAAAGCTATTAGATCAGATTCGTCTAGGACTTGATTGAGGCAACAAGTCATCATCTTGCCTCGCGGTCTCCGGTTCAATTTCCGTTACAATTAAATAATGGAGAAGTAGCGAATAAATATATTATTATAAGTATATTTGATGTGTCCTAGTGTTTATGTTGGTGAAGTCAACGCTCCTTGCAGACTAGGTCAATGCAATGAACAATAAATATAATCCTTGTTTCTCAGTAGCATCCTAATGATGTGGTTTATAGGAAACAACATGTCAAAGTTTTGATAATGAACAGTGGTTTAGAGCTAAGATGTTCTCTTCAATTGTTCTCTTAATAACACCCTCTATAGGGATTGATGTGTGTTTATCCTTTATGAATAATTACATACAAAGGCCATAACAGGAAGCGTGAGCTAAAAGTGTAGTCATTTATATTTAACCCCCTGGGGTCTACCTGTCTTTCTTACAATGATTCTGATTGGTTTATTACAAGATGTACTCCTATGAATAGTCAATTCAAATGCAGCTTGTAAAATGTTTCACTCCCATCTTTATCAGGGATACAATTATTCTAACAATGTCTCTCATTGGTGCAATAAATGATGTATCCATCTTTTTAACCAATCGGCCGGTAGTTCTCAGGGGGTTAATGGTAGTAAAAATTGCCCTTAAAAAGGCAGATACCATTGAGACAAATAGAAAACTACTTATTAAAAATTACACAATTTCTGTATTCAGCACTCTTGTGTATCCCTTATTCCCTCTTAGAGTATGATTCCCCAAGCAAAAAAACCTTTTGTTTACAAGTGTTCTAAATCTACCTTGTCATAGTGGTCTCACATTTGCATTTCACGATTATTTAGGGCAAGATTAAAGTCAATGCTTTTCGTCTAAATTAAAACAATACAAATCCAATGCTAAAGGATACTTCCTACTTGTGGCATCTATCTGTAGCACCGTCCAATCCACAGACGCCGCATCCATCAAGTACTTTGACGCAAACATGTGCTGTTTCTTGAGCGCCTTGTACGTCGCGTATACCACCTGTCTTAGCTTGGCTTGTGCATTCCTCATGCCATCGGATGGTGCCATGGCAAAGATACCTATCACTGATAAGCCTCCTGGTAGCATACGAGTCACCTGTAACGTAAATGATGATCGATAAATGTTTGATGACTTGTACATGAATATAGGCTATAGGAGGAAGGAGGATACAACTTCTGCCTAATAAATCTGGTATAGTTTACTTTAATCATTACATTCACGTATTCAAATTCTTCACTTCGTATTGGGGCATGGAATATTGATGGTCTTTTTTCGAGAATTGCCAATGTCCGTACTTCTAAAATTGAACTTGCCCCAGTTCAATGTATATTAAATAAATTTGATATTTTTGGTTTAATAGAGACTCACTGTGAGACTACTGATATTTTAGACTTGCATGGTTATCACATTTTTCAAAACCATAGGCCACGTTCTCCTAATTCTCCACATGCATTTGGTGGTTTAGCTGTTGGAGTTCGTTTAGAATTACGTAAGGGTGTCAAATTCCTTAAACCAACTCATTCAGAATTTATCTGGCTAAAACTGAATAAACATTTTTTTGGCTTTCGAAATGATGTTTACATTTGCATTACATATGTTAGTCCTTCAACCTCTACTTATAGTGTCCGCAGGGATGATATCTTCACTTTGGTGGAAAAGGACATTGCGCAATTTTCTTCTTCCGGTGCTAATTGTATTTTAATGGGCGACTTTAATGCTAGAACAGGTTTAGACCCAGATTTTGTTGCTAACGATTCTTGTAAATATATCAATGTACATTCAGATTATATTGTTGATACTATTCTTTCTAGAAAAAATCACGACTCCAGAGTATCAGATAAGCATGGCAAACAGCTTTTAAGTTTATGCAAAGGTAGTGGTTTGAGAATTGTTAATGGTCGTAAACTAGGTGATCTAAATGGTAATTTCACATGTTTTAGTCATAGAGGTAACCCAAGTGTTATTGATTATATGTTGTGTGACAAGGATATTTTTGATGAGGTTGAGTATTTTCGGGTTTATGATCTAGAACCATTTTCCATACATTGTATGATATCTTGTGTTCTTAAATCCAAATGGTGTACTTCTAAGAATATTTGTTCTGAGGATGTGATCAAGTTGAACAACATGCCTGATCAATTTATATGGTCTTCAGAAAGTGAACATTTATGGAGTAGGGCTATCAATTGTAATGATATTAAATCTGATATTAATTCCTTTATTATTAAATCAACACAATCAGATATTTCTGTTGATTTCTGTACTGATAGTTTATATAAGTTATTGGATTCCATTGGAAAAAAGGCTGGTTTGAAAAAGAAATCTACTAATAAGAATAAAAAACACAGTACTTCTAAAAAATGGTATGATAATGATTGTAAAACGCTTTATCGTAAATTGAGATCATTATCCCGTTGCATTAAGAAACAACCGAGTAACATTGAATTGGTGCATAATTATAGAAGTATGCGTAAAAAGTATACTAAGTTGTTAAGTGCCAAAAAATATGCTTTCCGTAATAATATCTTTCAGATGTTAGATAACTTAGAAAGTAAGGATCCTAAAGCTTTCTGGTCAATTTATGAGGATTTGTGTGATAAGAAGAAATCGGTTCAAAATCCCATTTCGCCTAAACAATGGTGGAGCCACTTCTTAACCTTGATGAATAGAAATCTGCCTCATGTTGATAATCATTTTGAGGATTTTATTAATAATTTTGTGTGTAACTCAGATACATTTGATACTAACATACTTGATTATATTATATCACAATCTGAAGTTATTAAAGCTGCACGTTTCTTGAAAAAGGGTAAATCAGCTGGTATGGATGGTATTCGATCTGAGATGTTAAAAAGTGGTATTGCTAAGCTTGCTGTACCGCTTGCTAATTTATTTAATATCATTCTTAAAAATGGTAAATTTCCTTTAGCATGGAGACTGAGTAGCTTAACTGTCATCCATAAAAAAGGGGATAAGGCAACTCCTAAGAATTACAGGGGTATTGCTGTGTCTAGTAATTTGTGTAAATTGTTTTGTTTAGTTCTATATAATCGTATTAATACATTTGTTGATGATAATGATATAATCCCACCAAATCAAATCGGTTTTCGAAAAGGATCCCGTACAAGTGATCACATTTTAGTTTTAAAATCTCTCATTGATAAATACATTAATCGTGCCGGTCAATCAAACTTATATGTATGTTTCATTGATTTTTCTGCTGCCTTTGACACAGTGTGGCGCAATGGTTTGATATATAAACTTATTCAGATTGGTATTGGTGGTAAATTTTTAAACATTATTAAAAATATGTATAGTTCTGTCTTATTTGCTGTTAAATGTGATGGCAAAGTAACAGATTCGTTTGAGACTACAGTTGGGGTTAAACAAGGTTGTATTCTAAGTCCTTTGTTTTTTAATATTTTTTTAAGTGACCTGCCTGATATATTCGACTTGTCTTGTGATCCGGTTTACATCAATGATTTACCAATATCCTGTCTTATGTATGCTGATGATTTAATCATTTTTTCAGAAAGTTCAAAGGGGCTTCAGCTTGCCTTAGACAGATTGTATAATTACTGTTCAAAATGGAAACTTGTAGTGAACATTGACAAATCCAATGTCATGATTTTCAACAAGAGAGGTCACATTCTACATAAATACCAATTTAACTATGGCAATATTAACCTTCAAATTGCTTCAGAATATTGCTATTTGGGTATTGTTTTTGTTCCGTCCGGTTCTTTTACCAAAGCTATGCTGAGGCTTCAAGAAAAGGCATCTAAGGCGTATTTTAAAATTAGACATAATTTAAGTAATTCTTCATACAATTGTAGTATTAAGTTATTTTCGTCTTTGATTCAACCTATATTAAGCTATGGAAGTGAAGTTTGGGCTCCTTATTTGTTAAAAAACCTTAATAATAATAACTTTCTCTCAATTTGTGATAAATTACCTAGTGAAACTTTACATATTAAAGTTTGCAAATTAATTTTGAATGTTCATAGAAAAGCAACCAATAATGCTGTTAGGGGTGAACTAGGTAGATTTCCCATTATCATCACTATGCTAAGTTTGGCGGTTAAATATTGGTGGTCTTTAAATGATAAATGTATGAAGGGTTGTCGTTCACTTGTTATAGATGCATTACTTGATAATCGTAAACTATGTGATACAGGTATTTTCTCTTGGTCATCAGGTATAAAAGGGTTATTTGATCTCATCAATAGATCAGATATCTGGAATAAACCAAATTGCATTACACCAAGTAATTTTAATTCAATTATTACCTCTAACCTAGAACTTGTTTACAGTAATCTTTGGTTTAATAATATTAGTAATTTTCAAACTAAATTGAGGTCTTATTGTCTATTCAAAAAATCATTTTGTCTTGAGAATTACATTGTTATGTTCAACCGATCTACTCGAAATGTCTTCACCAAATTAAGAATTAGTGCTCACACATTAATGATTGAGAAAGGTACATGTAGACATGTTACACCCAAAATCCAACCTCAGGACAGAATCTGTAAATTATGTGATTTGAGTTTAGTTGAGGATGAATTTCACTTTATAATGAAATGTCCATTTTACTCTACTTTACGTGATGATCTCTTAAGTAAACTTTCCAACATTTACAATTTCGATTCAATGTCTAATAATGAGATTTTCACTACAATCATGGGTGTATCTGACTATGACTGTATTCAACCCGTTATTAAATATGTTAAACATGCATTTGAGGCTCGACAATCATTGGATTACTAGTATATTTTATATTGACATATTTTTAAGTATTTCATATTTAAGTAAATTAATACTTTTGTTGTTTATACATTGTTTTGTTTTAAACTTGTAGTTTTAGTTGATGCTTTATGTATTTTGTTTTGATTATACCTGTTTGTTTGGTGATATCAATAAAATGACTTGACTTGACTTGTACATTGTAATGTAAGATAACGCTTGTTAGGGGCGCTTTTGAAGGACAGTTTGGTAAACAACTCCAAGTCACACAGACTAGAAACGCTAGCTCTGGATCAAACACAATCCACTGAGGACGACAACAAATTTGTTTTTCTTAACATAAATCCATATAAAACTCCCAAGTCACATTTTGAAGATTGAATAAAGTCTCACTTAAAAATGACTTGACTTTACAGGTGTTATTATTATTAAATTACACACAACAAAACGACTGAGTTCTGAATTTTGCATCTTTTCCATATTAAAAAGCCAAAATCTCTTCTGATCTGACTTGGATCACCTCCAGGATGATCGAATATTAAAACATGGTTGTAATTCATAATGGAGAAAAGCAAACATTGGTGTATTGTGAATGAGAGTAAAACCAGTAAAACTGCCAAGCCAATACAAAATGGAAAAATATTTGTGACATCAGTTTCAAACACAACACAAACATGAAAATAAAGAAAATAATATATAATTAACAATTAATAATTATTTAAGTGACCTCATCCATTTTTCAAAACCTGCAACAGGAAACTCACAATCAAAATCCATGTGTAAGGGTCAATGGTGTAATCTAGCTCCCTCTCTCTCTCTCTCTCCAATCATGCACAACATGTACCACATGCTCACCCCAGCATATCTTCCCTGTCCACCTGTTCCTGTCATCAATATCCTTGACCAACCTCACTCTCAGACCATCTCACTGACCAATCACACACAAGGACACTTGAAGGACATGCATGCCTATGTCCCAATGTATTCCAATTCCACTACCAAACACACACCTACCACACCCACAAAGTAAAAATAGAATATTTCCACAATCCACACCAACAACTTCATAATTCAGGTACTGTTAAACATTATAATTTCGCGGATACTTTATTTTGCGAATTGAAAACTACTGCTACTTTAGCGGGCATTTAATTGCGCAAATCAGGAAATCTTACTTTCAATGCAAAATTGTCAGTTTCGCGAGTATTTTAATTTCACAAATCCCCATCCATCGAAAAATTCATGAAATTAAATCCTGCACAAAATTAAGTGGTTTTACAGTATCTATATTATCCAGGGGTAGAATTTCGGCGCGAATCCGCGAATCGATTCGCGTGAAGATTCGCTTTGCGTCAAATCACTACCGCGCGAATCCAGTTGGATTCCCGCAAAAAAAAATCTTAACAGATTCTCGCGGTTGGTTACGAAATTCTATCCCTGTTATCTCAGAAAATCGTAGAATATTCCCCAGAAGACAAACAAATTGGCGGGCACAAATGTTTGGCTCTTATGGGCAATTTCAAAAAATATGGCTCCTTTCACTTTTTGCCTGTTTTTTCACAAATAAAGTGCTTTCCAGAAACACAAATGATTCTAAAAAATGTGTGTTTAGATAGTAATTTATTTGTGTCAAAATATTTTAGTCCTCGCTCTTTGTAGAAAAAAATGCCATCCGATTATGTTGCTAAAATTGTCACTTTTTTTTGCATTGAAAATCAACATCAAGTTTTCCTAAAGCTAGTACAAGAAAAACAGGGTGCATATATAACTATGAGATGTGTATTATAGAAAGGTTACAGGGTCTACTTTCATTTAAAAAAGTATTTACAGTGATATCTATATTGCTTAAGTTCCTCAAAATATTTTTAATAACATTATAGTATGACATTTTGAAATATGAAGCCTAACTCAAACAGTTGAATAAATCATCACTGGAAATAATATGGTACAATGTTACACATTTCTTTCTTAATACATTGTTTGTAGTATCCCATTGGCCTTTGATATTTAAATGATTTTTTTAATGAGAGAACCCCAAAATGTCAGGAGTGTAACATTGACATTCTATCTGAAATTTAATAATTACTTTATAGATTTAATTTACTTATAGTATTTTTTAATAGTAGTAAAAGATAGATGGAAACTAATAATAACAAATACAATTGTATTGTGTTGGGTTTGTTTGTTATATATTTCAAATAGGTGTGCGTCAGGAGTGTAAGGCCTAAAAAAAAAAAGTTTGTTTGCCCAAACACGACCGACCCATAAAATCTCAAAACCCCATGCCTTTTTTTTTTTTTTTTTTTTTTTTGAGATTTAATTTTTTTTAAATAATGTTTTATGTTGAAAAATATATGTATTAAATGATATTTTCATCTTAATTTGCCAAACTAATCAACTACACTGCCCTGTTATTTACTTATTCCCACATATCCACCCTTTAAAACACTAAGGAGATGCAAATCCAAGATCCTACCACTATCTGAAGGTTTGTACTACAGGCTGCCAGCTGCCCTATTAAAAACAAAATACATGTGTTAGCCCTAACCAGCCATGCTATGTTCGTACGGTGTGGAAACTGGGGGAAGGGGACAAAGTATGATTTTAAACCAAATACTCGCTGTGAAACCCCTTGGAATTGACCCCAGAACCTCTGATCACCGCGCCGCATCCCTAATCACTCGGCTAACCTGGTAACACTCACCTGGGCAGTGATTTTGTACACACATATCAGCTTGGTTGATGACGTCATCGAATCATATGCTATAGAATGCGCGTGGACATTGTTTTTTGCTTTAGTGAATCGGAGTGTAGGAAGGTTAGGGTTTTAAAGAACATTTAAGTGTATTAACATCAACTTGTATAGTCTGTTTTCTTCTCTAAAAGTGTCCATAGCCCAAAAAAAAAGAAGAAAAAAAAAGAAAAAGGTAATCGACCTACCGACCCACTTTTTTCAACTCTTGTTTGGTTCAAACCTCTTTTTTTTTTAGGCCTAACACATTTTGCCGGTGCAGAAATTCATCACAATAAGAACAAAAGCATGTAAATAGTTGGACATTCTGACTATATAGTATATATATAGGTGATGCTTCATCAATATAGTTGATATTTTACTCAATACACAATATTGTGTATTGTCCTTTAATATTTACATTTTTGAATGATTTAACCTTTAATTTAATGATATGTTAACATTTGAAAAAGAACAGCAATATTTAAAAAAAAGTGCTTGAGCATCATTTATTCTTGAAGTTGTTTTGGTTGAATAAATGACCTCATAGAATTCATATACTCTAAACTGAACACATTTAGATATATAAGAAACAGGTTAGAATATCTTCTGTATTTTATTTGTATGAAAATGTTACACTCCTGACATATCAGAATCAAATGCCAATCTTCTATTTAAATGTGTCTCAGGCATGCATTGCAATTGCCTTATGCAGGCATCAATGTGCAGCTTGAACTCCCTCCTCAAGCTTTCACCTGTAGGCCTCCTATTCACCTTTCTTCAGGATAAATTAGGTCAAGATTAGGTCTATCCTGCAATTTGTAGGGTGAAGATTCACCTCAGTGCACCATGTTCGTTCAATAGTAATATGTGGGAGAAGTTGAAATAAAGGTGAAGATTCGCCATAGATTCACCTGTCCAAAGTATGAATTAGTTCAAGATTCACCTTTTCAAAAATATTACTACAGGCAAAGATAAGGTGTCTAATCTTTGACTAACCTTGAGGAGGGTAGGTTCAAGATACACATTGATGCCTGCATTAATGTGACCATGGTGAAGCCCTAAGCCAATTCAGTGTGGAGTGCCCCAGGGTTCAATCGATGGCCCTCTGGCTTTCCTTGTATATATTAATGATTTACCTAAATGTGTATCTCACTCTAAAGTTAGCATGTATGCAGATGATACAGTTCTTTATTATGCATCTAACTCAGTTGATGATATTATTAAGAAATTACTTAACCTAGTGTTAATAAATTTCCCTTTGCTACTTGCGTAAATATCGATTTTTTCGCGTGCGCTCGAGCGTTTTGGGCTCTTTGTTGACTAGCCAATGAGTGCTCTTGTGGGCGTTTTTTGTTTTTTCATCCATTCTCTGTCTGTGAGTTGCTTTTTCCATCTCAGTTTTTTGATCATTCGCTCCGTCGTTCTTGATGAGAGAACATGTTCTAGCCAGCTCAGCAAATATAAATTTCCCACCCACCCTCCCAAAATATGAGGCGTAGGGTTCGCTGGTTGTTCCCATAGCTTGTCTCGTTTTTAGTTATACATGCCAGTTGGTTTCTCAGTTATTGGGCAGTTTTGTTTTTTCTTTCATTGTAAAGAAGTACTTTACAATCATTTTAAAATGTAACGATTGATATGCATTGTTTATTCAACAAGTAGTTGTACAAAATGTTATGCAAATTGTGCGTTTTCACACAAAGGAGTAAACATTCAAGTGCATGTTAAAATTTTAATGTTTAATAATATAATTAAATCTGTCTTCAGCCCTTAATGCAGTTCGATTAAGGATCGGTCGGGAAATATCTCATCCCCTTCCGCGACGTAGGTCAGAGATTCGTATTAATTACCGCAAATTATATATTATCATTTGAATTTAACCCATATGACTTCATTTCAAGTGTATGTTAAAATGAAGCGGCAGCGTGCCTCAAATTTGAAAATTTGAATGTAAGGGCGACAATTGCATGTCTACCCTTTTAAACTGAATATAATTCGTGGTTCTGCCTCAATAATGCAATGCTCGTTGTGACTATTTCAATTCAATTCAGGTTTGCCTATCCCCATGTTGAATATAGAACGGATAGGCATAGTGGTATGTGTTATAAATTATTTAATATAATTAAATCTGTCTTCAGCCCTTAATGCACCTCGATTAAGGATCGGTCGGGAAATATCTCATCCCCTTCCGCGACGTAGGTCAGAAATTCGTATTAATTACTGCAAATTATATTTTATCGTTTGAATTGTTTTGGCGTATATAGTCAGTGGAAAATAAATGGCAGACTTGCCTCTCATCATCACGGTGGCATCCGCAAATTTTGGTTTGGTCAGTGTTATACTTTCTGAGCGTCAAGTGGCAAAAAATGTATAAATGAAGACCTTGTGTCTGTAAAAAATTGGCTTCAAGTCAATAAACTCAGTTTAAACGTAACAAAATCAGAGTTCATGTTGATCTCATCAAGGCAACGTTTAGCAAATGTAGAAAATCACAATTTGACAGTACAAATTAATGGAAACAATTTAGCTAAAGTTGATAAATGTAAGCATCTTGGTGTAATTATTGATAACAATTTAACTTGGAATGAAAATATTGAATATACCCGAAAAAAAGCATTAAAGAGTCTACATATGTTAAAACGAGCGAAGCCTTTTCTTTCACATGATATTCTTAAAACTGTATTCAGTGCCATAGTACTTCCTCATCTACAGTATTGTAATATTGTATGGGGAAATTGTGGCTTAACTTCAGCATCTCGTCTTCAAATTATTCAAAACAGGTCGACCTGCTCGTATTATTTGTGGAGTAGCTTGGGATACACCTAGTCTTGAAGTTCTTAATAAACTTAAATGGTTACCACTCGATAGTAGACAGACATACAACTGTAATATTTTGTCTTATAAAATACTCAATGATATTGCACCATCGTATCTGAATGATTTACTTTTGTATAATGATGTAATTAATTACAATTTACGCAGAAGTAAGTTTAATGCTATTATTCCTAAACCTAAAACAAATTATAAAAAACGCAGTTTTTCTTATAGGGGTGCCATTGAATGGAACAAACTTGACAAAAATATACAAGTCTCCCCCAATATTAGTATATTTATCAACCGTCTTAAACGAATGTGTCAGTTGTAATTTTCGATATCTTAAAATTCAATTTTTGTAATCTTGTTTTATTACACTGTATACTATAAGATTAAAGAAATATGTTATATTATGTAATTTTAGAGTTATTATATAAAATGTTAATGTTAATGTTATCACGGCCTCAGTGAAAAACAGCTGTAAAGTTGACCTATGTATCGTGAATAAATAAAGATTATGTATGTATGTATGTATGTATGCAATAGCGATACATTGCCCATGGCCCTGATGTGACCCCAGGCCTTGCTGCTAGGCATACTGCTGCTTTGGTTACTTAACTATTTAGCACACTCCCAAGCTTGTGTGTAGGCCCAGTGACAATTATAGGCCTGTATGTGGATATGCTGGCCACTTTAACTACTACACCACAAGCATGCCGGAGCACTGTTTCTGCTGAACACATCTTAGGAACATTTCCATCCCCTTCTCTCACTCTTAAACTGTGTGTGCATAATTATATCGATAATCAACAGTATTGACAACATCTACATGTAGTAATATAGGAAATTCTGAGACTGAATGATTGGCATTGTACAACGTACAGCTAGCACACTGTCACACGATGGGGAAAAACACCTTGATCGTAAAATTGCCAGGAATTCACAGAAGATCACAACGAGTAGTTGAGAGCATTCCAAAGAAGAAGTCCTCTGCTGAACGAGTGAGAAAATACCGTGAACGAAAGAAACAGAATCAAGAAAAGCTTGCTGAACAAAAGGAGGAAAAAAATCGAGAAAACAAGGCATACAAGGCTAAAGTGGCAGCTCAACGAAAAGTAAATAAAGCGCTTGATGCAGAATGCAAGAAGCAGCAAAATAAATGGCAACAAGATAGTAGAAGGAAACAAGCCCAAGCAAAAGCACAAGATATTGCTAAAAAGACAGCAAAAAAGAAAGCACAACAAATCGCCAGAGAAAAAGCACAAAATGAAGCAAGAAGGAAAGCACAACAACGAAAGGAGCAAAATGAATGTAAAACACCTAGCCAGCTTCCAAGTACAAGTTCATCTTCCGGAAGACCTACAGGGTTGAAAAAAAGGGTGCAACGCTTTGGCAAGTCACTAGAAGATACCTCACCCAAACGTTGGTCAAGTTCTCTACAACACATCATACAAAATGCCACACCAAATCGCAGAGGGCTTCTTGTAAACGCATTGGAACCCCAATCTGGGATGCCCGCAATAGCTGACACACTAGAACTGGGCAAAAGAGGCCGACCAAAGAAAAAGTATGCACATGTGAAGAAGAAGATTTCCTTCATGCCGGAAGCAGAAGCAGTCTTCCCTAAAAAGAAGATGTTGCAAAGATACCAAAGAAGACACTGGGACTGCAGGCAAACAGGACCTCCAAACCTCAAGTACACGCCCAAAAATGGAAGCCACGAATAGACAAGTTTTTAGATGAAAACTCACGGGTGATGCCAAACAAAAAAGATACAGTAATAATCAACGGTGTGCATGTTGCAAAACGACACCTGCTGTACACAAAATACCAGGCGTACATAAAGTTCAAGAAAGAGTTTCCCGATTACAAGAGGAAGTTTGTCTCTTTCTATAAGATGATTCCACGGAATATAAAATGTCTGGATCAAGCATGCCGCCGAGTTTGTGTCTGCATGAAGTGCTACAACTTAGAGCAACAGGTTGAGGCCTTAAATAAGAGAGCCAACCAGGTCGCAATGCCAGATATAAAAACAACAACACGCCAGCTTTCAGATGAGTCCATTTGCAAGTATGAGAAGATACCTGACATCAAGTGCGTGTACAGGAAGTGTAACAAATGTGGAGTACGCAAGATTTCAGAAAAGTACAACCAAGTTATCACAGCTTCCAACACAGAAGACAGATTAAAATATCACCAATGGGAACAAGGGAATGAGACGTACCTAGACAAAAATGGGAAGTGGCACACAACAAAACGATGGAAACAAGTGGAAAAGCAGTCATGTGTCCAAGACCTGGTTTCTCAAGTATGTTCAACTTACAAAAACCACACCAGTCACCTGTTTCGCTCTGACTACCAACACAGAGTGGAATCCCAGTTGATGTCAGCAGATGCACTACCTATAGATCAGTGCATTGTTGTGATGGACTTTTCCCAGAATATCACCCTCCAACCTCAGGATGAGATTGAGTCAGCTCACTGGACTCAGAAGCAGGTCACATTACATCCCATTTACATTGTTAGACACGCCAGTGATAGCACGGAGGATGCACCTGTGATTATGAAAGAGTCAATTATAATCCTGACTGATCATATGAATCATAATGCAGGTTCAGTGTACGTCTTCACAAACCAGCTGCTGACCCATTTGAGAAATAACCCAGGGCCCAGTCCGATCAATGTTCTTCATCGCTTCACTGACAACTGTGCTGTCCAGTATAAGTGCATTGAGGCTTTCAGCCATATACCACTTTTGGAAGAAGTACACAATGTGAAGATGTACTACCACTATACAGAAGCTGGACATGGCAAAGGCCCAAGTGATGGTTTAGGGGCAACAACCAAACGAAAGCTAGACCAAATCATATTGAGTGGCGCTGCTGTTGTAAATACAGCCTACGATGCGTACTTGGCCCTCGCTCAAAATGAAGGCAAGGTCCAGAGGAGAAATGCACCATCAAAGCAAACCATGATGTACCTCCCCAGTAAGAGAGTGAGAGCAGGGGCTCCAAAAAAGAATAAGTTAAAATCTCTAAAGGGTACTCAACAATTCCACATGGTAGCCCTTGTAACAGGAAGCAATGTTCTTGTATGTGATAGCTTGAGCTGCTGTTGTCAGGTGTGCTTAGGAACACACATGGGTCCTTGCTACTATGGCCAATTTAGAGATCCTACTCTCTCCTTCGACATGATGACAGGAAAACGTGCCACAGCTGAGAAGCCAGCAGATATCCCATTGGATCCACGTATCCTTAACCTTATCGTTAGTGGTAACAGCAGTACTAGTAATGATGATGAACTTGGCAACGCGATTCAGCAGAGCACTTTGACACATGCTAAGCATCAATTGGATTTTGCCGCAAGTATGAGTGCCTTTGAAGTAATCGCTGCCAAGACAGGTTGGAAAGTCAGAGGTCGTACACCTAATGATGGAAATTGTTTGTTTTGGGCAGTAAGTGACCAGCTTGATTTGGTGTCTGCCGGTAGCTACACACATTCACAGCTATGTAACAACATGGTTAGACATTTGAAGACATTATCTGAGGTAAGTTAAAAAAAATCTATTTTTAACTCGACATCAATTTCAATTTTGTCAAAATCTAAAATCTTATCTTGAGGTTTTTTTGCTCAGCAAGTTTAAAGTTCAACAGTTCTAATAAAATGCTTATCCTTAAAGGTGGACTCACACATTTGGTATAGAATATATGCCCTCTATTTTCAAAAATATCTCACGCCAAAATCTATTATAAAGAAATTTTGGGCTTGTGTTGGTACAATTAAGAACAATTTTGGGCAAAATAATTTTTCAAATACAAATGTATATATGTGTGTCCGGCTTTAATATAAATAATATTTGATTCATAATTCAAATCCTGCTTTCTTGTTTTTATATAGCATGACAAGGCTGATTTGCGGTGCTACCTGACGGAAACAAATTTGGAGGCATATTACAAGCAATGCAGAAGAATGGCACATATGCAGATCAAATTTGCATCAAAGCAATATGTGAGATGCTGTCATACCAAATAAGAATTGTCACATCAACAGGTATGCCAGATATTGTGACAGGAGGAACGACCACATCTACAGAGTTATAGTCTTAGGATTTATTCCTGAGATTAAGCACTATGTAAGCTTGGAGCCAATCACAAGGTAAAACTAGTGTTAAAATTTAGTCTAATTTTATCAATTGGGTACTTATAAAATATTTCTCCCTAACGCTACTACGTCTCACAGTCACCTCACAGCCAGCACCACGTGGCTTGCGCGCGCACAAGTTCTATCTCCTGTAGCACTAAACTACGGGTATGGTCTCCGATTTCTTAGCCTGTGAAGCCCTCCCCCCGTGGCTGAGTGTTAGTATATCTCGCCTGTCACGCGGCCGACCCGGGTTCAACTCCCGGCGCCGGCGGACATAATTTTTCCCATTTTTTATTTAACCCCCTCCCCCTGTTCTTCGTTCCATCCCCACTGCCACATTCTAGGGTTAGGGTTAATACGACACCACACAGTGCATTTCTATAACCCTAACGCTACTACGTCTCACAGTCACCTCACAGCCAGCACCACGTGGCTTGCGCGCGCACAAGTTCTATCTCCTGTAGCACTAAACTACGGGTATGGTCTCCGATTTCTTAGCCTGTGAAGCCCTCCCCCCGTGGCTGAGTGTTAGTATATCTCGCCTGTCACGCGGCCGACCCGGGTTCAACTCCCGGCGCCGGCGGACATAATTTTTCCCATTTTTTATTTAACCCCCTCCCCCTGTTCTTCGTTCCATCCCCACTGCCACATTCTAGGGTTAGGGTTAATACGACACCACACAGTGCATTTCTATAACCCTAACGCTACTACGTCTCACAGTCACCTCACAGCCAGCACCACGTGGCTTGCGCGCGCACAAGTTCTATCTCCTGTAGCACTAAACTACGGGTATATATGGTCTCCGATTTCTTAGCCTGTGAAGCCCTCCCCCCCGTGGCTGAGTGTTAGTATATCTCGCCTGTCACGCGGCCGACCCGGGTTCAACTCCCGGCGCCGGCGGACATAATTTTTCCCATTTTTTATTTAACCCCCTCCCCCTGTTCTTCGTTCCATCCCCACTGCCACATTCTAGGGTTAGGGTTAATATAGAGAACATAATTATAGACAAGGTCTAATTTCCTATTTATTTTAATCATTCCAGATACATCCCTCAGGTCGATGACTTTGTTGCCATTCGTTTGGGATCCAGAAAGAAGAACCACATGTTCATTGCTAAGGTTAGTGAAAGTGCCATTTATATTAATATAATTATATAAAAGTTAAAGCATTTGAAACTAAATTACTGACGGAAATTGAGTTTACCATTTCGTAATATTTAATATTCAATTTCAGATACTTCAAGTTGATGATTCATCAAGTGATATCAATGTACGGTACTTGCAGTCAACCGTCAACCCTAGTGTGTACGTCTGGGCGACTGAGGTTCCCTCCTGGCAGGCATCTTGTGATATCATCCAGCACCTGTCTGCACCTGAACTGTTACCAGGGAGGGGTTTGCAGTTTGATATGAATGAACTAGCAGAGTGTAGCACCAAACTGTAGAGTCACAGAATGTGCTGTTATTAAAGTACAGAACTTTCAAATGTACTCAGTGTTTTTGTTTCAATTGAATTTGCAAACATAATGAGATTTATGTCAGGAGTGTAACATTTCCTGTCTACTGGTATCCTTAATTACTTTCATGTAATTTAGCCATTGAAAAATTAAAGTAGGCTCTATGGAAGATGCACTATTGTTTACTTTTTAGAATGAGAAAGTGTAAATTCATTCATTGTCAAAGCACTGAAACATTATCGTTAATGGCATGTTTTGGACAATTTTATGTCTTGAACAGCAATAATTGTAATTCATGCTGTTGCTAGAAAGTATGAACCATTGATGAGGTTCCAAATACTTATGGGGCTGAGTGAAGTGTCTGGTAATAATGCCCAGTTGGATAATATTTTGCTTCAAGGTAGAATTGCTTAAAAATTGTGATCAAAAACTGTCAGGAGTGTAACATTACACTGTCAGGAGTGTAACATTATATGTGGTGTAGCTGAATAGATTGAATAATCCTTGTATTACTACCATAGCTTCTATAAGCATATTATAATTAACATGTTAGGGAATACTAACAATATCTATAGGTTAAGCACACATGATTAGTACATTTTATTACAAAATTTACTTTGTATTCTTGCTGTTAAGTACAATTCCTTGTAAAATGATTAGAATAAAATGTGTGTATTGGAATTATATTTTCATATGAACTTAAACAGATATTTTATTTACCAAATTACTACCAGCAAACTAGTATACTGTATATGCACCAATAAATACCTTTTAGGAACTTTTAAATTTCCTTGCATACATGACTGTATCTGTAAAAATTATATGTCAGGAGTGTAACAAAATTGTTTGATTTACGGACATCTTCCTTGCCATAACATAGAATGTCACATGAACCCTATTATTTTTTATTATGTTGGTATTGCCAGAGAGTGATATTTAAAACAAGTTTCAAACAAGTTTCAAACAAACTAGTACCATATTGTAGTATTAGTCCCATAAAAATATTACATGTTCATCAAAATTTAAACTTAGAATGGTAATTAACAATAGTAAAAAAACTAAATGTTAACCTTTATATAAAATGTAATGCATGAACATACACACCTGATTTGTGTAGTACCATTATAACTACCTTAACCCTAACTCTATTTCACCACACGGCAACAGATTTCTTTTCCCACCCCAAAATTCACCAGAAAGGTCACCCCGACACCCCCGGGATTTGAACCACAGACCTCCAGTACCCTGGCCCAGATCCTAGCCACAACACCACGTCTGTCAGTCGACACGAGACGAGTATATTCGCCTCGTTATATAGCGTGGGTCCGTTTTGTAGCCCAAAAACCTGCACGCCAGGTTATAATAAAAATTCCCTTTAAAAGGGAAATCCCAGCTTCAGGTAAAATTCCTTGCAATGAGGTGAAGTCCACTTTGGGGACATGGTGAGAGTCTCAGTTGTAGCTCGTCGGGTTCTGCTATGAAAGTCTAATGTACTATGATAGCGCTACGTCTGTATAGTATTTTCCAGGTATATAACGTTCATGAACCCTAATTTTCGAGGCATATTTCCAAAGTTTTTTTTTTTTGTGGCCAAATAGCGAGGGGATAAGTGCCTTGAGCTCATTGCATGACATTTTATAGAACTTATTAAAAATGGTATAATGAGACAGTGGACATTCTGGTTCAGGCTACAGCTTTAGATAAGACGTTGTTATATTTAGGATATTACATGGTAAATCTTTCCAATTTCTCTTATTGGTCATATCATTGTTTACAAATAAATTATGCATGATGGAACTAATTTTGTCGGATCAGTGATCCAGGAAGATGTAACCTATACAATGTCCACGTTTAGGACAATTTGAGTAAGATACCTTTGAGTGGGAGCTCTCGTTTTGGTTTAGCTGAGTTGATAGTGTTGTATAGAATAGGTGTATAGAATTTCATATCATAGAGATATTGAACTGGAGCTTTGATGTATTTCAGAGAAGTGTGGGGTTTTGAAGTTTCAGTTAGCACATTATGTTTTTGTAAATAATTCAAAGAATACAAATGAGATACTAATTGTAATGAATTTATTTTGTTTTATAAATAATCTTTGCAGACAGTAGATAAATATAAGATCTTTTTTACAAATGTTACTCTAGAATACAATGATTCACATTTAACGTTTAGGGAATTGCTGGCAATTCATACCGTAAAACACAAGCCGGGGCTATAAACGTTGGATATACTACTGGCCTTAGGTTGTATGCAATCCGTGAAGGTACCTATTTTTGTAGAGACAGTATGGGGGTTTTCGGTATTTTTCAATGCCTGTTTTTAAAAAGCTTCCAACAAATTTGCACTATAAACACTTATATAGATAGAACAGTGTTCCAAGATTGTGAAAAATTTGTATTATTTTTTGAATAAGTCGAAATTTAAAGCAATCATTTTGTGAATGCTATTAACTTTGGGCTCTTGTGCATTTGAAGTGAATGCTATGTTTGGAATTAGTTCTCTAAAGTTTGGTATACTGGCTGGTTGGATGAGTATGAAGAAATATTAGTATTTGATTGAGAAATTGTTCAGTAGTTCTTTCACAATATCATGCAGTATTCACTTTAGATATGTTTACACTTTCCATGTGGCAGGTAGTTGGAGGCGACATTCCAAATGTTCATAAAATGTCACAAATTTCAAAATTATTGAATCGCACTACATCTTTGAATCCCCATGAGAAATGCATTGAAATTTGTACAAACAGTATTATTATTGTTTCTGTAATTTTTGAGATAGGCCTTGAGTTTCGAAAGGTTATTGAAAATTTGCTTTGTAAATGGAAAAATCCAAAAACTGCGTGGAAAGTGTAAGCGTTTATAAATAATCGTTGAAACTTGGTAAAACTGTCCATGTTAAGAAATAAATTCATGGCTTAATATGTTTACATCATGATACTAGTTTTTAACATTGTTCCATGAGTGGGAGTTCATTTAACTGTTTAATGCATAGTCAGATTCAACATGTATCTATTTTGAAATGTTATATATAGGGTATTAAAGGTATAGATGTCCCGATCACATTTTCATAACACAGATGAACTACTGAAATTTGACGGTCCACGGATCAGTATGATTACGAAGAAATCGGTGAAATAACATCGAAATTACCGCGAAAAGTGGTAACCACCAATATATAGTGTGTGTACAACTCAATGGGCACATTTCACGGCATCTTGTGCGTTTAAAATAAGAACCATTAGAGTTATGCAACTCAAACTTTGGAATACGACTTTTTTGAGGATGACCTTTTTCATGTCGAATAGAAAACTTCAAGTTGAAAGTCGGAACATCTGCCTTTAAGTCGCCTGTCTCAATCAGCACTTATTTGCACTCATTTCAACCAAATCATGTAATTGAAGGACTATGCTTTTTTAAACTGATGGCATAACCCTAACGCTACTACGTCTCACAGTCACCTCACAGCCAGCACCACGTGGCTTGCGCGCGCACAAGTTCTATCTCCTGTAGCACTAAACTACGGGTATATATGGTCTCCGATTTTTTAGCCTGTGAAGCCCTCCCCCCGTGGCTGAGTGTTAGTATATCTCGCCTGTCACGCGGCCGACCCGGGTTCAACTCCCGGCGCCGGCGGACATAATTTTTCCCATTTTTTATTTAACCCCCTCCCCCTGTTCTTCGTTCCATCCCCACTGCCACGTTCTAGGGTTAGGGTTAATACGACACCACACAGTGCATTTTTATAACCCTAACGCTACTACGTCTCACAGTCACCTCACAGCCAGCACCACGTGGCTTGCGCGCGCACAAGTTCTATCTCCTGTAGCACTAAACTACGGGTATATATGGTCTCCGATTTTTTAGCCTGTGAAGCCCTCCCCCCGTGGCTGAGTGTTAGTATATCTCGCCTGTCACGCGGCCTACCCGGGTTCAACTCCCGGCGCCGGCGGACATAATTTTTCCCATTTTTTATTTAACCCCCTCCCCCTGTTCTTCGTTCCATCCCCACTGCCACGTTCTAGGGTTAGGGTTAAAAAGAGTTGCATACTGATGCTTGGTATTGCTTTTAAAATGGCGTTGTTCGAAAACTGGTGACTTACTCTCTACATAATGTACATACTTTTAAATTATAAACATGTTATTTACGGTTAGTCGCCAGTTTGTGGTTACTTTGTCAAAATCGTGTATTTGCATTGGTCGGCGCTATTTTAAAACAACTCCGGGCATCAACTATGCAGCAATTTACGAGTGCTGGATCTCTCTGATACACACGTCTTCAAGCAACCATATAACGACACAACAATGCTTGGCTAAAACGCACGTTTTGACGGGATGGGTGCTGGCGAATTACACCCTCCCTAATTCCGCAATACAAATAGGTCGCGGGGAAAAAAACATTATTTATCTCAAAAACATGGCCTTAACTTTTCAATCAATGTGATAATGATGCGTCAAAAATGTTACTAAATCCTATCATAGATAAATATAATTCTTAAATTGTAGATTATTTCTTAATATAAACTTTCAATATTAGCGGAATAATAAATACCAATTATTTTTAGATTCCAGGGGCCACACCGTAAAACAAAGGACCCTTCACCCATGCAAAATGAGTTCTCTTTCTAATCAAAGAATATTAGATTTATCAAAAAAATACACCTCGTATCATATCTATGCACATCATATCTGTATTCCTTTCCCGATTCCTTTGCGCCAAATTAAATCAGTTTATCAAAAATTACTATAATTTACTAGATTTGGACTACGGTGCATGGATATATACATGTAGTCGTCAAGGTCTGTGTTATATAGGCCTTATTTATGTAATACACCAGTCTCTGGGCAAACTTTCATCGATGAACCGCAAACTTCCAATTCTCTGAGCCTGGCGCGGCGGTGGGTCTATCAATTAATAGTATCCCTGGATCTATGTAGACAGTCGATGAAAACAAAAACCAATCTAACACCACGCTGGAATAGCATGAATAGCCACAGATAGTTTGACTATCTGTGGAATAGCCCTAATGTTATTATTTTCTTTTCGATATCTTCGGAAATACAAGAGCGTTTTCCCTCGTTCGACCACAATTCTGATGTAACATGGGCATGTTTTTGCCATTTCTGCCACTAAATTCATGTTTAGCCACAAAAATGGGGACATTTATACCGCCAGAGTCAACCAAAATCGGCATCATGCTGAGTGAAAGCCAAACTATATGCCCAGATAGCTGGGCGAAAACATGTTTTCCGCCCAATTGCCGTATGGTGTAGTAGAGTTAGGGTTAATGTTAAAGGGAAGTGATTTGTGTACCTTATACATCCATCTATTTACCAATATAACAATGTCAGGAGTGTAACACCATGTGTAGAAAAATACATGCTTTTTTGATGGATCACCACTTTGCCATCAATTGTCATATGGACTCCAAATTGTCATTACATTTAGGTAATGACACTCTGTGATGAATAAAACTATAATCAATCTTTATAGAACTTGCTATTTGGAAAAACAAAAACTTTTCCCCCTCAAATGTTAAAAAAAGAGCATGAATTTGTGATTTTTGTGATTTTTTTTCCACCTTCGTAGATGTAGCTGTTTTGAAGTAGCATTTTTTTAAGTAATATAATTTTTTTTTTTTTTTTGCATGATCCTCAATTTGTTTCACACACTTTAACATCCTAAGCTCACAATAACACCCAAAATGGATGTATATATCAATATCCTATTTTCGGACCAAATGTCCACTTATGGAGCCTTTTTTTTTAAATTGCCCTTATTGTAAAAATTGCCTGATATTAGATTTAAATGTGTTCATTTCAGATCAATTCTAAGTAATTTAAAGTAATTCTGACATAAAAATTCAAATATTTTGATTGTTTTGAGGGACAAAATGGGGGTGGGGCTTGATCTGACTGAGGGAAAAGGGCAACTGGGGGTAGGGGGGGGAGTCAAAACAAATTCTCATTCACACTTGGTACAATCACAAGTCACTTTTTCAATCCACATACAAATGAATAATAGACCTGAATGACATTGAAAAATAAGTTTTTGTGATCAGTGATGATATTGCTAAACAGTAGTTTAATTGGAAAAAATATTGTTTTTATCTCTCCGCGAGCAAAAGTAATTCAAGCGTTTGCACATGATTATGAACACATGCCACACATGCAGTTTGGACGCATGTGCCACGCATGTTATATGATGAATAGTGCGGTTGCTGCCTTCATGCGTCCCTGCATCCTTCGGTATTCATTCGCTGCTTTTAGGAGGCTTCGCCAATTTGAAGCTATTCTAACTAATAAACCATTATACATCAGTTTTTATACTGCCATTAATACTGACCTGTCTTGCGTGTTCAGCCACCCAATGTTCGCTGACATCTTCCAATCTCAGGGGAGGTGGAAGTCTACTCTCCTCTGATTCTCCGTCATCTTCATCAGCCTCGCTCTCTTCATTTGGGCTCGGTACCATGCACACGGCATAATCTTTTTGTGATGTACCCTACAAAAATGGATCATGTACTGTACACAATTAAAACATAATTGTGAGACAATGCGGGCCAATTGTTTAGAGTTTGCTGATTTGCCAATGCTTAAATTATACATTAGATACATTTGTACAGTCAAGTAAATGATTGGGGTTAGGGTTAAGGTTGGTTTAGGGTATGACTGTTTGGTTAAATTTAGGGTTACAGTTATATAGATAGGGTTAAGAATTGTGTTTATCACAGACTCGGTCATAAATGTCAAAAAAGGTCACATATTCCAACAATATTATTATTGTTAATAAGCCAGAAGATTCATAAGAGATGAACAAGGTTTGCTGGCACTGTTTCAGAAGTGAGGAGCCAGTATCCAAACTGGTGCACTGGATCCCTAAGCATGGCAAAAGAAAACCAGGAAGACCTGCTCTGACATTTATTGATTTACTCAGTCAAGCAAGATACTGGATTAACATATTAAAAGACAGCAATCAACAATCACAATCAATCAACAATCACAATCAATCAATCAATCAATCAATCAATCAATCAATCAATCAATCAATCAATCAATCAATCAATCAATCAATCAATCAATCAATCAATCAATCAATCAATCAATCAATCAATCAATCAATCAATCAATCAATCAATCAATCAATCAATCAATCAATCAATCAATCAATCAATCAATCAATCAATCAATCAATCAATCAATCAATCAATCAATCAATCAAATCAATCAATGACGTCAAATCAATGCCTTCTTTAATTGACGTCATTTCGAGATATCTGGGGAAATGGTTGGAATACTACAAGCTCCATCATTTTTTATAGAAAAGTACTTTGTTTCCATGACCATGTATTCCATTTTTATATAGACTAGCGGCGTACCCTCGCTACTCTCGGGTCCCCGCTAGATGGTTATGCCACATTACCTACCTCTGAAACTACATAACCCCCCTACAACTCCCCCATACAACCCCAACCCCCCCCCCCCCCCCCCAAACTAGGTTGATTTATAACCATATACCTCCTAAAGGCATTATAAACCCCCTACACCCCACCCCAATTAGGTTGATTTAAAACCATATCCCTCCTGACCATTTATCGGGGCTACTTTATTAACCCCTACCTCTCAAACAGCATCAATTTAACCTAGGTCCGTACTTTTAAAACCACATAAACCCCCTACAACCGCCCCCCCCCCCTGCAATTACACCAACCAGGTGGATTTATAATCATAACCCTCCTAACCATTTCCCGTGGCTATACTTCATTAACTCTTAACCCTATCCTAAAACATTTCCTGTGGTTTACTCCCCCCCCCCCCCCCCCTCCATACACACACCCAAACCAGGTTGATTATAATCACAACCCTCCCTAAACCATTTCCTGTGGCTTCTTCATTAACCCTCGGTCCCTTAGACTGTTTGGCACCAACTTAAAGTAAATAAATCAGGTTGCTTTGAACATTAACCCCCGCAAAACGCTACTTATACCATTATAACCCTAGGCCTATCCTAAACCATTTCCCGTGTTTTAAACCGCCCACCGCCCCCCCCCCCCCCAACATGACACCAAATGCCCTACCAACAGGCCTATAACCATTTCCCGTGTGGCTTCTGCGCCATGTGTAGGAGTGCGTGTGCCGCGGCAGTGAGCCCTTGCGCAAACATGCACGTGACACGTTACCACGGACGGTATGATTACGCGGTAGTACGCGCAACGCACAATGTTAATTCTAGTGGCATTTATGAGCCAAATCTGAGAGGTTTTTTGCTGTTTTTTGGAGCCAATTGTTAACCAATTTCACTGAAATAAACTTTAACACCCTCCCCGTTATTTCCTCTATCTTTCATGCAAATTAGGCGTCACTTTGATCACCACTAACGGAGAAATAAGGATAACAAATAAACAAACAAACACACAAACAAACACCCCAGCAAACACATAACATTTTCACAACAAAGGTCATATAAATAGTTTAGAAAAACATTTGTTTGCTAATGTGTGTTAAACATTTTTAAAACATTTTAAAATGTTTTTACAATGTTGCTGAAATGTTTGCATACAATGATTTTGTTACTTTGTAAAGACTTTGCCTATTAATTGATAACTTTTCATCAAACATTTAGAGAATGTTTGACGCACATTTCTAAATAATATCGTAAACAATTATTTTATGAACAGTTTTTTTAACATTAACTGTTATCTACTGCAAACGTTTCAAAGATATTACTTAAACCATTTCTGATGATATTGTTTTCCTAATGTTTTCAAAACATTGTGGAAACGTTATGAAAATCTGATATTGAAATTGTTTTTAAAACATCGTAAGCAAACATTGACACGATATTATTGTCATGTCACATTGTGCAAATGTTCAAATAATATTTTCTGATGATATTGTTTTATAACGTTTGTCAGACATTGTGCCAATGTTATCAATTCCACGCATGCGCACTGACCTTGATTATATTGGTTTTGTAACACTATGGATTTCATATTTATAAATTTTGATATGATTCGATCCACATCATGCACTACTTCATAATGGCAAGTACCCAGCAAACACAAAACATTTTATAAATGTTGTTGGGTCCCTAGCTGGTTGGGTCATATAAAAATGGCTTGTCCACAGGATCTTCCTGTGTGGGTGTGTGCGTGTGGGGGGAAGCAAACACAAAAATGTTTTATAAATGTTGTTTAAACATAATAATAATAATAAAACGGTGCTTCTAAAGCGCCTCCCACCGAAGTCTCAAAGCGCTTAACAGATAACATAACAACACTAAAATTACATTACAATATAAGAATAATACAATATGTGGATGAACATGCAAAAACTGATTTCCAACATTGTAAACAGGGTAATGATAATCATTAATCAATCATCAAAAGCAATTGTGAATAAGTGTGTCTTAAAGGGGCATTGAGAGATAATACGTATGGGAGTACGCCCTCAATTATCCTAGTAGGCTAGAAATCAGTTGTTTTGCATCAAAGTAATACTTAGGCATTATATACTAACTACCATCTGAAACAGTTTACCTACATTCGCCGTTGATCATATAAAATTTCATGATTTTCTTAGTTTCGATATGATCATATCGAAACTCAGGTGCTGAATTCGGAAGTTATGCATCGGTTTACACACGGACTTTCGCGGCAAATCTCAACCCGGAAGTGCCGTTATTTGCTTATTTTGGCATGAAGGCGATGTCGGAATTGTATGACATTTTGGATTTGGGCTACGTTGATGATTATCTTTACGTTATTTGCTCATTTAGTATATCGATACATCTCTCAATGCCCCTTTAAGAGACGATTTGAAATGGCTAAGAGTTTTACAGTTCTTGATGTGAAGCGGAAGTTGATTCCAAAGTTCAGCTGAAGCATAACGAAATGAACGATGACCATAGGTTAAAGTTGACACAGAGGCAATGATAAGTTGTTGTTTTGAAGCCGATCATAAATTTCGAGATGGTTCGTATTCTTGCATGAGTTCTTAAAGATAAACCGGTGCCAAATTATGGATGCATTTGTATGTTAAAACAATAATTTTGTACATAATACGGTAGGATACCGGCAAACAATTAAGCTTTTGAAGTACTGGTGTAATGTGATGAATACCAATGTGATCATAATAACGAGTGTGTGTAACAAGCCTCGCAGCAGAGTTTTGTATTCTCTGTAATTTTGCAATGTGTGAGTTCGGAAGACCATAAAGGAGGCTGTTACATTGATCAAGGCGACTTGTGATAAAAGCATGAATAAGTATTTCCATAGATTTTTGATTGAGAAAATTCCGAATACGACCTATCTTGTATAAAGCAAACGAAGCTGAACGACAAATATTATTTACATAGGCATTCATTTTAAGATCACTCTCGAAAATTACTCCAAGGTTACATGCACTTTTTACAGGGAGTATGGGAACATTGGCAATTTCAACAGGTGATAAATGAGAAGAGTTTCTGAAACGAGATGTACTATGAATAACTTCAGTTTTCCTCATTTAAATTTAAATCATTAGCATTAGACCAGGCCTTGATATCATTAATACATCTTTCAAGTTTAGTTTGGTGATCACTGAATGGTCAGAGTTGTTCAAAATAACATAAACTTGCGTACATGTATCATCGGCATATATCATTTTTCCACAACCATGAGCTTCAATAAGATCTTCAACATTGGCCAAAACATCATGAGAATGTTATTTGAAAATGTTTATATGACGTCAAAATGTATAGTTAGGATTTAGTCGGGAAAACATTTTCAAAAAACATTTTTGCCAATGTTTTAAAAACATTTATTCAACATTTTGCCTTTGGTGAACATACTGAAAAAATGTTTGAAAAACATTTTAAAAACATTTTTACAAATGTTTTCTAAAATGTTTTCCCGACCAAATCCTAACGATACATTTTAACGTCATATAAACATTTTCAAATAACATTCTCATGATGTTTTGGCCAATGTTTAAACAACATTTATAAAACATTTTTGTGTTTGCTGGGACACAAACAAACACACACCGTTTCCAGATTTATAGTAGGATACTTTTATTTCAAAATGTTATGATCATGCCTACCAGACAGTTTTTCTCTCTGAATCTGATCTGAGTATGATCTTTGACTTTTGTCAAAACTCAAACTCAAAGTAAAGTTTAAAGTCATGAAAGTGTAACCTTTTTTTAAATTTAAAATTAAATGACTATATTCCTCTCATAATGTACGAATGCACGTACGGTAGGGCCTAGAATGTTCTAATTGTTTTTTATTTTATTTTATTTTAAGAATAATCAAATCAAGTGTTGAAATGAAAAGGCCTAAAACTAATCAAACATCATTCCTAGCAGGTGGCCGAATTCCCCAGCCCTGGCAAATTTGCCAGTGCACTGGCAAATATGGCCGCTAAGTGGGCATATTTGCAAGTGTTTACACTACAGTTAATCCAAAAGTAGCGCTTCCACACAAAAAATGGCAAATTCTACCTTTCATATATCAATTGCTTAACTCAATACCTAAATATTTCGTGTCGCTTCAAACAAATTCTTGGTTGCGTTTTGTCAGAAAAATGATGAAATTTCAGTCATTTTGTGGCAAGTAGACATTTTTCCTGTATAATACAGTTAATCCAAAAGTAGCGTTCTCACACACACAAAATGGCATCTTCTATCCTTCCTATATCGATATCTGAACTCTATACCAAAATATTTAGTGTCGCTTGAAAAAAATTGGGTTGCATTTTACCAGAAAAATGATGCAATTTCAGTCATTTTTGGCCAAAATATTTGTAATGTTTGTAATATCATTTTCAAACTTTCATTGAAAGTGCTCTAACATTAACAAAACGGAAATCCTCAATACCTAAACATTTTGTGAAACTTCATGTTTTGTTGGAAAATTAATTTGATAGAAATGGGACTTACATACATGTACAAAAAAAAGCAGGTAGAAATACAGGTGAACTGAACTAGTAAACAAGATACCTGGTAAAAGCTCATGCATTGAATTATAATTTGCATAATAAAAGCAACCATGCCAGGTGTATGGGATTAAGCAAGATTGCCCAATAGTTACACAAATGCCACATGGCCAGTCAGTTGGTAACCTTCCACCACACAGTACACATCGATGCTCCAATCTGCACACACTGATCCAACATCTTCTACCATCACATTACTCTCAGATAACGGAATTGGACAACAAGACACATGGAATGTGATAGATAGCTGGTCGGCTATTGCTGAGAGGATTTATTCCTTAAATACTACAGAATTCAACAATGTCAAATTATATTTGATAATACAATTATTGAACATCTAATAATATAGATGAATTGAATATAACTATTAATTGATATCATACCAGTACATTTAAATATAATTTTAATCTATAACCTAAGTTCAAAACACAGGTGGGACCAAGAGTCCCATGATTGGAAGGTCATAATAGGAAATACCGACTGTTCAGTTTCATAAACATTTTCGGTTAATCAATTTTAAAAGGCCTAGTAAAGTACCAAAAACCTAAATTTAAATAGCGGATCTGATGCCGCACCAATTGATAATATGATTATGACCAATGTCAGAATTTTACTAATTCATTAATTATAAGTCCCCCATGGAGACATCCGTACTGTTCAATTTTCGAAGGAAATGATACCAAAAATAATATGAGAATTATTAATTGAAAATACATCATTATCACAATGGTTATCTTAATTGACCATTGGACGTGAATTAGCCAATAGTAATTGGTATAAGATTTGACCTTATAAGTATATAATTTTGTCTTTAATCATTACTCGTTGATGATATTTATGATCGTAAAAAGTCAATAATTGGGATTTAAACCCATAAATGTTCAAGATTAATCTACCAAAAGCCATACAATACCCACACACCCACCTGGTTACCTACCCCAAAGAGGTATCCAGGGGGCTGGCTACCTACCCCAAAGAGGTAGCCAGGGGGAGCCTACCCCAAAGAGGCTCCGGACCGGGGAAAGGACTCGTGGGCCGAGAATGTGGGCCAAGATACCAAAGATCAGTGTACACAACCAACAAGGCAGCCACGGAGGACCAAGATGCACGACCAACAGCGGTCCGACACACTGTAGGGGCTAGGAACAGTCTAGACTAATGACATGGGAAAACCCTATAGAGCTACAAAAGCCCTCCGATAGGGGACGGGAGCCAAAGAACACAATGAACAGAGGCTCCGGACCGGGGAATGTGGGCCAAGATACCAAAGATCAGTGGCACCAACGGACGTGAACCAAAGCACAACCAAAAGGTCCACAACAGGGCCGAAAAAGTGAGGGACCCAGGTGCACAACAAACATGGTCCGCCACATGGCAGAATTTATAATTTATTTCGGTTTATAAATTTTGAAAGAAACAAAAAGAAAATCCGAAAAAGACAAACAATAAATAAATAAATACAATCAAAATAAAGAGATTAAGACCATGGGGATGAACTAATGACAAAAATAAATAATTAAAAATAAAATAAAAAACAGAACAAAAATCATCACGGGATAGGAGTTAACTAGGCCGATTGGCCTAGCAAAAAAGAAAAAACCAAACAAATTGGGAGGGTGGGAGTGGCGATTCGTAAATAGTTCCTCTCAGCAGAACAACCGACAAGCGAATGAAAATTAAATGGGCGCTGGCGAGAGAACAAAAAACCCGCGGGACTTGGAAGATGGCCTCTGATTGGCTCATCGACCGGTAGTCATGACATGGATGCAAACAACATCCAAAGCACGCCACTTCCGTTTCATGGAGTAAATGAGTTCGATCGAGAGTGCCCTCTATCAAACTTAATTATTTTACTAGATTCAAATATAAAGCATTACATCTCAGTATGGCTAATTTGGCTTCAAACATAATTGGTGTAGACATGGTCAAGGAATTCCAGCAGAGAAATGGGTGGGGTGCAGATTCTGTTCCCCTCTCATTTTACTCTACCATCAAAGGGTATGTATACTACATGTAAGTGACATAATGTTGGTTCATCGCCAGTATGTGTTATTACCCACCTCTGGGTGACAGGCTTTGTTTAGCGTTTGTTGTTCATTCTCAACCTCCTCGCTCTTGGTGTTACAAGCCTGATGTTTCTCTCGTAAAGTAGTTTAATGTTTAGTCGTTATTCATTGATTAGAGCCTTGTATAACTCCCTCATTGGCGTGGTGACAGCGTCGGATTACTTTTCCACGCATCGCAGCTTTCTCAAGGCGGAAATCTACAGGAATACTGAAGATTTTGAATGTCAAATTCGGACTCTGATATTTTTGAATTTCACAAGAAGGTGAGCGGCTGACCAGCTTTTACAGTAGCTGTGTGTATACATTAGACTGCCAGTGTATTTTACGAGATATTATATTCATCATATGAGCACCGGGCCTGTAAAATCATTGAACATTGGTTGCTCAAAGACTCTTTATCCAAGTAAGCTTACCAATCAACATCCTTGCCAAAAGCCTAGGCTCAGCAACATTTTCGCCATAAAAGCTTAAAAGCTTATAGGCTTACTGATATTTGTGCACCATGGCTGCTACACATCGGGCCCCCAAGCAGTGATCCCTTAGTAAGACTGAATCAGTTAGCTCCTTCGAAAACTGGAAGCATAATTTGCAGTACTGCTTGTCACTTGATCCTGGCTTTGCAACCTTTCTGGTTGATGATTTCAAATGGGGTAAAAAGACAAAGGCAACTCTGCTACGTGGTTTTACAGATGATGGTGAACAAATCCCTGAGGCTAAAAGACTAACTGCCCAACAGAAGACCACCATGCTAGAACTCATGCTCGGCCAGATCGCCAATTATTGTCCAATCATATCCCGCAACACGATCGTTAGAAATTCAACCTGTATGAATGATATTTGGCAAGGTATTCGCCTCCACTACGGATTCCAAACCACGGGAGGGCATTTCCTGGACTTTTCATCTCTACGTCTAGAACTCAATGAACGTCCTGAGGATTTATTTCAACGCATCATGGCGTTCGTTGAGGACAGCCTCCTCTTGCAGGGTGGGGGTATTACCCATCATGGTGAAGAAGTCACAGAGGACGAAGAACTCTCCCCAACCCTGGAGAATCTAGTTGTCGTGACCTGGCTTCGTCTGATCCATGTAGACCTACCACGTCTTGTTAAACAGCGATATGGTACCGAGCTACGATCTAGGACATTGGCTTCCATCAAACCTGAAGTTTCACAGGCCCTTGATTCACTGTTGGATGAGATAAATTCCTCCTCGGACACCCGTGCTATGCGAACCTTCACACCACGTTCACAATTTCCACGAAAAATGGTAGGAAAAGGTCCATCTGCAAGACCCCGGCCGAACAAATCATGCCCGCTATGCAAACAGGTAGGACGTACCGACATCCAACATTTTCTCAGTGAATGCCCTCACCTGCCAGAGCAAGACCGCAAATACATTGCACGTGCACGCCAGGTATCCAACATCTTTGATGAACCCGATACGGATGATGATTCTCCAAATCTTGCCTGTGCCCTTGTTGAGGAACACACAGATGACGTTCAGGTTTCACATGCTCCTACTGCCCTACGTGTACAGACTCGTCAGTCCCCATACCTGGACACATTTATGGACCATCATACAGTCCGTGTTACCATTGATTGCGGCGCAACAGGTAACGGTTAGGCATTAGGTTACCAGTCTGGTAACCTAATGCGTGAAACAACAGCCCAGACCCTTGGTGTAAAGATCCGTAAGAGTTCGCAATCTGCTCACCAAGCGGATGGTCATTCCCCTCTTGATGTGGTTGGAGAAACCTCCTTTACTCTTACACGCGATGGCTTCAGTTTCCCGTTTGAAGGACTTGTTGTGAAAAGCCTAGACGTGGACATTCTTGGAGGAACCCCCTTTATGGAGCTTAACGATGTTGCCGTCCGTCCTTCAAAGCGACAGATAATCTTGTGTGATGGTAAGATCTACACATATGGGTCACCGCAAAGTACTCGTGACCATCATACTGTGCGTCGCGCTCACGTGCTTCGTGCCCCACCCCACAACACTACTGTATGGCCAGGAGAATACATTGAAGTGGATCTCCCAACAGAGATTGCAGAGTCTGACTCAACCTTCGCGTTAGAACCGCGCACAGATTCTCGTGTGGCAAAGACTCTTCAACCAGATCAGTTATGGCCAAGCCCAGGCCTCATTCGCAGTGTAGCTGGCAAGGTTCGGATCCCCAATCTCACCAATGAGCCTTTGGTTCTTCGACGTCAAGAACAATTCGGCCAAGTCAGTGCTGTATACTCCCCCAAGCCATGTGTTGAGCCCACAGACTCCCGTGTTGGAGTAATGCGTTGTGACTCGGAATCTCGCTCCAGTGTGTCATACTCCACATCTATCTCATTAGACCCAGACCAGACGCTCACTCCGGAAAACCAATCCAAATTTCGTGCACTTCATGAGGAATTTGATGATGTCTTCAATCCAACTTTTCCAGGATACAATGGCGCTGCCGGACCTTTTAAGGCTGTTGTCAATATGGGTCCAGTCCAACCACCACAGCGAAAAGGTAGACTACCACAATATGCCCAGAATAAACTCCAGGAGTTGCAACACAAATTCGACGACCTTGAGAAACTTGGAGTCTTTGCTCGTCCAGAAGATATTGACATTAATGTTGAATACCTGAATCCATCATTCTTGGTCAAAAAATCCAATGGTGGTTTTCGCCTAGTGACAGCATTTGCAGATGTTGGACGGTATAGTAAACCACAACCTTCACTTATGCCTGACGTAGATTCCACCTTACGTAAGATCGCCAAGTGGAAACACCTTATTGCCACTGACCTGACCAGCGCATTTTATCAGATCCCTCTTTCGCGACAATCTATGAAATACTGTGGCGTAGCTACTCCCTTTCGTGGCATTCGTGTATACACTAGATCTGCCATGGGGATGCCTGGATCTGAAACGGCACTGGAAGAACTCATGTGCCGTGTGCTTGGAGATCTCCTGGAGAAAGGTGTTGTTGCAAAGTTGGCGGATGACTTATACTGCGGTGGCGATACCGTAGATGAGCTTCTACATAATTGGAGGTCTGTTCTACACGCTTTAGACAAATGTAATCTTCGCCTCTCAGCACCTAAGACTGTAATCTGTCCAGGAAGCACTGTCATCTTAGGCTGGATTTGGTCAAATGGCACTCTTCAAGCTAGCCCCCACCGTATTGCAACTCTTTCTAGTTGTGCTCCACCAGAAAGGGTTGGCGGAATGAGATCTTTCATCGGCGCTTACAAGGTATTAGCCCGTGTCATCCCTGGTTGCGCGTCATTTTTGGCTCCATTGGATGATGTTGCAGCAGGCCGACAAACACAAGACAAGATCACATGGTCTGACACTCTCCAAGCAGCTTTCCAAACTGCACAAGCTGCCTTAACGTCAACCCGCACTATCACGCTCCCGCGGCCAGAGGATCAGTTGTGGATTGTTACCGATGGCTCTGTCATAAAGCACAGTATTGGATCAACATTGTACATAACCCGGAAAGGAAAACCTCATCTCGCTGGGTTTTATAGTGCTAAATTACGCGGTCGTCAACCCACATGGTTACCATGCGAAGTAGAAGCACTCTCTATTTCTGCATCCACCAAGTACTTTAGTCCATTCATCATACAATCCAAACATCATGCGTGCATACTCACTGATAGCAAACCATGTGTGCAGGCATTTGAAAAGCTTTGCCGTGGGGAATTCTCAGCAAGCCCCCGCGTATCCACGTTCCTGTCTACGGTTAGCCGTTACCAAGCTTCCGTTCGTCATCTCGCTGGGTCAGCCAACACCCCATCTGATTTTGCAAGTCGCAATGCACCTGACTGTACCGATCCCACGTGCCAAATTTGTGCCTTTGTTAAACGCATTGAAGATTCCACAGTTCTCCGCATTTCAGCACAAGATGTTATCTCCGGTGATGCTAAGCTTCCATTTACCAGTAGAGCTGCATGGTCAGCTGTTCAATTGGAATGCCCAGACTTAAGGAGAACCCACGCTCATCTAGTCCAAGGCACTCGCCCATCGAAGAAACTCACCAATGTCAAGGATGTCAAGCGTTATCTTCAAGTCGCATCCATTGCCAAAGATGGTTTACTGGTAGTCCGCAGAGATCAGCCACTTTCTGCCTCACGCGAATGCATTATTGTCCCTCGCCAAGTCTTGAACGGTCTCATTACTGCACTCCACATCCAGTTAGACCACCCCACTAGACACCAACTAACGTCAATGACCCGTCGATTTTGTTATGCCTTGGACATGGATAAATCCATCGAGCAAGTGACGTCAAGTTGCCACCACTGTGCATCGTTACGCAACACACCTCATACTCTGATTCAGCAGTCCACAGGTGATCCTCCGGATACCGTTGGTGTATCCTTTTCCGCGGATGTCATCAAATGCAACCGCCAGTTAGTTCTTGTACTGCGTGAAAACACCACCTCATTCACAGCATCATGTATCATTGACAATGAACGTCATGACACACTCCGTGATGCCTTAATCCGTCTGTGCATTGAAATGCGTCCATTAGATGGGCCCTCTGCTGTCATACGCACTGATCCTGCTCCTGGATTTACACGCCTTAGTAATGATGAGCTCCTCCAGCGGCATCGCATTTGCATAGAGATTGGTCGTATCAAGAATCCCAACAAGAATCCAATCGCAGAAAAAGCAGTTCGCGAACTACAGGATGAACTGTTACGCCATGACCCACTAGGTGGTCCTGCTTCACCTCTGACACTTTCCCTTGCCACGGCCAGCTTAAATTCGCGAATCCGATCACGTGGCCTCTCTGCCCGAGAAATGTGGTCCCAACGCGACCAGTTCACTAATCAGCAAATTCCATTCTCAGACCAGCAGATGATCCAAATGCAACATCAGACACGTTCTGACAATCACCCCCATAGTGAGCGGTCAAAGGCACCACTAGGAAAGCGTCCCTCAACACTGCCAGTGGATGTCGGTGATCTTGTATACCTGTATTCTGATCGTGACAAGACACGCGCTAGGAGCAGATACTTAGTCACTGCTGTTGATGGCATGTGGTGCAACGTTCGTAAGTTTGTTGGATCACAACTGAGGGCTACTTCCTATCGCGTCAAGAAGTCTGAATGTTATAAGGTCCCCAGCTATTTTATGGACAGCGTCCCTAACCCGCGTGAACACTCCTCACCTACAGATGAGATGGACAATTAGTGTGAATATCAGTGAGAACCCTGTGCTGAAGCCCCCAGACCCCCCTCATATTCCACCAGAACTGTCAACGCCAGCTGGTTGTATGTCAACTCCCCCCCTTACACACAGTAGTCAGGAACTTATGACCCAGGCCCCAGCCAGCCAGCCAGAACACTTCCCACCGTCGGCTGTTGGTATGTCACCGCACACCAGTCAGCCTGCTGACGAACTTTATGCTAAATGAGGATGTCCAAGAGGCACCTGACTCACCACGACGCTCTGGTAGACAACGCAACCCACCCAGGCACCTCGATGATTTTGTGTTAGACTAGTCATGGTGTTACTGATATACGCTGTTACATAAGATTGCCTGTTGTTGACTGTTCCTGCCATATAGACCTGCTGTCCTCTTCAGTGGACCCTTTTTGTGCACAGTGTTTAGTGACTTTAATTTACCTCCTTTGTGCACTCATGTTGACTCATAAACATTTTTAGCAGGCATCTACACGTACATGTATTACATTCATGCATAGGCAGTTGCTTGTGCCTCAAAGATTTTACACTTTGAGATATTGACTCTAATATAGTGATTTTGAGCAAAAGACTCTAACTGTATGTTTTGTCGTAGGACATATTTTTGGGTAAATGGAGGAGGAGAAAGAAGAAGCCACGCCAGTATGTGTTATTACCCACCTCTGGGTGACAGGCTTTGTTTAGCGTTTGTTGTTCATTCTCAACCTCCTCGCTCTTGGTGTTACAAGCCTGATGTTTCTCTCGTAAAGTAGTTTAATGTTTAGTCGTTATTCATTGATTAGAGCCTTGTATAACTCCCTCATTGGCGCATAACAAAAAGCTAAGGAAGACATTTTCTTGTAGCTAATAAAGACCAATTTGAACACAAAAAGAGCAATAATCCTAATTACATACATCAGCCACCACCAAACAAACATCCCCTCCACATGTCATGAAATTAATCATATTAGAAGCTGTTTCCCTGCACCTAATATCCAAAAAACAAAGAATAAAATAAGGATTTTTGATTTTTCCCACCACCCATTATCCATAAAAAGACCCCACCTATTTCTGTCACAAAAATCATTATGGTACCGTTGTGCCCATCACTACTAAAACTTTTATACAATAGACAAAACTTTTGCTTGATGCTGAGTGGATGTCTCGGACACACCCCTCACACACCCCTTGTATTTAATTGGCTACAAGTACCTATGACATCATTTTGGCTAGTGAGCTCCCCCAGATATAGTGCTGGGAGATATCAAGCCTCCCAACACCAAAATCACCAACTGCTCTTCATCTCTTCAACAAACATCATAATTTGCTTAATTCGAACATGAAATCAAACTTAAACCTTTCCCCAACAGATTTTTATTCCATTGGAACAATTGTTTTGAGTTTCAAACATGAAAAATAGTGAATTTATTACGCATTTTGTCTTGGTGGCCATGTTTGCCCACTTTTGTCAGTGGCCGAATTTGGCCACCTGATAGGATTGAGTATATGGGATCCTCATCATCAAAACCACAAAGACAAACTGGAAGCGGTTCAACGTCGTGCAGCCAGATTCGTCTGCAAGGATTTCCGCCGAAAATCCAGTGTGTCTTCAATGATATCCAAATTAGGCTGGAAGTCGCTGGAGGAACGAAGAGCTGCTTCCAGACTCACCCTACTGTACAAATCCGTAAACCACAAAGTCGCCATAAATACAGACCAGCTCCAAACTAAACCAGGGGGTATATAATCTACACGCAAATCAGCATCAATCTCATTCAATCACCAGACTTCAAAGAAAGACTGTCTAAAATTCTCCTTCCTGCCAAGAACCACAGTGGAGTGGAATCTTCTGCCCGCCAACACTTAGCTACAAAAACAAGCATTGACTTCCTACGTCGTATTTGTTTCATAACAAAAAATAAATTTACTGGTAGTTAAATTTAAGTTATCCTTACTTATAGAACTATACTTACGGATTATTTTGATACCATCGATGTAATTCTACGCTCACGATTTCTGGAGATTTTAGAGGTTTTTTAACGACTAAATGGTTACCGTTCTTCAATGCCGTCGAGTTTGCTTGGTCCCTGCATCAATGGGCTCCACACAACTCATCCAAAAGGGATTCTGGGTACCGGGAATCAGCCTAAGAAATAGGGGTCAATTCAGGGTCGATTAGACTAACTCTCCGTCGCCCTCTACGTCGCTATCTTGCAGGCTATATTTGTACAGCTTTTGTACGGTAATATTGAAGACTTGGGGATGTACCTAGGGTCGATACGGAGAGTTCATATCAAATAGCGTTCTTCCGTTTGCACAGCGCATTAATTCCCTTTCTAGTATTTACGTAATGAAAACTGCATACCCAGGACCCTAATTGTACATAATTTGTCGTATTGGATGGTTTTAAATGTCAAATAAGTTAGAACATTGTATAGTTTGGTAATAGACCATTTAAAATTGAGATCAGAAATCTTCGGAAAATAGGTCACGTGCGTTCTTCGGAATCTCACTAAAAGCAGCCTGGTGCCAACAATTTGGAACCAGGCTGTTGTTAACAGTTGATCGCATTCGTAAAATCGTAGTATTGGTTGTCCGCCTAGTGATTTACTATGTTTGCACACACGCGTACACCCATGAGGAGTAAAACGGGGAACGAGACTAATTGAAAATATTCGGAACCAATCGTAAACTACCGCGAATTGACTTTCATCTTTGCTACGACTTCTTCATTTCGCTGTGATTAGGGCCGATTTTATATCATTAATATTTCATTTTGAGTAGCATTTATGGAGCTGAAAATGTATCTAGGATGCAATAACAGTACATAGCACATGTATAACCCAGGTAAGTGTATCCAAATGTTTTAGAAATAGGCAAACTAGAAACGAAAATCGCCAGCGTACGAACATATGCTTTCATTTCATAGCTCTCATACTGAGTCGTATCACGACGTATGAGAGCTATGAAACAGAGCTAGCCAACACTAGGGAATCCACATCTGTTGAAGCCTTCAAATCCAAACTTAATAATATGCAGATGTCATCTTTCATAAGGGGGGCCCACCATTAACCACGTCAGCTAGCCGCGTCTGCAACTATAAATATCCCGCAGTGGAGTTTGTTGCAGTATTGGACAGATACAGATACAGATACATCATCATGAACATGTCCAATTTTAAGCTTACCTGCCCAACTATCAAGCCAATTTGATTGCCCTTGCCTTGAGAAGTTAGCAAACCATTGATGTAACTTTCAACCAAGTCT
The DNA here is from genome assembly GCA_035610835.1 of Ophiura sarsii. Taxonomy (NCBI): domain Eukaryota; kingdom Metazoa; phylum Echinodermata; class Ophiuroidea; order Amphilepidida; family Ophiuridae; genus Ophiura; species Ophiura sarsii. Next base: position 42,595,784 of record CM069448.1, read on the forward strand.
TCTGCTATAATTGTTTTCACCATGTTTAATTATCAAACGCGTTCCGAATTCAGATGAAATGTAGAACCAGGCATATGGTAAACAAACTGTGAGCAGTCCAAAAGTAACAGGTCATTAAACGCTGAATGTGCGAAATTCAGTGACACATGTCTACATAACAAAGTAAGTCCTACATTTTACACAGTAGTACGCCTTTCATTATGCATTCACATTTCATTACCGCCCGAACGAGTCCATTTTTACTTAGGCTAGTGTAAGGTCACAGGTCAATCAGATTGATCTTTAATTAATTTACTTCCGGTAAACAGGTTGATAGTTACATTACTGCCGCGTACCGACTTGTCATTGTTGTGTTGTGAACTTGCCTAAAAGTACTCATTGTGCAATTTTCGAAATGATACGTTGATAAGAAGTAGTCTCACGTATTGGTAGAAAGTTCTGCAAACCGTTCTCCAACAACGAATTTGAAATTGATAACGCTGATGTGAGTAAATGAGAAGCAAAAAATGGCCTAATTCGACGTCATTCATTTACACTCCATCCACACACACAGCAATTATAAACAATTGGATTAGAATTCGGCAACCTGTGAATGATTCAGATTGAAGCACAACAGCTCGGTAATAGACTGGCTTATTAAAGAAGAAGCCAATACACATTTGTTTCACGAAGTATTAAATGTGCTGACTTTACCATCACTCCTCTCATTTCAGCATGTTCAGAGTTGACAAGTTTGCACAATTTAATTATTTATTAATTATTTAATATATTTATAATTATTGTTGATTGATAATTATTTGACTGATCTGACTGATGAGTCATGAGTCAATTATTATCAATGAATATCATCAATCATGACTGAAAAAGCTCAGCAAGACAACTTTTCAAAACTTTACTACTACTAATAACTAAGACGTACTACAACATCGGTGTGTTTGACAATTCTAAGTTCAACTTCAAGCAACAACTTGAAAGGAGCAACATCGTCATGGCAATATTTTGTTGGAAATTTACTTCTGGGATGTTTATCAGAACATTTCATTTAGTGCTGACAACAAGTATTTTGTGTGTTCTGATATTCAAAGATACAGGTTTGTACTTTTATTGTAGATACTAAAAAAACAAGCATAGACGCCTTTAGACGGTCATATTTTTATTGTAGCAGGAATAGCTAAGGGCGATCCAAATTCAAGCCAGTATTTCTTGGAATGGAAATAGAAACATTTATTTTTTCTCATTATGTCTGTAAAATCTTAAGGGCCCGAAATGTTCCATTAAAGATTATAGGCTAAAATGTAATCAAAATTACTGCCAAAGGTGGTTAACCACCACTACCAGCTAGTTTGTATACTACTCAATGGGCAAAATTCTTGGGACCTTGTGCTTCTAAAATTAGAACCATCGGAGTTAGGTATAGATTTCAATTATATTGTGCAATCAACTATCGCTTCTTAAGAAACTTCAGAAAATATTTCAATTTATTTTTCACGCTAAAGATTTTGACCTATGGTAAAATGTATGTAACAGGGGCGATTTTTGGCAGAATTTGCTCAAAATAGCCCTCGTCACATAGCCCAAAAGGTATTTTAACCCTGCATCTGATTTTGCAAGTGACATTTCAGATCTTCCTCGGATTCTACCCAGCTTTATGTTCCACGCTCAAAAGAAGATAGAGCCGGTGGTTCTTCCTTTCTGGTCGCTGCTGCCAAATTATGGAATGAGCTGCCAGTTCATCTGAGGGCATCTGTTTCCTTGCCTTCCTTCAGACGCGCGCTTAAAACTTATTTGTTTGCAACATAATTTGTTATTTTGTTTCCTTGTTTCTATGTAAAAGCGCTGTGTTCTCTGTAGAGCACTATAAAATAGTACTGCTATATGCTTTGTATATTTGGGCAATTCCATGCGTTGCGGAATGACATTTACACACACAAATCCACTTTCTTTTGGGTGTAAAACCCAGAGATTTGTAGTTACTCCCCATTTTACAACTTTATTTGATAATAGCGATTGATACTAAAAAAATAAACCTAGGGAAAAAATTAGATTGCGCTTCCAAGTATCCTAATTTGCATGCAAATTTGCGTTGCGGAATGACGCAGACGATTGGTGTTTTTTTTACATGTTTACACAAAGTGAAAACTCAGTGAACTTTTTAGAGTGTATCATTATTGAAGTTACTTTTTAGAAGGTTTGAAGTGTTAGCTAACTGACAAAAGCATTTTCATAAAACTTAATCATCAGCTAGGATGTCTAGTAGGTCATCAACAAATAAAAGTAGGTGTTGCGGAATGACGTTGCGGAATGACAGTGTGAATTTGTGTGCAAAACTCCATAGAGAAAAGAAAAAACATGTTTTTATGCTTTAATATGCATAAAAAATAAAAGAAAGAGTAATCAGTGGCATTTCATATGTTACAAATTCGTGAATACAAGTAACCCAACTATTTTCACATTGAAATCATCATTTACAGGTAAAGTAGCCATGATTTTGTGATAAAGTTGCCGAATTCAACAGCTTGCACATCAAAGTTGCCTAATTCAGCAAATTATGAGTTTTCATCAATTTTGAAACTTTTTTAGAAGTTTAGAGTCCATATTTGAATGAATTATCATAAATAAGGATGATCTTATACCAAGTACACAAAAATATCACAATTTGCTCAATAAATTGCCTAAATATAGGGATTAATACCTTTGTCATTCCGCACCGTCATTCCGCAACACGTCATTCCGCAACGCTCGTTAGGGCTATTAATTAACAGAATTTTCCAATTTTTTTTTGATCATTGTAAAGCATTGTGTGCAGAGAAAAAATAGTTAAATGAAAATAGGGTACATTTTTTTTCTTGCTATCCTAAAAAATTGTACTTTTGCGTTGCGGAATGACATGAGATTATGCAATGCATACTAATTACCTGGATTAACGAGGCTAATCGGCCGTTGATCAAAATTAAATTTATATCAAAACTTTTCCCATCAGTACTACTATTGTGCCTGACATTTATTTAAACATCATACCTATGTATCTAAAAGATATGGAATAAATAAAAACAAGCCTTTTCACTGATTTTGTAAGCTGCAAATATGCAAATTTATGCTAATTAGCTAGTTTATACATCAAAAAACATAGTATCGCTAAACAAACTAAAAATTCCTGAACTTTGGACTCTTGCCTACATTATAGGCATAGAATTCAACTTTGGATGCACATTTGAAATTTTGGCTATTTGGTTGACATTTGCTTGGAATTGCCCATTTACTAGCACTATTTCAATTGAGGAGAATCGATCCTTGGCAAGAATCTGAATGGATTCTTGCACCCACCCCCCCTTTGAACAAACTTCTGACCTTGTTTATTACAGAGGGACTCCTATGCGATACTGTAGGTCATTGGCTTAAAAACTCTTTCTTTATTTTAAAGACAAGCAAAAATGTACTTTTTTTACTATTGCAGAATTGAGTGCAGCTATCTCAGAACCCAATATTGCCTATGTGTTATCATTTACAATCCTACTAACTGTGGCGGGCATGTTATACTATACATCAAGTCTTATGGACCCTGGGTTTGTTCCAGTCAATGAGACTCGAAACATAAAGGTAAGCACTCAGTCACATGGTACGTACCGGTAAATGCACTCAATTTCCAACAAAATTAAGGTTTTGCGCTGCCTTGAATCGTTAATCCTAGAGGGTTAATGGAATCAAGATACAAAATTTGGTTTGAAATAACTGAATCTTCCCAAAGAAGATTTCTTGAGCAACACCAGCATGCTAAACTTTTGTCACATGACCACTGATTTCTATCACCAATGTCTACTGGTTCCCATTCAGGCCTTCACGTTTGAGGCGTGCGAGTGCGATCGCACGCCATCGCACGCCTGAAATGGTTTCGAGAAGAGCGATTTATCGCACGCCTAAAAAAATTAATAAACATTTAAAAAAATTCAAAATTCAAAAACAGGACCTTAGACGACTCGTATTTTACCCTTAATAACCCACACAATACCCCTTGACCCACACCATTAGGGATAATAACTCCTAACCTAAGATCTTATACTAAATTATTTAATTCATTCTTATCAAAAGTATGATTTTTTCAACACTGAAAATGAAAGTGTACATTCCACGATCCCGATTTGGTCATAAAACAGCACACCTAATTTTTGTGAGGAGTGCAATTTATGGCACACCTACAGCACACCTCAATGTTTTGAGGAGTGCGATTTAAAGCACACCTTCAATTTTCAAACGTGAAGGCCTGCCATTGACATTACATTGAAATGAAAGGCTCAATCAAGGGTTTAGTGCAACAAAGGCAGTAGCGTAGCCAGGGGTGCAAAGGGGGGGGGGCAGAGTGCCACCTCCTAAAAAAAATTGGACCGGGAAAATCGGGAAGGCATCGGAAAATCAGGAAGGAATGCAAAGGAAGGGAAAGAAAGGGAGAAGAGGAGACAGAAAGGGACAGAAAGAAGAGGAAGACAGACAAATTAGTTGGACGCAACACCTTTAACCTCCCCCACCCGACGACGACAGATCAAAAAGTTACCTGAAAAACCTGGCTACGCCACTGGGTTGAACTGGTGATCACCGGAAAAATACCCTTTGCCCCCCCCCCCCCGACAAGTGACTCTGGCTACGTCACTGAACAAAGGGCTATGTGTATTCTCCCCTATGTTTAGTGCAACAAAGGGCTATCTGCACAAATGTTATAAATATTTACATATTATGCGAAAATAGTAAATTAATATCAGTCAAACATGTAACAATTATAATCTTAAATTAATTGTTCACCTAATCAAAAAGGTTTGAATAGCATTTTTCTTTGAACTTATCAAAACCAGAAGGTGACAATAATGGGTACAAATCTTTAATTCACTTATTTCTCAAAATGGCCGAAATGCAGATAGCCCTTTGTTGCACTAAACCCCTCGATATGTTGTTAAAAATCCTACTGCAAATAGTACAATTGATGCAATTTAAATTCAGTCCTCTCTTGTTTGGCATAAAGACCCTTTATATTTTAAATAACACATTATAGATGGGATTCAACTTTTCAATATCTGTGGCCAAGATGCCTATTATACTATTTATGAAAGATGGAAGTCAGATGATATCCAGCTGTTGTAAATTGTAACACTTGTTTTGTACTAGGTTAAAGTCGCCAGTTTTCGGTCAGCGCCTATTTTCGGTCACTTTCTCCAAAATCGTGTAATTGCATCGGTCGTCGCCATTTTAAAGCAATACCGGGCATCAACTATGCGGCGTTTTTTTAGCCGTCAGTTTATAACGACGAGGTCATTTTCATTACACGATTTGGGCGAAGTGAAAATTGGCACCATACCATAGTGGTGCTAGCTAAGCATGCTGGACTACATAATAAATCTTTACCTTCACAAGGCCTGTTGCAGAACAATTTAGCAAAACAGCGTAACTCGAAATATTGACTTTTTGAATTACATGGGCTTTCGTATAGGGTCCTTATTTGCTCCATGAGGATTATAAATAACCATGATACATGGGCGAGATATATTTCTCAAATTGTATCCTTCGCAAGTATTTGAGTACTTGTTTAGGGTATCAAACTATTTTGAGTAATTGTTTAGGGTATTGGAAGTACTGATATTACTTGCTTAGGGTATGTAAAATACTTTGCCATTTTTGTTTAGGGGGCGCTTTTTCAAATTAACACGATTGCGTATTTAGGGTACTTTTTGAATGTCCTTAGACGCGCATGATACCCCCCTTGTAATGACCACTGAGCACCCCGGGTGGTAAATCCAGCCCAGGCTGCGAGATCTATCATTCTCCGCTCCACTGACCATCGACACCGTAATACTAATAAAGAGGTGACTGGCTTGCAATGGAATGAATATCTGCATCAGACCAGATTTATTACACTCTTTTCCATAATGAGCTATTGTCTATTATTTCAATATTTGGCAGCCCATGACAAAAGGTAGCCCTTTGTTTTTGTCATAGGATCTATGTTTTTGTCATGATCTATGGTTTTGTGCCCATAGAAATACATTGGTAGCCCAACTTTTGCAGACTGTTTTTTGCCTATGCTGCTCAATTAGAAGGGTGAATTGTCCAATTTGTGGCCTAATCGTGGGTTTGGCAACACTGCACACATGTTTGTGACAGGCATCCCGCCCGGGGAGGGGGGTATTCAGCTTTTTTTTTGTATGGATGTGCCGCCAGCAAAATGAAAATTGACCCGATCATTTACCAATTTTCAGAGGGAAATAGACCCATATATTTACTAGAGACCCATAATTTTCCTACATATTTAACAGATTTTACTAAATTGTGTATGACAAACAGCAAATTTAAGGATTTTAGACCCGTAAATTTACCAAAAAAGGCTATGAAAGGGGTCATTCATTTACCAGATGAGTGAAAATGAGACCCTATTTGGCCGCACATCCCTAAGACCTCATATCCACAAGTAGGTGGACCCCCCCCCCATCCACATTTGCTTTTGACAGGCATAAAGCATTTCATATTTAAATTTGTCTCACATCAATAGCCTTTGTTTTCCTATGTTGCTCATATGCAGGACCACAGTTCAAACCACTGAGCCCACTCTCTCACCATTGTTACCAAACTTGTCATCACAATGAGTGGTGCTAATCAGGCCATTCCATATATGGGCAACACTGCTTTTAAAAGCCTAAAAATAGCCTGAACATTGTTGTTAAACCCATAGAAATTACATTTATATATAGCACCTGGGAATAGCATGCAACTGTCAGGGGGGTACATGTTTTGGTCATGGTTAATTGTTCACCAGTAGCCCAATTCTCCATTTACCTGGCAACACTGCGCATGGTGTCCTCCATTCGAATCCTAACAAACAAGTCTCTCTTGTAATCTGAGTCTCAGCTTCATGGCGTCAGGTTGTAATAAGTAAATCATACACCACATTTGTGCACAGAGATGGTAAGCTGATAATCCAATTAACCCGATTTCCTGTACCTATTCCGCCATCCTGCCTTTTGTTTATTCATGTTACTGGTCAATGAACTTCCTGTTGCATCCACACTACAGTCCACCATCTGTGGTAGCATACAGTCCTATCACTTTGTCTTTGGTAGTGCTTCTGATAGCTTCAAAGTGTCTGGTTCTCTGCTCTAACTTACATTCACACAATATTTGTAATGGATTTAAATAGTTTGTATTCTGATTTGTACACAATTTTCCCTGCGAAATTCTCCAGATGCAAGATTGGAATAACGATGACAGCTCTTCTGACGAAGATGAACTGACGGGAATTGAGGGGGAGAATAACCCCTCGGAGACGGCGAACATGCTGAACTCATCAACCTCAAATGGACCGGTGATCAGACTACGAAAATGTGACTTTTGTAAAATCAAGGTAAATTTTATTATAATGTGATTAGGAAATATATAACCCAAAGTCCCAAACCCATTATGATAGTTCCGTCATTTTTTTTAATCTATTCTTTTATCTTCTGTCCTATTTGACCCATTTTACCAACATTGTGCTGAATAGTATTTTATTTTAGTCATTTTAGTGAGGTGTTTAAGGGTGGTGTGGACTCTCAGGTACAGTCTCCGTAAAACTGCCGTAACTTCTTCAATATTCATTTAATCTTTATAAACGTATACAGTTTTTTGCAGAAAAGGATTCAATGAATCCAACCATGATAATGAAATTGACCATTTTGGAAAAAATTATAAAAAACACGTTTTTTGACCTATTTTAGGTTTAGAAAAGATAACTCAAAATATATTTTGTTAAATTTTTTCATACTAGTTTTATGATAATCCTGATAACATTCCCCAGGAGTGTTTTTTTTTTAAATTAATTTTTTTAGTTATAGACCAAAAAGTGCCAAAAATGTGATTTTTTACTACCGCCAAAATCATGAAAAATCACATTTTTGGGAAAAACATGTTTTTTATAATTTTTTCCAAAATGGTCAATTTCATTATCATGGTTGGATTCATTGAACCCTTTTCTGCAAAAAACTGTATACGTTTATAAAGATTAAATGAAATTGAAGAAGTTACGGCAGTTTTACGGAGGCTGTACCTGAGAGTCCACACCCTCCATAACCTAACCGCACTGAATCTCACTAAATCTCACTGCCAGAAACTATCTCCAGGCACGTGCTGCTGCACTGCCGCGATGACGTCACCTACCGCAGGCATATGTGGCCACGGAGTTTGTGGCCGCATAGCCGCTAGGGAGTTAGCTCAGTTGGTAGAGGGACAGACTTGGGTGCGAATGGTCCCGCGATCGAATCCCGGGGGGTGCTGGGTGATTTTTCGGGTCAAAAAAATAGCACTTTTTCCCCCCTCCCCCCGATACGCACAAAAAACTAGCTTTACTGGTTAGGGTTAATAGAACTTTGGTTTCAGGTTTATGATAAACCATCACATGAATTATGCATATTTGACTTATATTTCAGGAAAGGAAAAAGGTCTGGGAAAATAGCTATGCGATATATGCGTTGAGGTTTATTTTGTTATTTTGGGGGCTTTTTTTAAAACAATAGCTATGTTAAATGCAGAAATTTCTTTTTAATTGTGTGTTCGCCAACTTTTTCTATTCTTTTTTGAGCCATTTTTTTCTTCTTCGGACAACTAAAAAATAATTTAAAAAATAACAACTTTTCAAAGATATAGTACTCCCCTGACAAGGCCAGTCCTCATTGGGGAAACAAGGTCTTCTAAAAAACTGGGTGGACAAGTGTTTTTAGTGTCAAAAGGATGAGAAGACTTGGAATGGATCTGTTGAATTTTGTGGAAGTCGGCAAGAGGATCACTAGTGTGTTGTTTCTGGAAGGAAATCACTGAGACGTTATGTGAGCGATATGTGGTGAAGTTTATGGAGAATTTTAAAAAATAAATTCCAATGTTTATTAATTACGAGAAAAACGTAATTTATGACAGATTCAAAAATGCAACAAAATAACTTGGATTTCCCGGGGCGCCAGGATAATTATTAATAGTCAATCGTTCTGTAAACATAAATCACGAACATCACAACACAACATCCGAATCAAAAAAAGAAAATCGTGATAATTTATATTCATTAAACAAAAAAATAAAAAAATATTAATAGATAAAAAAAAAGAGTCTCGTTAATAAACAAACTAATGATATTGTAAGTAATTAATATAATGGAACATCAAAAAGTACCAATGTATTATTCAAAAAAAGATGTGCCTCCCTGCAGAACTGACCTCAGGTCCACCGCGTGGCAAGCGAAGGACCAAACCGCTACACCAAGCGTTCTAATTACTTTCTTGGAGTTACAACGGATATAGATCAGTGTGACTCTCTGGTTTATCCACTCAATAAACTAAATCGAAAATTAAAATGTGATATTTATTATTTAATAACCCTAACACTACTAAATACCCACGACTGGGCACATTGGTACCACCCGGCGTGGAAGTTTTTTGATGGAAAAATGGACCCAATACATACAGTCTGGGCAATACACTGCCCAGAACTGTGCTTGACAGCCGTGGTGAAGTGTGGAATCCCTCGCTTGGGGTGCGAGAGTTCCCTGGATCAAATCCCGGGGGGATCGGGGGGATATTTTGGTCGATTTTCCGCGTTGAAGAAAAAATTCTGAAAAAAGTGGGGGGAAGTGTTAGGGTTAAAGGCTACCTTGTCAATTAAAGCACCATTTTATTTACGGTAATAGACATATTTAATATAAAATATCATTAAAATATTAATTTCACACTGAATAACTGAATTTGGCGGTATTTTCGCATTTTATTACAACCACTTTTGAAAACTCAATCAAACTAAATCGAACATTAAAATGTGATTTTATTATTTAAAGGCTACATTGTCAATTAAAGCACCATTTTATTTACGGTAATAGACATATTTAATATAAAATATCATTAAAATATTAATTTCGCACTGAATAACTGAATTTTGCGGTATTTTCGCATTTTATTACAACCACTTTTGGTCTCTATGGTGTCCAAGTTAACTTGTCCACCAAAAAAGAAGCATTCTATACAGCTATTTGTCCTATATTTGTTTTTACAGCAACCAGTGCGGTCGAAACACTGTGAAGACTGCCGACGCTGTGTACGGAAATTTGACCACCACTGTCCTTGGCTTGAGAACTGTGTCGGTGAAAGTAATCATCGTTTCTTCTGGCTGTTTCTGCTAACAGAATCTGCGCTTATATTATGGGCTTTGAAAATATCATGGTGAGTTGTTTTGTCTTTGTTAATGTTGTTAGGCTATATTGAAAAAATCATTTGTCTCAAAGCTCCCGCGCCCTTTAGTTAATTGGTGCGCGTTAGAAAAACAAACAATTTATTTTTATTTTATTTTTATTTTTTAAGTTTCACAGATTTTCATCATTTTAAATACAAAAGGTCACTTTTACAAGGATTTCAATATTTTATATTTATAAAAAAAAAGGTTTTGAAAAACTGAAGAGCTTTAAGACAAAAGATTTTTTTAATATAGCCTTATTATACTTTAACCGCAAGTTTTTAAATTGTTTTAAATTTCGACCTTTTTTATCCCCCTGGTTTGTATTGTAAAACCAGAAGGGGATTTTGTCATCATGTAATGTGTGTCTGTCTGTCTGTGCGTGCGTATGTCTGTATGTGGGGGTGTGCCTTTTGGTTAGCCTTTTTTCCGAATGCTGTATCTTTTGAATGGATGGACGGATTGACTTCAAACCTTCAGCGATAGGTAGGCCATGGTCAAAAGATGTGGCTGCTTGTTTTGGGGTCTAATTTGCATAGGTCATCTGAGGTCAAAGGTCATCCATAGGTCAAATCGTAAAAGTTGCCCGATTGGAGAAAAGAAACATGAACGCCGGGTGATTATTTTGGGGGGGGGGGGGTCTAATTTGCATAGGTCATCTGAGGTCAAAGGTCATCCAGGGGTCAAATCGTAAAAGTTGCACGATTGACTTCAAACTTTGAGAAAAGAAACATGAACACCGGGTGAACATGTCTAAAATAAATTAGAGGTCATCTGAGGTCAAAGGTCATCCAGAGGTCAAATCATAAAAGTTGCCCGATTGACATCAAACTTGAAGACAAGAAACATGAACACCGGGTGAACATGTCTAAAATAAATTAGAGGTCATCTGAGGTCAAAGGTCATCCAGAGGTCAAATCGTTATAGTTGCCCGATTGACCTCAAACTTGGAGAAAAGAAACATGAACACGGGGGGGGGAACATGACCCATATATGACCTTTGACCTCATTTAGTTGATCTCCCAGCCAGGGGGATTCGCAAGTCGTGACTTGCAGTATTTTTTTTTTTAAAGTCTTTCCCTGGGGTATGCCGCCCTCAGGGATCGAACCCAGGCCGCCACAGGCCGAGTCAAGGTGATCATGCATCACGCTAAGGGGGTCACGTAAAAACTTCCAAAAATAACGTTTTGGAGCCCATGTGTACCTTTGCTTGATTGCATGCATAATGAGACTGGGGAATGGGTCCACTGGTGCAGTGTGCAGTACTTCTTTTGGATTTTGTAGGGTTACAGTAAATGGACTTGCATTCCAGTGCATTTTTAATCAAAATCTGAATCTATGGATACAGATTTTTTGTTTCTTTGGCATTTTTTTGTAACTTTTAAAACTACATCATTTTGCAAAAATCTGTGTGTATCTTCAACAAAATTTTGACTTTTGTTTGCAGTAGAGTAAATAAAAATTCTCTATAAAAAGGGTTTATATTATAATTGATACATCAGTTTACAAAGATGTATAAAGATAACCCCTAATTGAGTGCAGACATTTAATACAATGCTCTATTTTATGTATTTTCAGGAGTGCATTTGTATGGCAACACACCTTCACAGACTGGCTGAGGGTCAACTGGCTATTTCTCATCTGTCTAATGATACTAGCTTTTGGCGGCATCACCGTGGTATCCCTCCTCTGTTGCCATAGTTTCATGATGATCAACAACACAACAACATGGGAGTTCATGTCCAGGCACCGAATAACCTATCTCCGCAATCTGGACGACGATCTGAACCCTTTCGACGAAGGTTACCTGCGAAATTTCGTCAAGTTCTTCTGCTATTGTCCGTATAGACATTGGGATACGATGGTGGAAAAGCACAAACAGGAAGCAGACAGCAGTGTGTGATGCATTGTGGGATTTTAAGATGGATGGCATCTCGAGGATGGTAGATACACACAAGAAGCAGACAATAGTGTGATGCATTATGGGTAAGATGGGTGTCTTCTCAAGGATCGTGTGCAATAGGCGAGTTGTAAAGGTTAGAATGTATGTAAGTGGTAAAAGATTGAATTAAGTGCAATCGCCATAACAATCACTTTGTAACAGTATCTAAAGGGCTTTTTCATGTGTTTCACTGTAACCTCTATTAAAGAGTTTAAAACTGAATTTGTTTGTCCTTCAAAGAAAATGGAAAATTTCAAAGAGTATGGATCATTTCCATTTGAAGAAAAAAATGAGGAGTTACTTGTCATGCCACAAACATGGATTGCATTTTATCCACAGTTCAGCAGGAATTTTAATATACAACTATTGAATGCCCAAGAGTGTGATAGGTCAAACTATATCACGAGGTCAAATTTGGATTTTTTCCATTGCACGAGGCGAAGCCGAGTGAAATGGAATAATCCAAATTGAACCGAGTGATAGATTTACTATTGCACAAGCAAACGGCATTCAATATTTGTTTTAAATATTATTCTTTTCCAGCCATAATGATAATACAAACTGTCACATGGTTGAAATCAAGCCTATCATTATAAAAAGGTCATACTAATTTGGAGGTCATTCACCACGTTGTTTTTAATAATTAATTTCAAACTCTTTTAAAATGGCAGCTAATCCAATTTCCAAAACATGGAATCTCATTTATTATTTATGAAATTTTCCAAAAAATAACACCACATTTTTGGTCCATAGATCCATTTCAATAAGGTTTATCGCGAATCGGTAAAAAGCCATTGATTATCCTACTCTGTTGCATTGTGGGATTGAAAAGGGGCAAAAATATTGGCGATAAGGACATGCAAGTTTTAGAGGTTGTTCAGCTGACCGTATGTGAAACTGCCCTTTCTCTGCATTTAACTACATGTATGCTAAGTACTTACATAACAGTATCATTAATGTATATTTTGTCATGGACAAACGGAAATTGTGTGTTTGGGTAAATCCCTAATTTAATTCAGTGATCTAAATATATAATGAAATGGGTTTTTCTGTACCAAATGTGTGGTAAGGTTCACACTTTTTATATTAGAGTACTATTTTGTGAATTTTGTCAATGTAATTTGATGTCACAATTACTCATGCGGTAGAAATGCAAATATTTGGTCATACATGTATATAATGTGTCCAAGATGCTTCCAAGTTATCATGTGCTTAGTTATATAAAAATTAGCATGTTAACTTCAAATCAAGTGAGCAATGTGAATGATCAAAACTATTTGTATTAGTGCAATAAGAAAGCCTTGTTTGCTATGGAACTTATTTAATGATTTTTTTGGAATGATAATTTCGATCTCCAGTCTCAGTTTAGTAGAAGCGGTCACAAATTAATTACGAGGGATTCAGGTAATATTTTCTAGGAGATTTTAAAAACACAATTTAGCTACTGTTACCAGAACTTTACTTTTAAATTAAGATTTTAATGACTTCATATTTCGTAAAACTTAAACTTAATTTTAGGTTTAATTGCAAAATCACCTATATGCAATCAAGTTATTCATTATGGCAACTAGAAAGTGTTGTAATATCCAAGAGCACCGTATGCCCTCGAACCCTCTTTACGGTTTTATATTGCCCAAATTCAAAAAGCAAAGATGAACGAACAAAAACCAAGAAACATCAGGCTTTTTGACTCATCACTCATTGCTGAATTGCCAGTTATTGATAACCAATACCTTACTGACAATGAATTCACCTTGGTGCAAATGGATGTTGGTGGAATATGCCAGCATATTTTTGATACAATACCCTACCACCTACCACCATATTTCTTCGAAACGAAACATATGCGCACATGTATGTGTGAGCAATTCAATTGGTGGGGTATTCTATAATCAAGCCAGGCATATTTTCCCAGTGCAACCAGGAAAGTTCTTTTGAAGATCGTCATCTAATACATGTTATGACAGTTTCATTAGCCTTATGAGACAAATACGTTTATAACATATTGATCATACTCACCTCTGTAGTTTGAAATGCTTCCGCACCTGAATAACTTAAGTTGACTGCCTGGACCTGATCCAGCGACGGTTCCAGGAGGCAGGATTGTCCGAGGAATCTGAAAATACCGCAGCCAGAAGCAGAAGAGACTCCACCATCCGAGTATACTCTGCTTATGCCGACATGACATCAACTGGTGCGAGGACAAAGGGAGATGGATCCAGCTCCACTAGTGTAGGTTAGATTGCTAATTTGATGGACTCACTCGCCGTTACGGCATCCCAAGTGATTACATTGTAGGTACCTGTTAACGGTCGAGGCCTGTAACCCTAGGTTAAAACGAGATCTAACTTTAGTTCTTCCAGTGCGCAAGCGTTTCATACTATAGAGGTGAGTAGGATAGTAATACTACATAAACAGAAGAGCATTTATTGGCTCTTTTCAATTACAAGCGTGCCTTTCACAAAATAGAATTTCCCACCATATTTCTTAGGTTCACCAAAGTGCACATTTTATACAAAACCGACTAACAAACAATGCTTTTATTTTTAAAAGCAAATTGTATTTATTTAGTGGTCAGTGTCATGTCTGAGAGTTGTTGTTGTAGTTTTCTCAGCCAATCATAAATCCTGTTATAAGACGTTTGATCTGGTTACTAGCCAATCATAGATGGTGTTTTATATGATTACATGGGGGCAGTGACATCATCTCAGAGGGCAGCATTTCCACATTTATATGAATTTTACTTTATTTATCAATTAAGCCCATAGTGAATATCAATATTTCAAATACTGATTTTACCAATTTTTCTATACTTTTCAGAATTATCCTTTTAATAGCATAAAAGTTTATATTTATGCGATAGTTGCTGATCTCATGAATTGTATTATACCAGGGACACAGGATTTTGAAAGCGACAGCTCAACCAGTTGAGTAGTCCCGGAATAATGTCACTGCTTCATGGAATAGATGCCATAATTGTATTTTTGTTAACACTTTCCACGCGGCAGTCGTCAGCAGACGACAGTTCCAATATGACACAAAATGTTTCAAAAACGTCAACATTATTGAATTTCATCACCATTTTTGGAATCACCATGAGAAATGCATTGAAATAAGTACAAACATACCTTGAGAAAGACTTTGAAATTTGGAAAACAAATTCTGAAAAATCTGTTTTGTATTGTAAAACTATAGCCGTGTGGAAAGTGTTACGTAAATGTCAAACTGTTATGTAACAAGTTTCCATCAACCAAGCTACACAGCAGAATATACTGGACACGATACAGGTAAAAAGGTGAAAGGTAATCAGGTATATATCCTTTGGTACAAGACATTCATAAGTTAGACTAGTGTAAAGACCCTATTACAGAATGAAGCTGTACAATCTTTTCAATCCGTCAATAGAGGATTTTGTGCTAGGTTAATTCTGTGCTGTCTTACACCAAGGATAAACTGGTAAGCATATTTATTTATTTGTTGAAAGTTTTAACCCTTGATTCCTGTTTTTCTATTCAGAGAGAGTGTGACATGCTAGTGACCCATGATTCTCTCAACACTCATACTAGGATTAATTGTATACAACACCTCTTTTTCTATCTTGCGCATGGCTACCTCCTAGTTATTTCGTAGGGAAATTAAATTAAGTGAACTCCGGGGGCGCCTAGGCCCGTTATATTTCCCTCGAAAACCGAATTTAAAACCCTCAAACAAAATTGATCTAGCCTGTTTTAATGGGTAATCATGTAAAAGCCTAACCAGAATTCTAAAATGTATAGGTGACGATGCTAATCGGGGGAGGGTATCTGAATATTGCAAGTCCGTACTGGTGGCCGTGAAATGTCTTGTTTACTTAGATCCATTCCTGTATCTTCCCGGTCCCCCTCTATTACTACGGCAGGCAAGTTTTCTACATGCCCTTTCGCCCCACATGAATGCGGGAATGAGCATATCCCCTTTCACAACCCCCTTTTGAATTAAATCCGAAACAATATCGGCGCCCTGAACCACTGGTTTGCTGGGTTGGCGATTAGTTTCCTATCCCACTGGGGGTGAAAACTTGCAGCCACAGAACCCCATCTATTGTTGCCCTTGCAGGGTTGGCCGACTGCTGCATACGAAAATCGTTGACATACATGTAGACTCGCCAACTATAGCCTCTAATTTTTGTCCATGCAAATCTTATTAGCTCCATGTATTGAAAGAGTTCGGCAACACGGGAAGGGTGCCGTTCTAAGAAAATTGAGGTGAAGGTGTGAAAAGCAGAGGTCCACTCAAAGATATATGTAACCACCCGAGTTGAGGGCTGATTTTTCAGAATCAGCTGATTGGGACTCTCGGGGTTAACTGTCAAGTAAACACTTGATGCAGTGTCATCCCTACCTCGATTACCGGGCAATAACGAAGCCATCACAATAAATCCCTACAAACATATCTTAGTTTTCAAAGAAACGGGGATGTGGATTCCCAGTGACGGGCAAGGAGATAAGAGAGTATAAGGTGTAGAAATAAAAGATAAAGTACCCATTTGAGTTTCAGGGGATGTTATGGGTGGTGACACAATGCCAATGTGAGCCTCACTTGACTGTATACCAGCAAAAACCTGACATGAAACGGATGTAGGGACATTTTGAACGGGGTCTCCTGAACCAAGTTGGAAGGTTTAGCCCCGCCCGTGGGGTTGATAATGACTTCCTCTAATAAAGCCTCACCAAACTTTTCAATTATCGTCCTACCTGTATTCATAGTTGTGCATGGTCGTCGTGGACCCCGACAAGGTGGCATTTCTTGCACTGTCTCGAGTTTTCGGCATATTGGTGGCAAATAAAAATCCTTCATGGTCCAAGTGAAATATCAGTGATCCAAGAATCTGTGATTGTTAACCAAACGGACAGCAAAACCCCAAAATCACGAAGACAAACAAAGATCATACGTCGGAAAACTTGTGTGAGACCCTTTATAGTAATGTCTTTGTTCATTATATAATAGTGAAATCTGGAACACATTACCTTCATAATAAGTTAGGTAATTAATATACAATGGTTAATTGACTTTAGTCAGCTTTGGTAAACTACCCTCTACTTCAGCATCCATACAATTCCAGCAAGTCCATTTGGCTACCACTAAATATGGTGTGTGTATCCCGGTTTCCTAGGTACACTCATAGTCGAAAAATACATATTTGACAGGTTTTTGTCTTGGCGGTAATCCGCTTGTTGAATACAATATGGTCTTGTTGAATACAACATACATATTTTAGCCATTTGCCATTTGTAATCTCTGCACACATGGTTTTGTTTTCTTCTTTTTTTCTGGTGATCCAAGTTTGTTTTAAGTAACTTGTGACCCTCCGGACATACAGTATGTAATTGTCTTTGCAAGTTTTGGCTTGTAACATATGTCCGTCTTAAATTGCCTCGAGCA
The DNA here is from genome assembly GCA_035610835.1 of Ophiura sarsii. NCBI lineage: Eukaryota > Metazoa > Echinodermata > Ophiuroidea > Amphilepidida > Ophiuridae > Ophiura > Ophiura sarsii. The sequence goes on from CM069448.1 coordinate 42,613,368, forward strand.
ATCTTCAAACCTGAACCAGGTTGGCTTGTCCGTCCTGTCTGGTACCCTACCATGACATTTTTATTGTTAGACATTGACTGCATACCGAAGGAGAGCCTTTCTTACATTTTTGTGATTGTACCAATTAGACACACCTTGGCATAGGACTTAGTAGAGCTTTTCTTTTCACTTTGCTTTTGTCCATCATTTGGTATTTACATGTAGGACAGTTTCTGCAATATTTTGCGACATCCTAAAATATACCTGGCCAAATGTGACCTAATATGCGCCGTTTGGTTTTGTCAACACCCATGTGACCTGCCATTGATATGTCATGGGATGTTTCCAAGATATTAGGCCCATATTTAGTGGGAACCACCACTTGATGAATTTCTTCAACACTTCTGGGCCTATATTTCCTCATTAATACCCGCCTCGTTGTAGAGACACACTCGGTGCTCATCTAATTCACCCATTGGAACTATGCGTTCAATGACTCACTTTCAAAGTGTCATCAACATTCTGCATGTAACGCAGAATATTTTTGTTTACCTCAGGCCTGTACAAACAATGTCTATTTGAGGTACATCTGTGTGTTTAGGAATAGGCCTAAGTTTTACTGGACTTTCCAGCAATTCAATTTCAGCACGATGTATTTCATCAAGTTTTTGCTTGGCTTGTTGCCTTGTTGGAACATAGATTTGTTCGTTTAGTGTGTCACCACACGTTTCGTCTAAGTCATTTGCTTGAATTAGTCCTAAGCGGAGAGCTTCGCATTGAAATGCATTCTTTGTATTAGCTCCGCTGGTATTAGGCCTATGGGTCTCCCCACTCTTTTTAGGACACTTGTTGGGAGTATCCCCTTTCTCTTTGCATTTATAGCAGTGGATGTTAGTAGATGTAGACTGCTGAACATCGTGATTAACCGGTTTACTTTGTTTATCCGGTGCATTAGTTTTAGGCCTATTGACATGGGATGTGCCATCATTGGCGTTAGGCCTATGTTGAAACAAATTTTCCCCATGCCCTTTAACCTAATTTGGTTGGAATCGCTGTCAATTCACATCCTTTCTTACCCTGTATTCTGTTAATTGCTTTTGTGCTTTAATTAACGCTTTCGCTTGTTGGAGGTAAGCATCCCTGTCAGCATTTATTTTCGCTATCGCTTGTTGTATCGAGAGTAGTACATCAACTTTAATCTCAAGTTGTAGCAATGTATGAACATGTTTAGCTGACATAAATCAAATAATCGAAAAAATAGTAGGTACTCACATGATTGTTTCAGCCGTACTGCTAAGTAAAAAGATGATCCACCTTGGCTTGGAAAAAAGGCCTTGATCCTCCCGTCAGCAGTGTATGTTATTTCGTTCTCTCTGCATACTCTCACCCGCTGGTCTCCGATAAATTCCACCAGGTAGAAGTACTTGGCGTACTGAAGGTCAATACGTAAGTTACCCTAACAGTGCCACTATCATTTATAACATCATGTAATTGATTTACCTCGTTTCCAGAAGGTGGTGGTTGTGCGCCTGTCACAACTGTTGAAGGGACTGCCGTCATCTGTGGTAGTGCTCCTGCCGCTCCTGCCTGCCTGTCGTAGGGTCTGGCCTGCAGGCATCGGTGGTGGTAGTGGGGCTGAAATTACCGACGGTGGGGCGGCGTCGTAACTGCGTATTATTCTCATAAGCTCCTGACCGAAATATTTTAGTATTTCACTTTTTACTTGGGAAATACCCAGGTTGCCATCTTGTCGTCGAACTTGGCCACCCACACTTTCTTGTAGAACTTCATACTGTAAAATTAAAAAAGGTCATTGTTTTTAATCCTGGAACAGATGTCGTGTTCAAGCAAAGTCAAGGCTCTGTAACAAGTTTTTCTTGGGCATTGTTTTTCAGTGAAAAGTACTTTCAAAATAGTTTTAAATCCTTCACCCAATGGTTCATTTCTCAAAATCAAGTCCAAAAGTGGCTTGGGAGTCCGGATGTTGTTTTATCATTTGTACTTCCTAGTAGAAATACCTTAGCTTACAGTCCTTGCATTCACGGTCTAACTCTGATTCCTCAAGATCCCTACACGCATTTATAACTCTGTAAATCTTTCCACCAGCGCACAAAGCTTCATAGCTGCCGCAACTGAAGCTGTGACGTAAAAAAAACCTTCCAAATCTTGAAAATCTGTACTGTTCCACCATTGTCTAAACTCTTGAAAGGTGCTATCAAAGTCTATCAATTGAGCCACAACGTTTTGCAGTTTTCGATGAATATATAGAAGAAATACAAGTAGCGTTTATGCATGTACACTTGGGCTTCTGCCTCCCCATACAGCTCACTGATACCTTGATCGTCTAATAGTTCCAAACACTCATGCTGTGACTGAGAGGGGCGGGGGGGGGGGGGGGGGTCTTTAACACACCTGTTACACCTAGACTTCAATGGTGTGCTGTATACCAAAAATATTTGGTTGGCATACAAGTACTTAAGCAGTTTTCGCACTTCTTGCTCCTCAATAGCTTTCAGCATATTCATGCCTTTATCTGCAAAGCGGTGTGATCTACCTGCAGCCATGCCTAGCATCGTTACTAGTTGTAATTTTGTCGAAACAAGTGTGAATTCTTCTGTTTGTCAGGAGGGTGTATGATAATGTGACTCAGTGAAACGCTATTCGTTGTTATATACGATTCAATATGCCACACACCCCGATCATGCGCATCCGATATTTTCTTCCGGAAAATGACGTTACCATGATTGCTGCGGTTGTAACCATCACGTAATAATCCTCTACATTCAAACATTCTATTTCTTGAAAGCTTTTCGCTTCCCGAAATTCTAGATATTCTCGAAGGCTACTTTCCAAGTCTATTTGTCTAAAATCTAGCCACAGATATTTTGCAGCCTCTGTAAATATTTACTTTAGTCTACCCTTATCCATCCGAGCAGCCGCCAAACTGTAAAGGCGAGTGTTTTGGTCCATGCACGAATGCTGTTGTTGCGAAAGGTGTGAGCATTTGTACATTCTAGACATTGTGCAGAAATCTAAATTTGGCCGCAGTTCACCAAGGTATCTTCAATGTTGCCTGTCTAAGGTTTCTTGATGCAACTGACCTCCACTTTTCTCAGAGAAAAGTACTTTGCACATAATTCCAACCATGCGTGCGTATGTGTGTTTGCGGTGGTGCGTGCATGCGTACACCCGGAAGTGCGTACCGGACGCTTTGAAATTAAATGTGTGTCCTGATTGGTCAATAATGAAAATCGTCACACACGCATGCATGCATGCATAGGTGTTCGCACATTTCATGCATCTGTAAACAGTTTTAGCGTGAAATAGCATGAATTATATCCATCGTACTATGATGGCACCGACTATAAACAACCATGGTATATACAGCCATTGAATTCAAATACTGTATTTGATTCTTTACAGTATTATTACCAGTCCGTTATGTGCAGGGAATTAGCTGGTAGTAATACTCGCAGAAATAACTATGTTGAGAGGGATCGACCCTTGGTGTTTATTGCTGTTCAGTAGATGTCTTTATTGGTTGGCACAAACATAAACTCTTTTTACTTAACTTCTCTACATATATCAATTACAAGTTACATGTACACTACCAGTACTTTACAGCAAGATGCTGACTTCCTGGCGTGACTGTTACTTGTTCTAAACTATTAACCAATCACACCAACACCTTTTACAAGGGGAATATCTGAAACTTGTAAAGGATGAGAATTATTTGGGAAAGAATCTGAATATGTACGAAAAGTCATCCAAGAAATAGCTGCCCCTGTATCAATCAAAGCTTGTTTTAGTTTAAACCCTAGTTGCAAGTTAATAACATTGGATCTTGATTTTGTCATAGTATAAGCAATTGGTACTGAATGATCATTACTCTTTATAGGCAGGCGTGCATAATATCATTGGTAATTATTTTGTTGACTCTGATTTGGTCCTGTTGGAGCAGACCTACACACTCTGGCCAAATGGCCTACCTTGTTACATTTAAAGCACACTTGGTCTATGGCACTACATTGTTGGCGAGTTCTGCACTTACCCCCACATCCATTGCATGGACGAGTTTCATAACGTGGCTGGTACTGTCGTCCTTGTTGTTGCGGTTATTGCATTTAGGCTGACTATTATGTACGGTGTAGGTGTTTAAAATGTCTCAAACAATGTGTACAATGCAACCAATCAACCCTATCCTTAGGATCTGATATCCTACCTTGTAAGCAATTTTCACAAAAGAAATTTGTTTCCATGAAAGCTTTGGGGCATCTTAATGATTATTATGATAGAAAAGGTAAATTATTCGCTCGTAATTTTCTACATCGCCTTCAAATATAACTCCATCTTTATGCCTCATGGCAAACATAACCAACTTGCATCTTGGAGCCAAGGTGCCTGATATAAAAGGCTGTTTCGGGCCTCTTACATTTGCATGGGTTTGAACTACTTGAAGATTGAAGAAGTCTACTTGAAGATTTAAGAAACACTCGGAGTCATAAGTTTTGACTGGCAATATACTATTGTGTGTATTTTATTAGAATCATCCAGAGTAACCACTTCTACTCAGGGCAGAAGGAAGGGATATTCTCGAGAGGAGACTGGTCCTAGGGGAAGGTTCGCTATCTTGGTGAAGTCTTTTCGCCATTACATCCTAAATTCAATCCCCTTTTCTTATACATTCCCATTGAGGATGAGCAGGTATAGCCCTTTAAGGGTCATCGTGGGATTGACACGTAATAACGGCTCTAGAAAAACATAATTCTTTTTGTTTTTTATAACGCAGTTACCCTCTTTTTGGCGCTCCATTCATTTGCATCCGTAATATGCAATTTATGAGGTACAACGACACCTCCTTGGGGTACAACGACCCATTAGATAATTATTCTAACCCCTGAATGTAATGTAAAGTTAGTGGCAGACTAATACTTTTTCTATTTGACTGAACAAGTCTTCTAGAGTGATATCTTTAGCCAAAATCCATGGTACAACTATGGGATTTTCTAGCTCCGGAAAAACAATAACGAACCTGATCAATCAATATTGATTTGAGCGTTATTAATCGCAGCTTGAAAAACCTTGTCCATAACTTCCATGATATCTACCACTGAACCCAATGCCTCAATTGAAAATTCACCTCATAATGTTCCTCCCGGGCATTAAAGCACCTACTCTCGAATTCTTTTAACTTTTCTGATAGAAAAATCAGGCTAGTCGCGTCGTCTTTTTGCTACTGAACCTTAAGCAATTATGACAAGAATTCTCTCACCTGTCATGGATATAATCAATAATTTAACTAAGTTCCTTACCTTCATTGAATCCAACAACATTCACCTCCTCAGCTCCCTCCTCAGCTCCCTCCTCTGATACCCTTGCTTCATGGACTAATTCAACATCAATATTATCATCCATATTGTCAAGCAACATACTTGTTCCAGCCATATCTTCCATCTCAATGGGTTGTATTTCTTCAAATTGAGCCACTTGGGCGGGGATACATGTACCTAAATCGGGTAAGAAGAAGAAGATTTATCAGTTCCAACTTCTATCAAGATGAGAAGCAGAATCACTCGCTCCGAGATGAACACATTCCTATATAATTTCTTTGGAATCAGGGAAATGTCATCACAAGTAAACCATCTTAGTCCTCACGCATATTAATTACTCCTTCTGGCAAAACAGAAGGAATAAACTATTGTTAATTGCATGTTTAATCAAACTGTCTAACATGTACGCTCTTTTGCCCTCTAAATTGTGTCAGTCACATATTTTTCATTACCCATGTGATATGCTTTCTCACAGTCCAAGCCTGTTGTTTTCTGCTCGAATAAAGTCTTTTGACGTTGGTAATTCCTAGGGAGGTGAGCGAAGAGTTTTCTTGGTGCACCGCCCAATACACTGTTCAATGGCGGTTTTTGTTCCATTGGTGTACTGTCAGTTCCTGGTAGTTGTAAAACACCGCAATCATCAATGCCTTCATTTTCTGTCACGTCATCCTCATCAATGAGTAAGTTTTTGATCAAACGTTGCTGTTGATGCAATCACCTGCTTATCACCGATAGATTTTTCTCTATAAAAGTCTCCATGTTTCTAGTGATTGGATCATTATCTGGACTCCAAAAGTCTTCATTGTTCATAACATTTCTGTATCTTTCTAGCCCAGCAGCAATTTCTTGGAACTTTAATTTCTTAGCTGATAGACAATTGCCGGCTGAATCCACATGGGGTGTCAGTGTCTATCTGTGTAGCTATTTTGCAGCTCGTTAATGGACTTTCGCTGTATGGAAATCACAAATTGTATTTTGTAATCAAGTCTCATACCTTCAGCCCTGTAATACTCTTCTATGTACTTATCTTTGTCGGCTTGGCTAGTACAACCCGCAGGCTACCCAGAACCTTCTTGCTTGACTTTTAAAAAGTGTCGATGAACTCAGCAAACAATCCCTCTTGTCTGGTTTTGGGAATCATATACCGTTGACTCTTGAAAATGCCAAACGTCCTCAAATTCTACAATACAGTTTAAATATAACTTAACCGCCTCTTTAAGCTCCTCAGACATCCACACCCCCGTAATGCCCTCTTAATTTGTGCAGGGTTTGTTGTTCATTTTTGTTGTCCGTGTCAGTTTGTATTCTGGGCCGTCGTGTGACGGACCGGGATGGCCGGGCTCTCCCATGTCATGGCATGGCATGTACTTCCTAGCAAACTTAACACATCTGCAGGTTATCTATAAATTCCATCTCAACAAAATCATCCGTATGCCCAAATTTACCCCACAGCTGTTTTAAAAAACCTTACTTACGACAGGCACATGGTCATTTTGGCAAGAAATTATGTAGTGTTACACCCTTTTGAAATACTGCATCAGCTGTTCATTGCGTCACACACTGATTTTCCTGTGCGTAGTAACAGACGCACTGCTTATTTTCCATGACGCAGACACAATTTTTTAACTGCCATTAACAATTTACACTCACCACTTCTGGCCTGTAAGATTTGGGCCCTTATGTACTTAACGGTTGAGGGAACCCGCTCTCTCAACTCTGTTAACTTCACCCTGGCTGACAGTTTTGTTATATTATTTGGTGAATCAATTGTAAGAAGGACATCTCTCAGCCCATCCATGACTTGAGTGCAAAGTGCGGTAATCTGAAGAAATAACATGAATTCAAATAAGTAGGCAAACAGACAAAAAAGCTATAATAACATCAATTACACATTGTCATCATAGTTCATGGATCTTTATAGTGGAGGCAGGTATTGACATTTTACCTTGCTACCATATGACCAACATTCATCATTGACAACATGCAGACCCGATAATGTAATCACATTTCTATAATTATACCAATAATAGCAATTATAAATATTCATGTTTCTGTATGGATTTCATAAATTGTATTTTGTTACGATACGTACATTCCTGATCATCCTGCTAATTGCAAGAAACTGGATTTCACAAAGCATGCATAAAATAATATTAGGTGAATAGTTGCAAATACTTACGTTTGACAGTACATTGTCCATTGCCATAAGTGTTGCTCTACGACGTCTGAAGACGAGATACAAATTTGAATTCATTATTTATATTACAATATACGGCGTACGCAATGAAACCCAGATTGTGGCAGATTTTGTCTTTATCAAGCCTCATACCTTCAGCCCTGTAATACTCTTCTATGTACTTATCTTTGTCAGCTTGGCTATTTACAACCCGCAGGCCACCCAGAACCTTCTTGCTTGACTTTTAAAAAGTGTCGATGAACTCGGCAAACAATCTCCCTTGTCTGGTTTTGGGAATCATATACCGTTGACTCTTGAAAATGCCAAACGTCTTCAAATTCTACAATACAGTTTAAACCTAACGTAACCGCCTCATTAAGCTCCTCAGACATCCACACCCCTGTAATGCCCTCTTAATTTGTGCAGGGTTTGTTGTTCATTTTTGTTGTCCGTGTTGTTCTCCGTTCAGTTGGTATTCTGGGCCGTCGTGTGCCGGACCAGGATGGCTGGGCTCTCCCATGTCATGGCATGTTCCTCCCAGTAGTTGGTGACTTGATATCCGTGTGAAATATCAAATCTCTTACTTCTACCTTTGTAATTCCCAACAAACTCAACACATTTGCAGGGTTTTCTATAATTTCCGTCTGAACAAAATCATCCGATTGCCCAAATTTCCCCCACAACCGGTTTAAAAAACCCGTACTGACATCCCTTCAGCCCTGTAATACTCTTCTATGTACTTATCATTGTCAGCTTGCTAGTACAACCCGCAGGCCACCTAGAACCTTCTTGCTTGACTTTTAAAAAGTGTCGATGAACTCTTGTCTGGTTTTGGGAATCATATACTGTTGACTCTTGAATATGCCAAACGTCCTCAAATTCTACAATACAGTTTAAACCTAACGTAACCGCCTCTTTAAGCTCCTCAGACATCCACACCCCCGTAATGCTCTCTTAATTTGTGCAGGGTTTGTTGTTCATTTTTGTTGTCCGTGTTGTTCTCCGTTCAGTTGGTATTCTGGGCCGTCGTGTGACGGACCGGGATGGCCGGGCCCTCCCATGTCACAGCATGCTCCTCCCAGCAGTTGGTGACTTGATATCCGTGTGAAATATCAAATCTCTTACTTCTACCTTTGTACTTCCTAACAAACTCAACACTTCTGCAGGGATAGTTATGTAAGATAGCACTAGTGACAGATTATTTCTAAGTAACAGCTACACAGAATCCTTCTTGACTTAGCATCGGTATTTTATTAAACATATAAGGTGGATAGAATAAATGAAGAGGATGGCGAATGACTGTCCATCGAGGAAGAATGGCCACAGAAGAATATTTTTACATCACAGGATGAACAATTATCAATTGCAATTCCTATTAGAAAACATGCATAAATAGTGGGATTTAAATTAGCACGCTAACTACTTAGCTTGGAGTGTTTATATTAAAAAGGCCTGAGAAAGTTCCAAAGTTAAATGAGTCCTTTCTTTCGTACATAATAGGATGCAACTCTTACATAATGAGGTAAAATCGATATGTATTATCTTTTCGTCCTCTACTAACGATGTAAAATAGTTTCAGAGCGTAACCCTGCCCTAGATGAAAGTGTAGGGGCTATGTTACAGATGTCTACGATGACTTTTACATCGCCAGTCTTATCTTATTAATAACTTCTAGCCTATCTAAGGTTTCTTGATGGAACTGACCTCCACTTTTCTCTGAGAATGGGCTCTTCATACTGATATCGTAACAGTCTAAACAACTGTGGTATATACAGGCATTGAAGTCGAATACTGTATTTGATTCTTTACAGTGACCATCCACCCTGTAACTAATTCCCTATCGATAGTACCACCTAGTTTAACCTCCTTATAATGAAGCCATTGACGACCTGTTGTTTAGGCCAGTTGAAATCCGTTTTGAGGGGATCAAGGATATTGTATCAGGTTGCAAGCTCCCGCTAAGGTGACGCAATGTTTCAGGGGGTCAACCCTGTCGTAATATTGAGAGCTTGTGAGTGACATGAACAACCCCCTAAATTGTGTACACCCCTGTTCTAATATTTTGATGCCTCGTACAGTACTCTAAAATATCCCTCTTGAAATCAAAAACCGTTCCTTTTTGTTTCTTCTTGATGCCGTTGCACAAATTGTTGATGCTGTGCAGGCATTGTATGATCAACTCAGTAATATCGGGGTTCAAGTAATTCAGTAATCGGTAATACTAAGCTAGGGTTTTTCAACATCCGCTGCTTCACTTGTTCTTCAACTTCATCAAGGAGATTGAAACCTCCGTAATAATAAGGTCTTCAGGCACTGATGCCTGTAGTGTGTACTCCCACCTCCTGAAGAAGGATGAGGTTTTTGATTTTACAAACTTTTGCATGGACTTACATGTATGTACTGTGTCTCTATGCTGTAATAATAACTGAAATGTTCATGAACGATAACAGGCATGTGAACCGGACACGGTACAATGTGACTTTCTGGTAATTCCTCTGGGGCCGGACACAGTACAATGTGACTTTCTGGTAATTCCTCTGGGGCCGGACACAGTACAATGTGACTTTCTGGTAATTCCTCTGGGGCCGGACATGGTGGTAGCTGCTGGGCTGGCGTATCATACGACGCCAATTCTGTAATAAAATATATTTAATACGTACGTTTGTTGTTATGATGATTTGAGCCAGAACTTGACTTTGGTTTAAAGACGCGTACGTGTGAGAAAGGTGATTTCAAAATTCCATTTTATCCATACATGAAATGTTTCAAGTGGCTCCTGTCGAATTTGAGCTCAATTGGAGCATTTTGAAAATTTGACCTTTGAGCTTTAACCTTTACATGTAACCTTTAGGGGATTTTTGAACATCCATCTGCGCAAATAGTATCGATATGCCACATCGCAAACAGTTTTGAAGATATTTTCCACCTTGACCTATAGTGAGTGACCCTTTGATGGACTTAAGAGAAAATGAAATTTATTTATTTTCTTTACCGTACCGGTCAAATTACTAACCTCTAATTAGAGCACCTTCCAACAAGGCATCCCCCAACATGGTATCCTCACGCCGTCCCTTTTCTTCCACCAATAGGAGTTGGATGTTACTAATATCATTTGACATCTTTTGAACTACTTCAGCATCCTGAAATCGATGCTGTAATAATAATTGAAATGTTTATGAACGATTACAGTTACGACCACATGTTACAAAAATTGTAGTTAGGTCATTTGAAAGATTACTAACCTCTCATGATAGCATCGTCCAACATGGCATCTTCACGCCGTCCCTTTTCCACTAATATGTGTTGGACTTTATTTATTGTTTCATGCATCTGTTGCATGTCACTACACATCTTCTGGACCAGTTCCGCATCCTGAAATCGATGCTGTAATAATAATTGAAATGTTTATGAACGATTATAGGTCAATAAATGCGTATGTGTTGTTTCGAGAGAAATTAGACAAATCAATGCACGCGCGCTGATGTTGATGTGTGAATAATGGCACGACTCCGAAGGGGGAGTGCTATTGTGAGCATATCAACATTTGCGCAAGTGCATTGATTTTTCTAATTTTTCGAGAAACAAAACATACGCATGCATTGACCTAATTCATACACGACACTATACAAATAGAAATTCACAATTTAAGCATAATTTTGATCTATGTAAAACGACTACAAACACTTTATCAAGTTTGCTAACACCCACAGTGAAAATCGGCGAACCCGCGAATCTTGAACAACGAATCAAAACAAAACGCGCACTGCGTGATTTGAACGGCGCACACGCGGAGTGCAGTGGACACTTTCAATGCACTCCGTGTATTTGTAATTCCTGCTTCCTGATTGGTTCAACACTACATAGAGTGTATGAATTACAGTTACCACATGTTACAAAAATTGTAGTTAGGTCATTTGAAAGATTACTAACCTCTCATGATAGCATCGTCCAACATCATGGCATCATCACGACGTCAACTAACCTCGCATGGTAACATCGTCCAACAACATGGAACGTCCCTTTTCTGTCAATAGTTGCTTAATTTGATTGATTGATTCGTTCATCTGTTGCATATCGTTGTACAACTTCGTTACCATTTCAGCATCCTGAACTCTTATGTTGTAATAATAATTGAAATGTTCATGAACGATAACAGGTATGTGAAAGTGGTGAAACTAAAAATACTCTCATTAACCCTTTTTTTGCCATTTTGTCAAGTAGAAGCTGTGTGCATCACCCATCTCCACTCCTGACATTTCTGGACGAGGCAATATATACTGAGCCGTATAGCCTTGGCAACCGTGGTGTAGTGGAATGGTGATGGGCTTTGGGGATGGAGGTTCATTGGTTCAAATTCCCATGGGGGTCGGGTGACCTTTCAGGTGAATTTTCTCTGTCGGAAAAAAATCTGTTGCCGTGTCTATTTAAGGGACATCGAGCAATACCTATTTCTTCATTCACACTCAAAGGGTCATATGAATCCTTGAGAAACTTGTTGTTTTCTTTCACATCCATTGAAATGTTTGCTATAAAAATCTTTGTCTACATCTTCATACCAAAGATCATCGTCTTTATCGTCATTTCTTGCATTATGTTCGTACCAAATAGATCTGACTGTTATTTTCCCTAAAAATGCCTGAATTATATTTTCATCAGGAAATATATAGCCTGTGGCTTGGTCTTCTTCTGTTATTACACATAGTTAGTTGTGTCTTTTAAATTTTTGAAACCATTCTTTTAATCATACATTTGACTAGATTGAAAATAGTTGATAACATATGATTTTTGATCATAGCTACAAAAACAAACAAAAATGTCCTGTAGACACTTGTTAGTAATAAGACATTTTTTTAATCATAGTTCTACTCATTTGGGGTGGGGGGAGGGTAAGTTTACTAACATTTTATCTATCTCATCTGGTCACTTATCAGCAACAAAGCTTTTTATTTTAGGACAGTCAAAGTCAATCAGAATGTCCCTCCAATATGTATGTATGTATACCTATAAAGGCTGTTTGTAGGCCCTTTCCATGTGCATGGTATGTCGAAACGAAGCAAGAAGTTATTAGGCAATAGTGATGTGTAGTTTATTCAAACAATTCGAAGTAACAACTTCTACTCAGAGAAGAAGGAACACCCGCTCCAAGGATGAACACGCTCTTATATACAAAACTTTTGAGACAAGCGAATTGTAATCACAAGTAATCATCCCAGAACTCACACCTATAGATTACCCCTTCTGGCAAAACAGAAGGAATAAACTATTGTTAATTGTGTGTTAATTAATAAAGACTGGGACAGCCACTTGTGTTTATATTAAATCCATGGTGGGAGGGAAGTCGATGTCGCAACTTGTCAAGCCATGAAGAAAGTGTTACTGCCTCAAAGTTTGTCGGTCGGCTGCATAAGCAATAAGACAAAAACCAAGGGATGCCCTCGGATATGGCCTGCGGATAAAAAATAAAAAATAGAAATATATATCCGCCATCACGGGGTTCATGTCGCCGTGGAGCAGAGTTAGTGTGAAGATGATGTCATCTTGTGTCGTCGGAAAAACATGCAGCAGGACGTGATCTACCTCTCTTGTGTCTTGGGGATCCCTTCTAGGGGACGGGAACCCGGACCACGGTGTAGCACCAGGACGCACGTGATGGATGGTACCGCGTCGTCCGCTGGGGTGAGAAAGTGGTCCACTGTCCCGCCCCTTCAGGGTTAGAGTTCAGAGGTAGATCATTTTCGCAGAAGATATAGATATATAGTAAATATATACGTGGGATGATTCCACTGTTGGTGCTACCGATGACTCTTAAAAAATGGTGTAAGACTGTGAATATATTATGTGGGTTGCTCAGTTAAGTTATATGCTCAAATAGCTAATATTGATTACTACCGTAGGTTAAGTATATCTAATTTGAGTATAATGGTTAAATATGTTTTCATTAATTAATTGATCGTGAAAGAATCTTGACAGTAATTAGTTCGCGGTCCATGGAGCTTATTAGCTACACTTTTTCAAATTAAAACTTTTCCACCATAAGGCACACCATTATTAGGGAAGCAAAGTTTCCACACGGGACCATGGCACATTAAAAGACGCTAGCTAGTGGCATGGAAGCGTGTACAAATCAATGCATTCCGATTATTTAATTGGAAGTATTTACGCGAAATAATTGGAACGTATAAACAACAAAGTGGTGTTTACACAATTAATTTGGAGAGGTTCACAATAGAGGTCAGAATTGGATCATGATGTCAAAAAAATATTATAGGGGCAAACAAACGAAAAGTAACTCAGGGATTGAAAAAAATCTTGATTGGCATTGGCCTGACTTGAATAATAAAAAATGATTGTGCCCGCATTGTTTCTATTTGTGTATTTTTTTAATACGAACAATAGTTCAACACACATTACTAAATGTAATGAACTATATAATTGACAATTAATTTGGCATATCATTATACTAAACAAATGATACCGTAAATTAAAAAAGTATATATCGAGCCTTCTGGCTGAATATAGGACAAATCTAGTCTATGGATTAATATGGTATATATGCTCTATAGCATGATTTAGCTTCCCTTTATATTTCTTTTTAAATGATCGAAATAATCTATAAGGGAAGCGAAACATATAAAGGAAATGTGCTAATAATGTTTAATTCTAAAAAAATAATAATAATTGCTAAAAATTCGCAACAATTATTTTAGAAATTGAAATGAAATATCTCATTTCATTGAATTATATATAATCATTCGTATATTCGGTCAAAAAGGGGGTGGGGTGGTCATAAATTAAAATACCATATCTGTAAGTTCAAACAGAACACACCTACCCGCGTGGCCGTCGCCAGCAGGTCATCATGTAATGTTGGTTGTTGGTACTTAATATGGGTCTTCAGTGTTGTCATGTCTACGTCAATGGGAGGGGTTGTTGCCGTGACCTTGTTTCATCCACTGAAAAAATCACCGGCACTGCAGAATCCATGGTCGGTAACAAAAAGTATCACTTGAAGAGAAGAAAAAACCCATATTGGCCACCAGATATAAAAGGCTGTTTGTAGGCCCTTTACATGTGCATGGGTTTGAACTTTACACAACGGTTAGATCATCGGCTACACAGAATCCTTCTTGACTATTAACATCGGTATTTTATTTGGTAAAACATAGGCTGTAATAATAAATGAAGAGGATGACGAATGACCGTCACTCGAGGAGAACGGCCACAGAAGAATGTTTCACATCACAGGATGAACACACCAAACAAAGATAACTATGGAGGGTTAAGGGGCTGTCAATCACAAGTGATTTCCCCAGCTCTCAGAAGTATCAATTGCAATACCTGCAGCCTAAATAGTGGCAGTAATTAGCACACTAATTACTTAGCTTGGAGTGTTTATATTAAAAAGCCTGAGAAAGTTCCAAAGTTAAATGAGTCCTTTGTTTGGTACATAATAGGATGACTACCCGTGATGTGTTTCATTTACACAATTAATCAGTTTCTTCACAACAATTAAATGTATTAATTATATCTCAAATATTTCTATCTAATGCTTGTGCGCTACTCTAGAATATAAAAAAAATCATTTTTCCAGAAGATGTTAAATTATAAATGCGGAGAATATCCCTTATTCCAGGTGGCATTGGCTTTAAGCTGTAAGTTGATAGTGTACTAGATAAAATACATTTTTTATGGGGCTTTTTTATATCCGTAGGGAACAGTGTGAAATTCATTAATCCGTACCCTTATATTGTAAACGACTCTGTTATCTTTTTTCTGTGCTTTGGTTACAATTTCTTTGGTGTTTGCAATTTCTGACGATCTTACGTGGTTCATTTTACGGTGACTGTTTGTGGACCAATCCCTTTAACCATATTTACCAATGTACCGTAATTGACGATATTTAAGGCGCTGCTGTGTAACATAATCCCGTACACTTTACAAGTAGTTTTGCCGGTATCCGTAATTATTGCGTAATTGTTCGGGCCACCGGAAACATAAGTTTTGAGGTATTTAGAGTTGTCGTCAGCAATTTCATCCGTTAAATCTCCCAAGTATGACCCTAGAGGTGGTGACCATTCCCCGTCTCTTTCAGTAAAAATACAACTATCGGTGTCGGAATAAAACCTGATCACCAAGCTTTTCTAATATAGAATATAATTTCAATCGCGCCCATCCGGTCGTGAATGCCGCGATCACGATGTTTGTGGTGTCGTTAACAGACACAAAATTATTGTTAAATTTATAAGTAATTTCTGCAAAGTGTTAAACATCCTTCATTTCAATTTGGTCACTTTCTAATACTTTGAAGGATGGTCAAAGTCAATCAGAATGTCCCTCCAATATGTACATACCTACACACATAAATAGACGTGTACTCTCAGTATTAGCTGCGTAATGTGTTCAGGCAAACACCCCCATGTCAGTCCTGAAACCTATATTATACACAATCAAAAAGAACAAAACGAAAAAGGAAAGCAAATTGTAATTATTGTTTTCCCAGTTCAATCTACCAATTTTGTTTCACTGGTGTTTTTGCTCTTCTTGGGTATTTTGACAGGTAATTGTTGTATTTTACGTCTATGATTGACATTGCTGATTTACCTTTCCAGCACCTTTGATTTGTATAGAGTAGAGATCCTCTACCAATAAAATATACAAATAGAGGAGGAGCTGGATAAACTGTGTTGCTCCTCAACTATTCTTACTTGTGCATGGATAAGTAGTCTTTCTAGTCCAAGACAAATCCGTCTACTAAAATGTTTTATCACTTGAGACTTTTCTTTTATTACCAAGAATCAAGAAGTATCAACTTCTTACAAAAGACTCTCTCATCACTTTCTTCTGATGAAACCACAGGTTTGGTTTTGCGCCGTGGTGATCTATCCTGATCTACATCACTAATTTCACTTTCATCTGATGTTGAGATGGGTTTGGCTTTGTGTTATTGGGATCCATCTTCATCAGCATCGCTTACATCACTTTCTTCTGATGAAACCACAGGTTTGGTTTTGTGCTGTGGTGATCTTTCCTTGTCTACATTAGACAATAACTCTCTATAACTCTATTATTCTTTTCATCTGTTTGACATTTCAGACGTTGCTGTCATTCACTTGATATCCGTCATTGAAATACCTACGGGTTATTATTTATGACGGCAACATACGCTTCTCTCATCTAACATGTGCTTCTCTCAAATCAATTCCAGTCCATATATTTGCCATCCATCACTGGCTGCAATGCCATTTCCACGTTGATGTTTATAATTATGTCTGGTGGTAGGTCCCCGAACAATAAACCATTGAACTCTCATCCACTATCTGTGCTTCTCTCCACTCAATTCCAGTCCATATAGTCGTAATCCATCACTGGCTGCAATGCCATTTCCCCATTGATATGTATAATTATTTCTGGTGGTAGGTCCCCCTACAATAAACCATTGAACTCTCATCCACCATCTGTGCTTCTCTCCACTCAATTCCAGTCCATATAGTCGTTATCCATCACTGGCTGCAATGCCATTTCCACGGTGATATTTATAATTATTTCTGGTGGTAGGTCCCCAAACAATAAACCATTGAACTCTCATCCACCATCTGTGCTTCTCTCCACTCAATTCCAGTCCATATAGTCGTTATCCATCACTGGCTGCAATGCCATTTCCACGGTGATGTTTATAATTATTTCTGGTGTAGGCAACTGGTAGGTCCCCAAACAATAAACCATTGAACTCTCATCCACCATCTGTGCTTCTCTCCACTCAATTCCAGTCCATATAGTCGTTATCCATCACTGTGGTGATCTTTCCTTGTCAACACGCCGAAGCCGAATGATGGCTTCCTGGTCCATGTAGGCAAGTATGCCATAAATATTTTAACTACATTAATGCCATATTATTGCTATCCCTTGGTTTAATGTGCAGTCCAATGTTACAACTTGTTGAGCCATGAAGAAAGTTTCTGCCTTAAAGTTTGTGGCGGTCGGCTGCATAAGCGAATAAGAAAGAAGAAAAAACCAAGGGATGCCATTGGATTTGGCCCGCGAATAAAAAATAGAAATACAAATTTAATCCGCCATCACGGGGCTCATGTCGCCGTGGAGCAGAGTGAGTGTAAAGATGATGTGATGTTACCATGTGTCGTCAGAAAAATATGCCACAGGACGTGATCTACCTCTCTTGTGTCTTGGGGATCCCTTCTAGGGGACGGGAACCCGGACCACGGTGTAGCACCAGGATGCACACGATTTATGGTACCGCGTCGTCTGCTGGGGTGAGAAGGTGGTCCACTGTCCCGCCCCTTCAGGGTTAGAGTTCAGAGATAGATCACTTCGCAGAAGATATAGATATATATTATAGTAAACATATAATGTTGGATGACTTCACTGTTGGTATGACTCTTAAAAAATGGTGTAAGACTATGAATATATTGGGTTGCTCAGTTAAGTTTATATGCTCAAATAGCTAATATTGATTACTACCGTAGGTTAAATAGATCTAATTGGAGTATAATGGTTAAATATATTTCCATTAACTAATTGATTGTGAAAGAATCTTGACCGCAATTAGTTTGCGGCAATGGAGCTTATTTAGCTACACTTTTTCAAATGAAATTCTTCCACCATAAGGCACACCATTAAGGGAAGCAAAGTTTCCACACGGGACCATGGCACATTAAAAGTTTCTCCATGTGGTTTGACAAAGTGTGATGACAGGTTCGTGAAAGCAGTGGTAATAAAACTTCGTTATCAGTATTATTGAAAGTATGTACGCGAAATAATCTTACACAATTCATTTGGAGAGGTTCACAATAGAGGTCAGAATTGGATGATGATTTCAAAACAAACAAAAAACCTTATAGGGGCAAACAAACGAAAAAGTAACTCAGGGTTAGAACAAAATCTTGATTGGCATTGGCCTGACTTGAATAATAAAACTGGGTTAGCTCGCAATTGTATTTATGTATATATATTAAAACAACTGCGAACAATAGTTCAATATACATTACTAAATGCAATGAACTATATAATTGACAATTAATTTGGCATATCATTATACTAAACAAATGATACCGTAAATTAAAAAGTATATATCGAGCCTTCCGGCTGAATATAGGACAAATCTATTCTATGGATTAATATGGTATATATATGCTCTATAGCATGTTTTAGCTTCCCTTTATATTTCTTTTAAGTGATCGAAATAATCTATAAGGGAAGCGAAACATATTACGGAAATGTGCTAACATTGTACAATTCTAAAAAAATAATAATAACAATTGCTAAAATCGCAACAATCATTTCAGAAACTGGAATGAAATATCTTATTTCATTGAATTATATTTAAATCAATTGTATTCTATTTCGTTGAATTATATTTAATTCAATTGTATATTCGGTAAAAATAAAAGGAAATACCATATTTGTAGGTTTAAACAAAACACGCCTACCCGCGTGGCCGTCGCCAGCAAGTCGTCGCGTAGTGTTGGTTTTTGGTATTTTGGTATATGGGTCGTCAGTGTTGGGTCAATGGTCGTGGTCGGCCCGTAGTGTTCCGGGTAGACGGGACGTGCCCATGGCTCGGGGGGAGCGGGTAATGTGGGAACCCACGCCCGCAACTCCTCCGCCGTCGGCACGTTGCCGTCGGGGTTGTTGTTTTCGTCCTGTGGTCGTCTTGAGTAGCGCGCATACGCGTGACGAGGTGTCCGCGCTCTGCTGCCGCTACCTGATGGCAACCTGTCGTGTTGTACCATGAAGGGGGGTGGTCGTTGTTGTCTCGGCCACACATTGAGGCCTTGGCCTTCTCCCGGCTTTCGTAAACGTTGTCGGCGGAGGTGTGGCTGAGTTTGCCCCCTGTCGAGGACAGGCGGGCCTGCCACGTGTTCATCCGGTAAGAATGGCTGTTGCTGTGACCTGGGAAGGGGAAGGAGAAGGAAGACGGGGGTAAATTAGTATGAGGGGGTGGCGAGGGGGTATTGGCGGTACCGCCTCTAAATCGTGTGATGGGCGCACACCCTCTTTCACTTCTAGTGGGTGTGGCGTATAGTCAGAGGGAGTAGGGTCATTGGCATATTCTTTTACTGGTTTTAATTTATTGAAATGCCATAGCATTGGTCTTCCACCGACCTTCGATGGATCTATCAATTCAAATGTTCTTCCGTTAGGATGACATCTCTGAATAGTGTACGGGCCTAAATACCTTGGGGACAACTTCGAAGTTCTACGGGGGTTCTTTAGAAATACCTTATCCCCTACTTTGTACTCAATATATCGAGAGGTTGTATCATAGTATTTGGCCTGTAGCATCTGTGATCGTTCAATATTGGTGCGCGTGCGCGTGCGCGGCTTGTAGTTTTGCCGCTAACAGAGATGCATGATCTGTGTGAGTTACATTTGTATTGTGCAATGCATTAGGTTCAGAATGTAGCAAAACATTAATAGGTAACCTAGGTTGTCGGCCAAATAGCAGGTAATATGGACTGTATTGAGTTGTAGAATGGGTTTTACAATTGTATGTAAATTCTACCTGTTTCAATATGGTATCCCATTCTACTCCATATTGTTCCAAACGTCTTGCTAAGTGGTCTTTGAAAGTCCTATTTATTCTCTCGGCCTGACCGTCTGCAGAAGGCATGTAGGGAGCAAGGGCGTCATCCCGTTTTCAAAAGTGGGGGGGACATCAGACACGGATCCAGAAAAGGTTAGGGGGCGGCCCCAAAAAATGAAATTGATCAGGTATGATCCAAGCGGTGCACAGCACCGCCCTCCGAGCTATGCTCGGACAGGGGGGTGTCTGAGGGGGGATGTGCCCCCCTCATAAGTAGAAAAAATTTCAATTTTGGAGCTCATTTGGTGCGATCTGGTGTATACTTTTGACCAAAGTTTATCAAAAAGCCACCTCTTCATTTCCAATAAATATTTTGGTTTTTTTTGTCAATGCAAGAAAGAAGTTGAGCATATTTTCCTGATTCAAGTATAGATTGTTTAAAAGCTCGAACAGGGGAAACTACTTTGCTAGCGTGCAAAAAATGCTAAATAATAAAAAGGTACAGAAAACGTTTCTGAAACCATCTTGTTCCAATTTAATAACAAAGTAGTAAAAATAATTCACGCTGAGCGTGAAAAAATAGATATTGTAAAAAGAAATGTTTAGAAAAACGTTCCTGAATCCATCTTGTTAAGCTTGAATAATAAATAATTAATGAAACTAAAATGCGCATAGCGCGCAAAAATTGGTTATTTTAACACTAAAATGGTCCAGAAACCCGTTCATGAAGCCATCTTGTTAAGCTTGAATAAAAAAATTGGGTTTTTTTACACTGAAATGATCTTGAAAACGTTCCTGAAGCAATCTTGTTAAGCTTGAATAATAAAACATTGAAAACAATTTGTGCGTAGCACGCAAAAAAATGGTTATTTAACACTAAAATATTCCGGAAAAACGTTCATGAAGCCATTTTGTTTAAGCTTGAAATAAACAATGAAACCAATTCGCTCAAAACGCGCAAAAATGATCCAGAAAACGTTCCTGAAACATGTTTTATAAAGCCTGAATAAACATTGTAACCATTTCGCGCAAAGCGCGAAAAAAAAATGGCTATTTTTAACACTAAAAAGCTCCAGAAAAATGTTCCTGAGCCATCGTTTTATAACTTGAATGAAGAAACATTGCCAACTCGCACGAAGCGGGCAAAAATTGTATTTTTCTCACTAAAATGGTCCAGAAAACGTTCCTGAAACCATGTGGTTAAGCTTGAATAATTAAACATTGAAAAATCCGCGCAAAAAATGGCTTCTTTTGAGGGGGCATCATCATCACTCATCATCATCATCATAATTAGACACTTTCAGCCTCAGGGTTATTCAAAAAAGTGGGGGGGACATCTGCTATTATGTCCCCCCCACTTTGAAAAGTGGGGGGGACGTGTCCCCCTGTCCCCCACCCATATGACGCCCCTGGTAGGGAGTGGTCCTAAGTTTGTGTAAACCATACAATTGACACAGTTTTCGGAATAGATGCGATTCGAACTGACCACCTCTGTCAGTCAATATCGATTCCGGTACGCCAAAAGTGAGGACATAGTTTTCGAAAAAACATTCAGCAATTGTATTTGCAGTTTTATTTGGAACTGGAAATAACCGAATGTACTTAGTGAACATGTCATTGACTGTTACTACATATCTATTTCCTTTCTTGGAAGTGGGCAATTCAGTTATGTCCATAGATACTTTTTGAAAGGGGCGTGTACTCTTGATAGGCATAAGGGGGGGGCGATATTTCGGGATCGGTTCAGCAAACTTTTGACAAATGACACATGATTTACAATGTTTCTCGAAATCTTTGTGCATTCTGGGCCAAAAGCAAAGTTTGCGCGCTGCATTGTATGCGGAATCTAATGATGCATGCCCTGATGACATTGATCCATGATAGTGGTGTAATATTATAGGAACCCATGATTTCGGAATAACTAACCTATCGGTCGTTTCACCTTGAGGGGTTTTATGCCTATAATAGAGTACTCCACTATCACTTATTGTACAGTCAGAGTAAGAGGACTTGAAAGATTTGATCCATGGGTCATCGGACTTGGTCAAATTAGTAGGCCTAGGATCGGAGGTTAGCCATATCTTAATTGCTTGTATTATTGCGGGGTCGTAATTCTGGGCATTCAGTAGCTCCTTAGACTGACTTTCTAAAAATGCATTGGATTGGCTCAAAGACTGGGCATCCAACAATTGGGGGTTGGGAGGCGTGACAGTGTATAGAGCATTTACCACTGGGTTAGGTCTAGGATTTATTGATTCATTTAGGCCTATTGGTATATCAGCGGTTGTCATGCCTACATTGGTGTTTTTCTGAGACCTAATTTTCAAATCGTATGCCTCTTGAACACTATCCGGATGGCGGGATAGTTGGTCTGCATTGATGTTCGTAGACCCTGGTTTGTATTTTATTTCCCAATCTAATGGATCAATTTCACTGATCCATCGACTCCGTCTATTGTGAGGATCTGCAAGATTCGAAATGTCTAGAGTACGTATACTAAGTAGAGGGCGGTGGTCAGTGTATATTAAAAACTTTGCACCCGCCAAGTAATGCTTGAATTTTCGAATTGACGCAACGATAGCCCAAAATTCGCGGTCAAATGCGCAGTATCTTTGTTCTGTCGCGCTAAGGGCTGCCGAGTGGTAGGCAATTACCTTTTCTATACCATCTTGAATTTGTGACAAGACTGACCCAACTGCATTGTTTGACGCATCGCAGGTTAATATATATGGTAATTCGGAATCAGGGTGAGTTACAATTGGGCTAGATATTAATTTCTCACGCAGTGAATTGAATGATGTTTCACATTCATCTGTCCAATTGAATGACACATCCTTTCTGGTTAGGGCATTCAATGGATTAGCTAACTTCGCAAAACCTTCTACAAACCTACGATAGTAACCAGCTAGGCCTAAAAATCCTCGAACCTGTTTAACATTCTTTGGTCTTGGCCAATCTTTTACTTTGTCTAAGTTATGGGGGTCTGGTTGGACACCTTCACTGGACACAACATGACCTAAGAATTTGACTCGCTGTTTGAAAACTTGGCACTTGTCTGGACGAAGAGTCAAGTTTGCACGCCTGAATCTTATAAATGTTTCCCTAAGGTTATCATATTGTTCCTGAAATGACTTTGCAAAAACACAAACATCGTCAAGGTAAGTTACACAAGTATTGAAAGTCAACCCCTTCAAAACCCTATCCATTAAATATGCGAATGTACCAGGGCTATTCTTGAGGCCTTGAGGCATGACCTTAAATTCGTATAAACTAGTCCCTGTTGAAAATGCTGTCTTGTGTGCATCTTCGGGTGCCATGCCAACTTGGAAAACCCCACTAGCAAAGTCTAAACATGAAAACCATGTGTTTTGAGATAAGCGGTCAATTAAGTCATCAGCTCTAGGTAATGGAAATGCATTATTCACGGTTTGTGCGTTCAAGCAGCGAAAATCAACTGTCACCCGATACTCACCCTTGTTTTTCTTTTTAAAAACAGTAGAGGACTACTGTAAGGGCTATCAGAGGGTTGAATTAAATCATTGTCCAGTAATAAGTCTATTTGTTTGTCAATTTCAGATCTGAGTTTTGGGGACACTCTATATGCTCTTTGTTTAATAGGCCTACCATCGCCAGTGTCTATGGTGTGTTGCACAATATCTGTGCGACCATAAGGCCTATTGGGGGTAGAAAATATGTCCCTAAATTCAAATATCAGGTCATTGACCTGTTTCAACTGTGTTGGTGACAAATCTGAATCACTTAATTCAACTTTGGGCATACTATCATCCAAATACTCAGGAATGTCTTTCGTGGCATCATGGGAATTAGGCCTATCGGAATTTTGAATACAATGTATTTCATAAGCATCATCGCCTTTGTTATCGAGGGGATGAAGGGAACCTAGTTGTTCATCAGTTTGTATAATATGAGTAATGTCACTACAATTCATGATCGGTATTTCAATATGATTACCCTGTGTGCGGAATACACCATGGGGAATGTGAATAAATTCATCCTCAAATACTGGTTCAAAAAAACCGTTATATTCGTGATTGATAACCTGAACATCGTGTAAAATGACAGGATGAATTTTAGCATGTACCATTAAGGTTGGTTGCGCAGGAATGGTCACATTTTCACTGAAAGAAACTTCTCTAATTCCAGGATTAGTCTCATTAACACATAGGTATGGGATTGTATCAGATCGGTGAATAAGATAACTCTCTGGCCTGTTAATAATTACCTTGTTGTGTATCCAATCGTCACTAAGGAGAATAGGATGAATATTGGTATATGCTTTGATGACATGAAAAGTCTGTACTATAATTGAGTTACCTATGCATATATTAATATTCGTGGTACCTAAATTCGGCAGGGGGTGTCCAGAAATGGATAGTAATTCAGTGTTAGGTTTCACAATCGGGGTATATACCTGTGAATTTAATTGTCGTCTGACCCGCTATCAACAAACGCCTGTACTTTACATCCCTTAATATTAAGCATAATATATCGAGTATATTTACATATTACAGGGGTGTCATTTGAGGTGCTATGAAATGCACGCCTATGTGGGCATTGTTTGTTAGGGGTCAGATCATCACGAGGCCTAGTATCTTTATCTTGAACAGCATGTACTTGCTTAATGTTTCTTGAATGTTCAGGAATGTTCATTTTCTCAGCCCTCATGCCATTTGAACCAAGGTTGAGGGCCCCTATTAGTTTCATTGTTCATTCTTTTTATTACCGTCGAAACTGACACTACGCTGTTGGGTGCGGACTGGTGACGCGCTTCGATCTCTGACAAATTCAGGTTTCTTTAGAATGCCAGGTGATCGTGAGCGGTACTGATTGTGTCCATTGCCACCGTAATGTCTAGGTCGATATGTTGAATCGTTCCTAGTATCAGGTCCACGACGTGCGTAATGGTTCGGGGCGGAATTAGACCTATTCGTATTATTGTTGTAGGGCGACCTATGGTGCGGGGATTGGGATCGATTATAATCCCTATTACCTGACGGGGACCTGCTGTAAGTATTAGGCCTATTACCGTATACATTGTATGGTTTGTATGCGTTCGACCTGTCATAACTACTTGGCGTATACCCGCCGCGGGATCTATAGTTAGGCCTATTCCCATCCTGTCCATTATAATTAGGCCTATCATTGTATCTTTCGTTAGACCTATCGCGTTCATTAGGCCTGTCATAAAAGCTCTGCCGCTCGTTTGACTTGTCCCTAGCATTGGGCCTATCATAGTAGGGGGAACCTGATCGTTCGTCATGGTGGACAGGTTTACTAAAGGGTGTATCCCTCCTCCTATCGGAGTTCCTACCTCGCTCTATATTCCATGAACTGATGAATTTATCCTGTTCGATTTTCATTTCATTCATTTGCTTTATTAAAAGACTCATGTCTGATTCATATTCATCATTGGGTGAGCTCTGACTATGTTGAGCAGGGGTTACAGGTTGTTTTTCTTTTATTTGTGCCACCTGGGCGGGGATATTTAAATCTGGTGTAACTGTAAGGGGGAATTGAAATTGGTGTGTCTGGGCCTGTGAATACTGAACATGTGCCCTCTCAGAATTCTTTACAGTCTGGACGGCTTCCACTATCGTCCGGACGTCAAACTCATAGCATCGTCCCCTCAATACAGGGCTCAGGCCCGCCAAAAATCTTCGTAACAACTCACCCCCTAACTGCCCGTCATTGTATGTCGGGAATGCTAGCATGCAATCGTTTCTGATGCATGCTAGGTAGACCTCAACATTCTCATTTGGTTTGCGCGGACGCGCCTCCAAATTATCTCTGAACAATCTGAGGTATTCCTCGTTGCTAAAAACTCGGCACAGTTCTGCCTTAATCAATTGGTAGTTTGTTTTTACCACATCGGGTTGGCTGTTATATACTGTGTAAGCGTCGCCTGCCAATAAATTTGGCAGGCAGTTTACCAGGGTGTCTTCGATATTGCCCCCTTCGTTGACGGGTTTGACAGAATGTTCCAACCTCGTCAACCAGGGTGCAATGGTGTCACCAGGGAGTCCATTGAATGTTGGTGGTAATTGCAAATTAAGCCTGAAATTAGCCATTGTTACCTTTTTAGTAGAATTATCAATATCAAATCAATATTCATGTATGATATAGATATAGGTCATGCAATGTAACGAGTAAATGGTTAGTGTTTAAGTTGTACTATATAACTACAGTTACGGGTAAAGTAATTAGGGGGGATTACTGTTGAATGATTAAAAATTAGTTGGAAGTTGGTGATGAGGTGACAGTCGCAACTGGCATATCAATAACCGATGGGACAAATGTAGCCGAGGATGTATAGTTAATTTTAAGGTCGTATAGTCTTACTGTCAACGTGGAGGGTGAAACATGTGTCCAAATGATGCCTATCGAAAGTGTTTGGTAATAGAATTGTTGTATTTCTGTACACTGAACCGCTGTTAGTTGTTCCCACAGTACAATAATAACGGCAGAAAAATCATTTGGAGGAAGGATATTTGGGCGACGCTCAAAATTTAATTGAACATATTGAGGTTGAATTCTGTTCAACGGGAGTATGCTTGGAAAACGGACATTGTTTGAACGTTGCATACTGAATAATAAAATTTTGTGGCCAAAATTTTTTTTAAAAATTTAGGGTAAATTTGATTTGTTTCTTATATTTTATTTACTTTTATTTATTTCAATGGTCGACTGAAGAGTCTGAGTCAGACCCAGAGGATTCTAATTCTGGACCGTCAAGTCCTGGAGCATTATGGGTTAATATTGGTGTGCTAAACTGCACTTTAAGGCTATGACGTTCAATGTCGTCGGCGTCCAGAAAAACATGACAAGACGATTCGATGACGTCACATCTGTCGGCCATGAATGAAACAATTAGCTCGCATTGTTGGTGTGACTCTAAGGACGGGAAAACGATTTTTATGTCCGCCAAATTGATAGGGCCAGGGATAACCTCTCCCTCAAAACTAATGTATGCCCACAGAAAAACACAATGAAATTGTGGTGGGTACGGGGCAGGAAGTATGGCAGTTATCATAGCGTTATTAGGCCTAACGTTTAAAAGAAAAGGGGGATTAAAATTGTTACAACCAAAAAAAAATGACTGGCGATTTTATTTATTTTTATTGTGCATTTTTATTTATTCAGTGGTACTAGATACTGTGTTGTCTGCATTTTGTGCAGTTAGCACGGTTGTTTGTGAAGCCACAGTATGTGCTACTGGTGACTTGTAGTGAACATGGAGTAAATGGCCAGGTTGGCCTGGTAATGCACGCTTGTCATCATTATCAAAACAAACTGAGTGTGTTAAACTGCAATTATGACACTGTTCAATTGCACTCAAAACGTGAGCACACACGTTGTGATCTGACAAATCAAAGGCTAGTTTGATTGTGAGGTGTGGTATTGGCCTGATTTGAATAATAAAAAAAATGATTGTGCTTGCATCGTTTCTGTATTTGTATATTATAAAACAAATACGAACAATAGTTCAACACACATTACTAAATGTAATGAACTATAAATGATCGAAATAATCTATATATAAGGGAAGCGAAACATACTACGGAAATGTGCTAGCATTGTACAATTCTAAAAAAAACAATAATAATAATTGCTAAAAATCGCAAAAATCATTTCAGAAACTGGAATGAAATATCTTATTTCATTGAATTATATTTAATTCAATTGTATTCTTATTTCATTGAGTTATATTTAATTCAATTGTATATTCGGTCAAAAATAAAAGGGGGGGTGGTCATAAATTGAAATACCATATTTGTAGGTTTAAACAAAACACGCCTACCCGCGTGGCCGTCGCCAGCAGGTCGTCGCGTAGCGTTGGTTTTTGGTATTTTGGTATATGGGTCGTCAGTGTCGGGTCAATGGTTGTGGTCGGCCCGTAGTGCTCCGGGTAGACGGGACGTGCCCATGGCTCGGGGGGAGCGGGTAATTTAGGAATCCACGCCCGCAACTCCTCCGCCGTCGGCACATTGCCGTCGGGGTTGTTGTTGTCGTCCAATGGTCGTCTTGGGTGGCGCGCATGCGCGTGACGAAGTGTCCGCGCTCTGCCGCTACCCGATGGCACCTCGTCGTGCTGTACCATGAAGGGGGGTGGTCGGTGTTGTCTCGGCCACACATTGAGGCCTTGGCCTTCTCCCGGCTTGCGTAAACATCGTCGGCGAAGGTGTGGCTGAGTTTGCCCCCTGTCGAGGACAGGCGGGCCTGCCACGTGTCCGTCCGGGTAGAATGCCTGTTGTTGTGACCTGGGAAGGGGAAGGAGAAGGAAGACGGGGGTAAATTAGTATTAGTCCTCTGCACAATGAATTCATCACATACTCCAATCTACCTTTTGTTCATGTATTTGTTAAGAGGTACAATTCTTTCATTGCCCTTGACATGAAATGTATCCCTTGTTCTGATTGTATTTGTTCAGGTAACCCTCATTCAGAAAAAAATTCACAAAGGGCTTGGGCCACCGACTCTGCTGATATATCTTGATGGGGTTTCACCCAGGAGGGGTATTGTGCAGTGTATGTAGTCTATTACAGTTAGAATATAGGCTTTCTTATTTTTAGACCTTTGTTTTCGGCCCAAAATGTCTATTCCTATTTTGGCCATTCGCTTTCCTACAATAGGCCCTATTCGGGATGTGGAATTTTGCCGTTTTTTTACAAATATCACACAAATATCACAAGTCCTACAATATTTAGCTACATCTGCAAATATTCCTGGCCAATAGAATGAAGCAAGGATTCTGTGTTTGGTCTTGTTTATCCCAAGATGTCCCTACATTGGGATATCATGGGCAAGTTTCAAAATTCCCAGTCTAGATTGTTGTGGGACAACGATTTGATCAATTGATTCTTACCTTACATTCCATTCTGCACTCATCAGAATTCTCATGTTAGCTACCTCCTCTTTGACGATAGTAAGATGCTGATCTTGTTTCCAATGGTCAAAGGTTTCTCCTTGGAGAACACGGTTAACGATTTGGCTACATCAATGAGCGTACCCCAGTGTTTCGTAGACAGCAAATCAAATAAGGACATGGTTAAACTACCTCCTCTTTGACGATAGAGAACTCGTGTCGCATTTCTTGTAACGCAAAAACCTCCCTCCTTCTTTGTTTCCAATGGTCAAAGGTTTCTCCTTGGAGAACACCAGGGCCGTCAGATGGGGGTGGGGTGCGGACGCACCCCCCTTGAAAATCTCTTCTTCTTTTTTCTTCTTTTTTTAATTATAATTTTTTAATTTAATTATATTAAAAAGGGGGGTGGTCATAAATTGAAATACCATATGTGTAGGTTTAAACAAAACACGCCTACCCACGTGGCCGTTGCCAGCAGGTCATCGCGTAATGTTGGTTCCTGGTACTTATTATGGGTCGTCAGTGTCGGGTCAATGGTTGTGGTCGGCCCGTAGTGCTCCGGGTAGACGGGACGTGCCCATGGCTCGGGGGGAGCGGGTAATGTAGGAATCCAGGCCCGCAACTCCTCCGCCGTCGGCACGTTGCCGTCGGCACGTTGCCGTCGGGGTTGTTGTTGTCGTCCAATGGTTGTCTTGGGTGGCGCGCATGCGCGTGACGAAGTGTCCGCGCTCTGCCGCTACCCGATGGCACTTCGTCGTGCTGTACCATGAAGGGGGTGGTCGGTGTTGTCTCGGCCACACATTGAGGCCTTGGCCTTCTCCCGGCTTGCGTAAACATCGTCGGCGAAGGTGTGGCTGAGTTTTCCCCCTGTCGAGGACAGGCGGGCCTGCCACGTGTCCGTCCGGGTAGAATGCCTGTTGTTGTGACCTGGGAAGGGGAAGGAGAAGGAAGACGGGGGTAAATTAGTATTAGTCCTCTGCACAATGAATTCATCACATACTCTAATCTACCTTTTGTTCATGTATTTGTTAAGAGGTACAATTCTTTCATTGCCCTTGACATGAAATGTATCCCTTGTTCTAATTGTATTTGTTCAGGTTACCCTCATTCAGAAAAAAATTCACAAAGGGCTTGGGCCACCGACTCTGCTGATATATCTTGATGGGGTTTCACCCAGGGTAGGGATGTTCATATCATTGACTATAGAGGGCGACATTTTTGACCAAAATATGTAGAAAACTCATGTTTTACCTCTTTTAAATCCATCGGAAAAGTACGAAACAAGCTGGGTATATTCACTGATGTCTATATAACCCCACACAAGCAACTGGACATCATGAAAGTAAACCCTAAAATGTGCATGACTAAAACTACTTTTGGTTATAACTTTTTTATTATTCAGCCTGCAGACAAGGTTGAACCATCATTTTTTATTGTTAAGTACTTTGTTTCCATGCATGTAATCCATTTTCAAAGAGATAAATTTATTTTCAAAATTCTATGAACATGCCTACCCAGGGGTATTGTGTAGTGTATGTAGTCTATTACAGTTAGAATATAGGCTTTCTTATTTTTAGACCTTGTATTCGGCCCAAAATGTCTATTCCTATTTTGGCCATTCGCTTGCCTACAATAGGAATTGGTTGAAGGGGCGCCCTATTCGGGATGTGGAATTTTGCCGTTTTTTTACAAATATCACACAAATATCACAAGTCCTACAATATTTAGCTACATCTGCAAATATTCCTGGCCAATAGAATGAAGCAAGGATTCTGTGTTTGGTCTTGTTTATCCCAAGATGTCCCTACATTGGGATATCATGGGCAAATTTCAAAATTCCCAGTCTAGATTGTTGTGGGACAACGATTTGATCAATTGATTCTTACCTTACATTCCATTCTGCACTCGTCAGAATTCTCATGTTAGCTACCTCCTCTTTGACGATAGTAAGATGCTGATCTTGTTTCCAATGGTCAAAGGTTTCTCCTTGGAGAACACGGTTAACGATTTGGCTACATCAATGAGCGTACCCCAGTGTTTCGTAGACAGCAAATCAAATAAGGACATGGTTAAACTACCTCCTCTTTGACGATAGAGAACTCGTGTCGCATTTCTTGTAACGCAAAAACCTCCCTCCTTCTTTGTTTCCAATGGTCAAAGGTTTCTCCTTGGAGAACACGGTTAACGATTTGGCTACATCAATGAGCGTACCCCAGTGTTTCGTAGACAGCAAATAAAATAAGGACACGGTTAAACTACCTCCTCTTTGACGATACAGAACTTGTGTCGCATTTCTTGTAACGCAAAAACCTCCTTTGTTTCCAATGGTCAAAGGTTTCTCCTTGGAGAACACGGTTAACGATTTGGCTACATCAATGAGCGTACCCCAGTGTTTCGTAGACAGCAAATCAAATAAGGACATGGTTAAACTACCTCCTCTTTGACGATAGAGAACTCGTGTCGCATTTCTTGTAACGCAAAAAACTCCCTCCTTCTTTGTTTCCAATGGTCAAAGGTTTCTCCTTGGAGAACACGGTTAACGATTTGGCTACATCAATGAGCGTACCCCAGTGTTTCGTAGACAGCAAATCAAATAAGGACATGGTTAAACTACCTCCTCTTTGATGATAGAGAACTCGTGTCGCATTTCTTGTAACGCAAAAACCTCCTTTGTTTCCAATGGTCAAAGGTTTCTCCTCAGAGAACACGGTTAACGATTTGGCTACATCAATGAGCGTACCCCAGTGTTTCGTAGACAGCAAATCAAATAAGGACATGGTTGAACTACCTCCTCTTTGATGATAGAGAACTCGTGTCGCATTTCATGTAACGCAAAAACCTCCTTTGTTTCCAATGGTCAAAGGTTTCTCCTCAGAGAACACGGTTAACGATTTGGCTACATCAATGAGCGTACCCCAGTGTTTCGTAGACAGCAAATCAAATAAGGACATGGTTGAACTACCTCCTCTTTGATGATAGAGAACTCGTGTCGCATTTCATGTAACGCAAAAACCTCCTTTGTTTCCAATGGTCAACGGTTTCTCCTTGGAGAACACAGTTAACGATTTGGCTACATCAATGAGCGTACCCCAGTGTTTTGTAGACAGCAAATCAAATAAGGACATGGTTGAACTACCTCCTCTTTGATGATAGAGAACTCGTGTCGCATTTCTTGTAACGCAAAAACCTCCCTCCTTTGTTTCCAATGGTCAAAGGTTTCTCCTTGGAGAACACGGTTAACAATTTGGCTACATCAATGAGCTTACCCCAGTGTTTCGTAGACAGCAAATCAAATAAGGACATGGTTGAACTTTTGTCGTGCAACCTGGCCTTTTCAAGTAACCGGGGAGAAGTCCAAGAAGCTCTAGTTCCTTGGCTTTGTTGGCCTCTCTTAGTGTTTCTAAATCAATTTGGGCTCTGATTAACTCGTCATGTTTGTTCTTTTCAGCTAGCATGTCTGAATTTTGGTCTTGTCATAACTATTGTGTTTTAAAGATTTGAGTCTGCCCTCGAGGTATCTAATTTGTTCGTCTTTTTCATCATTGGTCACATGAAATGTATAATCTATTCTGTGATCCGCATGTTCACTATTCGAGGCATTGTCACATACGTCCTATTGGTCATGGTCATCCAAACTATAATCACATGAACTTGCCATGATGTATCTGAATGTCGTAATAGTATTCTTAATTGTATTGTCCGAGTCTGAATGCCTCAATGTCTGCATATCTTGTGTATCTATATGTCTTGGAAGCCCAATTTTTGATTTTTGAAGCTTCCCCTTACTGGGCTAGATGACCAGCATATCCACTCCCTCCCCAATACCAACTTCCTTATCACTTCCTCTATTGTCTACTTCTGCTTTCTCTTTGGATGCAGGGAGGGCTCTCATATCAAACAGGGGTGTAAGAATTCCCTCTTTTAAGCTTATTTCAACTCTTTTTATTTATTTCTAATGCTAAAACTTCAGCTTTTTATTTTATTTTGAGCTATTTCACAATTTGTTTGGTGTTTTTACCAAATTTTACGCTTTCATTTCAGGTTTTTGTTTGTGCTTTGAGATCTTCCTCTTTTCTTGTGTGAGCTTTCACACCCCTGATCAAAATGAAATAAAAGTGTCATCAAGCACTAGCAACTATCAAACATAAATGATTTGACAGTGTTTTTAACCAAAGGTTTTGTCACACACGGGTTTGGCACTATTGTAAATTGTAAATGGGATTTTACCTCTTTCATGAGATTTCCTGAATTCAAAATCAGCTACACCATTTTGATGATAAATTTAACATAACACATACAACTTTTATTTTGGGGAGAAAACACAATAGGCTTTTGTATATTTTTGTTTGTTAATTACTACACCAAGCAAAAGGACTTAATGAACAATACGGCACACAGTATTATATTTCTTTATAAGGGGTTGTCATTGCCCAATGGATCCCTGTGAATGACCATTATGCTGTTATAGGCTTAAGTTTATCATAAAAGGGCAAACTTTCAACAAATAGATATACATGGTTACTACATGTATTATTGTGTAGTGGTTGTGTTTATTCAAACGCTAGTTATGTGTATATCAATGCAAGTGAAATAGCTGATTGAGTTTCAAAAATATCTTTCAAATGTCTTAACAGGTGTAATTATTTCCATATCCGTTGCACCATATTTATAATGCAATTTGTAAGACATAGTAGTGATATTGTAAGTACTATGTTAGATAAATTAATGATATTCAAATGTTGTGGTCTACAGTTTGATCAGTTCCAAACTGGCGAAGCCTCATTACACCAGCGAAAGAATACAGAAGGAAGCGGTGCACACCCGGGGGTGCACATGAGCGGCAACCAGCGAACTGCGCATCATGTGTGACGCGTGCATGGGGCCAAACTGTGTGTGGGGGGTGTGTGGCCATGGCCATAATCGTGCATGTACACTTGGATTACATTTTCGTGTGGAGTGATAAAAACCAAAACTTTCTCGCCAATTTGGAACTGATACTATATGAAGATCTTGAATATTCCGATTCTGTGTGTGAACATATTACATTGCCATCTTTACTTAATTTCAAGAGATATTTTAATGTATGTGTGTGTGTATTCATTTTTGTTCAAGTAGAAGGTCTATATAAACTTTGCCTGTGATATACTTGCAGTGTAACACGTATTATTGTTATAACATATTATGTAATATATTATGTCACAGGTGCATAGTGTAAAACCAGATATGTTCGCGAGTTTAAAATTTCATGAATCAGCAATACCGGTACTGTCCTAATTCACGGCTTGACAATTCCACGAATGTAAACTTTGCAATTGCACTGCCACAAGGTAGATTGGAAATATTTGTGGCATGACATTTTCGGGAGTAAGGAAATTTAAAGGCACGCAAACATTTCTAGTTTTACAGTAGTACTTGATATAGCATGGCACATTGGCAACTATATCTAGTATGTTACACAGAAGTGAACACCCCAACTTCTTCTGCAAAACGACCAAAATGTCATGACATTCTTGAATTCCCACGACGATGTGTAATATGTCTCACGGGATATGTCACATGGGTACGTTTTACAGTATGAAGTTTCATGAGAGTTTGGGCGCGCAATGCAATGAATGGCCCGTGTTTTTCCCAGAGTAGATAGGGAAATTCTTAAAAACATTTTGGGCAGAAAAGGTTGTACATTTCCTAGATGACACCACATCTCCATCCCGTTTACCATACATCAATCACATGGGAACATGGGATATGTCACATGGGCATATTGAATATGTCAAATGGGCACATGGAATATGTCACATGGGCACATGGAATATGTAACATGGGCACATGGAATATGTCACATGGGCACATGGAATATGACACATGGACACATGGAATATGTAACATGGGCACATGGAATATGTCACATGGGCACATGGAATATGTCACATGGGCACATGGAATATGTCACATGGGCACATGGAATATGACACATGGGCACATTGAATATGACACATGGGCACATGGGATATGTCACATGGGCCCAAGATCTAATAAATAAAACAATAATCCTTCAGCAATCATCCTCATCCCCCTTGTTTGACACGTCGGAGCGGGTTGGAAGCAGGACTCGAGAGCAATACATCTTTAGGGGATATAGAGAACTATACGAAACCCTGCCCATGATTTGTTATATAGAACCATACTTCAGCAATCTTCCTCATCCCCCTTGTTTGACACGTCGGAGCGGGTTGGAAGCAGGACTCGAGAGCAATACATCTTTAGGGGATATAGAGAACTCTCCTATGCGAAACCCTGCCCATGATTTGTTATATAGAACCATAATACTTCAGCAATCTTCCTCATCCCCCTTGTTTGACGCAAACGCGCAATTTTCGGGAGTTTATACCAATCCCTGTAGCGGATGCAATCGCTACGTCTCCCAGACCCATATTTGCCCAGAAGATATTTCGCAGAGAGCGATTCATCTTCAGGGATATGTCACATGGGATATGTTGCATGGGCACATGGATTATGTCACATGGGGCACATAGCACATGGGATATGTCACATGGACACATGAGATGTCACACAGGCACATTGACATGGGATATGTGCACAGGATATTACATGGTCACATGAGATAAGTTTACATATTACCATGTGTGATATAAAATATACATGAAAGAACATTGCCTATGGATGTAAAAAATGTCCAATGGGCAAACTGACCTGAGGTAGGGTCGGTCGTTCTGGTATTTTGTTTTTGTATTGTAAAAAAATATAACATTTTCAAAAAAATGTTTAGGTCGGTTGGGCCCATATAACAGGTTTGGGTTTTTCGTCACCTAGCCACATGACATATTTAACATGGTTAAATGTTACAAAGCCATAGCTGACATATTTCATTGAACTTGGACCCATGAATATATTAGCATATACAAAGTACAAATAGAAAGCATACATGTACTATAGTAAATTTTAATAATATATATTTATGTGAAATTTTGTGAGCAACATAGAGATGAGAATAAAATTACTATAAAAAAATGTTATGTATCTGTTGTCTTTTCTAGTCTTGTTTTGATTTTAATTCCAGCTGCCATCCCAATCTTGTCTAAAAAGAGAAATAAGTATAACTGATTGTGTTGTCATCTTAACCCTAACCCAGTGTGATGGGAATAAATTTATCAGAGCAATGGGTCCCATAGACAATGAATGATTATGTGATCTTTTCCAGAGAACGCCCTCAATTCTCAAAAAAAAATTGAAAGCAGATTTTCTTGCAGATTTTACATTTCTGATCATAAATCGTACATACATTCCAAGTTACAGGGTGATACGATTCTTAATTACTTCAAAATCATGGTGTTAGAGTGAAAATAAATGGTCGGAGTCTGCGCCGACAACTTATTTTGACTCTAAATACACTCTAAAACCCTGATTTTTAGGTTATTAGGAATCGTATACCTCTGTAACTTGGAATGTATTCATGATTCATGATCCGAAATGTAAATATGAAAGAAAATCTACTTTCTAAAAAAAACCATGAATAGAGGGTGCTCCCTGGAAAAGATCACATAATAATATGCCTTTAAGCATAGCGCCCCTTCTCGCTCCCGATTAATTACTTCGTTATAGATATGACACTATACAACAAACCTCACATAGTGATACCATACTTGATAATAATAAGATCCAATCCCTGAAAATCGCAACCTTTATCGCAATCAATTCTGCAAACCTTGCGCAAAGTTAAATTTGGGAAAATACAACCTTGCACAACCTAACCTTGCACAACCTTGCGCAAGGTTGCACAAGCAACTGGTTAAATTTGGAAAAATGCAACCTTGCAAAAATACAACCTTGCACAAGGTTGCACAAGGTTGCGCAAGCAACTGGTTAAATTTGGAAAAATACAGCGTGTCCCATAAAACTGGGTTCAAAAGTTTGCGAGCTTATAACGATATAAGTAGGAATCATGGATAGTTTATATTTAAGGATATCCACCAAAATATACTTGACCTTAATTGGGTGAATTCGAAGACTAATCCAATGCAAACTTTTGAAAATACAAAGATTTGAATAGAGCGTGGTCAGAACCCATTTGTCCCGATTTAAGGAATAAACCATGAAACTGTGCGCTATGTGCAGTATTCCCGGCATGGGGTTTATTCTCCGAAAGAACTTAACAATAACTCGGACTATATCAACAACAACAACAACAAAATTATGTTTATGTAAATAATGAACTTGTATTATTGCAATATGACCAAGATAATTTTGTTTACTGCCCAAGTCTTTGTAAAGAATGAATGCAAAGGCAAAACTTGGATGAAGTCACAACAATACGCAATTGCAACACATCGGGGGTGTTCCTTGAAAAGTGGGACAAATGGGTTTTGACCACGCTCTAGTAAAATCTTAGTATTTCAAAAAGTTTATATTGGATTAATTACAGAGTGTAACCAATGAAGGTCAAGTATATTTTGTTTAATATCACTGAATATAAACTATCTATGTTTTCTACTTTTTTAGTTATATGCTCGCAAACTTTTGAACCCAGTTTTTTGGGACACGCTGTATATCCTTGCGCAACCTTGCAGAAACATCTAAAGCTTGCGCAACCTGTTTGCAACCAGCTGGCAACCACCAAAAACGTGCGTCAAAATGGGGTCAAAATTCGGATCCAATACCAAAATAAGCTTATATGTTTAAACTTACTATTTTTCAGCATTTTTATCTGCAACATCAGTTTCCTTCAAAGATTAGAATATGATTCACAACTTATTTTTCTAGCATACCTTATTTTCATTATGAAATTGATTACAAAGTATGGGTACAATTAATTATCAAAGTCACTACAATTTTAGTAAAGGTTACAATGACAGCATTGTTTATTTCACACGTTTGACCTTTTGACCTGACCTTTGAACATAAGAAGAAACCTTGCGCAACCAGTTTGGTGTTTCTGAAGAGGTTGCAGGAGCTTGCGCAAACAGTTTGGTCCTCTGAGAAGGTTGCGCAACCTTGCAGCAACCTTGCGCAACCAGTTTGGTTCTTCGGAGAAGGTTGCGCAACCTTGCAGCAATCATCCACAACCTTGCACAACCTTGCGACAAACTTGTGCAACCTTGCGACAACCTTGCAACCTTGCGCAACCTGGTACCACCTTGCTGCAACCACATTTTGGTGATTGCATTTTCGTAAGGGTATTCTAACAATGTCTCTGATTGGCACACTATTTGACACATCTCAAATAATCGGGGGGGGGGGGGGGGGGGGGGGGTTAGTACCGGTACACAACTGGATGGCAGTTCAGTACCCTATTGCATATAAATTCTAAAAGTGACTTAAGAGTGATTTTAAAATCTTAAGCCTTGTTCAGAAGATTATTAAAGGGACACTAAGAGATGTGTTGGAGGCTGCACCCTCAATTGATAAAAACTATTTCTCATGGTGATTCCAAATATGGTGATGAAATTCAGTAATTCTAACATTTTTGAAACATTTTGGAGCAGACGACTGCCATGTGGAGTGTTATTAAGATGAATCTTAACTTTTATGCAATAGAGACCAGGCTGTATTCGCTCTTTGCACAGATCCTCCATTTGTGAGGAGAGCCTCAAACTGGTACCACATTGAATGGGACTATTCGATAACATTATATGTAACCGGTTAACTCTGCACAATATGACTGATCATGCAGTGAGACATTATGAAATGATGCAACACTTTCATTCAATCTGATTTCCAGTTCGAGGCTCTCCTCGCAAAAAGTGGATCCAAGCTACTGGGTCTGCTACAAAATCTGTACCTTATAAGGGCACATGCAAAACAATACTTCTCCACTAGGTGCAGGTAGCGTGCACTTCCCTAGTCTATTTCCGGTGTTATCTTCATGTAAGGGAGGCAGAGTTAGTCTAGGGTAAAGACTTCATTGAGGGATTATACTGAATAAAGCTTATAATCCCAGAATGAAATTTTCACACTAGACTAGTTTCGTGACACCCTTACATGGAGAACCCTATTTCCAGGCGTGCTCAACCAGGCTATCATATGCAGACGAAATCTTAAAATTATCCAAGCAGATCGACTCCTTGGCTCAATTACATAGGGGTGGGACTTAATCTAGGCTCTGCCCTAGAGACCTGTATACAATTGAGGACCCTAGATCTAAAAGGGGGTTAAGTCACAATCTTGTGAAATTTTAGTTAGTATCAGTTTCTGCCACAAGGAGGATCTCTGCACCCTCTGTTCAAATGTTACAGTATAGTCATGCAGTAAAGCTGTGTAATAGTCCATGGGAGGTACAACCCGAGTGGGTCAAGTCCACACATGGACACAATGAAACCCAGTTTTTGCCATTTTTCTCAATGTGACTTAACCCCCTTTTAGATCTAGGGTCCTCAATTGCTGAAGAAGAGAATTTGAATGTTGATAACTGCCACACAGGTTTGATTCCCAGCGGCAACAGCCGGTTTCCCCCTTATTTGACCATTTTTTCTCCCGAAACTTTGCTGATAGGGCTAAGATTTCTGTGTGCATATAATAGCCGGCAGATTTCTGTGCGCATATAATAACCGGCCGATCATACTACAAGATCAACTGGGAAGTTGTATATTACCATTATAGCGTACTGACCGTAGAGTACGGTAGTATTTTTAGCATTCAGCGCTGTTAGGGGTTAAGATGTTAACACTTTCCACGTGGCTATTAGTTTTACCATAACAAACAATTTTGTTCAGAAACCTAAGTGTTAAGAAATCACTCACTGACATCAACCATTATCAAGGATAAACATGATCATGGTGAAAAAGGTGCCCAAAATAAAACCCAAATTAAGAAATGATGATGGGTCAAAGAATTTTAATTTTAATTTTAATTTGACCATCTCATGATAATAATACCCGTCAAATTGTTTTAGCTATATTTTGATACCCCATTTCCTAACCAAAAACGAGTGCAAGATTTTTTTTGAAGAATCACCCCGTCCAGCGGCGGCGCCACAGGGGGGGCAGGGGGGGGGGGGCTTTAGCCCCCCCTATAGAAGAATGGGAAAAAAGGAAAAAAAGGGAAAGAAAAGAAAAGAGGAAAGAAAAGAGGAAAGAAAGGAGGAAAGAAAAGCGGAAAGAAAAGAGGAAAGGAAGGAAAACAGAGGAGCCTATCAGTGGTGTAGCCAGAAGGGGGAGATCGCCCCCCCCCCCCCCAATATTGACGTCGTGTCGGTTGAGATTGGCACTGTCGGTTCATTTGACCAGAGGAATCATGGAATTATGATGGTCAAAAGTA
This sequence comes from Ophiura sarsii, assembly GCA_035610835.1. Taxonomy (NCBI): domain Eukaryota; kingdom Metazoa; phylum Echinodermata; class Ophiuroidea; order Amphilepidida; family Ophiuridae; genus Ophiura; species Ophiura sarsii. The sequence goes on from CM069448.1 coordinate 42,653,549, forward strand.
CACAGATGAAAAATTTTCGCACGCTACGCGCGCATATGTTACCCGAAATGCAATATCCGTTGGAACAAGCTTGTTTACAGCCAAAATGTATCTCAATCGTGCCAAAAATAGGTGTAAAGTCAAAAAAAATCGCGCGCTACGCGCGCATATCTTGACTCATAACAATCTTTTCGCTTCATTTTATTTAGCGCCCCCCCAATATCAATAACATACCAACACCACTGGAGCCTATAACATTTGAAGATGAAGATGATGAGTTGATAATGTGATAAATAATGATAAAATGACCTAGCCCAACATAAAAAAGAAATATTAACAATTTACTGTAACCAAAAATAACCTAAGCAGACGGGGACACGAATGGCCGTAAATGTTGAATCTCCGTTGGTGTTAATGTAAAAAAAGGATTTTAATGTTGGCACTAAAATTAAGTTATTTCATCCTAAAACCGCTGGGTGATGACCAAATGGAGTTGAATAACTAACTCCAGATCAATATCAATTTTCGAATAATTTGTTTATAATTTAATTCGTCGTTAACCATTTGTTTGTCCTTCGTTAATTGTGAAATAGCCGTGTCCGGCATCGTCTGTAAAACGAGCAGCATATCGCCCGCCCTCACTGTTGTTGCAAACTTTTGACCAATATCATACCGTCCGGCATCCGCAGGATACTGCTATATCGTCAATAGGCGTCGAGGTCAGAGTTCAAGATTGCACTCGCTTTATCATCGCTTTCCTGTCGTCATCAATTGTATACTTTTATTTCGCTTTCATAAAACTGAAGATAAATCAATATTTGACTAACATTCGGGTAAATCCACCCATTTCGGGGAAAAATATTATATATTTTAAATTTTAAGGCGTCAGTCGAGGGAATCGAAACCAAATTCTTTTACAAATAGTATGAGAAATCATGGTCGGAAAATAAATAAATAACGAACCTAAAGCGTAAAAATGCTGAATAAAATAGCTTTATTTTGCTATACGGGTTAACAATTTATAAAAATATATTTAAAAAAAGCTTCCATTCGCCGTTACCAACCGCGAGACAGTTTTTCAACATAACATTGTTAGAAAATTTCATCAGTATGCACAACTTCTTTCTTGCATATAACGAAACAGCTGTCTAATTTTAATAAAAAGCCAATATTGATTGGAAATGAAGTGATGGCTTTTCAACCAAAAATCGGTCAAAAGTACACACCAAATCGCACCAAATGGGTTCGAAAATTGAAAAAAGTTCTAACGCTGAGGGGGGCACATCCCCCCTAAGACTCCCCCCTGTCCGCGCTAGCGCGGAACGCGGTGCTTCGCACCTTGGTGCTTCACACGTCACTAAACAAAATGCATTTATTAACAATTTTTTGGGTTTTTGGGGACGGCCAATAGTTTGCCCCCCCTATCAAAATACCCTGGCGTCGCCCCTGATCCCGTCTCATATGTCACAATTAAAAAGGTTATGCACATTGTAATGCATGCATGCCAAGATTTGAATTGATTAGCCCACCTAAACATCTCTTGTATGATCAATAACCCTTGTGCATGCAATGCATTGTAAGTCATTATAAAAATTGTGGCATTTGGAATTGCATATTTCATAAATCGTCATCAATTTATAGTCTATAATGCAAATGAGGTCTATATCAATTATATCAAGTTTATAACCTCAAATTAGTGCCGATTATCATTTGTCCGGTATAAATCAGTCCATGGGAAAGCCAATGAAGTATACAGTATTGACCATCGTCGTCGTCGTTCTATGAATCATGACTGATTCTTTGTGACCCTATTGATTATGGAGCGCCATTGTTGTCTATTTTGTGACATGCGATGTGCAGAGATAAGAGATAAACCTGTTGCTTCCTTAATGCCATCAGTTTTGGTCTGCCACGTTTACAAGTTCCTTCGACAGCTCCTTGAGTTATCACCTTTTCTATGTTGACCTTCTCGTCTAGCAATTGTGTCCACAGAATTGCAGTTTGTTGCGCATGATCTTAATACAAAGAGAAGTTTGGTCCCCAATCTGGCTTCTGACAAATTCATTAGTCTTATGCTCTTTCCATGATATTCCTAACATTCTTTGAATCCGCAATTCCCACTGACCAGGTTTCAGCTCCATATGTAGCAACCGGAAAGATTAACCCTAACTTGAGATCACCACACGGCAGCAGATTTCTTCTCCGACCCCAAAAATTCACCAGAAAAGTCACCCCAACCCCCAGGATTTGAACCACGGACCTCCAGCATCAGGGCCCAGATCCTAGCCACTACACCACGGCTGTCAGTCGACACTCTGCGAGTATATTCGGCTCGTTATATAGTCTGAGTCCGTTTTGTAGCCCAAAAACCTGCACGCCGGGTTATAAAAACATTTTTTCCGCACAGTTGCCGTGTGGTGTAGTAGAGTTAGGGTTAATACCTTCATAATGCGTGCTTTTGTGCCATACTTCTTCTTTACTCCATTTAGGGGAGGGGAGATATGGTTGTTATTTATGGATCATAACTTTGGTTTCGCAGCTGACCAGTCAGTGACCTGTTGGAACAAAAATACAAACTCAATCAATAAACATTCAATTTCTACAGATTAAAATATCCCAACATTGAACATTGCACCATTGCTTGTCAAAATGACCTTATTTGTGGACCTCTTTAACTAGAACATTTTTGATTACATTTGTTTTAAATTTTTAAATTTTATTCTCATGAATATACCCCCTCCCCTTCCCCTTCCCTGTTATATCCTTCCACTTGAATCTCTCTCATGACACAGCTTGTTTAAATCCTACCTCTTCTTGAAATGAAACACCCTCTGGTATATGACGAGACATGCCATCAAAACGCCCTCTCAGACTAGCCTTCACCCTCATCCCACTCCTTCCCTCTCAATTCCCTGAATCACACCCTTCCACTTACCCCTGAATCTCTCTCTGACACAGCTTGTTTAAATCCCACCTCTTTAGCTCTATCTTGGAATGCAACACCCTCTGGTGTATGACGAGATATGCCATCAAAACCCCCTCTCAGACTAGCCTTCACCCTCATCCCACTCCTTCCCTCTCAATTCCCTGAATCACACCCTTCCACTTACCCCTGAATCTCTCTCTGAAACAGCTTGTTTAAATCCCACCTCTTTAGCTCTATCTTGGAATGCAACACCCTCTGGTATATGACGAGACATGCCATCAAAACCCCCTCTCAGACTAGCCTTCACCCTCATCCCACTCCTTCCCTCTCAATTCCCTGAATCACACCCTTCCACTTACCCCTGAATCTCTCTCTGAAACAGCTTGTTTAAATCCCACCTGCTCTATCTTGGAATGCAACACCCTCTGGTGTATGACGAGACATGCCATCAAAACCCCCTCTCAGACTAGCCTTCACCCTCATCCCACTTCTTCCCTCTCAATTCCCTGAATCACACCCTTCCACTTACCCCTGAATCTCTCTCTGACACAGCTTGTTTAAATCCCACCTCTTTAGCTCTATCTTGGAATGCAACCCCTTCTGGTGTATGACGAGACATGCCATCAAATAACGTCGCTAATCTCTGGACAGAAGATAATCCCATTTGTTCCACTGCCTGAATTGAATTTAAAATTAAAGAGAAGAAAATTAGATCGATGGAAGACAAAAACCTTGTACTACGAATACGATCAACCAATATTTTTCTAATTAGAGAATAAAGGTATTGTTTTTAGACCGTACCCGTGTTATATTGTCTGACATAAATGCGGACGATAGTATTATTTTAAGTAGAACAATGACGCCGCAGGCGGAGTTGTTCTACGCAAAAAATAATTCTATCGAACGCCTTATTAAAATAATATTCAACTCTGTAAAGCTTAGACGGTATACAGTGTGAAGGGTATTGTACAATTATTCCAATACCTGATTGATGAATTTCAGTTTACCTCGTCCAAGGAAAACCACTTACTTGTGGGCGTGGAAGCAGGGCAAGACAATGAACAGAGACGAGGGGCAATACAATCTGAGTCACGTGTTTGACGATCTACTGATTGGGGATAAATCATCTAGCATCATTGCAACTAAGCAACCAATATCACGTGTTGTAAACAGCAGATCGTCATCACTCCACATCAAGTGTTGATAAAGGAAACAGCTCGTTTCCGAAGCGTCCACAAGTAAGTGGTTTTCCTTGGACTAGATAAACTGAATTTCATCAATCATCTTATTATAACAGTCCTGATGAACTTTATCAAGAATATTCCAACTCTGTTTCTTACCTGATTTATGACCTGTTTTTGGAAGAATAATTGATTGGTTGGTACCGTTTTGATCCTATTCACTAGCCTGTCTACTGTACTGTCTAATTCACTGGATGGTACGGACTGCAATCAACAACAAAATCATAAGTGATTAAAATAGTAAAGTTCAAACAAATACCTAAATTCTTATGAAATCCTACTGACTACTCATTTTTTTTAAAGTGATCCTAAAATAACAAAATGGGAATTTTATATTTGAAACAAGATCTCTCTGATATTAAACCTTTTAAGGGCTTTTAAAGGCCAGAAAAGCTATCAACCAAAATGCATCAAAATCGTATATTTACGACAACCGAACCAACAATAAAACCCCAGGTCTATTCCAAAGCTTTACATCATTTACAAGTTATAGTTTGATCAGTTCCCAATTGGCGAAGCCTCCTTACAGCAGGGAATGAATTAAGAAGGACGCGGGCACACATGAAGGAAAAGCGAACTGTGCATTATATGCGTAACGCATGAATGCGGCCGAAAATCGCGTTCGTTTGGTTCATAATATCGCGTGGCCCCTTAGATTGTTAGTTTTGCGTGGGGAGAGATAAAACAGAATATTTCTCGCCAATTTGGAACTGATTAAACTATAGTCCAAATGTCTTCTATCGCCCATTATTATAGTAAACTCAACAAAGACTTTCATTTACACAATGTCAAGGATCAGCTAATTTGCTTGATTGAGAGGTCAATGAGTGTTGGGGCAAAGGATGTTATGCTCACTTTGGCCCATTTGGCCCATTATTATCCCCTTTACTCTATCTGCACCTTCAAACAAGCTGTCAAATAATGTGATGTCCCTGTCTTGAGAAAGCAAATTAGACCTCATCAACAAAAACCATCTACATTCCTGCTGAGTTACAAATTAACTTTGTCCCTAATTTCTCCCAATCAACCATTTCTTTGTGCGTCGGGGGAAAAGATGTCAGCTCTAAAACATTCCCCCTCCCCTCCACCTTGCAACTCCCATTCTTTCCTTTCTCCTCCCCCCCTTCCCACTCCTCCCTATCACTGAACTGACCTCCCCAACCAGTCCAATCCTTGCTGCCTCCTTGCCATCTATGAGATCTCCTGTAAACAATATCCTCTTTGCTCTCTCAGCTTCGACACGATAAACCCACATTGCAATAGTCCCAGCTCACGCCATCCCCTCCCCACCCCTCCCCCTCTCTCTCCCCATCCCCATTACTACACTGACCTCCCCAACCAGTCCAATCCTTGCTGCCTCCTTGCCATCTATGAGATCTCCTGTAAACAATATCCTCTTTGCCCTCTCAGCTCCGACACGATAAACCCACATTGCAATAGTCCCAGCTCACCCCATCCCATCCCATCCCCACCCCTCCCCTCTCTCCCCATCCCCATTACTACACTGACATCCCCAACCAGTCCAATCCTTGCTGCCTCCTTGCCGTCTATGAGATCTCCTGTAAACAATATCCTCTTTGCTCTCTCAGCTCCGATGCGATAAACCCACATTGCAACAGTCGAACAACCCCATACTCTGAAAAAGAAGACATGCTCAAATATATAAGGGACATTTTAAACCTTATATGTGCGTCCCAATCTAATTCAGTCCTCGGACGCTATGGCAAATGATAATCCTAACCCTACCATATACCACAAAATCACCCCGCGTGAAATTTTTTGGTTGAACAAATGAACCCAGCCTATATACTTGACACTCGTGGTGTACTGGAAAATCCCTCGCCCCGTGTGCCGGAGGTCCATGGTTCAAATCCCTGGGTGTCGCGGCGATATTTCGGGTCACTTATCACCGCGCAGAAACAAATTCTGAAAAGGGGGGGGGGTAGAGTTGGGGTTTAGAAGCCTTTTTTATTTGTACACATTTTCTAAGTTTGGTTTTTATAACCCTACCATATACCACAAAATACCACAACCCAGCCTGTTTGTATCACCAGGCATGAAAGTTTTTGGATGACAAAATGGACCCAGCCTATATACTTGGCACAGTAAACTGACACTCGTGGTGTACTGGAAAATCTCTTGCCCTGTGTGCCGGAGTCTGTGGTTCAAATCCAGAAGGGTGGTGCGACAATATTTTGGGTCAACCTTTTGCTGTGCAGAAAAAATACTGAAAACAGTGGGGGTGGGGGGTAGAGTTAGGGTTAATAGGTGCAGGTCACTGACGAAGAGCCGAGTATAAACATTGTAAACATTAGAAACCTGTGTTTAATAAGTGTCAAGATTGATCAAGGAAACAAACTTTTAAGATAAACCAGATTGCACTGCACATTGCACAACACAGCAGTTATACAGCATGTGAGTGGTACATCTGCAGTCCAGCTAGGTGCGCAACTAGAGGGAACAGGGCCTCGGCCCCTGCCAGAACGCTTCCCCTCTGATGCCCCGCCCCCTCCATGAAATGACAAACTCTATGTATATTAACAACATAGTCGGTTATGCCCCCCCCCCCCCCACCCCCGATCACACACGTCAGTGCATGATGCAGAGTGAGCTTGTTGATGCTCGTGTGTGCCCGCGTCCCCTTCTGTATTCATTTACTGCTATAATGAGGCTTTGCCAATTTGGAACTGATCAAACTATAGTATTTCTTTACCTTGATGGTGGATATCCAATCTGTGCATCATCAGCCATCACAATAAGATCACAACATAGAGCAATATCTGAGCCTCCTGCCACGGCATAGCCATGTATTTTGCATATTGTAGGTTTTAGACTCCTCCACAACGTCATGAAGGACTCTGTACATGCATGCATAAATCGGTAGTCTTTGTAGGGATCCCACGGCATCTCCTGGCTTCCTGATAATCAAATATATTGGGTGAGAGTTTGTATTTGCATTTGCATGAATCTGAGGAAGTCAAATCATAGCCTGTCCCAGGCCTGTATAACATACTGCCAAAATCCTTTATCAAATGTAGACCACCATCCCATCTAAAGTGTAGGGCTTTACTAACCTTTTACAAATTCGACCCTTGCTCCTAAAACAAATAATTTGGATCCCTCCAGGTGTTTGAGCACATTTTAGGTTTATCCTTTGTGTAAGACAAAAGCACAGAATTAACCTATAGCACAACATCTTCTGTTGACGGATTGAAGGATTACACAGCTTTATTCCATAATGAGGTCTTTACACGAGTCTAGCTTATGAATGTCTTACCAAGGATACACCACGTGTTGACAAAAATCTCTCAAAAAGAAAAACACAAAAAGAAAAAAGAGGGGGAAAAAATTGGCGACAGAAACCCCTATTCTACAGATTTTAGGACCTCTCAGGTTGGGTCGGTCAGCCAGGCATTTGTGGTGTTGGCTTTTTATTCAACAAAAACTGATCTATATCGTTTGAAAAATGAATTTACAAAAATTGCAAATTCAAAAAATATAGGTTGATCGAGCTCATAGAACAGGCCATTTTGCAGAGTACAGCCCTCATCCATCTTCTGCATAGGGTAAAGTCACATGCTGTTTTCGGTCAGCGCCTATTTTGGTCACTTTCACCCAAATCGTGTAATGAAGATAACCTCGTCATTATAAACTGACGGCTACAAAACCACCACATAGTTGATGCCCGGTATTGCTTTAAAATGGCGACAACTGATGCAATTACATGATTTGGGCGGAGTGACCGAAAATAGGTGCTAACCGAAAAACTGCAGACTTTACCCTACATATAGGTCCATCATTCTCCATGTGAACATATGAGACCTGTTACCACATAATGAGCGTTAAATCACCACTGTGCATTAGGAGATACGGTCCAATAAACATGACAAAAATCAATAGAAAACAAAGGAATTTTGACACTTCAATTTGAATTTTGATGAGGATAACATCGAGCAATTATGACATTGCATATGTATCCTTTTTAAGCTTGTTTTCTGGGCATTTTGAATCTGGACAAACATGAAAATAAAAATGTCCAACTTAACTCTCATTTTGCGATGACAGGTCTCATATTGAAAGTGAGTATAATCCCCCTCCAGCTTCTGAGGAAAAAAAATTGAAAGAGCACCTCCACCTTCCGCTATATCCGACTACCAATTTCTTACCCAGTGTAGTCCCCCGCTCGCCTTCCGCAAACATTTTGAGATCATAACCTGCACAGAATGCTTTCCCGCTTCCTGACAAAACTATAACCCTGATATCATCATCGGCGTTGGCCTGAGATACAGCACTTTGAAGTTCAATAAGTAGGTGTTGGTCAATTGCTATAGGATTATATAAAACACATAGATTGTATGAACTTGTGTTCAAAAGTGAAGAGGGCGGGTAGTTTTTAATTTTATATCTTACTAAATTGATACATAAATATAGCTGTTTTCATGCAAGTTTTATATTTTTGCCAGCATCTTTTAGCAGCATCATGAAAACGGTGAGGCTCTTTTTTATTTTGAAGTTCATAAGGGTTAGACCCTTAGAATTCTATGAAGAAGAAAAAAATGCCTGTAGTTGATGAAAAAGTGCCTGTAGTTGATACATAATTAGGCATCAACCATTAAAACTCAATATTGTTTGAAAATTTGAAAAATACAAAAATCCAAAAAATTGAGGAGGGAGGGCAACAAGAATCTAATACATTTTTTTAAATAGCCTTAGATCTATACCCACATACCATTCAATGTGTTTGGTCTATTTAGAGTGATATATGCCACTCTGTCTTTTGTTGAATACAAAATACTTTTGTACTTGTTTTCATCTGATGTGTCACAGCTCTTGAGTCTTATTTGAGATTTAGGACTCAATCGCCCAATAATGCGTGTTAATCCACGAATCTGCAAGAAATATGATAAACATGTCAAAAATATATGTATTAGTTCAAGTCAAATAATTGGCTTGAATTCGGGGTGTATCCAAAAGAATGCATCACTTATGCTTTTATTTTAAGCAACATATCCTTCATAATAAAACGTATCATTTTAAATGTAAAACTTATGCAAGAGCTACGTCTTAAAGTGCTGAACATACTCTTCAACGCTCTAATGCTTTTACATTAGTGGCACACGTAAGATAAACGGTGCAACAACAAAAACATCAACAACACAATTTGAATACCGTAATACTAGCAGCACGCCCAATATATCACAAAATTATTTAAAGAATGCATTCATGAGTTAAAATATAATGTATAGCCTATTTTCTGACCTGTAATGAGTAAATATAATACAGGTCTATATTCTTATCTGAAATTGAATGCTTCCCGTCATTGCCCCAAGCTATATCTCATGGTTTATACTTTTAAACAACACTACTTCATTACACCTTGTGGCCCTTCCTGTTACGCAAATTAGTATCATTTATATCACGTTAATAATCAGGACTACCACATACAGTGTCAAATCCCACATCTGACACCATATGTTTCGCGAAGTTACATTCCCTATACCATGCTCTTTTCTTATCAGAAACCACATTATTTAATTACCTCATGGCCCTCGGTTATTCCACAATAC